>OY740789.1:39000092-39678258 GCA_963514005.1 Raja brachyura | reverse complement strand
CAACACTGCCCTCTCTCCCCATTCCCCCACTCACAACAAGGGCCGAGTCCCCCTGGTCCTCACCTTTCACCCCACCAGCCAGCGCATACAACAGATAGTCCTCCGCCAGTTTCGTCACCTCCAACGTGACCCCTCCACTCGCCACATCTTCCCATCTCCCCCACCTGTCTGCCTTCCGCAAAGACCGCTCCCTCCGCAACTCCCTCGTCAATTCTTCCCTTCCCTCCCGCTCCACTCCTTCCCCGGGCACTTTCCCTTGCAACCGCAAGAGATGCTACACTTGTCCCTTCACCTCCCCCATCCACTCCTTTCAGGGACCCAAGCAGTCATTCCAAGTCCGACAGAAGTTCACCTGCACCTCCTCCAACCTCATCTACTGCATCCGTTGCTCCAGATGCCAGCTGATCTACATCGGTGAGACCAAGCGGAGGCTGGGCGATCGTTTCGCCGAACACCTCCGCTCGGTCCGCAATAACCAACCCGACCTCCCGGTGGCTCAGCACTTCAACTCCCCCTCCCACTGCGTATCCGACCTCTCGGTCCTGGGTCTCCTCCACGGCCAGAGTGATCAACACCGCAAGTTGGAGGAACAGCACCTCATATTCCGCTTGGGGAGTCTGCATCCTCTGGGCTTAAACATTGAATTTTCTCAATTCTGTTAACCCCAGACTGCCTCCCCCCCCACCTCTCCCTCAGCCCTCTGGCCCTGACATTCCTTCTCCATCTCCCCCACCCCCCACCCCCCCCCCCCCCCCTCCCCAGTCGCACTAGCTTCTCATTTTCACACCACAAACAGCTTACAATGGCCTGCTTCCTTTGTCACCAATACTTTTTTGCATATCTTTCACTCATTGTTCCTTATCTCTCCACATCACTGTTTATATCTCTCGTTTCCCTGATCCCTGACCAGTCTGAAGAAGGGTCTCGACCCGAAACGTCGCCTATCTCCTTCGCTCTTTAGATGCTGCTGCACCCGCTGAGTTTCTCCAGCTTTTTGTGTAACCCTCGATTCTCCAGCATCTGCAGTTCCTTCTTTAACAATTTGTACAGCTACATCATGATGTCCCAACTTTTGTACGATACACTTCCGAATGTAGGCAGGTATGCCAAATGCCCTCTTCACCATCCTGTCCACCTGACTCAACACTCTCAGGGAACCGTGCACCTGTACCTCCGGATTCTACAACACATTTTAGGCCTCGACCCTTTAATGTGTAAGTCCTGTCCTGCCTTGACAAACCAAGATGCAACATCTCATGCTTAACTCACTTGGAGTTAAATTCCATTTGACATTCCTTGATCCATTTCCCGACTGATTTAGATATTGTTGTAAGTATCCTTCCTCACTGTCCATTATATCACCAATTTTGTTGTAATCTGCAAATTCATCACAATGTTAATTCCATTATCATCTGAATCATTAATGTAGGGGGCCCAGCAGCAACTCCTGTGGTGCTCCAATGGTCACCGGTGTGAAACAACCCTTCATAATTACCAAAGATATTCACAAAAAGCTGGAGTAACTCAGCGGATCAGACAGCACCCCCTTTTCTCCAGAGATGCAGTCTGACCCATTGACTTACTTCAGCTTCTTGTGTCTATTTTTGGTTTAAACCAGCATCTGCAGTTCCTTCCTACACAATTACCTTTTTACTCCTTCCTCCAAACAAATGTAGAATCCAATCAGCTAATTAACATTGGATTTCATGAGAATTAATAGTCATACAACTGCCAGAAGTAACTCAGTTGGGATAAATTAGTAGCTGTAACCCATCAGCACTTACAAACATGTTCAAATGTATTCACATTAAACAATAAAAGACATTGTCTCCTAGTATCTGGCATACCTGCAACTCACTGTCTTCATAGCAGGTGCAATCCATTCCAAATTATTCTTTTTTGTTTAATACTGGCAATCTCTGCTGCACTGTAGGTGAGAGAAGCTGGATGTATTAGCAATCACATCAAGAACTTTCAGATGAACTAGACCCCCGCTGAAGGAATGGCTGCACATAAAGACAAGCAGGGTTGTAAATGCCTGTGCCTGGAGCTACTGAACAGATGCTTGCTTTGTTATACATGTTCCACTGTCTCCAGAATCTATATGCTGATGGGTCCCAAAGGGAAAATGGAAGCGTAACCATCAAGGAAATTTGTTCGGGAGACATTTCCGAAGCATTAGTTATTGGCTTTGTCGGGCTATATTCAATGAGACAATGTATTGTGAGCTTGGACCCAATTCAGTTATTCTCAAACAAATCAAAATTAAAACAGTGTTAATCTTGCCAGGTATTTAACATTAGAAGTAGATACAAAAGTCAAATGAATTTCTAAATGAGGTGAAGTTGTAAATCAAACCTTCCATTTATTTCAAAATTCAATGAACACAGGGGCCAATGCAAAATGTTTAATGCTCAGTTGATAATATCCACATATTATTTTTCTAATCGACTAGTTAAGGGGTTATTAATTATCATTCTTCTTTTCTTCCATATTAACTATGTTTATTGTATGTACAGGCCTGTTATGCTGCTGCAAGTAAGAATTTCATTGTTCTATTTGTTGTAACCAATGGCAATTAGACTCAACTAATTACTCATCTCCAAAGGACACAAAGTGCTGGAGGAGTAAAACATCGCGTCAGGCTGAATCTCTGGCGGACATGGATATGTGATGTTTCGTGTTGGCACACTTCTTCAGGCTGATTGGGGGGGGGGGGGGGGGGGGGTGGAGGAGGGGCGAAAACTGGGAGAGAGGATAGATAGGATGAAGCATGGCGAATTTAATGTTTATATTGTAGGGTTGTAAATGACCCCAGCGGCTTATGAGGTGTTCTTCCTCCAATTTTCATGTTGCCTTGTGGAGGAAATGGAGGAAGTGGCAATGGAGGAAGCCCTGGGCAGAAAGGTCAGTATTGGAAGGGGAAGGTCTTCGTGGACTGAACGCAAGTGATTGACAAAATGGTTGCAAAGTCTACTCTTGGTCTCGTCAGTGTGCAGGAGACCACACCAGGAGCACCTAACTCAGTAGGTGAGATTAGAGGAGGTGCACGTGTCTCACCTGGAATGACTGTTGGGGTTGCTGAATAGTCAAGGGAGGTTGTATAGGGAGAAGGGTTAAGGACCTGTCCCACTGACATGACCTTTCAGCGGCTGTCTTTGACGGTCGATCCAGCTCAAGGGCACTCGCCTGAAAAACCTCGAGCTGGATCGACTGTCAGCAATGAAACCACGAGCCAGACCTACCATCCACACACACACACACACACACACACACACACACACACACACACACACACACACACACACACACACACACACACACACACACACACACACACACACACACACACACACACACACACACACACACACACACACACACACACACACAGCATAGGTGGGGACCAGGGAAAGCGGGAGAGCATTGTCTGAAATTCACACCCATGATGTACAGGAAGGTACAAGACGGCTGCTACAGTGTACGGTAAGTCCTTAGGATAGCGCGGGGGGCGGGGGGAGGGAGAGAAGGGGAGAGAAGGGGAGAGAAGGGGTGAGAAGGGGTGAGAAGGGGTGAGAAGGGGAGAGAAGGGGAGAGAAGGGGAGAGAAGGGGAGAGAAGGGGAGAGAAGTGGGTGGAGAGGAGTGGAGACACTTTTAAGAAGCCAGACAACATAATAAAGTTTAGCGGGCATTTTACATTTCCAGTCGGTTTTCCTTGGTCCTGAAAACTATGAACCAATTAATATGCCCGGTCAGCAAAGGAGATTGCCTATGGCTGCCCTCAATGGCCTATAACTACATAGCGATTCCAAACCACTGCACTAGTTCCACTTCCACTGAGTTTAAAGGAACCATGCCAACCAATTTTTACTCGCGGAACATTTTTCAGAATGCTGAGAAATTTTCCACAACCAAACTGAGGCCAAGAGTATGCGGGAACATCCCTCGAGCATGAAGGAGAGTTCCAGTGACTTCGTAGAACCTCCTAGGACCACATGTTGACCATTCTGTGAGTTTGAGTCGAGGGCAAACTCTTCTAAACTCACAGGTTAGGTCGCCGCAGTGGGACAGCCCCTTTACATCTCCTGCTGTTGCAGCAGAATGTACCTGGTTTGGGTGGGAAGGGAACCAAGGAGTATCAGAGGGAGCAGCCTTTGTGGAAGGCAGAAAAGGATGGAGATAGAAAGGTGTGACTGGTAGCGGGATCTCGTGGAAGTGACGGAAATGTTGCAGGATAATGTGGTGGATGCGGATGTTGATGGAGCAATGACCAGGGGAATTCTATCCTTGTTCCACCTGGAGGATCGTCCGTGCCCTGTGAGTCAAAGAGAGTGGAGACATCAAGAAAGGGGAAAGAAGTGTCAGAGATGGTCCTGGTGAAATGAGGACAGAGTGGAAGTTAGTGATACAGTTAATAAAATCAACGCGTTCTGCATGAGTGCAGGAAGCAGCCCCGATGCAATTGTTGATGTAATAGAGAAAAAGGAAGAATAGGGCCAGTATATGCCTGAAACAAAGATTGCTCAACATAACTAACAACAAGGCAGGCATTGCTGAGGCCCATGCATTATACTCATGTATTTATCTGGAAGCTTATCTGGACCATATCACAGCTTTCCATGGCAACATTAAACTTGCATTCTCTGATCAAACTGACATCAATATTTCACCATGTGGTATGCTTCAGAAAGATACCGTTTTTCATGTTTAAAAATGTTCAACTAAAGAACATTTATTATTATTCATGTAATATTTTGGCCAAATGCTTTGTGCTTTCATATTGTTAAAACTGCAGCCTGTGTTGACTGACTAACAGCCATCTTTTTATTTTGTGGTTTAATTATGAAAAAGCCAGATACCTGTATCTTTATAAGCAGTTTTCCTGTTCGAATCCAGCTCGGTTACAACAGCAGGTTTTTTTTCTATGCAGTCAGCAGTTTCTTTGCATATATCTAGTTCTCTTTGCAGATTTTCTCCTCCTGTGGCTTTTTTTCTCTCAAAGGCAGTAACATTGTGCTGGCATATGGCGCTATGTATTTCAAGTGATTAACCATTCTTCATGAACTTCCCGTGTATCATGCAGGCTGCCAACATTGTGCGAAACTGGTCTGCATATGTGCATTCGTAAATCCAATTCAGATTCAATTATGCTCTTTCTTTCTCGCTGTTAGTCCTGCCACTCAAGTGGTTGAATTGCTCAATGCCTGCAGCTGAGAATCCAAATTTGAATTCACCACCCTGAAGAAGGTAATAATAGGAAATGTTCCATTTCTATGGCACATAATAGCAATGTTACAAAATTTTGAGATTTAAAAAATCAAGTCTGCAATTTATCCCATCAGATAAAGCATAAAAAGAAGTTTAATTTGACACCTAATTTACTTTCATATCTTCAGTATTAAGAAAGTTATGGCCATTTTCACACTCGGAAATTAGCATCTTGCTCCCCATTGCCTTTCAATTGACTTAACTCAAAAGCTGTGATCTGGAAAAGTTAAAAGCCCATAACTTTCTTAAAAATTAAGATAACTCAATGAAATTTTCAGTTATTATAGATTGAAGCATTCTGAAACAAATATTAAACAATCTTACTTGGATTACCTGAAATTAAAGCATATAATTAGTTAGTTATCTAATTGTAGCTAATTACAAAATTCAATGAGTAGATCTAAACATCTATCCATTTCTTAAGAAAAGATAAACTTTTTAAAAATTGCCTAAGTGTCCAAATAACATTCACACAATAATCCACAATATAACATAATTTTTAAATCTCATTTTCATGAATTTCTGGGCCAAATGGAAGGAATTTAGTGTTTGATTCCTGTAAATTAATGGCCATTTAAATCAACTAGTGAGTGGGTTTTAGTGGAATGCGGTGGATTGGAACGTTGCGGTTAGCGGTGAAGTTGGGGGGAAAAATACTGTTTGTTCATACATTTTTTGGGACCCCATTTCGCAACATAAAAATATTATTAAAGCCTCCCGAAAAACCAACTTTTAATATAAAAATAAACTATTTACCTTTTTTTCTCCCCTACGGAAAATCCTTCCGGTTGTCGGTGCTCACGGCTTTTGAAGGTGATTTTTAAATTAGTCTAGTTAACAAATAATTTAGAGTAATTTAAAAATACCTTCATTGATGAAATGTCGGAGCGATTTTTCTTCCGCAACAAAATCGCCCGACATTCATCCATTATCCCTGCCTGTGGAAAAACGGCACTTTAAGCCCGCCCCCCTCTGAAAGGCGCCAAAGTCGCGCACACGGGGAGCGGCAGAACTGCAGCGCTGCTAAAGGTAAGTTTTGCAACATACCTACACATAAGACACATATGGTCTCTAAATGCCCCACCTCTCTTTCCCTTCATACTGGTAAATTGACCAGCCCAGCAATGTAGTTATTTACCTACATGATCAGATTTGTTGGTTTTACATGCTGCCACTTGGGTATTATCAATGCAGTTGCACTCTTCTTGATGGAGAAACCAAACAGAGTGTGCAAGTCAATATACCATATAACCTCTTTCCACACAATCTATACACATGAGGCAAAACTCAGTAAAGTCGGGAAAATGCGACCACAAACACTGCTGACTATGGAGTAATCAGAAGGCTGTCACCAGATAAAAGTTCTCATTCAGCATCTTTTGCATCTCCTATTCCTACACTCATTGGCAGCAAACGGGAAATTGAAGTCAAGAGTGTTTAATTGCCATATGTACCAACAACAGAACGATGATGTTCTTTACTTGCTGCAATTTAACAGGCTCATAAGTGCAATAACACACAGAAATCCTTCCATTGCAGAAATCAATTATCACATGATTTTGAGGAGAGACCGCCATGAGGTGGTGTGGGGGAGAACAATGGAGGACCTGGAGTGGGAGAGGGGAGGGAGGGAGAACAAGGGAGGAGCCGGCGGGGTACTTTGTAACTTTGTCAGCACCTTATGTGGTGACTATTTGCATACCTTGGGAATGCAAGCAAAGAATTTCACTGTGCCTCGTCACATGTGACAATAAAGTATTCCATTCCATTCTGCGGGATGATAAAGATAGCAGGATCAACCTCTGAGTACCTGGGCCACATACTGCCTATACTGCCGAGTTCCTTTAATTTAGTTGCAATTATCTGTGGTCTTCATACACATGTGGCTGATCCTTAAAATCATTTATTGTATTGGTTTCAGCACACCCCTAAAGCCAACAACGCACCTAGAATAATGCTTAAACATAATTAATGCAGTGCTCAATAATCCATTTTGAGCATTAATCAGGTACTGCATGACTCAAGTTCAAGTTCACGTTCACGTTCAAGTTACATTTATTGTCACATACACCAATTGGTACAGTGAAATTTGAGTTACTGTGCAGCACTCAAATAAGATAAACACAACACTATAGAATTTAGCATAAAACATCCCCTACAGCAAAATCAAAGTTTCCCACTGTGAGGGAAGGCAACAAAGTTTAGTCATCTTCTTCTTGTTCACCCATGGTCGGTGCCTATTGAGGCCTCCGCAGTCGCCACAATGGCAGCCCGATGTTTCAGGCCCTCTCGCTGGGATGATCGGAGCTCCGGCGTTTGAATGGAAGAACACTCTCAGCGGCTTGGAATTTCCGAATCGGCCTCTTCCTACCGGAGTCCACAGGCCAAGCTGGGCGGAGCTCCAACACTGGTGATCATCGGCGAAAGATCCCAGGCCTCCGCGATGTTAAAGTCAGCGCCGCCCGCAGCTGGAAACTCCGCAGACCACAGCTCCACAGTGTTAAAGTCGGCAGACCCAACACTCCGGAGCTCCAACACGGC
Organism: Raja brachyura; assembly: GCA_963514005.1. Next base: position 39,670,448 of record OY740789.1, on the reverse strand, counting down.
GATCCCGGCAAGGAATCACCCGCTCCGCAATGGTAATTCAGTGCTGCGCGCTGCTGAAGCTCCGGCAGAAAAGGCCGCTTCAATCCAGATGATAGGCCGCGAGGGAGGGGGCGAAGGTGCAGCATGGAGAAAAGATGCACCCTCGACCAGGTAGTGACTGCGCAGATGGTTTTCCCCTCCCTCCCTCCCCCCCCCCCACCATCACCTACATAAAAAAGACTAAAAGATCTCCAAAAACAAACTTTTAAACAGACTCCAAAAGACATTTAAAGATTGTCCATAGTTCAGAATGAAAGTCATACAGCACCTGAGTAGAGCCCTTTGGCCCAACTTGTCCGTTCCACCGAAGCTAGTTCCATTTGCCCGCATTTGGTCCATATCCCTCTAAACCTTTCCAAATGATAACTCTTAAGAAATACCAATTGAATTTTTAACCATTCACTTTAAAAATTCGTGGCAGTTTTATAAATGAACAGCACCTTTCATTGACAATAGACAATAGGTGCAGGAGTAGGTCATTTGGCCCTTCGAGCCAGCACTGCCATTCACTGTGATCATGGCTGATCATTCACAATTGGTACCCGGTTCCTGCCTTCTCCCCATATCCATTGACTCCACTATCTTTAAGAGTTCTATCTAACTCTCTCTTGAAAGCATCCAGAGAATTGGCCTACACTGCCTTCTGAAGCAGAGATTTCCACATATTCACAACTCTGTGTGAAAATGTTTTTCTTCATCTCCATTCTAAATGTCCTATCCCTTATTCTTAAACTGTAGCCCCTGGTTCTGGACTCCCCCAACATTGGGAACAATGCCTCTAGCGTGTCCAATACCTTAATAATCTTATATTTTTCAATAAGATCCCCTCTCATCCTTCTAAATTCCAGGCCATACAAGCCCAGCTGCTCCCTTCTATTCCATTGCAATGGAGCAATAAAGAGCACCTGAAGGCAATTGGATTTATTTAAAGGTACAGTATGGAAACAGGGCCCTTCGACCTATCGAGCCCATGCTGGCCATCAATTACCCACGCACATTAGTTCCACGTTATCCACTTTCTCATCCACTCCCTACACAACTAGGGGCAAGTTACAGAGGCCAATTAAACCTGTAAACCCACACATCTTTGGCTTCTGCGAGAAAACCAAAACACCTCGAGGAAACCCACATGGTCACATGGACAACATACAGACACCACACAGACAGCACCTGAGGCCAGGATCGAACCCTGGTCTCCTTCCTTTTTCTAAAGTACTGACTTGCAGTAAAATGCATATACCTCATGTCTGAAGAAGGGTTCTGACTCAAAATGTCTCCTATCCATGTTCTCTGTGGATGCCGCCTGACCTACTGTGTTACTCCAGCACTTAGTATCTTTTTTTGTAAACCAGCATCTGCAATGGCTTGCGTGTCTCCCAGATATCTCATCTGCTGGCTGCTTGCAGTGGAATAAGTGGAACTGGTGTTCTTCCCTGGCAACCACAGGTTTTTATAAATCGTTCCACCTAGTTTGATTAAGATGCACAATGTCACTGGCATCACCTCAAAATGATCTGTAGATGTTAGGATGGTTGTGACCTTTGCTAGATGTGCTGTGTCTGTAAATAACTGTTTCCTCAGAGATAAACCCGCTCTGTATATGTAACTTTGCCCCAGGCACAACAGGTTTCCAACTGCACTTGCTGTGATTTACAGTGGCAGAGCAGAAGCAGCTGGGAAGAAATTTATGGCCTGATCCCGGACAATAAGCAGCTCGGAGGCTCCAAACATTGTCCTTTGACAATTGTACCAATGTAAATTTTTTACATTGACAGATGTGGGCGCCTGTAATGCGCTGTCAGTAGTGGTGGTGGAGGCAGATATGATGGTAGCATTTAAGAGGCTTTTAGATAGGCACATGGATTTGCAAGAGGGGAAGGAATATGGATCACATGCAAGCAGCTGAGATTAGTTTAACTTGGCATCATATTCAGCATTGACATTGTAGGGTGAAGGGCCTATTCCTGTGCTGTGTTGTGTTCAAAGTATTTTTGGGCCTTAAAGGCTGATGAGCGGTAACTGGGCAAGTGAGCATAAAATGTCTCTATTTCAACCTTTCATAATCCTACCAAATATTCTTAAAAAGGACTTACTGTACATTAGGATTGTTGGTAAATATACGTGACACCTGAGTGCTGCCTGGGTGGGCACCAAAACAAAACCATAAATAAAACCCATGAAAATTGCTACCCGTCCCACTGAGTTACTCCAGCATTTTGTGTCTATCTACACAAGAATGTGGTTGTGCTGGAGAGACTGCAGATAGATTCACCAGGCTCTTGCTGGTTTATGTAACTTTGCCGCAGGCACAACAGGTTTCCAACTGCACTTGCAATGATTTACTGGGCAGAACAGAAGCCTTTAGCGAAGGGGAGAGACTTTAGTGAAGAGGAAAGAGTGGGACTTTAGGACATTAGTGAAGGGGAAAGAGTGGGTAAGATACGGTTGATTTCCCTGGCATGAAGGAAAGGTAGCCTGAGAGAGGTGCATAAAATTATAAGCTGCACAACTTGGTAGATCATCAGGATCTTTTTTCCATGGCAAGGGCATCAAAACATGAAGGCATGGATTTATGTTTAGAGGAAGGAGCTTTAAATTGGATTTGAGGGGATTTTTTTTACACAAAGGGTGGTTGATATCCAGAACTTGTTACCTGTGGAATTTCTAATTTGGTGGCGTCCGGTGCAATCACAACTTTAAGGGATACTAGACCAAGTGCAGATCTCCCCAATGCAATATTGCATCACTCACCTGTTCCCCCAAAATAACCAGTTCGGCAACACAATATTGCATCACTCACCTGTTCCCCCAACGCAACTCGTTCACCCAATGCAATATTCCATCACTTTCTCTCTCCTCTCCCCCCCTCTCCCCTCCCCACACCTCTCCGCCCCCCCTTACTCTCCCCCCTCCAATCCTCGGCACAGTGAAATAATGCGGGGGTTTGGGTCTGGGTGTGGAGGGGGGTTGCATCACCCTGTGTGGGGGTCACGGTCCGGTGGCCAGGGGGCGAATCACCCTGTGTGTGGGTCGGGGTCGGGGGGGGGGTGAATCACCCCAGTGTGGGGCTCGGGGTCCGGTGGACAAGGGGTGATCACCACAGTGTGGGGGTCGGGGTCCGGTGCCGGTGCAGAATGGTCAGTGATTCTGGGTGGGCGGAGGGACCAGACAATCCCCAACTCTGCTGCAGTTAACGGGGACATTGACGGTTTTTGTGTCCCCATGTGTCCGGTAGGTGGACAGCACTGACCCCAGGAGGAGAGTAGGGGCTGTCCTGAGGGATCCGCTCCTTCTGCTGCTTACACTGGGTGGTTGAGTGTCCCTTGGTGGTCGGATTCAGAGCACTCAGTCACCGTCCAGCCCCGGGCGGTTGTGGGGCGGGACTTGCCCTCAATCTGCCGGCACACTGCTCTTTCGCAACTCAGTCACGAGAAAAAATTGTATCATCTCTCTGTCCATGAGCAGCAGTGATGTTGCCGTTTTTTACCAGGTAGGAACGTACGTGTTGCGTATGTGGTACTGCAGAAGGCTCGAGCGACTCCGTGCGTCACCTGCCTTGCGAGTGCATTCAGATATGCCGTTGGAGCGCTGGAGTGCCCATCCCTCCCAAAGTGGGCTGTCCTGCCTTGCAAGTGCATTGGAAATTCAGTTGGATTTTTTCCTCCAAATTTTTTAAATATTTCAACTATTAATAACTTTGGAAATATAGGTGGAATTGTGATGGGAAAATGTTTATCGCCACCACGGGAAAAATGTGAGTAGGATGCGTGAAAATGGGAAGGCTGTGGCTTAATGTTTGGAGGAAGATAACAATTACCCATTGACACAGTGACACATCGTGGGCACAAACCGAAGACTTTTAGTTATATGGAGATTTAGACAGACATTTGAATGGGAAAGCGTTGTGGATCTAATGCAGGAAAATGGGATTTGTGCAGAGGGGCAAATAGGTCAGCATGGACCTAGAGGGCTGAAGGCCATTTTGGGTGCTGTATGCATCCATGACTATGACTCTATAATTCTAATTGATCATTTTTAATAATCACCATCTTGATCTTTGCTTACAGGCAGGAATAGCAGGAAGCGCCTTGTGATCATATCAAGATTTCAGTAGTATGTCATAGAACATAGAACATAGAACCGTACAGCACAAGAATAAGCACTTTGGCCCACAATGTCTGTGCTGAACATGATACCAAGACCATTGCTTATCTACCTGCACATAATCCATATCTCTCCATTTGCTGCATAACCATATGCCTATCCAAAAGTCAATTAAATGCCACAACCATGGCACTCATCACCCTCTGTGAAAAAAGGTTGCCCTGCACATCACCTTTAAACTTTGCCACTCTCACCTTAAAGCTCTGCCCTCTAGTCTGTGATTTTTCTATCCTGCGAAAAGGTTCTGAATGTCTACTTTATCTATGCATCTCATAATTTTATATACTATCAGTTCCTGCAACCTATGGCGTTCCAAAGAATACAATGCAAATCTGTCCAACCTCTCCCCCTGTAACTAATACTCCTTAATCCAGACATAATCCAGGTAAACTCCCTCTGAACCCTTTCCAAAGCCTTTTCACCCTCACTTGCAATGAAATAAACGCACTTCAATCCATCAGCATCACCATATTTCTTCACCTCTCCCTGCCCGGACTTACTGATCCTGACCTCTGCCTTTCCATCACTCCTTCCAATTTCTGACCTCACTCTGGTTCCCACACCCCTGACTCTCTAGTTGACATCCTTATGAGTAACACTAACAAACCTCTTGGCAAGGAAATTAGTCTCCCTCCAGTTCAGATGCAACCCGTCCCTTTTATAGAGATCATTTCTGCCACAAAAGAGATTCCAATGGTCTAAAAATTTGCATCCTTGTCCCCTGCAGAAACTCCTGAATCATGCATTCATCTGCCTTATCTGCCTATTCCTAGTAAATGGCACCAGGAGTAATCCATGGATTACTACCTTCATGGTCCAGATTTTTAATCTTTTGCCTAACTCTGTATATTCACTTCACAGGACCTTAAACCTTTTCCTATCCCTGTCATTTGTGACAATGTGCACAATGATTTCCCGCTTCTCACTCTCCCTCTTGGGAATGATCTGCAATTGCTCTGAGACATCCTAGATCCCGGCACCAGGAAGGCAACACACATTCCTGGAGTCTTGATTGCTGCCAAAGAATCTCCTGTTTGTGCCCCCAAAGTAATGAGATAATAAACCTAACTTAAGCACAACTGAAAAAGGAGTTTGTTCTTCCACTGATTAAAAGAACGGTACTTGAAGCCGTCAATGCTTGAGCTTCTTTTTCAATCAATTATGTTTTATCCCCTAGGATGCTACTCAGAAACAGAAAATATATGTTAATGTGTGTTGCCATGACAAGAGGTTTGATTGAACATCCTCAGATATCATGAATGTTTCTTCATCTGGTTATTGTAAATAGTGATTACAAAATTCCCTTGGTGCTGAAAATCAGTATGTGATGTATAGTGATAAATGCCCTGGTCATGTTCCACTATTCTTGTAAATATTGGTCAAGTTAGAGTCAGTATAAAGTAAAGGATTTATGCATCTACAAGGCCTGTTAGCCTTTTTCTGTAAGAAGCCACAGGCTGTGAGCCGATGCCAGGAAGTCTAGGTCCTAGATTAATATATCAGATGAGGTGAGGTCCAGATGTCCTCTGCTATTGTTAAAATGTACGAGGATTCTGCAGAGAAACTCAAAGGTGTTGTAGATGCATTGTCTTGATTGGCTAGCTTCAAAGGGATTGTAAATACTTTTAATATTGTTCCAGGATGGTTGTACTGCTGTTTGATGTTTGGCTGAAGTGTGAAGATCTGGCTGAATTGTTTATGCTGCCAGGGGAAATATTGCATTATTCAGTTAGCTGACTTCTTTCCAGAAGCTTCCGTAGAAACATTGTAATGGGACTCTTTGTAATTTGGTTGGCGAACTGTCAATAATACTTTAATATAATCGATATGTGTGATTGGCTTGTAAGGTGCATCACCCCCATGTAGTTCGGCCCCACAGGGTTCGATGACCAATAAAAGGTAGCGCCCATGAGGTCCGCTGTCGATCTTCTGGAAGGGCGCTTGGGACTGTGTGACCTTTTGGAGGTGTCTGCTTGTACAAGGCTGAAGGGCTTGGACAGGCAGAGACAAGGATCGAACCTGCGGTTGTTTAGGTATTGCATAGGGGATTCGTTGTTCATTCAAAAAATAAAGTTTAGTGGTCCAGTGCTTGACTCGGTGTTTGACTGAAGTAGACTAAGAGGGTAAGCTTTAGGCTCATATTTACATTCTAACATTGGATGTTTGTGCGTACATGTTATTTAAAATGACTAGGGCATGTAATAAGAGAGTCAAGAGTCAAGAGTGCTTAATTGTCATATGCACCAACAGTACATCTGACAATTTTCAGACTTCTGTATGTTCTTTCCAATGGTAGGATTGAAATGAGACCATGTCCAGGGTGGTGTGGATCTTAAATGATGCAGGCTGCCTTTTTGAGGCAGTGCCTCCTGTCGATCTCTTCTATGGATGAGGTGGTGAGTAGCTGTGATGGACCAGGTGGTGCCAACAACTTTTTGTAATCTCCTTCATTTTTTGACATTCCAGTTGCCAAACCATGCCATGATGTAACTAGGGAATAGTAGCATATAAGAGACTTTTGGATAGACACATAGATATGTAGGGAATGGAGCAATGTGGATTATGTGCAGGCAGACTTGGTCTTGTGATCATGTTCAGCACATGCATTGTGGGCCGAAGGGCTTGTTCCTGTGCTGTACTATTCTATGCTCTAGGTTCTGACATGCTCTCAGCCACATAGCTGCAGAAGGCCTAAATAGTTTTGCTGACATACTAAGTCTCTTCAGTCCACTAAAGGGCCTGTCCCACTTAGGTGATTTTTAGGCGACTGCTGGCGACTAGGCAGTCAGCACACAGTCACTGGGGCATTGCCTGTATGATCATGAGTAGTCTCCTCAATCACCCAAAGAGTCGTAAGGTTTTTTATGGTCGCCGTTGGATTTTGAAATGTTCAAAACTTTTTGGCAACAGTCGGCGACCGTGGGCTTGTCATAGCTTGTCTTCTCCTGACGTAGGTGCTGTCATAGGTTGTCGCCAGGATGACGTAGGTTGGTGCCAGGTGACGCAGGTTGTCACCAGTGCTGACTTCAGTGAATTCCATTGGTGACTACCTACGTCAACCTACGCCGACCAGCGACAGGCATCGGCGACTGAATTGTCTTCAGTTTTCGGCGACAGGGTTGCAGCTTGTCATAGCTTGTCGCGGGTGGACGTAGGTTGACTTCGGATGTCATAGATTGTCGCCTGTGTGGTCAAAGGTGGATGTCCTAATGGGTCGCTGGTTGTCGGTAGCTTGCCGTAGCTTGATGTCGACTAGGTGGTAGTCTGTTGTAGCTTGTTGTAGACATTGTCGTAGACATTTTTGGAGGGGCTACAGTTGCCGGTTTTCCGGCGGCCTGCTACAACCATGACAGTTGCCGGCAGTCACCTAAAAAGTCGCCTAAGTGGGACAGGCCCTTAAGAAACTAAAAGCATTTATGTGCTTTCTTTATGATTGTATTGATGGAAATTGATAGTGGATCACATTAATGGCAGTGGAGATTATGAAACCAGATGTAGACACCCCAGTGACTTAAAGGAAATGTTGAGGTTTTGAAATATTGAGGGAATTTAATGAGGACAACCACAAAATAAGTAAAGTCAATTAATAATATAGTTTGGCCAATTGAATTGGAAGACAATTGTAACAAGATTACCCAACATGTAGGAGGGAAAGAAGAAAAAAATAATAAACAGAGAATAAGGGGCGGTAGTTTTCCAGAGCAAAAATCAAAAGGGACCACTTGTCAACATAATTGTATAAGGAGTAAGAGTGGTGTAAAAACAAGCCTGAAGGCTTTGTGTCTCAATGCAAGGAACATTCGTAATAAGGTGGACAAGTTGAATGTGCAGATAGCTATTAATGACTATGCTATAGTTGGGATCACGGAGACATGGCTCCAGGGGGACCAAGGCTGGGAACTGAACATCCAGGGATATTCAACATTCAGGAGGGATAGACAGAAAGGAAAGGGAGGCGGGGTAGCATTGCTGGTGAGAGAGGAGATTAATGCAATAGAAAGGAAGGGCATTAGCTTGGAGGATAATTCCTCCAGGGAGGCCCAGGTAGCCGTTGGTGAGAGAGGGTAGAGTACCTGGAGCTGTGAGTATAAACACATCACCGGCCTTGCTTTCACAGAGGCCCAGGGAGCCGTTGGTCAGAGAGGGGGGAGTACCTGGAGCTGTGAGGCCGAATTCTGCAACGTTCCATCTCACTTCCAGAGAAGGAATCTGGTGAAGCCTCTGATTGGCGGAAGAGGACCAGAGGAAGCAGCTGATTGGGTGCAACCCCGGGTTTACAATTTTTACATTTCTACCTTCAGGTTTAAGAATTCTGGGAGTTAAGGATTCTGGGAGTTAAGGATTCAGTATTTATTAGTATTTATTAGTAAAGTTTAAAGGATAAGTTTTGTGTTTTTTAATATTTAATACAGAGTAATTTGGGAGTAAGATATGTCAGTTGAGATCGGCCCCATGGTTTGCTCAGCCTGCAACATGTGAGAGATCAGGGATATTGTCGGTGTCCCTGGTGACTACATTTGCAGGAAGTGTGTCCAGCTGCAGCTCCTGGAAGACCGCATTGAACAATCGGAACTGCGGCTGGATTCATACTGGAGCATCCACGATGCGGAGAAAGTCGTGGATAGCACGTACAGCGAGTTGGTCACACCGCAGGTAAAAGGCAAGAGGACAGAAAGGGAATGGGTGGCCAATAGCCGGCAAAGCAGTAGACAGGTAGTGCAGGAGTCCCCTGCGGTCATCTCCCTCCTAAACAGGTATACCATTTTGGATACTGTTGAGGGAGATGGCTCATCAGGGGAATGCAGCAGCAGCCAAGTTCATGGCACCATTGGTGGATCAGCGGCACATGAGGGGGGAAAAAAGACGAGAAGGGCAATAGTAATCGGGGATTCAATTGTCAGGGGAATAGATAGGCGTTTCTGCGGCAGCAAACGAGACTCCAGGATGGTATGTTGCCTCCCTGGTGCAAGGGTCAGGGATGTCACTGAATGGGTGCAGAACATTCTGTAGGGGGAGGGTGAACAGCCAGTTGTCGTGGTGCATATTGGCACCAACGATATAGGTAAAAAAAGGGATGAGGTCCTACAAGGTGAATTGAGGGACCTAGGAGATAAACTTAAAAGTAGGATCTCAAAGATAATAATCTCTGGATTACTACCAGTACCACGGGCCAGTCAGAGTAGAAATAGGAGGATATTGCAGATGAATACGTGGCTTGAAAAATGGTGCAAGGGGGCGGGATTCAAATTTTTAGGGCACTGGAACCAGTTCTGGGGGAGGTGGGACCAGTACAAACAGGACGGTCTGCACCAGGGCTGGAATGGAACCAATGTCCTTGCGGGAGTGTTTGCTAGTGCTGTCGGGGAGGATTTAAACTAATGTGGCAGGGAGATGGGTACAAGAGCAGAGAGGCAGGTGGGTGTCAAATGAGGGTAGAAGCAATAGGTAGCAAGGTAAAAAGTAAAAGTGGCAGGCATACAAAACCAGGGAAAAAAATCAAAAAGGGCCACTTTTCAAAATAATTGTGTAAGGGGTAAGAGCATTGTAAAAACAAGCCTGAAGGCTTTGTGTCTCAATGCAAGGAGTATTCATAATAAGGTGGATGAGTTGAACGTGCAGATAGCTATTAATGATTATGATATAGTTGGCATCACAGAGACATGGCTCCAGGGTGACCAAGGCTGGGAGCTGAACATCCAGGGATATTCAATATTCAGGATGGGATAGAGAGAAAGAAAAAGGAGGTGGAGTAGCGTTGCTGGTTAGAGAGGCCATTAATGCAATGAAAAGGAAGGACATTAGCTTGGAGCATGTGAAATCGGTATGGGTGGAGCTGGGAAATACTAAGGGGCAGAAAACGCTGGTGGATGTTGTGTACAGGCCACCTAAAAGTAGTAGTGAAGCTGGGGATGGTATCAAACAGGAAATTAGAAATGCGTGCGACAAAGGCAAAACAGTTATAATGGGTGACTTCAATCTACATATAGATTGGGTGAATCAAATTGGCAGGGGTGCTGACGAAGAGGACTTTTTGGAATGTATGCGGGATAGGTATCTAAATCAACATGTAGAGGAACCAATGGGAGAGCAGGCTATTTTAGACTGGGTTTTGAGTAATGAGGAAGGGTTAGTTAGCAGTCTTGTTGCACGTGCCTCCTTGGGCAAGAGTGACCATAATATGGTTGAGTTCTTCATTAGGATGGAGAGCGACATTGTTAATTCAAAAACAAAGGTTCTGAACTTAAAGAAAGGTAACTTTGAGGGTATGAGACGTGAATTGGCCAAGATTGACTGGCAATTAATTCTAAAAGGGTTGACGGTGGATATGCAATGGAAGACATTTAAAGACTGCATGGATGAACTACAAAAATTGTTCATCCCAGTTTGGCAAAAAAATAAATCAGGGAAGGTAGTGCATCCATGGATAATAAGGGAAATCAGGGATAGTATCAAAGCAAAGGTCGATGCGTATAAAGTAGCCAGAAAAAGCAGCATACCAGAGGACTGGGAGACATTCAGAGACCAGCAGAGAAGGACAAAGGACTTAATTAGGAAAGGAAAAATAGATTATGAAAGAAAACTGGCAGGGAACATATAAACTGACTGTAAAAGTTTTTATAGATATGTGATGAGAAAGAGATTAGTTTAAAAAAATGTAGGTCCCTTGCAGTCAGAAACAGGTGAGTTGATCATGGGGAACAAGGATATGGTGGACCAATTGAATAGCTACTTTGGTTCCATCTTCACTAAGGAAGACATAAATAATCTGCCGGAAATAGCAGTGGACTGCGGGTCAAAGGAGGAATTGAGTGAAATCCAGGTTAGACGGGAAGTGGTGTTGGGTAAATTGAATGGATTAAAGGCCGATAAATCACCAGGGCCAGATAGGCTGCATCCCAGAGTACTTAAGGAACTAGCTCCGGAAATAGTGGATGCATTAGTGATAATCTTTCAAAACTCTTTAGATTCTGGAGTGGATCCTGAGGATTGGCGGGTAGCAAATGTAACCCCTCTTTTTAAGAAGGGAGGGAGAGAGAAAACGGGGAATTACAGACCAGTTAATCTAACATCGGTAGTGGGGAAACTGCTAGAGTCGGTTATTAAAGATGAGATAGCAGCACATTTGGAAAGTGGTGAAATCATTGGACAAAGTCAGCATGGATTTACGAAAAGTAAATCATGTCTGACGAATCTTGTGGAATTTTTCGAGTATGTAACTACCAGCAGGGATAAGGGAGAACCAGTGGATGTGGTGTATCTGGACTTCCAGAAAGCTTTCAACAAGGTCCCACATAAGAGATTAGTATACAAACTTTAAGCATACGGCATTGGGGGTTCAGTATTGATGTGGATAGAGAACTGGTTGGCAAACAGGAAGCAAAGAGTAGGAGTAAACGGGTCCTTTTCAAAATGGCAGGCAGTGACTAGTGGGGTACCGCAAGGCTCAGTGCTGGGACCCCAGCTATTCACAATATATATTAATGATCTCGATGAGGGAATTGAAGGCAATATCTCCAAGTTTGCGGATGACACTAAGCTGGGGGGCAGTGTTAGCTGTGAGGAGGATGCTAGGAGACTGCAAGGTGACTTGGATAGGCTGGGTGAGTGGGCAAATGTTTGGCAGATACAGTATAATGTGGATAAATGTGAGGTTACCCACTTTGGTGGCAAAAACAGGAAAGCAGACTACTATCTAAATGGTGGCCGATTAGGAAAAGGGGAGATGCAGCGAGACCTGGGTGTCATGGTACACCAGTCATTGAAAGTAGGCATGCAGGTGCAGCAGGCAGTGAAGAAAGTGAATGGTATGTTAGCTTTCCAAGCAAAAGGATTTGAGTATAGGAGCAGCGAGGTTCTACTTCAGTTGTACAGGGTCTTGGTGAGACCACACCTGGAGTATTGCATACAGTTTTGGTCTCAAAATCTGAGGAAGGACATTATTGGCATAGAAGGAGTGCAGAGAAGGTTCGCCAGACTGATTCCTAGGATGTCAGAACTGTCTTATGAAAGGCTGGATAGACTCGGTTTATACTCTCTAGAATTTAGGAGATTGAGAGGGGATCTTATAGAAACTTACAAAATTCTTAAGGGGTTGGACAGGCTAGATGCAGGAAGATTGTTCCCGATGTTGGGGAAGTCCTGGACAAGGGGTCACAGCTTAAGGATAAGGGGTAAATCTTTTAAGACCGAGATGAGAAAGACTTTTTTCACACAGAGAGTGGTGAGTCTCTGGAATTCTATGCCACAGAGGGTAGTTGACGCCAGTTCATTGGCTATATTTAAGAGGGAGTTAGATGTGGCCCTTGTGGCTAAGGGGATCAGAGGGTATGGAGAGAAGGCAGGTACGGGATACTGGTCAGCCATGATCATATTGAATGGCGGTGCAGGCTCGAAGGGCCGAATGGCCTACTCCTGCACCTAATTTCTATGTTCTATGTTTCTATGTAGGATGTGGAATCGATATGGGTAGAGCTGCGAAACTCTAAGGGGCAGAAAACGCTAGTGGGAGTTGTGTACAGGCCACCTAACTGTAGTAGTGGAGTTGGGGATGGCATCAACCAGGAAATTTGATATGTGTGCAACAAGGGTAAAACAATTATAATGGGTGACTTCAATCTACATATAGATTGGGTGAATCAAATGGGCAGGGGTGCTGAGGAAGAGGATTTCTTGGAATGTATGCGGGATAGTTTTCTAAACCAACATGCAGAGGAACCAACGAGAGAGCAGGCTATTCTAGACTGTATTGAGTAATGAGGAAGGGTTAGTTAGCCGTCTTGTTGTGCTGGGCCCCTTGGGCAAGAGTGACCATAATATGGTTGAGTTCTTCATTAGGATGGAGAGTGAGATAATTAAGTCAGAAACAACGGTTCTGAACTTAAACAAAGGTAACTTTGAAGGTATGAGAAGTGTATTGGCCAAAGACTGCATGGATGAACTACAACAATTGTTCATCCCACTTTGGAAAAGAATAAATCAGGGCAGGTAATGCATTCATGGATAACAAGGGAAATCAGGGATGGTATAAAAACAAAAAATGAAGCATCCAAATTAGCCAGAAAAAGCAGCCTACCAGAGGACTGGGAGAAATTCAGAGTTCAGCAGAGGAGGACAAAGGGCTTAATTAGGAAAGGGAAAATAGATTATGAAAGAAAACTGGCACAGAACATAAAAATGGACTGCAAAGTTTTTATAGATATGTGAAGAGAAAAAGGTTAGTTAAAACCAATGTAGGTCCCTTGCAGTCAGAAACTGATGAATTGATCATGGGGAACAAGGACATGGCTGACCAATTGAATAACTACTTTGGTTCTTTCTTCACTAAGGAAGACATAAATAATCTGCCAGAAATAGCAGGGGACCGGCGGTCAAATAAGGTGGAAGAACTGAGTGAAATCCAGGTTAGCCGAGAAGTGGTTTTGGGTAAATTGAATGGATTAATGGCCGATAAATCCCCAGGGCCAGATGGTCTGCATCCCAGAGTACTCAAGGAAGCAGCCACAGAAATAGTAGATGCATTAGTGATCATTTTTCAAAACCCCTTAGATTTTGGAGTAGTTCCTGAGGATTGGAGGGTAGCTAATGTAACCCCATTTTTTAAAAAAGGAGGGAGAGAGAAAACTGGGTACTACAGACCAGTTAGTCTAACATTGGTAGTGGGGAAACTGCTAGAGTCAGTTATTAAAGATGGGATAGTAGTATATTTGGAAAGAGGTGAAATCTTTAGACAAGGTCAGCATGGATTTACGAAAGGTAAATCATGTCTGACGAATCTTATAGAATTTTTCGAGGATGTAACTAGCAAAGTTGATAAGGGAGAACCAGTGGACGTGTTAGATCTAGACTTTCAGAAGGCTTTCGACAAGGTCCCACATAAGAGATTAGTATACAAACCTAAAGCACATGGTATTGGGGGTTCAGTATTGATGTGGATAGAGAACTGGCTGGCAGACAGGAAGCAAAGCGTAGGAGTAAATGGGTCATTTTCAGAATGGCAGGCAATGACTAGTGGGGTACCGTAAGGCTCAGTGTTGGGACCCCAGCTATTTACAATATATTTTAATGATTTGGACGAGGGAATTGAATGCAACATCTCCAAGTTTGTGGATGACACTAAGCTGGGGGGTAGTGTTAGGTGTGAGGAGGATGCTAGAAGGCTGCAAGGTGACTTGGATAAGCTGGGTGAGTGGGCAAATGCATAGCAGATGCAGTATAATGTGGATAAATGTGAGGTTATCCACTTTGGTGGCAAAAACAGGAGGGCAAAATATTATCTTAATGGTGGCAAATTAGGAAAAGGGGAGATGCGACGAGACCTGGGTGTCATGGTACACCAATCATTAAAAATAGGCATGCAGGTGCAGCAGGCAGTGAAGAAAGCAAATGGTATGTTAGCATTCATAGCAAAAGGATTTGAGTATAGGAGCAGGGAGGTTCTACTGCAGTTGTACAGGGTTTTGGTGAGACCACACCTGGAGTATTGCATACAGTTTTGGTCTCCAAAGCTGAGAAAATACATTCTTGCCATAGAGGGGGTACAGAGAAGGTTCACTATACTGATTCCTGGGATGTCAGGACTTTCATATGAGGAAAGACTGGATAGACTTGGCTTGTACTCGCTAGAATTTAGAAGACTGAGGGGGGATCTTATAGAAACTTACAAAATTCTTAAGGGATTGAGATGCAGGAACATTGTTCCTGATGTTAGGGAGGTCCTGAACAAAGGGTCACAGTCTTAGGATAAGGGGAATTCCTTTAGGACCGAGATGAGGAAAACATTTTTCACACAGAGAGTGGTGAGTCTCCGGAATTCTCTGCCACAGAAGGTAGTTGAGGTCAGTTCATTGGCTATATTTAAGAGGGAGTTAGATGTGGCCCTTGTGGCTAAAGGGATCAGGGGGTATGGAGAGAAGGCAGGTACAGGATACTGAGTTGGATGATCAGCCATGATCATATTGAATGGCGGTGCAGGCTCGAAGGGCTGAATGGCCTACTCCTGCACCTATTTTCTATGTTTCTATGTAACAATTGGTGGAAATCTTTCAATAGCTTCAGTGCTGTTCAGTGCTGTTATAGAAGTAGCCACTGCCATTAATACAGTAGGTATTCATGAAATGGCCTGGATTATACTGAGCCTAAATAAGCAAGCCTTTCACTTAATGAAAGACACAAGTGCAGGAGTAACTCAATGGGTCAGGTAGCATCTCTAGAGAACATGGATAGGCGTTATTTCAGGTCGGGACACTTTTTCTGACTGAATGTTCCAGGGAGATAAAGCTGGAAATGGGATGTGGGGCTGGACATAACCTGGCCAGTCATAGGTGAATACAGGTAAGAGTAAGGATTGGTACATGGTTTGATAAGGGCCAGAGATGAAAAGAAAAAAATGTGAGATAAGGATAGAAGATGGAAGCATATAAACTGAGGTTATCAGTTCAGTTTCATTTATTGTCACATGTACAGTGAAAAACATTTGTTGTGAGGTATCCGGTCAGCGGAAAGACAATACATTCATAAAAATCGAGTCATATACAGTGTTAAGATACATGATAAAGGAATAACGTTTAGTGCAAGGTAAAGTCTGCAAAGCCCGAACAAGGATAGTCCAAGGGTCTCTAAGGAGGGAGGTAGTATTTCAGCACTGCTCTCTGGTTGTGGTAGGATGTTTCATTTGATTGATAACAGCTGAGCAGAAACTGTCCCTGAATGTGGCTGTGTGCATTTTCATATTCTATGCCTTTTGCCTGATGGGAGAGGGGAGAAGAGGGAGTGGCCAGGGTGCGACTCGTCCTTGATTATGCTGCTGGCCTTGCCGAGGCAGCGTGAGGTATAAATGAAGTCAATAGAAGGGAGGGTGGTTTGTGTAACGGCCTGGGTTGCATCCACAATTCACTGCAATTTATTGCGGTCTTGGATGGAGCTGTTCCCAAACCATGCTGTGATGCATCCTTATTAATAAGATATATTTTAAGTCAAGACTTGAAAATTAACCTCAAGCATTTTAATTCAAATTTTAGCAAGATCTCATATATCTCACACTTATTCCTCATATGTTATAAAACATACTTGGCTAATAAGTTAGGAATATGACTATGATTATTTTAAACATGTTTCCTTTTATTTCCTCCTTTCGCTAACGTAAAATTAATTCATAACATCCAGGCCATTATCAATGCAGCTGCTGTAAAGTCTCTGGCCTTACTTGGGGCGGCATAATGCTGCGGCTGGTAGAGATATTGCTTCACAGCGCCAGAGATCCGGGTTCAATTGTGACCCCAGGCGCTCTCTGTGTGAAGTTTGCATGTTCTTCCTGTTACCAGGCGCTCTGTTTTCCTCCCACAGCCCAAAGACATGTTGTTTGTGGGCTAATCAGCCGCTGTAAATTGTCCTATGTTTGCAGAGAGTGAATACGAAAGTGGGATAACATAGACCAAGTGCGAATGGGTGACAATGGTCGGCATGGTCTCGGTGTGCCTCAGGGCTAGTTTTCATGCTGTATTATTAATTCAATCAATCAAGCAATTCCACTTCCCCTTCCTTACCCACCAGTGAACTATTGACAATCCTCTCTGAGAATCAAATGAAACTTGTGAGCCAAGTGAATGTGTGTCCTGTTCACGGCAGGCTATGAACAGCATCAGAAGTCTGACATACACCCATGCCCTCAATGTTCCACAGGCACAGGCTATCCTCCAGAAAGTGTACTAGTATATCATGCTACAAGACAATGTTGTACAATGTACTACGTATAACAAGGACCTGACTCATCTCAAGACACGTCTTGGAAGTGTACCAGTCAATACAGTTATAGCTACCTTTCTAAACCTCGAACGATACTGCATGCTAATAATACATATTAGTTGGTTCAGCATTATTATTATTGCTATTGCCTTGGGAGCATAAGGTATAGTTTCTGAGTCTTTGCCTGTAGCAAGGTGACATATATAACAGAGTGCTTGGAAAATCTATTCCCATATCTATTATCACCTACATTTTAATTACCTTATTTCCACTCAATTGTGCGGTTTATCACAGTCGCTCAATGTGAGAACCATTGTAAATGATTGCAGCATTTTAAACACAACTGTGCCTTTCTAGGTAAATTTGCTTTGATTTTCTAGTTGGGTTGGCATCTGGGTCACTACTTACGTTCCCCACTGCCCTCCCTTCCATCAAAGGCATCTGTGGGAGGAGCTGCCTCTAAAAGGCATCATCAAGGACCCACATCACCCTGGCCATGCTCTCATTTTGCTCCTACTATTGGGAAGAAGGTTTAGGTGTCAGAGTTTATGGGGAGAAGGCGGGAGAACGGGGTTAAGAGGGAGAGATGGATCACTCATGTATGAATGGCAGAGTAGATCTGATGGACCAAATGGCCTAATTCTACTCCTATTCCTTATGACCTCATGACCCGAAAATAATGACCTCCAAATTCAAGAACAGCTTCCAACAAACATCAGGCTCTTGAAAACTACAAATATTACACTAACTAAACTATGAACTACAAAATGTTTTGGTTGCAGTGAAGCTTCTTTGGGTTTTTTATTACTTTAATTTTTGTGTTTATTGGGTAAAAAATGAATACTGTGTTTCCAAGCCTGTTATGCTACTGCAAGCAAAATTCCATTGTTCTGTTTTTCGAAGCATATTATAATTAAACATTTTCTTGACACTCTCTCTCTTGACTCATCATTTGTTATGCCTGCTTGTTCACACTAAACTGCTGTGGATATGAAGAAGCTGCCAACTCATGGGATAGAATGAGCTGTGATGATTGGCTGAACATCAAGTGACCAATGCCTGAGGTCCCGGAGGTGCTTTGACCACCCGCTATTGTCAAAGGTCCTTGATCGGTATTTAAATATCTCTAATTATCTTAGGTTCATAGAGAGATATAGCGCAGAAACAGTCCCTTCAAATGAGTTCCTTGTTCATGGCCCTATCCCCGAACTCTACCTCCGCTACATCGACAACTGCATTGGTGCTACCTCCTGCACCCATACAGAACTCACTGACTTCATCCATTCACCATTAACTTCCATCCGGCGCTCAAGTTCACCTGGACCATTTCCGACATCACCCTACCGTTTCTAGACCTCATTATCTCCATCGCAGGTGATAGACTACTGACCAACATCTACTATGAACCCACTGACTCCCATGGTTATCTGGACTACACATCTTCTCACCCTGCTTCCTTTAAGGACTCCATCCCCTACTCCCAATTCCTCTGTCTATGCAGCATCTGGACCCAGGATGAGGTGTTCCAAACCAGGGCATCGGAGATGTCCTCATTCTTTAGGGAATGGGGGCTCTCATCCTCTAGTATAGATGAGGCTCTCACCAGGGTCTCTTCTGCACCCTGTAACTCTGCTCTCATTCCCCACCCCTCCACTCGTAACAAGGGCAGAGTCCCCCTTGTCCTCACCTTTCACCTTACCAGCCGTCACATACAACAAATAATCCTCTGGCATTTTATGTCACCTCCAACAGGATTCCAGCACTGGCCACATCTTCCCATCTCCTCCCCTTTTGGCTTTCTGCAGAGACCGCTCCCTCTGTAACTCCCTGGTCAATTTTTCCCTTCCCACCCAAACCACCCCTTCTCCTGGCACTTTCCCTTGCAACCGCAAGAAATGCTATACTTGTCCCTTTACCTTCCATCTTGACTTCATCCAAGGTCCAAAGCAGTCTTTCCAGATGCGAAAGAGGTTCACCTGCACCTCCTCCAACCTAATCTATTGCATCCGCTGCTCTAGGTGTCAGCTGCTCTACACTAGTGAGACCGTTGGCGATCGTTTCGCCCAACACCTCCGCTCAGTTTGCAAGAACCAACCTGATCTCCCGATGGCTCAGCACTTCAACTCCCCCACTCATTACGAATCCGACCTTTCTGTCCTGGGCACCTTCCATGGCCAGAGTGAGGCCCACCGTAAATTGGAGGAGCAGCACCTCATATTTTGCTTGGGTAGTTTACCCCCCAGCGGTATGAACATTGATTTCTCCAATTTCAGGTAGTCCCTGCTTTTTATTTCTTTCCCCTCCCCTTCCCAGCTCTCCCACAACCCACTGTCTCTGCCTCTTCCTTTCTTCTTCCCACCCCCCCCCCCCCCACCCCCACATCAGTCTGGAGAAAGGTCTCGACCCAAAACATCGCCTATTTCCTTTGCTCCATAGATGCTGCTTCGCCCGCTGAGTTTCTCCAGCATTTTTGTCCACCTTCAAACGAGTAAGTCTATGGAGACCGTTTACCGTCCTTTACACCAATCCTTCTTTAATCTAATTTTTAATTTTAACTGATGACAGGTACAGTATGGAAACAGGCCCTTCTGAAAATCCGAGTCCATGCTGAACATTAATCACACATTCCAACGAGCTCTGTGTTATATCACTTTTGCATCCACTCCCTGCACACTCGAGGCATTTTATAGGGACCAATTAACCTGCAAACCAACGCATCTTTGGAAAGTGGGAAGAAGCCAAAGCACCTGGAGGAAACGCACAGGGTCACAGACAGTACAAAGCTGGTCACAGGTAGCATGAAAGCTCGATAGGCTTCAATAATATATATTTTTTAATATCCAAAAATAAAATAAAAATTAAAGCATTTAACTAAAATGAGACTACTAAAATGTATTTAAAGACATGTTTAAAATAACGTGAAAATAAAGTTAAATACTCAAACAAAGTTATAAATGTACTGCAGAATGTATACTGACTGCTTGTTTCATGGTCTGGTATGGCAATTCCACCAAACAGGTGGAATTCAAGGGGCTGCAGAGTGGTGGTTTCAGCCCAGCCCATCATGGCCACAGCCCTCCCCACTATCGAAAGCATCTACATGAGGTGCTGCTATGCCCTCTTCTCACTGCTACCATCAGAAAGGAGGTACAGATGCTTGAAGGCTCACACCACCAGGTTCAGGAAAAGCTATAGCAATCAGGTTCTTGAATCAACCTACACAATTCTAATCCTATCTTTTTAATGAAACACTATGGCCCACCTCTTGCACTCCTGTGAACTTGTTTCCTTGTTATAGTGTTGCATTAATGTATGTCTTCTTTTAGAATGTTATGTGCAATTTATATATAATTTGCTTTTTTTGTGTGTGCCTATGAGCATGCATAGATAGACTTGCTATAAGCAAGATTGTTCATTGTAATTGTACTTCACTGCACTTGTGCACATGATAATAAAATTGAAATTGAACGAACTAAAAAACAAAAAAACTTTATAAGGCTTTTTAACAGAGACATGAACAGACAATGAATGGAGAGCCGGTTGGGGAGTGGGGGTGGGTGTGTGTGGGGGATGGGACAGAGGGGTGTGGGGGAGGGGTGTGTGGGGGAGGGGGTGTAGGGAGGGAGGAGGGTGTGGGAAGGATGGGTGGGGGTTTTGGGGAGGAGGGGTGTGGGGGACGGAGGGGTGTGTGGTGGGGAGGGAGTGGGGAGGGGTGTGTGGTGGAGGAGGGGTTGGCAGAGGGGGCAGAGGGGGGTGTGGGGGAGGAGGTGGAGCAAAGGGGGTTGTAGGGGAGGGAGTGTGGTGTAAGGGATGGGGCGTGTAGGAGTGGGGGTGTAGGGGAATGGGTGGTGTAGGGGAGGTGGGGTGTAGGGGAGGGGAGTGTGTGTGGCTCCCGGCCCCAGCTCCAACCGCACTCCTGGCTCCAGGACCCGGCTCTGGACTCAATCATCTGCTCCTGTCACACTCACAACCCTCTCCCGCGAACACAGCCCACTCCTGCCCACGAACATCCCACCCCTGCCTGCAAACACAGCCCGCCCCTGCCCACGAACACAGCCCACCCCTGCCCACGAACACAGCCCACCCCTGCCAACGAACACAGCCCACCCCCGCCTGCAAACACAGCCCGCCCCTGCCTGCGGAACACAGCCCACACTCTGCTGCTTCAGCTTTATGCTCCGCGGCTTTTGGACGGGCTGCTTGTGGACGGGCGGCTTCTGGATGTGCTCATGGTCTCAGCCCCGCCTCCGGGGATTTATTCTCTAGCGGATGCCAGAAGGGGCATTACCTTCTTGGTGACAACAGGCGAGAAGACCAATCTGCTGATTTCACGATTTTTTAAACGTTCATAACTTTTATAATCTGCCACCGATCGGAACAAAACTTGGTGGCTTGGAGGACAGGAGAGCGATAAGGCGGCGAAAAAATCATAGCAATATAGGATACCGGTTTTGCGCAAATCTAAAATCAACACAGACATGAAGTGGACAAGAGTAGAGCTTGAGTAGACAGACAGACAGACAAACGGAGTGATACCGCCTATCCTCTTAATAAGGTCACCCCCACCCTACTTAGAAAAAAAGGCCTAGCCTTTCTGTCTGGCCCTTCCAAATTACAGTTTAAGACATTGGAGACAAGCTGAACAAGGAGCTCCTGGCAGTCCGTCAGATAAGCAGCGGGACCTGCCTACAAAGATGGCCAGCTCCCCTGGATGAATGCTGCTGGTTTCATTCATTTATAGACCATTGTAAAGGCATCAAAATTTGGCAAATCTCTTGACACATGGAAATTAATACCGTGACTGGTTAGAAAACCGTTTTTTTTTTAAAAAGGAAAACATTTTAAAATCACAGTAAATTACATACTCTGTGATATGCAAATGTGGATTGACAATATTGGGTTTGATTTGGCCTGTTATGCATTTAAACCAATTTAGAAAACCTGCCACAAGATATTTTACTGTTCAAATTGCAGAAAAGTTCCAGGTTTTAGTGATTTTTTTTTGCCATGGAATTCAATGTGACTGGAGTCTACCCCTCTGATGTAATACATCTGAAGCCTTACACAAAGAGTGTTTCAATTATTTCAAAATGGTCTCTGAAGCTCCTAGAATGAAAATAAATCATATATTTGAAAACACATGCAACAGATCAAGTTTATTCATGAACATTAATGCTCATAAACAAATAAAAATATAACATAGTTATTGATGATCCCATTAAGACATATAAGGTTGTGCTGAATGAGTCAGCTATGGTTGGCAACGATGATAATAGTATTACTTAAAGGGTGCAGCAGTTCAAGAAGGCAGCACAATACCAATTTCACAAGAACAATTAATCAATGCTGGCTAAGTTGTCTACTCCTATTTCTAAAGTCCTCATGTTGAAAGTTCTGATTTGGCTCCTATCTGAGCTTTGTGCGTCTCCAGACATAAACATATTGGGAATTCCACACGATTAAATAGAAACAGTAGAACGCAAGCATATAAGACCATAGGACATAGAACAGAATTAGGCCATTCTGCCCATCAAATCGACGCGATCATGGCTGACCTATTTTCCATCTCAACCCCATTTCCCTGCTATCTCCCCATAACATTTGATACCCAAATGGGCCTGTCCCACTTGGGTGACATTTTAGGTGATTGTAGGAGACTCTATGCTCGCCACATGATCGCCACATGATTGCCACATGTTCGCTGGTGGTCTCTGGTGAGTCTCCTTCATGGTCGTGAGGAGTTCCCACATTCTGGGAACTAGTCACGGTCTCAGTATGGTCGCTGCAAATTTTTCAACATGTTGAAAATTGATCATCCTGTAGTCGTAGGTGCAGTTGTAGTGGGGTGACCGTGTAGTTATAGGTAGTCAAGGTAGTCATAGGTAGTTTTAGTTAATCGCCTTTGCTGACCAGTCATTTTAATTGGCTCATTTGGGAAAAAAAACGCGAACACGAGTTTTCAGAACCAAGGATAACCAACCAGTAATGTTAAATGCTGTGTATCTCTGGCTTATTAAAAGTTGTCTGGCTTCTTAAAAGTCTCTCCACTCCTTCTTCACTCCTTATCCCCCATTCTCCCGCTTTTTTAAAAGCCTTACCGTACACTGTGCTAGCCGTCTTAACCTTCCTGTTCATCGCGGTTTGTGTCTGTATCACCTTGGCTTTGCACCGTGTGAATTTCAGACAGCGCTCCCCCCCCCCCTGCCCTGGCACCCATCTCTGTGATGTGTTTGTATGTGTGTGTGTGTTCCACTCTGACAGTCGCCGTTCCAGTTCCCGGTTTTTCAGGCAGTCCGTTGCAAAATCGCCGAAGTGGGACAGGCCCATAACTAATCAAGAGCCTATCATTCTTTGGTTTTTAATACCCAATGTCCTTCGCAGCCATCCTTGGCAATGAATTCCACAAATTCATCACTATCTGATTAAATAAATTCCTCCTCATTCTTCTCTTCTCCTATTAGTGGAAGCTGATGATGACTCAAGTGAGGTAGACCCAGCCTAGTCCATCATGGGCACATCCTTCTCCACCATCAAAAGCATCTACACAAGGCTGCCTCGACATTAACCTTCAAAGCCGCACGTTTTTAGGAAGTGAGATGAAACGGGAGAACTTGGGGGAATATCTTGTATCATTATGCAAATTCCACATAGACAGCACCGGAGATCAGAATCTAACCAGGTCTCTGATGCTGTGAGGTGGTATTCTTATTTTGTTATTATTTTCTGGAAGGACAAGTTAATGATTTCAGTAACCTCTATGCTCCTAACTGCTAGGTCCATTGTATAGACTAATGTTCATTCCCGACAGGAAGGCTCATCAATTGAAACAACATATATGAAATCTGTTGATGAATGTCTTGAATATAAATAATATTATTTGAAAACTCTGTTTCACAATTGTTTAATTTGCTGCATTAGTGTTTGAGTTTGATCTAGGGAAACTCACAGCGATTTACGTGTTCCTAGGAACCCTGGGAATCAGAAGTAAAACATTGTCACAGAGATCACAGGACATAGACATGTACGGCATAGAAACAGAATCTTCGGCCACAACAGAATGGTCATAAGGTTATAAGGAAAAGAGTAGAATTAGGCCATTCAGCCCATCAGGTCTCATCAATTCAATCATGGCTGATCTATATCTCCCACTTAACCCCATTTGCCTGCCTTCTCCCCATATTCTCTGATACCTGTACTAATCTAGAATCTATCTATCTCTGCCTTAAAAATATCCACTGACTTGGCCTCCTCAACCTTCTGTTGCAAAGAATTCCACAAATTCACAACTGTCTGACTCAAGAAATTGCTCCTCATCCAAAGAACGTCCTTTAAGTCTGAGACATATGACCTCTAGTCCTGGACTCTCCCACTAGTGGAAACATCCTTTCCATATCCACTCTATCCAAGCCTTTCACTATTATGTTTGCCCGGTTAAACTAATCTCCTCAGCCTGCATGTCATCCATATCCCTCCATTCTTTCCATATCCATGTGCCTATTTTAAAGCCTCTTAAATACCATTATAATATCTGCCACCAACAACATCCCGGCACAATGGTGCAGCTGTTGAGTTGCTGCCTTACAACGCCAGAGACCTGGGTTAGATCTTGACTACGGGTGCTGTCTCTACAGAGTTTGTACATTCTCAATGAGACTACCTATGTTTCCTCTAGGTGCTCCGGTTTCCTCCCACTTTCTAAAGACATGCAGGTTTGTAGGTTAATTAGCTTCTATAAAATAATTGTTCCCACTCTGTAGGATTGAACTAGTGTATGGGTAATCATTGGTCGGCATGGTTTTGGTGGATGAAGGGCCTATTTCCATGTTGTATCTCTAAACTAAACTGAACCACCCACTGCAGCACATTCCAGACACCCACCATACTGTAGTAACATGCCTCGAACTTCTTTAATCTTTATGCATCACACCTTAAGGCTATGCTCGAGTCTTTGACATTTCCGTATTGGTAGAAATGTGTCAGCCTCAATAACAATCAGCACGGGAGCACTTCAAGGCTGTGCGCTCAGCCCCCTGCTGTACTCACTCTATACCCATGACTGCGTAGCTGGTCATTGTGTGATCTCCATCAACAAGTTCGCTGACGACACCACTGTTGTGGCACTTATCACTGATGGAGATGAGTCAGAGTATAGAAGTGAGATTGACCGTTTGACCAAATGGTGCCAGCATAATAACCTGGCTCCCAACACCAGCAAAACCAAGGAACTGATTGTGGACTTTGGAAGGGGTAGGATGGAGACCTATAGTCCCATTTATATCAACGGGTTGATGGTGGAGAGGGCCAAGAGCTTCAAATTCCTGGGCGTGCATACCTCTGAAGATCTTTCCTGGTCCGAGAACACTGATGCAATTATAAAGAAAGCACATCAGTGCCTCTACTTCCTGAGAAGATTACAGAGAGTCGGTATGTCAAGGAGGACTCTCTCAAACTTCTACAGGTGCACAGTAGAGAGCATGCTGACTGGTTACATGTGACTTGGTGTGGAAACTTGAGCACCCAGGAGCGGAAAAGACTGCAAAAAGGTGTAAACACTGCCCAGTCCATCATCAACCTCCCTACCATCGAGGGGATCTACCGGAATCGCTGCCTCAAAAAGGCTGCCAGCATCATCAAGGATCCACACCATATATTAGGCAATTGTCTGAATAGACATGCCGATACAAGTAAGTTGATATCTTACATTTATAACATTCTCTTAAATGTTGATACCCCACCTTCTGAGATGTATAGGTGAGCATGGGAAGACAAGTTGGGTTTATCTATTTTAAAAGATATATGGGAGGAAAGCCTACTATACATACATTACTGTTCTTTAAATGTCAGGCATTCCCTAATATAATTCAAAATATTGCATAGGCTATACTATTCAAAGACTAAATTGAATAAGATCTTCCCAACTGTCTCCCCTATCTGTGATAAATGTCACCTCCAAGAAGCTACTTTAACCCATTCCTTTGCATCCCGTATAAAGATACAACATTTCTGGATGGGAATATTCAATATCATTTCTAAAACACTTAAATCTGGAGCCAGATGTAAAACAAATAATTTTAGTAATGTCAGAGGGCTGTTCTAAGTTAACGACATTTCAAAGATGTGGGGGGGTTGGGGGGGGGGGGGCGGAGGGGGAGGACAGTGGGACATATCTCAGCTTCTTTTTCTTTGATAGTTCAGGGGGTTTTTCTTCTCTCTTTTTTGTATTTTTCTTCTTTTTCTTCATTCTTTCCTTTTTTCTCTTTTTCTTGATTTATGTATCAATTTATTCTTCTTGATTTATGAATCAATTTGTAAAATGTTAAAAATGAAGCTGTACGAAAATTGTATGACTGTCATGCCGATTGCTTTATTCTTGTACAATAGCTTCTAATAAAATAAACTTTTTAAAAAAAGGATCCACACCATCCTGGCCACTCACTCATCTCACTCATATATATATATATATATACAATAGTATATGGTCACACTGATCTGTTTTGTATTCATTTATGCCTACAATATTATATTGTGCAGAAGCAAAGCAAGAATGTCTTTGTCCTCCCTGGAACACATGACAATAAACTCTCTTAAACCTCTTGAATCTCTTCCACCCTTGGGAAAGGTTTTGACTGTCTATCCCATCTATGCCTCTCATAAATGCATTGATATTTCCTCTCAACCTCTGGTGTTCCAGAGAAAACAATGAGCAGAAACATGTTTCCATTTTGTTTACAAACTTCACCTTAATATGATAACAGCATCTAAACAGTATTTTTATATCAAGGCTACATCCACACATTTGTACTAATAACATTACCACAATGAGATGCTCCATAAATACTCCATAAGTTGTTGTTTTCAAGCCTCTCCAGCAATGAAAGAGCTAAAAGGATGATTATGAAGCAGACATAAAGATCTCACAGTTTGCAAAGTGTATTTGATCTTATATCAAGATCATTTTCTCCACAGCATCTCAAATCAGCATTTGGATAACATAAGAAAGCCACCACTTTACATTCCATGTGAGCAGTGGATTTGAACTGCAGTGCGCCTGCCTCTGCTGTGATATTGAGAACAACTTCAGTACTGTAACAATGTGATTTGATGCGCAAGGTGGTTAATGTTGGCTCTGAGAAAAGGACAGTGTATTTTCCCCCTGAAACAGACTCTACCTCTCCGTGCTGCATACATAGCATGCCAAATATTGGACCCCTTAGCTGCATTTCTGCGGACCCAAGATCAACACGCGGCATTTTATGCATGGGAAGGGACTGCTATGCTGGTTTAAACCGAAGATAGACAAAATAAAGTTGGAGTAACTCAGCGGGACAGGCAGCATCTCTAGAGAGAAAGAAAGGTTGACATTTTGGGTCGAGACATCGTGTCCAGAGAAGGGCCACGACCTGAAACGTCGCCCATTCTATCTCACAATGAGACATTCCATGTTGCTTCAAGATAAACTGTGTGATGTATTGATGTCGTCTCCCTGACAGCAGAAAAAAGTCATTTGGAAACTACTGTCAAGTCAAACTGGAATGAAAGGGCAGGTGCAGAGATTAGCTAAATTGAAATCACAAGACAGTGATTAAAGTGGGCGGAACCCCAGCCTGTCTGGCTCTGCCCGGGCTTTTTTAAAGGGGCACACAGCACCAGAAGCCAGGGATAGCTAGAAGAGGCAAGCAGGACTGATTTTCTACAGACCCGATTGGCAGCCGGTAAGGACTGAACTCTAAATAAACTGAGCCGAAGACTGCAGCCCAGAGACTCTGTTTAACCTGTTAATGTCCGAGAAACTTGTCTGGCTAGTGTGTTGAGATTAAGAAAGTTTGAAATAGTGTTTGTTGTCTATGTGGGGTTAAGGGCTAATGTGAGCTGATCTCTAATGCTAATATGCTATGTGTGGTGTTAGCTTAAATAATTGTGTTTTTAAAAAAGAAAAAAATGTATTAAAAAACAGTAAAGATCCATCTGATATTAAGCTAGGTAATTGGTAACAGTAGTGGGCATTATCTTTATTTTCTTTCAATGAAATGTGAAAATTATTTCAAAAGACAAAATGGCTGCTATGAGTTGGAATGTTACAGAATGGAACAGATACATGGAACTTTCTGTTAGTTATATTTGGTTACATGTAATGTGTGTTTTCTGCCTTTATGTCTAAAGGTTTTTCACCTGATAAAGACTAAACAACTGCTAAAGGCTAAACCACTGAAAAGTCTAAAACTGCCAAAATAAAAGGTGGAAAAGAAGTGTTTGGTCTGAGTGAATCCAGTTCATCATTTCGGGGTAGATAAATCAAATCCCTTTCAAGCGGGGAAACTGCAAAACATTAAGAGACTTGACAACTACCATTAAAATTTCTTTATGGGTCAGCATTAATTGTTCTTGTCAAGGGGTGGCTCAGTGGTGCAGCTGGTAGAGCTGCTGTCTCAGCACCAGAGACCTCAGTTCGACCTTGCCATTGGTGCTGTCTGTGCGGAGTTTGCACCTTCTCTCTGTGAATGCATGTGTTTCCTCCAGGTGGTCCGGTTTCCTCCCACATCCGAAGACGTGTGGCATGAAGGTTAATTGGCTTCTGTAAATTGTCCGTAGACCTCTGTGACAGGATTGTATCGAGACACAGATCTGGGGAAGGGTATAAAACAATTTCTGCAACATTGCATGTCCCAAAGAGCACAGTGGCCCCCATCATTCTTGAATGGAAGAACTTTGGACCCACCAGGACTCTTCATAGAGCTGGCCGCCGGAAACTGAGCAATCGGGGGGGAAGGGCCTTGGTCAGGGTGGTGACCAAGAACCCGATGGTCATTCTGACAGAGCTCCAGAGTTCCTCTGTGGAGATGGGAGAATCTTCCAGAAGGACATCTATATCTGCAGCACTCCACCAATCAGGCCTTTATGGTAGAGTGGCCAAACGGAAGCCACTCCTTAATAAAAGGCACATGACAGCCCACTTGGCATGAGAAGCAAGATTCTTTGGTCTGATAAAACCAAGATTGTACTCTTTGGTCTCAATGCCAAACGTCACGTCTGGAGGAAACCAGGCACCGCTCATCACCTGGCCAATACCATAACTACGGTGAAGCATGGTGGTGGCAGCATCATGCCGTGGGGATGTTTTTCAGCAGCAGGAACAGGGAGACTAGTCAAGATCGAGGGAAAGATGAGCGGAGCAAAGTAAAGAGAGATCCTTGATAAAACCTGCTCCAGAGCGTTCTGGACCTCAGACTGGGGCGAAGGTTCACCTTCCAACAGGACAACGATCCTAAGCATACAGCCAAGACAATGCAGGGGTGGCTTCATGACAAGTCTGTGAATGTCCTTGTGTGGCCCAGCCAGAGCCTGGACTTGAATCTCTGGAGGGACCTGAAAATAGCTGTGCATCGACGCTCCCCATCCAACCTGACAGAGCTTGAGAGAATCTGCAGGGAAGAATAGAAGAAATTACCAAAATACAGGTGTGCCAAGCTTGCAGCGTTATACCCAAGAAGACTTGAGGCTGTATTCCCTGCCAAAGGTGTGTCAACAAAGTACTGAGTGTAGTGGCCATTCTCTGCCTGTCTTACAAATAGACACCAGTTCATTGATCCATCTCTTATTTCTTAAGAAGCGGTTCACTGTCAGTTCTCCAGAAGCTTCATCCGCAGGATTTTCTTGTTGTTAACATATTTCCATTGTGAAACATTAGTATCTCCCAATTCTCTTTCCATTGTCAAATTGTCTTTGTCCAAATCCAACTCTCTGGTCTCCTTGGCTTGGCGCAAACAGACGATAGACAGGCCCCAGATAATCTAACTGGCTTGCCCGAGCCTGGGTATCAGGCCTCAGAAAAGCATACTCAACTATTGGTTTGTCCCGAGCCTCTACAGTGGCCCCATAAGTCGTTTGTTTCAGTCTAGCACCCATTTGCTGGAATGAAGTTTTACCCATCTTTTGGCTACGTGCTAGTTCTAGGTCTGAATATTTAAGTAAATGTGATATTTCAGTAATTTATTTTTAATTACTTTGCAAACATTTCTAAACACCTGCTTTTACTTTTTTATTATAGGGTATTGTGTGCAGATTGATGATAAAATATATATACATATAATCCATTTTGTAACGTAACAAAATGTGGAAAAACCGAAGGGGTCTGAATACTTTCCGAATGCACTGTATTATTTTGGAGAGGACAACAGGAGTGTTTCCTATGGAACCAAAGTCACTCACCCGAGACTGCATCTCCATACTCCTTCAACACTGCAAATACAGGAATGATGTGTTTGTCTGGAAACATCTGAAATATTTGGGCCCAAGTCCCCACCATTCTCTAAGTATAATGCACCAGCTCACAGGCAGGCTGCCCAGTGCAATGGCACTCTCTAGCAACCACCCATCACCCATCTTTAGTACAGTTTTGCATATGCTGGTTTATACTAAAGATAGGCATAAGGTGCTGGAGTAACTCAATGGGTCAGGCAGCATCTCTGGAGAAAAATAATAGGTGACGTTTCGGGTTGGGACCCTCCTTCAGACTGAAAGTAGGAGGTGGAGGGGGAGGGGGGGGGGGGGGGGGGAGGTGTGGAGGTTAAGAGCTAGAGGTGAGAATGGGCCAGGACAAATCAGGGCTGGCCACAAATGCCCTCGGCTAGCGCGGTGCCCTGGTAGGCCCATTGGTGGCTTGGGGTGGTATGATCTCAGGAGGGAAACAATGTGCTGAACTGTGGAACTGGTTAAACAACTAGTGAGGTGGAAGGAGGCGGGGGGTGGGGAGGAGGGGAGAGTGGAGCGGTGAAGGGAGGGGAGTGCAGGTAGGTCATTCCTCTGGGTTACATGCTACCCAAGTGAAATGCGCTTTTCCTCCAACCATTTCAACTCCGCATTCCCATCTCCATCCTCCATTGTCAGAGAAAGGTCACACAGAAACTGGAGGAACAGCATCTCATATTTTGCTTGGGTAGCTTACAAACCAGCAGTATGAACATTAAATTTGTTCATTTTAAGTAACTTCTACCTACATTCCCTTTTTTTTACACGGGGTGGTGGGCATCTGCCAGGGGCAGCCTCCGACTGGAAGTCTGTGCAGAGAGTGGTGAGGACAGCGGAAAAAATCATCGGGTCCTCTCTCCCCTCAATCGGGGATATTGCGACCAAACGCTGTGTGTCTAAGGCCAGCAGTATTATAAAAGACCCCACACATCTCCATCACGGACTGTTCACTCTGCTGCCCTCGGGAAAAAGATACCGCAGCATAAGGAGCAGAACATCAAGGTTCTGCAACAGCTTCTTCCCACGAGCCATCAGACTCCTGAATGCCATGTAATGGGCTGCCACTAGTGTCTATTTATCCTTTTCACCCATGCCTATCCTTCGGTTAATTTATTGTGTTGCACAGGGAGCCAAATGCAACGTAATTTCGTTTGGAACTGCATGTATCAATGTATTTCTAAATGACAATAAAGTTTGTTTGACTTTTGACTTTGACTTGGCGGTGGTGGGGTCATATACAATAGCGGTGATTAGTTTATCTTGACATTATGTTCGGCATAGACACTGTGGGCCAAAAGGCCTGTTCCTGTGCTGTACTGTCCTATGTTCTATGACATGGTATTTGGGATTGAAAAATTAGGACAAGGTCAAAGAGAGTGCGAAGGGAATTAACTAGTTTGGACTTCAGTAGCCGTCGGGGAGAGGGTCAGTGAATGGGGCGATGATCAGTTGCAAGGGGCGATGATTGTTCTGATGGAGTCTGAAGAAAATGGCTTTGATTTACTCAGTGTCTGATTGACGGAGAAATTGTCATTGATTGTAAATGTCAAAGCTGGGAACAAGAAGGTTTGATGGCGAGGGTGAAGACATGGAATGAAAGTCAGCAGTGTACATATAAAAGCTGCTCTATACATCTGAATATATTGTCACCATGGGCCAGCCTAAAGTTGGAGCTGATGAGGGAAACGGAGAAATATTCTTGAGGACTCCTGAAATATTGGGTGTGAAAATAATCCATTGCTGGAGTACCCTAACTTCACATACATAAGCGAGCGGAATAGCAAGTGAACATACAACATAGAACAGTCCGGCACAGGAACAAACCCATTTGCACTTCATGCTGACTAAGCCAAGCCACTAGCGTAATCAAGGATGAGTCTCACCCCGTTCATTCCCTCTTCTCCCCTCCCCCATCAGGCAAGAGGTACAGAAATGTGAAAATACACACCTCCAGTTTTAGGGACAGTTTCTTACCAGTTGTTATCAGGCAATTTCTTCTTGTGTATGGCGTGCACAGCATAAAGTTATAGGTCGACTTGTTCCATTTGATCTTGTTTGTGCATGTTGGGTTGATTACATTAGTCTAAACAGGGTGGACCACGTGAGGGTTGCAATCTCCCACCCCATCAGGCAACTAAACCATCCTATGAACAACCAGAGAGTGGTCCTGAGCTACTAACTATCTCACTGGAGACACTCGGACTATCTGAACTTTACCTTTCACAAAGTGTTATTTCCTACATCTGTGCACTGTGGATAGCTCAATTATAATCATGTAAGGTCTTTCCGCTGACTGGTTAGCATGCAACAAAAGCTTTTCACCGTACTTCGGTACATGTAACAATAAACTAAACAATACTAAACTTAACACTCTAAGGGAATTATGTACCAATACCGTAAGGTCTTTCTGTTCTACATCATTCTCCAGGGCTATGGCATTTACTGTGCATGTACTGTATGCCCTTATGTAATTTTCCAAAGTGCAATATCATTCTTTCAAATCATAAATATAGATGACAAACAACAGGAAAACAAATGCACAGATCCATGCAGCACAACACTGGTCACAGGCCTCCAATCCAAATAACAACTCTACACTTTGACGTCTTCTACTACTAAGCTAATTTTGGTAGGTGAGAGGATAATTTGGGGCACTCCTACCTTCCCTGGATCCACAAAGAAATGCTTAATTACTGATCCTGGAATCTCTTTTTGTCCTGGACAGTAGGTTTTACTGAAGTAGAGATAATTGTTTGGTGCTGTACTGGTAGCAGTAAGCAACTTTCTCGATACCACTTCCCAACCCTCAACATCTAATGCTGAGGACAAAGATGAATATAAGTGAGATACACTTACACGTTGCTCACCATTCTGTCTTGGAAATGGACCACTGCTTTTTCACCTTTGCTAGGTCTAAATCATGGACTTTGCCTCCAACAGCACCCAATGAATAATTTCACCAAAAGGTCTGCAGCAGTCCAAGAAGGCTGCTCACTGCCATTTTCTCAAAGGACTGTTAGGAATTGGGCAATAAATGCAGACACAACCAACAGCAAAAGTCGGAGAATCTTGAGCAAAACACAAAATGCTGGAGTAATCCAGTGCGTCTAGTAGCATCAGTGGATGGAATGAACGGGTGATGTTTCGGGTTTTGAAAATGATGTTTCGATTGTAGTAGGGGAGAGAAAGCTGGAAAAATGTTGTAAACGTAAAATTCCTTCCGTAAGCATATGCTATTTTCACTTCACTATTAAAGAAATGCTATTTATTTACTTCCAGCAACATAAATATCTGCAAGCTGCACAAATTGTGTTTGATTTTAGGTGCATTAGGTAAGGACAAACTGTGAGCTGTTCCTTACACAGATTGCTTTCAAAAGCAGCTGTGCCTGTACCAACCCACCATGAAGCACTTTTCCCGGTCAGTGAAGCAATCTCCTCTTCACCAAAATAATCTCCTCTTTTCTGCTTTTTCAAAATCAACTCTCTATCTTTAAGAATATTACCAGTTAGAACAAAGTTTACAAAGCTAAGGGTTAAATGAGGTTTTTGAGATACAAAGATACCGCATGGAAACAGACCCTTCGACACACTGAGTCCACATCGACCATCGATTACCATTCACACTATTTCTATGTTATCCCGCATTCTCATCCGACACATTCGGGTCAATTTTACAGAGGCCAATTAACCTGCAAACCTGCACGCAATTGTGATGTGTGAAGAAACCCGAGCACCCAGAGAAAATCCATATGGTCACAAGGAGAACATGCATACTCCACACCGACAGCACCTGAGGTCAGGGTCTCTGGTGCTGTGGGGCAGCAGCTCTACCAGTGACAAAGCAAGCAGGAATAGTAAGATTAAATGAGAACTTACCAGTTTGAAGTTTGATCTTTATTTTATGAGGAGTTACGGTGAGTGATTACGTGAAGAAGCCCCGCCAGTGCGCAAGCACATCAATCTTCAAAGCAGCGGCGTGAAATCACAGTAACTACAGTCAAAGTGATATAGCAAGACTCAGAAGACTAGAACTACCAGATGATCTTTGTGATTATGAGGGGCGGGAGCGGAGGACACGTAATCGCTCACCATAAGTTCTCATTTAATCTTACTATTTTACTTCGGAGTCACGTGAGTGATTCCGCGAAGATTTCAAAGCTCTGTGATTTCATGCCGTAGATCCAGTTCCATACGACACACTGCTTCGGTTGACACAGGATAAACAAATAATGTATTGAACATTGTTTGAATTATACAAATTAATGTCTCAATAACAAAAGAAGCAATAACAACCCCTCTCTCCTAGGAGGATTTTACAAACAGGACCCAAAATAATATGCCCATATCCTTCCGTCGTGAGGATAGGTTTGTTATAAAACCGTTGAAAATCCCTTCACTAAACCATCCTGCGGCCCCAAGGATTTGGACTAAAGTGGCGTCCAGTGCCCTCACTGCGGTGTTGATACCACCCTGGTGGAGTGAGATTTAAACACATCAGTGTCTACTCCAGCAGAATCAAAACCTGCTTCAGCCACCTCGAAATGGTCT
The DNA here is from genome assembly GCA_963514005.1 of Raja brachyura. Next base: position 39,635,709 of record OY740789.1, on the reverse strand, counting down.
ACACCAACATCTTTCTCTGAGGCTTCATGACTGATGAGCATCGTTGTTTTGGAGCCTCTAAGACACTTGGTGACCTCAATATTGACGTAGGTGCGTAACTACAAATAGTCGCCGGTCAATGGGGTATGCTCTAAAGCTCATTTTTGTCCTGGATGTCCCTGGCCTGTTTTGTGTAATTAGATCATATACATAAATCGTAATATTATTTCCAGAAAACGCATGCTGTCCAGTCGTAACTTTTGCAATGTCTGGACCCCATTGCGCTGAAATGAGCGCCATGAGCATGACCAGTTTAAGTGTTCGTTTTTTGGAAACAGAGATGTAATCGGAGCCTATTGACGAAGCAGTGTGAGAACTATGCTCACATCCCAGATTCACATATATCTAGCTCTAGGAGGGTTCTTGTTAAATACCTCTCATGAATCAGGACACCAATGGATGAGATCCGACAGAATGTTGTCGTGACCCCTGCCATAAATAGGAGGACAATGCACTCCTAGCACTATTAATGGCATTATAACTCCATTGCTTGTCAAAGTGTAATGTAACAAGAAACTCCAATACATCAGAATGCCTGCAGTGTGATATATATTTGACTGTAAGCAGAGCATCTCCCATTTTTATATACGAGATAAGTATTGTTATTTAGTATTATCCGTCCAGGCCGTAGTTATCATATCCACGGTTCGCCTCGATGGTCCGAGCCCCTGGAATGGTCTTGTCAGAATCCGCAATCAACAGATTAACATGATCATGGAAAAGGTGACTCTTTCCTGTCACAGGGTGAAGGAACAAGTTGCTGCATTTGGGGAGAACCATGAATGGCTGTGTCATTAGTCTCAGAACCAATGGTAACCATGGTTGTGTGGCCCAGTCGGGGACTACCAAATGCCTGAGGCCGAGTCCTGCTCAATTTTGGTGAGACATTGACTGATAATGCAGAATGGGGGAAGCGTAGAAGAGCATACCTCCCCTATGTAGCGGGAATGCATCCACCGCTACTGCCCCTGGATCCGGTTCCTATGAGGCGTCATTAGGCAACCGGTGATTTAATCTGGATGCAACAGATCTATGTCTGGCAATCCATACTGGGTGACAATCTTTTAAAATATTTTGGATTCAACATCCATTCTATGTTGTCTTTAAATTTACGTGGCCTGGTGTCTGCCACCATGTTATCTCCACTTAGTAGGTAGATTGCTAAGACCCAGATGTTCCTAATAATACAGCAGTGCCAGATGGGGTTTAGCCAGATTGTCATATAATAATGACTTAATTCCACCCATGTAATTAATATATGCAATTGTTGTGGTATTGTCAATCTGGAGCTGAACATGTAAATCATGCATTTGTTGAACAGTACGCTTTTTTGGGCATAGAATGTCCCAACGATTCCAAATATTTAATCCCATGCATCTGTAGGATTAATGCCTCTTGCATATTCCATTTGTTGCGGCCGGAATTTTGTTATAAGTGGCTCCCAGTCCTGAATCACTCACCTCAGCTTGTAAAGCAGCTGAAGGTTGTTTGCTCAGAATGTTACTAGAGCAATTTATTATCTACCTTTGCAACTCGGTGATAGCTTGGGCTGTCAACTGCATCAGTCTATCAAAATGACCTGCATGTTTTTGAGTGCCTGTTCCTTAGCCCGTTGCATAATCTGATAGTGTAGAGGGTCAAATTGCACTCCAGGGAAGGCTGCTATTAATTTGTCAATAACATTAGCCACTCATTGGATGGAGGGTTGCTGTTCTTCTACCAGCCTGCTGCAGGCCTATTTCTATACTTTTGGCCATAGGCAGAGTTGGTTGAATCAATGAAGAGGCAAATAGTCAATGATTCTTAGATGACATCGATTTGGATTTGGTTGGATGAATGCCCAACCTCTCGAACATATGTTTGGTAATTGAAACAGAAATTCAGCTGCCTCCTGAGTGTTGCCTATTATCAGAACATCACGCAAGTATGCCATCACAACTGATTCTGAGCCCGGAGTAGTCCCCATACTGGTTTCCACAATTTTGTAAACAAGCTAGGCTGAGGTTTACCCATTTTGGCAAAGTTTTAACTGTCACCGCTGTTGCATCCAACTAATTTTAAATATCTGCGGTAATTGTAATGAATTGGTACTGAATAATATGCATCTTTCAGATCTCTACTTGCCATATAACATCCTTTGGAAAGCAGTTGCTGAGAAGTACTGAAAGTTTTCATTTACTGTAAAAATGTGTATACTGGACAAAGGAGTTTCAGTCGGACTAGGTCTTAGAATGGCTCGACATCCAACATCCTTCTTTTGCTTGGGGAATTCAAAATTAACTCAATTCAAAACCCCTAAAACTGTCCAGTATAAACGCGTCTGATGTTATACAGTTCCCTTCATTGTAGAACAATTGCAAACTACACCCTACTGGTGACTGGTCTCTAGAGGATGTGTCCTGGATAAGTCCAGCTGCTCGTATCACCATGGTTGTTGGATTCTTTAGCCTCCCAGTTTTGCTGGGGATGTGCACTGGTGCATTTGAATGGCGTAGTAATGGCAGCTTGCCCCTCACCAGCGTTTGTGACCCATCTGAAGGGCTATGGTTGACGAGGTGGCATCATGCACATCCTTTGCCTCGTCATCTGGGTTATTGACTTTGCCAGAACCTCACCAAACAGCATGTTTGGTGACTATGATGGATGATCTGCAGAGTGCTGCAAATTTTGGATTCAAGTTTGGCTTGATGGCGTTTTTTGTCAGGCAGTTTGATCTCAAAGTGGGCATTACACAGCAGGCTAACATGTCCGCTGTGAGTTTGATAGTGATGCCCCTTCAACTGACCGCCCAAAAGCCGCTATAACTCATCCGATTAGTTTTAAGGCTTTCTGTAGCCTTGGTTCATGCAATCGCATGGTTGCACTCATTTGCCCCCAGATGCACTGGTTCACAGTGGGCTCTCTGAGTGATGCACACTTTACAGGTGTCTCATATCGTTTGGATATTTCATCCATTGTTAATTCTTGGAACTGGTGAGAGGTCATGTAATTAATGTTTCTGGCCAAATTTTTTGCCTTACCATTTCCTGCCGGTATGACGAATTTACATGCCACGTCCAGTAACCGGGAGCTAAGCTCTTAGCTTTGGGGTATGCTTCTCTGCTATACCACCAACTTCAGGGTTAGTATTATACTGCCCTGGCTCTCTCTGAGGTATCATGCAGCCCTTGACATGGCGCTGCTCCATTTCCTCACCAGTTCCAGCCGGTATAATGAATTGACCTGCCACATCCTGCACACCTGGAGCGAAGCTCGTGTGCTTTGGTGTATGCTCTTCTGCAGCATCACCAACTTCAGGGTCAGAGTCTTGCTGCCCTGGCTCTCCCAGCTCATGCCCAAGGGAGGTATTATGCAGCCCTTGACATGGTGCTGCTGGTATGGGTCCCCATGCAGACTCATAGGCACATGGTTCTTCCTGCCGGTATAGCTCTTTGCTGTACGAATCTCTGGTAGAGGTTGCTGCTGAGAGCTGCTGGGGAACCCTGGGGTATCAAACCCTGGCTGGAACACCTCATGGTTGAACATTTTCCCTAGGAGGTGTTCTATCTTGTGCAGACATCCCCAAACCTTTTGTTGGTAGGAGGGGAGTCTTCCTGGCCTGACTCAGAGTTGACAGGCCTGGATGATTTTCTCTTGGCCTTCCTCCCGACAGGAGTGGCCACAGTGCTCTGAGGCACTGGAGTTGCTGCCGCTGTCTCTCGAGCTGGTGTACGCCCGCTGACCGTGGTCCTGTGGGCAGGCTTTCTACTTTTAACGGCGGCTTCCCTCGCCTTACTTTTCATTAGTTTTCCCATTTTGGAAGGGTTCCTGCTGGTTCCTGTAACCAGCCTCACGGAACCTAAGCATACCGCAGTAAAGTTTAAAACACTTACCTGCGGGTGTTTGAACTTACCCCTGGTGGAGCTGCGCTCTCCAGCCCGTCAGTGCGCCATGCATCTGACGTAATGATGCGCATGCACACTGGCGGGGCTTCTTCACAGAATCACTCACGTAACTCCGAAGTAAAATGGCACTCGTGTGCTAAAACATTGGAAACATTTTACTTTCCTTCCCCTCTCTTGTTCCGTGAGGGAACAAAGGTCAGCTTTACCAACTGGGGAAGTCCAGTTGGTAAAGTCCAGTTGGTCACTTGGACTACCTAATCCATGAGTTTAGAAAACCCTAGATGAGTTCAAAAAAAAGTCAAGGTCGTGGTGACTCGCCAAAGTAAAAGACTTCGTACGACCTCCTACAACTATGACTACGACCTCCTATGTCTATGTCTATGACCTCCTACAACCCCCCTCGACCTCAGTCTTCCACACCTAAGACCAACTACGACTAGCTACGAGTGGAAAATGATCACATGATAAAATGATGTCATGTTTGCATTTTTTCTCAGGCCATTTACCAACCTTCGACTACCTATGACTATCTACGACTACCATCACGACCTACTACGACCTATCAATGACTTATCTACCAGTAAAAAGTATCAATTTTTTCCAAGCCAACCTTTTTTTTGCTCGTGGACATTCTTTATCAGGCTGGAAGAAACGCCGCAACCTACTTGAGGCCACGAATACGCGGAGAGCACTCACGAGCATGAGGAAGAGTTACGAAGACCTCCTATGACCTCCTACGACCTTGTGGCGACCATGCTACGAGTATAAGTCAAGAGCAAACTCGGCAGAGTTCGCCAATTATGTCGTGAAAGTGGGACAGGGGCTTTAATCCTGGGAATGGGCTTGTTGGCTCTCATCAATACAATTGTGTCAATGGGGTAAACTTCAAATATTAACCTTCATTTAGATGTTGATGAACCTGATATTTCTTTTGAATTTTTTTTCTTTGATCGCACGAGTTCACATATATTTCTTTTCATCAGTTATACCAATAAATGTTGTAAGATTTTACACATTGATCAGCATTTACTTCATAATCAATTTGAAAATGTTTGAATTATTTTCATGGTGCTGATAAATATAATTCTTTCACAAGGCAATTAACTAGATAAATGACACAAAGTGCTGGAGTAACTCAACAAGACAGGCAGCATATCTGGATGACATGGATATGCAATGGTTCGGGTTGGGAAACTATGCCTATCCATTCCCTCCAGAGAAGCGGCCTGACCCACTGAGTTACTCTAGTTTGCTAGGTTTTCCTTTGGTGTCCCTCGCTATAGAAGTTATAGTAAGGAATCTGTGCCTGAACTTCACTGGATGCTGAGTATGAACCTGAAATGCTGTGACACACATGCATTTAAGGAGTAGCTAAATGAACATCCGAATCATCAAGGCATGGAAGGCAATGGATCAAGCACTGCTGTGTGGGATTAGATACATAGGTACTTCTTGCTCAACTTGGTCACCCTGTTTTTGTGCTTGATGGCTCCATAATTCAATATCAGGCAGCATCTGTGGAAAGAGAAGCAAAGTACATGGAAAGTTTAAGAAGCCATATATGATGAGCCCTCAAACACAGATTGTTTGAGCTCTTCATGTTTCATCATGTGTCTGCAATGGACTTGGAGGTTAAGAACAAACTGAGCAACTGCATTACTCTGACATCAAGGATGAGATGGTGAAGATTCACAGCCATTCAATGATACTCTCAAGAGGTCATTGAGTGACTACATCACTGCCTTGTTAAAATGAGCCCGAGAAACCCACAATTAACTGCAGCAACTCTGAGGGGTAAAATGAGTACAAGAGAACAACAGTAATGCTTTCAAATACATTCCGAATAAAAAGGCAAGTCTAGTAACTGTGAAAGTGGAAGACAGGAGCAGCACAGTGGAACAGCGGGTAGAGCTGCTGCCTTACAGTGCCAGAGATCTGGGTGCAATCCTGACCTTGGGTGCTGTTTGTGCAGAGTTTGCCGGTGACTACGTGAGTTTCATCCGGATGCTCTGGTTTCCTCCCACATCCCAAAGATAAGTGGGATTATATGTTCATTGGTCTCTGTAAACAAAAGGCCACATTGTAGGGAATAGATGAGAAAGTGGGATAACATGGAACTAGTATGAATGGGTGGTTGGTGTGGTCTCAGTGGCCCCAAGAATCTGTTTACATGCTGTATCTCTAAAAAAACAGTACAAACAGGGCAGCACAGAGGCGTAGCGGTAGAGCTGCTGCCTCACAGCGACAGAGACCTGGGCCCGATCCTGACTACAGGTGCTGTCTGTACGGAGTTTGTATGTTCTCCCCGTGACCGCGTGGATTTTCTCCACGGTTTGTCCCCAGTGTGTGTAGGATAGGTTTAATGTGTGGGGATCGCTTTCGGTGCGGACTCGGTGGGCCGAATGGCCTCTGTATCTTCCCCTCTGCTCTACCGATTATTCTTGATTTGACTTGAGTGTTTTTATATATGCCGAAGAAACCTTTTCATTGTACCTTGGCACACGTGATAATAATAAACCTAAATCTAGCGGGTTTCAAATTTTTCAAAGTGCATAAAACAGGGATGCAGGGAAGTAATGCCAAAGGAACTATAAAGTAAAGTTACAGAAAAATTCATTGGACAGTATGCAGGCATAGTTTAGTTTAGTTTACTTTAGAACTACAGCATGAAAACAGGCCCTTTGGCTCTCCGAGTCCACTGACCATTGATCACCAGTTAATTAATGTGAAGTCAGTGAGTAGAGGATTTGTCTATTGGTCTGACATGGACAGTCTGTATATATAGAAGTCAAATGAAGATCAAACAACTGTAAATGATGGAAATCTGCAATAAACCAGAAATTACTAGGAAAACAGCACTGTGGGCAGTTCTGGTCGATCAGTTTAGATCCTTGCCTTGGAACAAACAGAAGAAGGAACTTTGTTTCACCTTTACTGCTTCTTTCTCCAGCTTTACACTCCATTTTATTTTCAAGCTTACCCCTGAATGGGTCTGAAGGAAGGCAGGTGGCTCTTCAGGTTTTCCTGTGACGTCTGAGGTTTCGAAATGGGCCAAACGTGTAAATAGGATTAGCTTAAATGGGGCATTTTGGTCAGCATTTATGAATTTGGCTGAATGCCCTGTTTATTCTAAGATTCTATCACTCCATCTAACCAATGTCACTCAAATTCTTGCTCATTCATTGTCGATATGATAATGGTGGACACAAAATGCTGGAGTAACTCTGCGGGCCAGGCAGCATCTCTGGAGAGAAGGAATGGGTGACGTTTCGGGTTGAGACCCTTCTTCAGACTGATGTCAGGGGCGTGGGCGGGACAGAGATAGAATGTAGTCAGAGACAGTAAGACTGATGGCAGAACTGGGAAGGGGAAGGGGATAGAGAGAGAGGGAAAGCAAGGGTTATTTGAAGTTAGAGAAGTCAATGTTCATACCGTTGGGGTGTAAGCTGCCCAAGCAAAATATGAGGTGCTGTTCGTCCAACTTGCGCTGGGCCTCACCCTGACAATGGAGGTGGCTCAGGACAGAAATTTGATATTACAATGACAGTATACACTTCATTCAGAACTCCCTTTCACTCAGTGTAAACTGACAAGAACATTTTCAGCAGCCTTCTGGGATGGAATGAGCAATCTTCATCAGTTCATCTAAGTCACCATCTTCATCACATGTACTTCATATGTACAAGGTTCTTCACTCAAATTTTCAATAAACTTGACACTGCCTGTAGATTGGCTATGGCATGTTAGCCAATTAGAATGCCTAGTAATTATAACCCCGCAAATTATAACATTCATAGTGTATGATCCTACCCACTGTCTACCAGTACGAGTAGCAATGTGAATGTGTGATGACTTGCTTAGTTGTTAATGAGCTGAACAATAAAGATGCTTGTGTTTCAACCTGTGTGAGTTTGAGCTCTTTACACTGCCCATTTGCCTGACCTTACTAGGTGTCTTGTGATGTCCTTGGCTATTAAAGCTGCAGCAAGGACTAAATGAGCATGCTGACCCGGATTCCACTCCCCGTGGGCCTCCACCAATGACTCTACGGACCCCCGCCACTCCACCGCCCAACAAAATGCTGCAGCCGTCGCCTTACCTGAGTCCTAGGCTCAGCACGGGGCCTGAAGTCTCCCGCTGCAGACTCTCACATCACGGGGTCTGACTGTGCTGGTCCTAGTGCTTCCCCCCCCCCCCCCCCCCCACCCAACACGGGGAACCTTAGTGGGGGATCTACTGGGTCTTTCCCTTCCCCCTTGTACCATGTGATCCCAGCTACTCCCCACCCACACTATAGTCCTCATACCCACATCCTTCATGACCACCCACCTACCAGACATCACCTCGGCCTCAGTCCACTCGCCTGCTTTCCTCTGGCCCCAACCCCCATCCTTGCCACATGTTCACCATCCCCCCAAAACTCCCCCTCTCTGATAGCGAACAGTCTGTACTCAGCTGAGTCCTCACCTTTGTTCTCCTCCGTCTCCACCTCAAAGAGTTCCGTGTCCATCACAATGTGGAGCTCTTCTTCCGTCACCTCTGCATCCAAGCATTATTTCCATGGGAAGGAATCCTCACCCCCTAGTGATGACAACTCACATCTCCGACGGACCCCTCTACTTGGCCATGATCATATTGAATGGCGGTGCAGGCTCGAAGTGCCGAATGGCCTACTCCTGCACCTAATTTCTATGTTTCTATGTTTCGAAACCCACTGACTCCCATGGCTATCTGGACTACACATCTTCCCACCCTGCTTCCTGTAAGGACCCTATCCCTACTCCCAATTCCTCTGTCTACACCGCATCTGCACCCAGGATGAGGTGTTCAAAACAAGAACATCGGAGATGTCCTCATTGTTTAGGGAATGGGGGTTCCACTCTTCGCCTATAGATGAGGCTCTCACCAAGGTCTCCTCTATACCCCGTAACTTTGCTCTCACTCCCCATTCCCCCACTCGTAACAAGGACAGAGTCCCCCTTGTCCTCACCTTCCGCCCTACTAGCCGTCACATACACAGCTAATCCTCCGACATTTTCGTCACCTCCAACGGGATCCCACCACTGGCCGCATGTTCCCATCTCCTCCCCTTTTGCCTTTCCGCAGAGACCGCTCCCTCCATAACTCCATGGTCAATTTGTCCCTTCCCACACCCTCCCCGGTACTTTCCCTTGCAACCGCAGGAATTGCTACACTTGTCGCATTACCTCCCCCCTCGACCATCCAAGGACACAAGCAGTATTTCCAGGTGAGGCAGAGGTTCACCTGCACCTCCTCCAACCTCATCTATTGCATCCGCTGCTCTAGGTGTCAACTGCTCTACATCGGTGAGACCAAGCGCAGGCTTGGCAATCGCTTCGTCCAACACCTCCGCTCAGTTCACATTAACCAAACTTATCTCCCGGTGGCTCATCACTTCAACTCGCCATCCCATTCCGAATCCAACCTTTCTGTCCTTGGCCTTCTCCTTGGCTGGAGTGTGTCCCACCGCAAATTGGAGGAGCAGCTCCTCACATTTTGCTTGGGTAGTTTACACCCCAGCAGTATGAACATTGAGTTCTCCAATTTCAGGTAGTCCTTCCTTTCTCCCTCCTTCCCCTCCCCAGCTCTCCCACTGTCCCCGCGTTTTCCCTTCTTCATCCCGCTCCCCCACCACCCCCCACCCCCACATCATTCTGAAGAAGGTTCTCGACCCGAAACATCACCTAATCCTTTGCTCCATAGATGCTGCCTCACCCGCTGAGTTACTCCAGCATTTTGTGTCTACTCACGTTAGTTCTATGTTATCCCACTTTCACAACCACAAATGAATGACAATTTACAGAGGCCAATTAACCTTCAAATCCACAAATCTTTGAGATGTGGGAGGAAACCGGAGCACCTGGATGAGAAAACCCATGCTGCAGCGACTCTGCACCCGTGGTTCACTTGATACTGGGTACTGATCGGAGAAGATGGTGGAGCAGATACAATGTGAAAATTCACCGAGAGAACGTGAAAATTCCATACTGACAGCACTGAGGTCAGGAACAAACTCGTCTCTGGTGCTGTGAGGCAGCAGCTCAACCAGCTGTGCAAATGAGCCATCCTAATTACACCTGTTACTTTTATTCGTGTTCAAAATGATTAAGGGCAATCACAATTCTGAAAGAGAAACATGTTTTTTCCTTCCTCTCTATCTTTCTGTTTTACGGCTTAATTATTTTAATTTCTATTTAGTTTATCTAAAAAAAAACACATTTCAGCATTGCTGGTATATTTCTTGTGCCCTGGGGTAGGAATGCAGATCTCAGAAGCCTGTAAGAGGACAGTGATCATTATAATGCATTAGGCATGGGAAGGATTAATGAACCAACATCAACATCCTCTCCCTCTGCACTGAGGCCCTAGTTATTCTATGCCGGCAACATCGAACAGGCCACCATGCTTGAACATCAGACTTTAGACTGCTCAAACAGTAATTCTATCCTGAGGTCTGTCACAGGAGGAAATTAATAGGCCATACAGAGTCATAAGTTGCGGAAACAACCCTTTCAGCTCACCAAATCGATGCCAACCATTAAGCACCATTTACAATGTTGTTGTTGTTGTTGTTGTTGTTGTTTGTCCTTCGTAGTCGAACAAGACCATGACTTCAGTGTTTTAGTTTGTGGGTCCGGAGGTGACTGGTGAGACCGATCCGGGCCTGGAAGGCTCGCCCACATATTGGGCCCAGTTGGGTTGGTGCTGCAGTAGAAGTTCAAGTGGCTCAAGCCTTGCGAGATGCACGTTTCCTCTGAGCTTCTGCAATGCGCTTCTTCGCAGCTGCACGCGCTCCTGTGGTGATCTTGCTTCGCCCAGTTGGGCGGTACGAGTCCTGAAGTCATGACTTGCGCTTGACTTGGATTAAAGTGAAGGGGCGTCAGCCTGTGGCAGGACGTAGTCAAGATGTCTAATTTACACTAATTCTATACCTATCCCATTTTGTTCCGCCCAATTTTCATCTGTTCTATTCTACCACTCTACCACGCATTCTACTACTCATCTGCAACCTTGTGGAAATTTGCAGCAGTTGGTTAATCTACCGACCTACATGTCTTTGGGATGTGAGAGGAATCTGGAACACCTGGAAGCAAATCCATGTGGTCACAGCGAGTAGGTACAAACTCTGTAATGTCAGCCCCAGAGGACAGGACAGAAAAATGTTGCTGGAGACACAAAGAACTGCAGAAGCTGGTTCCCAAAAAGGACACAAAATGCGGGGGTAATTAAATGGGTCAACCAGCATCTCTGGAGGACATGATAGGCAATAATTCAGGTTGGGACACTTCTTTCAGACTGATTGTACTACGGGGAAGAAAGCTGGAAGAGAGGTGGGGACAGAACAAAGCTTGGCAAGTTTTATCAAAGTTATAACATTGTGCAAAAGCTAAGCCACTGCTATCAACATCATGGAGCTCGTGGTCCCTTGGTTAGGGACCAAATATGGGAGCTCCAAGCCACAGGAGCTTCAACTGCCCCGATCGCAGGATCGACGATCGCCCCGAATGTTTAGTTTGCAAGCGTATGTGTATTCCTTCATAATAAACTTCGGTCATTGTTTAAGATCTTTCTCAAAACTAAATCATGTTCATAGTCAGCTACTATTTCTCAAAATTGAATAGAAACTCAAATTGCCTGGAATCACAGTTGTTCAATCAGCTGTTTGCACACATCCATTCAATTGCACGAATTATGTGCGAAAGATGGCCTATTATACCACCAGGAGGTCCCTTCACATCACTCAAAGTAAAAGGATTTGCATTTAGAGGATACTTTTCATATTTCTGTCATGATGTCCCAAAGCACTTTACAGCTGTCTTAACATCATCAATTAACCCTAAATCATAAAGTATTATTCACTGGCAAATACATGTGAGTCTCAAAAGATTGTCTTTTTAAGGCTCTGGGGAAACAAACTTCATCAGTTTAACACATACTGATTAAAATTGTTTATAGATAAAAGAGAGAACCAAATATGTTTGTCCACAGAAAACCGCACTGTCCATACAAAATTAAATTATACCAAATGCTTCTAAACCACACACCTGTCACGTCACTTGTCTACTTTAAATATTTAACTGGACTTTGTCAAAATTTTCACCTCATCACCTTATTCTTGAGTAATTTAAGAGATTCCTATATGTTTGGTAGGAAGTAAAATGATGAGTGCTTGTGTGACGCAGTCTCCATGAGTCAATAGATCTCTTATGTATAATTGTTCATGTGCTGCTAAATATATATTTTATGTTCCAGCAATATTCAGTGGTTCTCCAAACCTGTCTGTTCATTCTAGATAAAGGACTCGTACATAAAGCTTAGAACAGTACAGGAACAGGTTGTTTGGCCAATAGCATCTGTGTCAACCACGGTGCTAATCAAAATTAATTTAAAAATGATGAAACCCATCATTGCCTCACTAACATGAGGAAGTAGAAATTCTCTGTATAATTGAAAACACTCTTATTTTAAGACAGTTTGATCTGAGTAGCAACAGTACCTTATATACTGATTAGGCAGCTAAAATCCAATGGAATGAACATTAAATTCTGAAATTTTTTAGATAACTAACTTGCAAAGAACAACCCTCACCCTATATCCCCCCACCTCTCTTTTGCTCCATGGATGCGCACCCATTTCTCCAACAATCCTGCCCCCTTCAGTTTTTTATTTGTAAAAAAATTTGAAAAGCATGTATCATTTTCCTTCCACTTCACAATTATGCGCCACTTTGTGTTGATCTATCACATAAAATCCCAATAAAATACATTTACGTTTGTGGTTGTAATGTGACAAAATGTGGAAAAGTTCAATGGGTATGAAAACCTTTGCAAGCCACTGTATTTCCCATCTTCTGGCTTCACATTTCATACCTCTTCTTTGCTTATCTCCTCTTCTCACCATGTTTTTTTCATCTCTGGCATTTGTCCAACCATCAGCCAATGAAATCCCCCTCGTCTGTATCCACCTATCACTTGCCAGGCTTTGTCCCGGCCCCATCTGTCTACCAGCTTTCACCCTGTTACAACAATCAGTCTAAAGAAGGGTCTTGGCCCAAACGACACCTATCCATGTTCTCCAGTGATATTGACTAACCCGTTGAGTTACTCCTACACTTTGTGTCTTTTTTTAGGAAACCAGCATCTATAGTTCCTTGTGTCTAATCTGTCACACAGTCTGACCATCTAACAGCTTCAATTGCCATTCAAAGCCATGGGTCGGGTCATTGCATGTTGAAATTGGTCCTGTAACTTTTAATGCTATTCACTAGAGTTTGTGACTGAAAACGAGAAAGATACAGCATATAAATAGGAACTTGGGCCCATCAAAATCATGCTGATCTTTAACCACCCATTACCAATAATCATGCACTAATCTAATCCAACTTTATTCTCTTCACTTGCTTACACACTAGGGAAAATTCACAAATGGCAATTAACCTACAAACTCCCACGCCTTTGGGATGTGGAAGAACACCCGAGCATCGAAAGAAAACCCATGCGGTCACAGGAAGAATGAACACACTCCACACAGACAGAATCCCAGGTCAGGATTGAACCTCGGTACGTGTGACAATAATAAACTAAACTATACTAATCCCGAGTCTCTGGCACTGTGAGGCCACTGTATGCCAGCTCTAGGAATGTGGTTGTTTTCCATAACTGGCAAAACAGTCCAATATCTTGTACATCTTGGAACAAAACTAAGACTAATGGGCCTGCCCCACTTAGGTGATTTTTCAGGCTACTGCCAGCGACTGTCAAATCACCGACAGTCGCCTGAAAACGACTGTAACGGCGACTGTCAGAGTGGAACTCACACACACACACATGGCTTCCTTCACCAAGCGGGGGCAGGCCAAGCGGGTGGAGCGCTGTCTGAGTGAAATTCACACGGTGCAAAGCCAATGTGATCAAGACACAGACCACGATGAATAGGAAGGTTGGCGCTGTAATTGAGATGGTGAATGCACAGTGTACGGGAAGGGTCATGCAAGTCCTTTAAAAGAGGGGGGTGAGGGGGAGAGGAGGGGGGGGTGAGAGGGGGCAGAGCTACCAACTCTCACGCATTGAGCGCAAGACTCATGCATTTCGCCCAACTCTCACGCTCTCATGCTGATCACAGAATTTCTCACACTCTGTCATGAAAAATTCAATGATCAACAAGAATTTGAAAACTAATATCACCTGCAAGGGCCGCGGGTGTTGGAGAGCTGGGGCGGAGGGAGGGATTGAAGCAGAAGCAGCAGCGGGAGCAGATGCGGACGGGAGCCGGGGCTGGCGAGTGCTTGCCAGGCTGGCGAGTCGCTTGCTGCAGCTTCGGCCATGGAGCAGCCTCAGTGCAAGAGTCCCAGGCTATCGGAGGTGTCAGAAGCGTCGCGCTGCTGCCTTAAGTGTCTCTGTGCCGAATTTGTCCTGGTGACCGGCATGGACCAGGCTGCGGCTCGGTGCATCCTGGAGGACAACCAGTGGCTGCTGGAAGTACGTACCAAGCACTGGGTAGAAGCGGTGGAAGATAGTGGCCTTCAAGTGGGGGTGGTTGGAGAGAGCATCCTGCTTGCATGCTAGATTTTCACTTACTGTAACTGCAGGAAAAATGTTCCCGATGTTGGGGGAATTGAGAACCAGGGGTCACAGTTTACAAATAAGCGGTTGGCCAGTTAGTACTGAGATGAGGACAAACTTTTGTGAATCTGTGGAATTCTCTGCCACAGAAGGCAGTGGAGGCCAATTCACTGGATGTTTTCAAGAGAGAGTTACATTTAGCTCTTGGGAATAGTGAAATCAAGGGATATGGGGAAAAAAAACAGGAAAGAGGTACTGATTTTAGATGAACAGCCATGATCATTTTGGCTCAAAGGGCTGAATGGCCTATTCCTACACCTATTTTCTATTTTTTTATGCTTGAGTGTATTGCAAATGAAACTCAACCACTAGATTTTGAAGCATTCATGCATGGTGGAGGTATAATGTAGTCATAGAGTGATATAGTGTGAAAACAGGTCCTTCGCTCAACTTGCCCACCCCCGCCAACATGTCCCAGCTACACTACCTGCTTTTGGTCTATATCCCTCCAAACCTGTCATATCCATGTATCAGTCTAACTGTTTCTTAAATGTTGGGATAGTCCCTGCCTCAACTACCTCCTTTGGCAGCTTGTACCATATACCCACCACCCTTTGTGTGGAAAAAGTTACCCCTTAAAAAGTTACCTCTTAAAAACATTGAAATCGTACTTCAAATTTCAAAAAGTCCCTACCGTGGGAGAGGGGGCACCCCCCCTCCCACACCTTCCCCCCACTTGGTTGCTCTACTCCCTCGCTGGGTGCCTCCAAGGCCAGTGATCAGTGATCGCTAAGCCATCCCACTTTCAAGAACGCTCCATAGCCCCTGGTTCAGATGAAGAGCACTGCCAGATGTGAGCAGAGAACTGAGGCTAGTTGTCTGTGATGCCTGGATCCCAATGCTCAGCTCTTCATGTTTCAGAGTTGGCTAATGTTATTGATTTGTAATTAGCCTAATTTGTAATAAATTGACAAAGCTTTAATTTATTAATCCGGAATATCCAGGGGGATGGGATAAGTGTAATACTCAAATGATATGCAAGGTGTCAGGCTGTCTGTCACACCATACAGCCCTGATAACCTATTATTTCCTTCAGTTAAATATTTGGAAGATAGCACTATTGTCATTTGCCACTTAACTATTATGTTTGTTTACCTCACTGACTATTTCTAACCCCCCCCCCTCTCAAATTCCTTTGACAGGTTGAATAGAAATGTCCCCAAACTCGTTGTTTTATTAATTGAACATGTAGATGAACATCCTCAAGGAGTGCAACCAGATGGAAACTGATTCAGATGCAATGTTTAAGAGCTTGTTCAGAGAAGGAGCCTATTTTAAAGGAGTGGCAGATATACTTGCAGGGGAATGTGTGAGGAGGTTATTATTTGTCTTTAGTTTTAGTTTGAACCAGGACATCTGAAGATTCAAAGTTTAATATGGTAATTGTGCTGATATTGACTACAACCAACCACGTAATGAATATCATCCATTCTGGAGGTTTTACTTTTCTGATGTCATTTAAACTTCACTTGGATTTCAATCACTTCAATGTAAAAGTAATTGGGAATGGGGAGCATTGGGACAAAATTTGCCCTCGGTACATATTTACTATAATATAATAATAAATGCATGTTGGTAGGTGCAATCAAATCAAAGATATTTTTATCATCGTTGTGTTATAAATACCACAGAAAATATTATGTACTCTCAAGATCACATTAAGTAGAATATTGTTGCTTAAATGTATAGTTATTGGGCATTGCATTTCGGAAAAATCCCAGCTGTGAGGAATACAGCAAAATACTGAAAGTATTGGGGGTGAAAATGACTTCAGAACAGTTTGTTAGGAAAATGAAGGAAATGGTAACAGCTGAGTGAGTATAATTTTATGTATGAGAAATTGTGTTCAACCAATTGATGTCTTCTTTGACAAAGTAACTAGCATGTTAGATAACAAGGAAGTCAATGGATGTAGCAAATTTTGTTATACAAAATTTGGTCCATGATATGCCCCATAAAAGATTACCACATTTGATAAGCACCTGTGGACTTGAACGTAATAGGTTAAGTCCAGGGGGTCAGATGTGGGGCTTTATGAATGGGCCAGACATATTGTCAGTGCAGATGGGCTAGGAGCAAGGCCAAGTGTGCATCCTGAGTCAAGGTCTGGAATAGTACAAGTTGTGCAGTCAATGGGACAATGGGAGTGTTCAGCACTGGGAAACTAAGCAGGTAAGCAACTATGATCAGGGCAGAATAGGGGGGGCAGGTGTAAGGCTGGACTCAGGGTCAGGAATGAGAGAAGACATGCAACTGGAGTCAGGGTCAGGAGTAGTACCAGGTGTGCAGTGAGACCCAGGTTGGTCAACATGGGCAAAGTGCTTGATTATAATCTGATTTCCATACATTAATACACTAAGATTATTCATGTTCTGCACCTGTTGATCAGAGCCCAGCTCTACTGTGGAATGTAATTAGGAATGTAATTTAGCCTAACCTTATTCAGAGCTAATCCAATTGAAAGCATAAATATTGCACCAAGTGTAAGTTAAAAGACTCGCTACAGTATGCACCAGATGGCACAATTTCAAGCTGAAAAATGCCAAAGCATCAATGGGAGGGGACACACCCCTCTCCCAAATCCTCACTTAACCCTCTGCCCCGCAATCGGTCACTACGCTCCCTCAGAAATTGAGAGCAATTTCTCACTCCCAACTCTCACCCAATATTGGCAGCCCTGAGGGGGGGAAGGGGGGAGAAGGGGGTGGAAGGGGGGAGAAGGAGCGGTGACAACTTTTAAGATGCTAGAGATACATGGCTGTGACGCGAGGAGGACATTAACATTACTGGTCGGTTATCCTTGGTTCTGAAAACTATTGCTTCCTTTTGTTTCTGAATGACCCAATGAAATTCATCGGTCAGCACCAGCTACAACCTACGAGAACCTTTGACCTCCAGGCAACCCACCTGGCAACCTACCTACGACACGAGAATTCTCACTACTCTCCATGGCGACCATAATGTGGCCGCAACTAGTTACCAGAATGTGGGAACTCCTCACGACCATGAAGGCGACGATCCAGCAATCACCCGCGAACATGTGGCGACTGCATAGTCTCCTGCAGTCGCCTAAATAGACGCCTAAGTGGGACAGGTCCATTACACAGCCACTTGCTAAATCCTTGGGCATGCACCAAATGAAACGTTGGAAATGAAAATGATTGCTTCAATGTCCAACTGTGCAGTGTTGGCAAGAAACAAAGTGTTCACACAATTGCTGTATCTTCATTGCAAGAGCTTGTAATTCCCTGAGAAAAAGTCAAAACAATCTTTGCGCTTAGGGGTTTCAGGAATTTTGTTGTCTCTCCCATGAAAAATAGACAAAGAACAATAGACATTAGGTGCAGGAGTAGGCCATTTGGCCCTTCAAGCAAGCACCACCATTCACAGTCATCATGGCTGATCATCCACCTTCAGTACTCCGTTCCTGTCTTCTCCCCATACCCCCTGACTCCACTATCTTTAAGAGCTCTATCTAACCCTCTCTTGAGAGCATCCAAAGAATAGGCCTCCACTGCCTTCTGAGGCAGAGAATTCCACAGATTCACAACTCTCTGGGTGAAAAAGTTTTCCTCATCTCCGTTCTAAATGGCCTACTCCTTATTCTTAAAATGTGGCCCCTGGTTCTAGGCTCTCCCAACATCTGGAACATGTTTCCTGCCTCTGGCATGTCCAATCCCTTAATAATCTTATACGTTTCAATAAGATCCCCTCTCATCCTTCTAATTTCCAGAGCATACAAGCCCAGCCGCTCCATTCTATCAACATATGACAGTCCAGCCATCTATGACAACATAAGAGATAGGAATCATCACTAGAATAATGTTACACAGCATATTCCAGCCAACTTCTTCTTCCTTCCGGTGATCAGGCTTCGAAAAGCTAGTCCTATTTACCCCTACCCCATTGTGGACATTGGCCTTTGTCAATGGAACTGGAGCATTACAATGCTGAAAACCATATTCTGTACTTTGTATCTTCCTTCCCCTTTGCTCTATTTATGGTACTTGAGTTTGACATGACTGTATTTATGTATAATACTAAATAATCTGTTTGGATAGTATGCAAAACAAAGTTTTTCACTGTACAGTAGTGAACCTGAACCTAAAGTTCAATGCAGCATTGTTTACAGTTGTTGATGGTCATAATGGCATGCAACCTTTGCTATTCAGTTCACCTCAAGGTCACATATTTGATATGCAATATTCAAAGTGTGAAGCAAGTCGCAGAGGCATCAGTTTCTGCACAAACATCAGGGTTCATCTCCCTCTCTGCAGACGATTGTCAGCAGCACAAACAGCCTCGCCGATTTTACAGAGCAGCAGATTCCCAAAGGTGAAGCTAGTTATGGATTGTATCCTCAGAGCTCTATGTACTTTATTACACATTGTTGCTAACATGAAATGAAAAGCCTTCACATTCTCAGGGGTTAGTTTGCTCACAGCAAACCCTTCATGAAGCAAAATGCATCATCCCATTCCTTATTTTATTTGAAAATCCATGACAAGACTGTTCACACGAAGACTGTTAATGGATACACACCAAAGAACATCTATATAAGTTAAAGAGCTTGATGGAATTAAAAAAAGAGAAAACAGTACTTATCAACTAGTGAAAACCAGCTTAAGAAAATAAGTTTTAGGAAAGGTCCTGACCCTCTCATCAATGAGATTCAAGGTACTTTCAGATACCCAGCCCAACATCTTCAGTCTGAAGATCCCACCCGAAACGTCACCTATCTATGTTTTCCAGAGATGCTGCCTCACCCATTGAGATACTCCAGCACTTTGTGTCCTTTTTTGGTAAATCAACATTCTCTTGTGTCCACCCAATTAAACTTTATTGGCAGCTTCCTGACCTCTGGGTCAGGCAAATCTCCTGTTTTTTAAATTATTCCCACATCTGGCCAATCTACACATGCGCGGTTTCAAGATTTCTAAACTTTAATAACTTTTAAACTATACCATCAAAACCTGTTGCACTTGAGCACAGGAGAATGGTGAGTAAGGTGGCGAAAAATGGTAGCGCTATCATGTACCGTTTCTGCGCAAATAGAAAAACCATGCAAACCGGAATGGCGCAAGATCAGAGTTTTACTTATGTATAGATAGATTCTGCTTTTCTAATTTTAATCTCAAACAGGATAACCTTAATGTCCCCACATTATATTTTTGTTTTCCACATTTGTAATTTAACTGCATCCTTTTGTAGACCCTTCTGTTCTCCTCACAATCTACTTTCTCACCAAATTCTAATTCAACAAGTAATCTGGCAACAAGGCACTCTACACTTCAGTTAACTAATTAAGTAGACTGTAAATAATTGAGATTCTAGCAATATTTGCCATGACAACCATTGGTCATAGCTTGCCAGCATGAAAAGAACCCGTTTTTTCCAACTCTCTGTTTCCTGTTAATTAGTCAACATTCTGTCCTATTCCATGAGCTCATAATATAGCATTGTATCAAATGTATCGTGGAAATATTGACTGCATATACTGGTTTTCTTTCCTCCAGCATGCTCTAAGCAGTCTAATAAATTTGTCTAATTACAATAGTAATGCTGCTTGATTGTGATGTGTTTATGGAACTGATGTACTAGAGTACACTACAATGTTAAGGACTATATTCTGCACTCTGTATCTTCTCCTTTGCTCTCTCAATTTTATTTGAGTTTGAAGTGATTGTATTTATGTATGGTATATCTGTTATGTTTAAATTGCATGGAAGACAATGCTTTTCATTGTACCTCAAAAAAGAGACAAAATGCTGGAGTCGACAATAGATAATATACAATAGACAATAGACAATTGTCTATTGTCTACTTTAGGATTTTGTCTTTTTTTTAGTTAGAATGAAACAATGCTGGAGTAACTCAGCATAGCATCTCTGGAGACCATGGAAAGGTAATATTTCAGGTTGGGACCATTCTTTAGACTGATCAGTCTGAACAGATTCCCAACCCCAAATGTCACCTGTCCTTGTTCCCCAGAGACATTGCTTAACATGCTGAGCTTCTCCAGCACTTTGTGTCTTTTTCTGTAAACCAGCTTCTGCAGTTCCATGTTTCTACTTTTCATTGTACTTCAGCAAATGTGACAATAATATTGCTATTGTCCTGCCTCTACATCTTCAATAATTATTTGCATCATAATCTCAATGGCAGAAGTCATACAGAAATAGGTTCTCCTCCTCTGCTATCAGGTTCTGAACTGTCCTCCCATAAGCTAGAGTTCTGCCAGATTTGCCTCTACCCCATTGCAGACATTGGACTTTGTTTATGGAACTGATGCACAACAATGTTGAGAACTATATTCTGCACTGTATATTTGTCTTTGCTCAATCTATCTTACTTAAGTTTGACTAGACTGCATTATGTATAATATTATCTGATCTGATGGGATTGCATGCAAAACAAAGCTTTTCACTGAGCCTAAGTACAGTGACAATACTTTCTGTCCATCTCATTTCTTAAACTGAAGCTACCATGAATTTAATGAGTTTTCTGGGAAAGTACTGGGGGCACAGTAACATAACTGGCTTCTCCTTTCTCAAATTTGGACAAAAATTAGACAAGTGTATTTCTTTGTTGTTTGACAACGATTACTGAATGTGCAGTTGTGTAAACGTGAAGAAACAACAAATTACTATAATTATGCTCACTTTTAAGCGCAAGTGGTAGGTTGAAGTTAAAATTGACTCAGTGGGTGAAAGCAAATGGGACAGGCAAGATGACCTTCAAAGGTTAAAATATGTTATGCACCTTTGACTCCCACACGGACATTGACTCCTACACATCCTCTGTTCTGGACTTTATAAGCTCCACCATCAATAGTGTCACCTCCCTCAAACAGGTGACCATATTCCCGAATCAGAAGCCATGGATGAACAGCGAGGTCAGGCTACTGCTGAAAGCACGGGACACCGCTTTCAGGTCAGGTGATGCTCGAGCCTACAGTTCAGCCAGGGCTAACCTGAAGAGGGGCATCAAGAAGGCCAAGCACTGCCATAAGCTCAGGATTGAGGAGCACTTCAACAACAACTCCGACCCCCGACGCATGTGGCAAGGCATCCAGGCCATCACGGACTACAGACCCGCCAACACCACCCCCACATCCAGCGACGCCTCCTTCCTTGAGGAGCTCAATCACTTCTATGGCCGCTTCGACAGGGACAATCTAGAGACAGCCATCAAGGCTGTGCTACCTGCCGATCACCAACCCCTCACACTCACCCCCTACGACGTATACGTGGCACTGAGTAGGACTAATGCACGTAAAGCTGCTGGCCCTGACGGCATCCCCGGGCGCGTGCTCAGGGTCTGTGCAGCACAGCTGGCAGACGTCTGGACTGATATCTTCAACCTGTCACTTGCCCAGGCAGTTGCCCCATGTGCCTTAAAACCACCTCCATCGTGCCAGTGCCAAAACACTCCACTGCGGCAAGCCTCAACGACTTCCGCCCAGTTGCACTTACCCCCATCATCACCAAGTGCTTCGAGAGGTTGGTCCTGGCACACCTCAAAAGCTGCCTACCCCCCACACTGGATCCCTATCAGTTTGCCTACCGCAAGAACAGGAGTACGGAGGATGCCATCTCAACGGCACTTCACTCCGTCCTCTCCCACCTCGACAACAGAGACACTTACGTAAGAATGCTGTTCATCGATTACAGCTCAGCATTCAACACCATTATACCATCAAAATTGATCACCAAACTCGGTAACCTGTGCATCGCTCCTTCCCTCTGCAACTGGATACTGGACTTTCTAACCAACAGACCCCAGTCTGTTAGGTTAGACAAGCACACCTCTTCAACCCTCACCCTGAACACCGGCGTTCCACAGGGCTGTGTGCTGAGCCCCCTCCTCTACTCCCTCTTCACCTATGACTGCACACCTGTACATGGTACTAACACCATCATCAAGTATGCAGATGATACAACGGTGATTGGCCTGATCAGCAACAATGATGAGTCGGCCTACAGGGAGGAGGTCCAGCACTTAGCAGCATGGTGCGCTGACAACAACCTGGCCCTTAACTCCAAGAAGACCAAGGAGCTCATTGTAGACTTCAGGAAGTCCAGGGGCGGCACGCACACCCCCATCCACATTAACGGTACGGAGGTGGAACGTGTTTCTAGCTTCAGGTTCCTGGGAGTCAACCTCTCCGACGACCTCTCTTGGACCCACAATACCTCAACTCTGATCAAGAAGGCTCACCAGTGTCTCTTCTTCCTGAGGAGACTGAAGAAGGTCCATCTGTCTCCTCAGATCCTGGTGAACTTCTACCGCTGCACCATCGAGAGCATCGAGAGCATCCCCCCCCCCCCCCCCCGGACACTTATTATTATTTATTCAAATCATTTGCTGTGTCGCTCTTCCAGGGAGATGCTAAATGCATTTCATTGTCTCTGTACTGTACACTGACAATGACAATTAAAATTGAATCTGAATCTGAATCTGAATCTGAATCTGAAAAAAAACAGAAAGTGTAGAATTGTGGAGATAATTAACAAACAAAAAGTGAAATTATAATATCCAAAAATAAAGATATTATAACTAAAAAAAACCCACCAACAGGTGGTAGAAAAATTCTTATCGACTTCCGTAGATGTTTCTATATGTTTTGCTCTGCCCCCTTGACCAATTATTATTATTTAGAAGAGAGAGCAATACAAAGTTAAAATACATATATATAAAATAAAACACACTTCGATAGATAGATTAGAAATGTATTTTCAAAGAGAAAAAACAAAATAAAAGAGAGTTTCCAACGTTAATTATATACTTAGATATAACAGTGATTATGTTAATTATATATCCACATCTATCGATATACCAAGATCTATTACAATTAAGTCTCAAACATTTGTATCAGACAACAGCGGGCCCCAAGGGGTTAACCTTGGAGCCCGCTGTTGTCCGACACAAAAGCCTGGATAACTTCCAAGTACCCTTGGATAACTTCCAAGTATCTGAGTCTCCTCCCCTCCACTTTGCTCGCAATTTAAACTAAATCTACTATATCCATAACATTTATTAGTATGTTAATACTTATAATCATATTTAACTCGTTATTCTTATATTTAGCAAGTAATTAACATCATGAAATAAACAACAGCCATTATTACACTATGTCTTAATATTACACAATTTTATTAATTATATTTTATGTTAGTATATAATTGTGTGTTTCTTAAGTCATAAGTTACTATCTGCAAGTCCACTGATAATATTTTTCCATATTCTCAAGTTATTTTCCCCGCCACAGTTTTTTTCTTTTCCAATCCTTTGCTGAAATGAAACTTAAAATCCGACCTTGAATTAACATTCCAAAGATAAGATGTCTAGTCAGCGCTTCGATGAAAATTCGCCATGTTGAACCAGAGCAGTCTTTTTTGTACGTTAAAAAAAAGGGAAACACAATCCTTCTATGTTATTATGGGAGACCAACTCTGAATTATCAGTAGGCCTCCTGTGTGATACTTTGTGCATATTTAAATGCCTCTTCTGGATCCGTGAATGCACGTTCGACAGAGTTATAAATAATTCTCAATTTCGTGGGATATACTATCCCATACCTTATTCCCTCGACCTCCTTCAGTAGCCTTCTCGTGTTTGTAAACTTGTCCCTCTTTTCCATTACTTCAGCTGGAAAATCACGGAAGAATCTTAGTTTGTCTTCTCCAAACATCAAATTCACTCCATATGGAATCTTTTTCATAATTCCTTCCAGGGTTGAAATATCATAGAATTTCAGGATAATCTGGCTTGGGGGAGCATTTGAGCTTGCTTGAGCCTTACGTCGGACCCGGTGAACCATATCTATTCTCGGGGCTTCAGGCAGCTTAAGTACTTGTTTGAGTAAGTTAGCAGCAAACTCCTGAAAGTTCTGTCCACTCTCCTTTCCTTCTTTTACACCTAGTATCCTCAAGTTCTGCCTCCTCGATCTTGCTTCCAGGTCCATACATTTATACTTCATTTTAGCAAGCTCCTTCCCAGTACTTTCTTGTTGTCCTTCTGTTTTATGATATGTACACATCTATATTAATAATTTGACCTTAAATGCAGAAGCCGTGGTTACGTTTGCTGATTATATCAAAATTGGCAGTTGATGACGAGGAATTCAACATTGTAGAAATACTTTTATGGATTGGTACAGGTGGGCATTAAAGCAGGGGATGGAATTTAATTTTGCAAAGTGTGATGCTATGCAATGCAACGGAATACATGATCATTGCATAATTATGGTAGGAATGTGGAATCACAGAGCAATCTAGGAGTGCAAGTCTACACGTTGGTGAAGGGAGCAGGGCAGAGAGGTAATATGGTTAAGAAGGCAAACAGAAATGCTGCTCTTAAAACTTAAGTGTAAAGTGTAAGAGCAAGGTGATCATATTCAAACAGTATGAAACCACAGTGTAGTTTATCGTCACACGTATCAAGATACAGTGAAAAGCTTTTGTTGCATGCTAACCAGTCAGCGTAAGGACTGCGGAAAGTGTATCATTCTGTGGTGCAGTGGTGCAGCTAATAGAGGTGTTGCCTTACAGCGCTAGAGACCCGGGTTCAATCCTGCCCTCACGTGCTGTCTGTGTGGATTTGCACATTCTCTCTGTGGCTGCATGGATTTCCTCCAGGTGCTCCGATTTTCTCCCACGCCTCCGAAAGACTTACAGGTTTGTAGGTTATTAGTTCTCTGTAAATTGCCCCTAGAGTGTAGGGGGTGGATGCTAAAGTGGGATGACATGGAACTTGTGTGAACGGCTGATCTAAGAAAGGTTTAGAGGATACAGTCTATACACTGCAGGTGGGACTGGGGCATCTTGGTTGGCATTAACAAGTTTGGCTGAAGGGCCTGTTTCTGTGCCGTCCGACTCGATGACTCTAATAGGTGTGAGAAGAGATAGAGCAGATTTAGATTGTATCCTTTACAGTTTAGAAGAGGAGGATATTTCTGCCAAGTGTACACAATTCCTACAGAGCTTGACAGGCTAGGTGCAGTGAATGAAAACACAAAGAGCTGAAGAAACTCAGCAGGACAGGCAGCATTTGTGGAGGAGAATGGACGATGACCTTTGGGGTCAGAAGCAATGCCTTGACTAAGCAACCTTGAACCAGGTGGCACTGTTTCAGAACAAAGGATTGGCTATCTCATACTCTGATGCGATGGATTATTGTCACTCATAGGATAGGGAATCTTCAGAACTCTCCAACTGGAAAGTCACAGAGACTTGGTCAATGGTTGTTTGTATCTAGGAGTTTTGTTAGATTTCTGGTTATCAAAGGATACGGGGATAATAACTAAAACAGAACCATAGACCATAGGAACAGATCCTCTGGCCACAATGTCCATGCTAAATATGAGGCCAAGTTAAACTAATCTCCTCTGCCTGCACGTAATCAAAACCCCTCCATTCCCTGCATATCCTGTACGTATCCAAATGCGTCTTAAATCTCACTGTCATATCTACTTCCATCACAACTTCTGGAAGGTTATCCCAGGCACCCAGCACTTTTTGAGTTAAAAAATACTTGTCTTCACATTCCCTTTAAACCTTGTCCCTCTCACCTTTAAACTATACCCTCTAATTATTGATCTTTTCACCCTGGGAAAAAGATTCTGCCTGTCTTTGCATCTCATAATTTTAGAAACTTCTAATAGAAGTTTCATAGAAACATAGAAGAATAGGTGGAGGAATAAGCCATTCAGCCCTTCGAGCCAGCACCGTCATTCAATATGTTCATGGCTGATCATCTAAAATTAGTACCTCGTTCCTGCTTTTTCCCCATATCCCTTGATTCATTTAGCCCTAAGAGCTAAATCTAACTCTTGAAAACAACTAGTGAATTGACCTCCACTGCCTTCTGTGGCAGAGAATTCCACAGATTCGCAGCTCTCTGGGTGAAGAAGTTTTTCCTCAACACTGTCTTAAACTGTGACCCCTGGTTCTGGACCCCCACAACATCGGGAACATTTTTCCTGCATCTACCCTGTCCAATCCTTTAAGAATTGTATATGTTTCTATAAGATCCTCTCTCATCTTTCTAAATTCCAGTGAATACAACCCTAGTCAGACAATTATTTTGTCATATGTCAGTCCCGCCATCCTGGGAATTAACCTGGTGAGCGTACGCTGCACTCCCTCATTAGCAATAATATCCTTCCTCAAATTAGGAGACCACAATTTCACACAATACTCCAGGTGCGATCCTGCCACCTTTCCTTATAGTTACTACCCTCTAATCTGGCAGTCTGAAGAATGGTCTCAACCCGAAACGTCACCTATTCCTTTTCTCCAGAGATGCTGTTTGATCCACTGATTACTCCAGATTTTTCCGTCTATCTTCGGTTTAAACCAGCATCTGCAGTTCCTTCCTACAGCATATCTTTTAACCTCTTCTGCACCCTCTCCAAAGCCTCCACATCCTTCCTGTATTGAAGCAACCAGAACCACACACAATACCCCAAATGCAGCCTAAACAAAGTAATATAAAGCTGTATCCCATCCCGACTCTTATATTCCATGTCCTGACCAATGAAGGCATACAATATGCCTTCTTCACCACCCTATCGATTTGTGTTGGAAAATGTTACTGATGCAGAATATCAGCCCTGATCTCAATGTATTCAATGGTTCAAAGGAATGGGTGGCTTACTCCAACTCCTATTTCTTATGTTCTTAATGACTTCCAGGTGTGCAATAAATTTATCTGAATGTATAGTTTTGTCTCACAAGCCTTCTGACACCATTGTGTAGGTTCACAAAGAATGAATAAACACATAGATGCAACATCAGAGAAAAGCCGGTACCTGTTCTGCGAGCATTATTGACTTCAGAAGATGTAAGGAGGGGAAAGAAGAAAATCAAACAAGAAAGCAACATAAGGGGTCTATAGCACATTTGTGGTCTCCACCTGAAACATCACCTGTTCCTTTTATCCAGCGATGCTGTCTGACCCGATGTTACTCCAGCATTTAATGTCCATGTTCGGTTTAAACCAGCATCTTCCTTCCTACACAATAAATGGCTGCCTTGCTTAAATGGAATGTTGATTGTTAAGTTAATGGATGGTAACAAAGAAGTCATTTGGCCTGATAGGTTTTCAGTCCATATATCCCATAGCAGCTTGATCCCCAAGAGTCAGTCTCCAGCTTTCATCGTTATCGCAAATGCATCATAACGAGTACTGAGCAAATAGTTTTTGAATATCAATTAATTCCAATTGGGTCAGATTTTGGATATTCAAGAAGATTGAAACTGGTTCAAATTGAACGAATTCACAAGTGCTTGCCATTTGCAAATAAATTAGAGAAATATTTAATTAGGTTATACCTTCTGTCTATTTTGGAAATCACATTATAAGCTAGTGTTGCCAAGGCTGGAGGGAATGACTGACAGCAGGAATTGTGGAAGTTTTTTTATTAAAATTTGTATATATTTTTCTTTGGGCTCTCTAGCAGCTGTGAGGAGCTTGAATTTGATATCTCCAGTGATCTACTAAAGCTTTGCTTCTACAGTCCTTGTTAACATGTGTAGCATTTAGGTCTTTCGTACTAATTTTTCTTCAAAACCTTTTAAATTTTCTTCAAAATCTTTTAAATTTTCAGCTACGTGTCAATCAGAAATCGGATTCTTTCAATTATTTATATTTATGCTGATTTTGCTTCCCATTTTGAATATCACTCAATGTTAGATGAGACATTAAACTATGTTTTTTTCTTTAGGGGAAATATTGGACTCCCAAAACAGCATTTGAGTAAGACTGAACAAGTCTACTAGGTGTATAGGAAGGAACTGCAGATGCTGGTTTAAACCATAGATAGACATAAAAAGCTGGGGTAACTCAGCAGATCAGACAGCATCTCTGGAGAAAAGGAATATATAATGTTTCGGGTTGAGACCCTTATTCAGGAACTTCTACTACGTGTCCTGATCAAATATCACTGAACAGAAATAAGTTAACCTGCAGTCTGAAGAAGGATGATCCGAAACATCACATTTCCATTCCCCCCACAGATTTGTGACCTGCTAAATTACTTTGTTTATTAATCAAGATTCCAGCATCTATGTTGATTTTCATTTACCAATTATCTTTGCCTATTTTGCAACTTTATTAATGTCCTCCTATCGTTTTTTTGTTGTCCTCGATTTTGACTATCCTCCCACCACACATAATTGGGTTACATCTGCAAATGTAAAAATTGTAGTTTGGATTGCAGAGTCTAAATTATTCACGTAAATTGTGAACAGCAGTGGTTCCAGCACTGATTAGTGTGGAACAGCACGACTCAATGCTTTCCCCTTACTCACATACTCAGCTTGCTGTCTTGAAGCCAACTAGCAATGCATTTTGCCATGAGTTCTCTCAGCCTGCATTTTCTGACCTTATTTGTTGGTTTAATTACAGGAAACCGTGACATGGAAATTTGGCTAAATTATCATAAGTCAAAGTTTTTAATTGTCATATGCAATGGGACCGAAACAATGAAATTCTTAATTGGTGTAGGTTTACAGGCACGCTAAATGCAACAACTGAACAAATGAATATATAATAAATTCCCAATTTTATGAGGTAAACCAGACCAAATACTGCAAGCCAAAATATGGAGTGCATCTGTAGGGGTTTGCAACAAATTTGGAAGGGTTTGTAGATCTTTTACTTGGGGTTTGCAGAGCCTGGTGGTGTCCGTTTATTCCAAACATCGAACTCCTTGAAAAGGATATTCTGCAAAATGCAGCACAGAAACAAAGAACAGGCTGTGAAATAGTAAGATTGAACGAGAACTTACCAGTTCGAAGGTTGATCGTTATTTCATGAGGAGTCGCGGTGAGGGATTTCGTGAAGAGCCCGCCGGCGCGCATGCTCGACATTCTTCAAAGTAGCGGTGTGGAATCACAGAAACCAGTAACAGAAATGACTTGGCATAGTAAGATGAAAGAGACTCAAATTACCAGGTGAAGGTGATTGAGGGTTGGGCGTGGAGGGCACAAAATCCCTCACCGCGACTCCTCATGAAATAACGATCAGCCTTCGAACTGGTAAGTTCTCGTTCAATCTTACTATTTCATTTCGGAGTCACGTGAGTGACTTCGTGAAGACTTCAAAGCTTCTGTGATTACACGCCCTGGACCACGTCCATGCTGACACACCACTAGCAGGGATGGATGGGAGGAACAAACTTGCTCAAATAGTTCATACTGCAAAACAAGAGCATATTTATTAACAACAAATCAAAAACCCCTCATGCGGGGACACCTCCACGTTCTTGACCTGCATTCAGCACGGCTTCCGCGAACTGTAGAGGAACAGCAACAGGCTTGTTATAAAATCGCTGAAACACAGCTTCATTAGCCCATCCTGCTGTGGCGAGAATATGGTCCATAGGCACCTCCATAATCCTCGCCGCTGACGTCGATGCAGCCCTGGTGGAATGAGACTTGAACACATTAGTGTCGATACCTGACTTACCCAAGACGACCCGGAGCCACCTGGATATCGTCTGGACTGTCACTCGATGATGAGGTCTCTTATGAGTGACAAGCAGGTATCTCTCCATTCCTCTGATGCATGCCGTCACCTTGACATAGTGACGGATATGTGAGGCTAAACACAGCCTAGCATCTGCGGGGTATGCCGGGAACTTCAGCTGCAGCCCTGTGCACCCAGGTCTATGCTGCTTTAGTAGCTCATCAACAAAGAAGACTACTTCTGTAGGGGTAGACATCATTCTGTCGACACATAGTTTATGCAGTGTCTGTACCCTCTGTGCTGAAGTCAGCGCTAGTAACATCACCAGCTTCATGGTGAGTTTGTCCAGCTGGAGCCCTTCCATGGGAGACCACGTCCTGAGCAGGATTAATACGTCCCTGACATCCCAGGTGATATTGTAGCGTGGTGTAGGCGGATTCATATTGAATATACCCCGCATGAGTCTGGACACTAGCCTGTTGGATCCCACCTCAATCTTGAGGTAGAATGACAGCGCGCTCCTGGCGCTGTTGATGGCACTGTAACTTAAGTGTTCATCATGGTGCAACCCCGCGAGGAATTCCAGGACGTCGGTTATAGTCACGTCATCGTACGTGATGCGAGAGCGGCTGCAGTAGGCTTCCCACTTCTTGATATGTGAGCGGTATCTTCGCCTTGTGGACTCTCGACACGACGCCCCAATGGTATCCATGGTCCGAGTTGAGAGGCCGTATTGGACTAACGGCCTGTTCAAAACCTGCAAGCCAACAAATTTAAATAGCTATGGCAGGGATGTGGCTCCCCTGAGACAGGGTGAGTAACCAATTCTGGGCAACCCTTCAAAAGGACCCAAGGCTCACTGAGCATGTCAAAGATCACCGGATACCACGGCTGTGTAGGCCAGTCGGGTATAATAAGGATGCCCTTGGCTGCATCCATCTGAATCTTTCGTAATACCCGACTGATGAGGCAAAACGGGGGGAATGCATAGAAAAACCAATTCCCCCAGTCCAGCGAGAATGCATCTAGCGCCATAGCCCCAGGATCTGGTTCCCACGAGACGTATGTTGGTACCTGATGGTTCAACCGTGACGCAAAAAGGTCAATATCCGGTTTCCCAAATTTGGCTGTAACTTTGGCAAAAATTTCAGGATGCAACATCCATTCAATATTGTCATTAAACTTGCGTGACCTGGTGTCCGCCACAGTATTAAGCTCACCTGGCAAATAGGTAGCTGAAATCCAAATGTCTCTTTGAACACACCAGAGCCAAATTGAGTTAGCCAATTTATCACATGAAACTGACCTGGTACCGCCCATAGGGTTTAAATAAGCCACCGCTGTGGTGTTGTCTATTTGGAGAT
Organism: Raja brachyura; assembly: GCA_963514005.1. The sequence goes on along the minus strand of OY740789.1, from coordinate 39,604,305 downwards.
GGACATGTGCTCCAAAAACCTTGGAACAATAAGCACGAAGTCCGTGGAATGCTGCAAGTTGCTCCAAATAGTTTATCCCTTGCGACAACAACATAGTAGCCTCAAGGGTATCCCATCTGCCCCCGCAACTAGAGTAATGATCCGTAGCTCCCCAGCCATAAGAGCTCGCATCAGTTTGCAAGTATACCACCGGATTAGCCTCAATAATAGGCTTAAATGAGTTACTAATGTGACGCACCCACCATCGTAACTCATCCTTCGCTTCGGGCGGCAGCTGCATTGGTCGATCATAATGACCAGCGTGCTGTCTTAACGCAGCGATCTTGGCCCTTTGCAAATTCTGATAAAGCAAAGGCCCATATCGGGCTGCCGGAAACAATGCTACAAGCTTGCCAATTACTGTAGCTGTATGTCGAATCGATGGTATACTAGCGCTGATTAAACCTTGACACACCTGGGTGACCTCCTCAACCTTATTAGTTGGTATGGTGACCCTCATGTGAATAGAGTCCACCGTAAACCCCAGATAATGAATTACCTGGGAGGGGCAGAACTTTGATTTGGCTGGATGGACAATGAACCCCAGCTGCTGAAATATATTGACAGCAGCTGCAACACCCTGTTGAGCCAATTCCAGGGTGTGGCCGACAATTAAGATATCATCTAAATAGGCCATTACTATATGATGTCGTTGTCGTAAATAAGCCATAATTGGCTTCACCAATTTAGTGAATAATCTAGGGGCTGTGGTAAGTCCGTTTGGCAAAGCCCTATATTGCCAGAGTTGACCCATCCAGATAAATTTCAGAAACCTCCTATAACATTTTTGAATGGATACAGTATAGTACGCATCTTGTAAATCAATGCATGCCATAAAGCAACCATGTGAAATCAATGATTTGGCTGTTTCAAAAGTGTCCATTTTGAAATGAGTATATGTTACAAAAGTATTTAAACGAGTCAGGTCAATGATGACTCGACAGCCTCCATCCTTCTTGGGTCGAGTGAATATATTAGAAACAAATTCAACTGGCTCATGAACCGTTTTCTCTATCACTCCCTTCTGTTCTAGCCTCAAAATTTCCTTATAGCCTGCTGCCTGTTCTGCAGCAGACAATTTAAATGTTCGACCAGGCCTGTGCTGGGATGGAGGAATGTCCCCATTAAGAAACTCAATTTTATGACCCTGAATATTTTGTAACACATACTCATCACCAGTAATATCACCCCATGCACCCAAAAAGAACCGAAGGCGCCCACCAACATGTGAGGTTAAACAAAGAGAAAAGAGAGAACCAGACCGCCTCACCTCCGTGGTTACCGGCGGTCCTTGACACGTGTGGGTGGACGTGGAGGTGCTGGGTTGGCTTGAGGGTGCGGCGTCCTCATCTTCCACCAGGGTTTCTGCCGACCTTGTCCTAAAAAAGCCCCCTGCTGCTGGGGCTGTTGGTAACGAGGTGGAGCTGGAGGGTAGGTCCTTGTAGAGGTGCTGGCAGACCCTCGTGGACGAACAAGCGCAGCTTTCGAGCCCAACGGCCTGGGGGCACTGTGAGAGCGCATGAGTCCCACCGTTTTGGCTTGTTCGTCAAGCTCTTTGACCCTCTTCGAGAGATCTTCTCCAAAGAGCTGACGGGGCGGCGGCGGCGGCGGTGGTTTGCACAACCCTGCAAACTTAGGGTTGAGCGCCGGGCGGATGCTGCTTTTGCGGAACCCATCGATCTCATGTTGAGTTGCGCACAATAGAGCCAGAGCATCCTCCTGGTCCAAATTTAATTCATCCCCATCAACCGACCGCACAAAGGCGGTAATACCGGCCATGAGGAGCTTCAGGATCCGCTGAATTTTCAGCTCCTGTTGACGGATAGCCGCACTGATGTTGCCCCATATCGGCGTATTGACCACAGGCACGTTGAGGGAGTTGCAGTTGGATGGAGCCTTGTGACGGCTCATGGCCTGAATGAGAACTTCTTCCTGGAGCTGATGGTTGTTGAGGAAGTCCACTGTGGCTGCCAATTTCGAGTTCAGGGGAAGCCCAGACGAGTGTGGGGCCGCGAACTTAGCGGCCACATCGAGAAGTTCCTCCGCTGGTAAATCTGACGGAGGTGGTATGGGATCGACCAAAACCTCCTCATCCTGCTGCTCCAGGCTGAAGGTGGAAGTTGGTGAAACAGCCCTGTGCCTGTCGCTGCTGGACGCTTGCTGCTGTTGACCGTGAAGCAGGAGCTCCAGCAGCCGCTCCATACGGTCAATACGCCCTTCACCCTGAACACTCAGGTGGTCGGAGTCCTCCGGCTCTGAAAAATTGCCGGGGCCCCTATCATCGGCCCGCACCTCATCGAGGCCCACCCGGTGCCGGTAGTCGTCGCTATCAGCCACCGAAGCGAAACTGCGCGATTCCCGCGCGGGCGTGTACAACCGCCTCCGTTTAGCGGGAGCTGAAGCCGCTGCCACTAAGGGCACTTGCGGCGTGGTGTCGGCACCAGCCGCAGCATGGATACCTGATGCCCGCGCGGGCTTGCCGGCTGCCCACGTCGTGGACCTCGCCGACGCATGGTCTCGTCCACCCATCCATGGGGGGCTCGGCGACCGTGACGAGACCCGACCCAACCGACCCGTCCCGGCGTCGAGAGTTGGGGGGCGTCGACTGGACCTCACAGCCGCCCCGGGTCCCGCCCTGGAACCTGACCGCTCCCCGGCGGCAGGCAAAGCCTTAGCCCCGACAGGGTTAGACTTCTGGGCTCCTGCCCTTCCCCTACTCGGAGGGCTGAGTGAAAAGGGCCGTGCCGCTGCACGCACCCTTCTGCTCGAGGTCGCCAGCAAGCCTGCTGACGACCTGACTGCCATGGCAGGGTCCTCCTGCTCTGGCGGCACACCACACTCCTCCTCGTCGAACTCCTCCGAACTGTGGTGTGCTGGCGGATCCGGACCTGTAAACACAGGGCTTACCGACATTCCCGCCCGTGTCCCGGCCTGCGCTGCAGGTACCGCCGATATCAATGGCTCCGGGACTGCTGACCGGCGACCTCGTCCAGACGTTCTCCGGCCCTTAGAACTCCCATCCATGTCCTTGCTGCAAAAAACAAAGTAAACCAACAAGGACCACCAACTTAAGGTAGGATACTTACCTCAGTGGTTCCCTTATGAAGGGCTGGCGAGGAGCGCGCTCCACCGCCAGCCGTCGCAGCAACGCGATACGACGATATGTCGAGCATGCGCGCCTGTGGGCTCTTCACGAAGTCACTCACGTGACTCCGAAATGAAATCAAGGTTACAATTGATAAGAACCCAGGCAGAACTGTCAGCAAGAACCTCTTCATGGTACAAAGGTAATGAAGTAATGCCCGCCGGCCCCCTGAGGTCTGGAGCAATAAAGAAGAAAAACCCCATAGGCGATTGATTTTTGAGCCAGTAAGAGACACTATAAAAGATTAATAGCCATCCATATCAAGGACGAGTCACACCCTGGGCACACCTTCTTCTTCTGTCTCCCATAGACAACAGGTATAGAATTGTGAAGACGCACACCACCAGATTCAGGGACAGTTTCTTCCTAACTGTTATCAGGCAACTGAATTTTCCTACCGCAAGCTGAGGGTAGTGCTGAACCACTATCTACCTCCTTGGTGATCCTGGGACTATCCGTGATCGGACTTTGTTGTTTTTACTTTGCTCTAAACGTTATTCCCTTATCGTGTATCTCTACACTGTAAATGGCTTGATTGTAATCATGTATTGTCTTTCTGCTGACTGGGTGGCATGCAAAAAAAGGTTTTCACTGTACCTTGGTGCTTGTGACAATAAACTAAACTGTAAATTGTAAACTGTAAATTGTAAGCATCCTACTCATCCCAGATAAGGAAGCTTTATTTCAGCTGCGTGTTCAGATTTACACAGTCCTTTGTGCAGTTAGTTATGTGCAGTCTTCGAACTCTGTCTGCAGTCTTTTTATTCCCTCTTATAATGCTTCACTCAGATAGCATGTAACTACTGTGCCTGAATAAAAATTTTTAAAGCACTTCCACTGGCTCAGCAAATCATTGAGAATTCAATGATACAACAACACCCTTAGTACAAAGGCTGTAGTAGTTTACGGTTGTGCAGGGTGGTCAAGGGCTTGATGGGTGATGGAAATACAGATATCTATTGTATTTCCATTGCCTGTTCTCTCTATTATCTCCTCAAAATAGAATTCTGTGGTTTCAAAATTCCATTGGTATCACAGTTCAGAGGCAGAGTAGTGGGATGTGTTAGACACAAGTGACAGCATGCTGGTTTACAAAAGTGAAATGACACAAAGTGCTTGAGTTAATTAGCAAGTTAGGAAATGTCTCTGGAGGACATGAACAAAGGTCGTTTTGGGTCAGAATCCTTCTTTAGACTTATGGTGGTGGGGGAAGAAAGCTGGAAAAGAGGCGGAGGTGGGACAAAGTCAGCCAAGTGATAGGTGGATACATGTGAGAGGGGTTTAATGGGCATCAAATAGAATATGCTGCTAGTGTTATATTCTGCATTTTGTAATACTGACCGGGACAAATTTTGAGCCATTTTCACAAACATTTATGGAGTCATACAGCATGTAAGCAACTCTTTCAGCCCACTTGTCCATGCTGACCAAGACACCCTATCAATGGTATAGGAAGGAACTGCTGCTGCTAGTTTAAACTGAAGATAGACACAAAAAGCTGAAGTAACTCAACGGGGACAGGCAGTATCTCTGGAGAGAAAGAATGGGTGATGTTTCGGATTGAGACCCTTTTCTGGGTCTCAACCCAAACGTTACCCAGTCCTTCTCTCCAGAGATGTTGCCTGTCCCGCTGAGTTACTCCAGTTTTTTGTCCCTATCTAAGATAGGCCCATCTCTCCGCATTTACCTCATCTATATTATTAAAAGTCTGATCTTGACTGCCTCCTGTTGTTCTGTATATTGATTTTAGAAAAAAAACGCTGCCACGTGTGGTTGTGATTTTTGGCCATCTTACTCAGAGTCCCCCTGCGCTGCGTAGGACAAACGGATTTTTGCCATTGATGAAAAATAAATGAGTTATTACTGTTTAAAAATTGTTGAGATTCTTTATCCTGAAGGCCACACCCCTTCCGGAGGGACTATAAAACCTGGAAGTGTTGAGTGCCTCAGTCAGTCTCTGCAAGATGGGGGAAGCGGAGGGTCACGTCTCTCAGTCTGAGCTGTGAATAACACTGAACACATATCTACTAAACTGTGTGTGTGGTTTTACTGACCTTGAGTGCCCTTAATGTGGTTTGAAATTGAAAATGTGGTTGGTTTGAAATAAAGCACAGCAAAAGGTTGGTGGTGGTTGGTTTGAAAGAAAGCACAGCAAATAGTTGGTGGTGGTTGGTTTGAAATAAAGCACAGCAAATGGTTAGTGGTGGTTGGTTTGAAATAAAGCACAGGAAATGGTTGGGTGGTGGTTGGTTTGAAATAAAGCACGGCAAATGATTAAAAGTCTAAACTTGACAACTTCCTGTTTGCACTGAATATTGATTTTAGATAAAACTCTACCACTTCTGGCTGTGATTTTTCGCCATCTTATTCAGTCCCCCTCCGCTCATCAGGTTTCTTCACATCAATTAAAAATAAAAGTATTATTAGTTTTTAAAAAATGTTGAGAATCTCTCTCATGTCGATCACACCACAAAGGCCATGCCCCTTCTGGTGGGAGGGGGGGAGGGATTATAAAACCTGGAAGTGTGTGTGGCTCAGTCTCTGCAAGATGGGGAGGGGGAAGGTCATGACTGTCTGAGCTGTGAATCAACTGAACATACTGAATGTTTACTGAAATGTGAGTGTGGTGTTTTTGTGGTGTTTTGCGTGATTTTATGGTGGTTTTATGGTGGTTTCACCCTGCTTGAAATGGTATGAAACTGCATTTGAATGTGGTGGCCTTGCACCCTGCTTGAAATGGTGTGAAACTGCACTTGAATTTGGTGGCCTTGCACCCTGCTTGAAGTGGCATGAAACTGCACTTGAGTTTGGTGGCCTTGCACCCTGCTTGAAGTGGTAGGAAACTGCACTTCAGTTTGGTGGCCCTGCACCCAGCTTGAAGTGGTAGGAAACTGCACTTGAGTTTGGTGGCCTTGCACCCTGCTTGAAGTTATCAAAAACTGCACTTGAATTTGTTGGCCTTGCACCCTGCTTGAAGTGGTACGATACTGCACTTGAATTTGGTGGCCGTGCATGCTGCTTGAAATGGAATTTCAAGGAATCGGCATGAGTCAACTGCCAGCACACCAGCCATGAGTGAGTTGCCAGCACATCAGGCTTGAGTGATTGAGCTGCCACCCCAAGAATCCAGTTGGCCCACAATGTTCATACTAGCCCTCTGGAAACCAGTCCCTTTAGACCACAACACTCATACTAGTGCTCCAGAAAGCCCCCCCCCCCCACCCCTACTGGCCACCAATATTGGTATTGGTGGAGAGGTGGAATATTGCGTTAGGCGACCAGTCCTCCCGTGTGGACATGGGACCCAACGTGTCCAACTTAGTCTAGTATCCCTCTAAATCTTTCCAATCCATGTATCTGTCCAAATGTCTTTTAAATATTGTTAATATACCTGCCCCAATTAACCACAAGGACCAAGCACAACGAAGCATGAAGGAGACTCTACTCTCTTACAGCCGATTGTTCCGGGCCAGTTTGCCATGAGTGTTAGTGTGCAGGCAATTTCTCAGCACGTTCTCAGCATATATTTATATAATATAATATATATAATATATAATATAATATATATATTGCTTGTATGTGGCCCATAGTCCTCTAATGCTTTCCTACCCATGTATCTGCCCATCTTGGTACCCAGAATTAATAAATGACATTACAATGAGGTGCTATAATTGCTGTCAGTGCAACAGACAGGGCAGTACTGGCCTGATTCTGCAGTTCAGCTTGAATAGCTCAGCTCTGAAATTACATCCTTAGATAGCTGTAGTTGTTATATGTAGGAAGTAACTGTAGATGCTGGTTTAAACCGAAGATAGAAACAAAGAGCTGAAGTAACTCAGCAGGACAGGCAGCATCTCTGGAGAGAAGCAATGGGTGACGTTTTGGGTTGAGACCCTTTATATGCCTTTATATGTGGCCTTTATATGTTCCTCCACAAAGTTGCTGTAGTTCTGCCAAAGTCAGTCATCACTGTCACAGGAACAATTAATAGTTACTATGCTGATTTCCCTGTGTACTCTCCATTTTTTATTTCCTCTATCCTTCTTTCCTTAATGAATTACCATGCACAAACAGGCTTAAGCAGTCAGTATTGGTCTTTCACTTGACACATGAAGGCAGAACTAATCTCATTTATCTGACCCATTTAAATAGCCTATTCCCTTTTTACCTCTTTACTATAACTACCATTTAACTTTTTCTTAAACATGGAAATGATCTGCTTCAAAGTCAGGTACTTTCATTTATGTTATACTATTCCGTGTAAAAGTCATTACTTAGAGAATAGAATTATAGTCATAGAGCGATACAGCAGAGAAACAGGCCCTTGGTCTAACTCATTTATGCCAACCAAGATTCCACATCTAAGCAAATCCCATTTGCTTGCGCTTGGCCCATATCCCTCTAAACCTTTTCTATCCATGTACCTGTCTGAGTGTCTTTTATTTGTTGTTATTCCACTTGCCTCAACTACACCTCTGGCAACTTTGTGCAAACTTGCTGTGCATAAATTGTCTAATATGTCTCTTAAACTGCAACAATGACCAAATAGCTTGTAGAAGGGTATTGACCCAATAAGTCATCTATCCATGTCCTCCCCAGATATTGCCTGATCCAGAACATTGTTTTTTATGTAATATTCCGGCATCTACAGCTCCTTGTGTCTATAATGACAAAACCAATATTTATTGTAAACAGTTAAAATCCAAATGCAGACCAGTGCAGTATCCCACTAGTTACAGATTTCAACGTCTAAACAACCCACTTATCCCTATTACCTGTTTTGTAGAAATCTTCTATTCATGCTGATTATTACCTCTAACATTGTGAGCTCTTTTCTTGTGAAGTCAATAGACAACAGACAATAGGTGCAGGAGTAGGCCATTTGGCCCTTCAAGCCAGCAACGCCATTCAATGTGACCATGGCTGATCATTCCCAATCAGTACCCCGTTCCTACCTTCTCCCCATATCCCCTGACTCCACTATCTTTCAGAGCCCTATCTAGCTCTCTCTTGAAAGTATCCAGAGAACTGGTCTCCACCGCCCTCCGCGGCATAGAATTCCACAGGCTCACAACTCACTGTGTGAAAAAGTGTTTCCTCGTCTCTGTTCAAAATGGCTTATCCGTTAGTGGCCCCTGGTTCTGGACTCCTCCAACATCGGGAACACGTTTCCTGCCTCTAGCATGTCCAAACCCTTTATAATCCTGTTTGTTTCAATAAAATCCCCTCTCATCCTTCTAAATTCAAGAGTATACAAGCCCAGCTGCTCCATTCTCTCAGCATATGACAGTCCCGCCGTCCCGGAAATTAACCTTGTAAACCTACGCTGCACTCCATCAAGTCAACTAGAGTGCAGCATGGAAACAGGCTGTTTGGCGCACCAAAACAACACTTATCATCGATCACCCATTCACACTAGTTCTATATTGCTCATGTTCTTATCTACTCCCTACACAGCAGCCAATTTACAGAGGTCATTTAACCTACAAACCTGTATGTCTTTGGGATGTGGTAGGAAACTGGAGCACCCGGAGGAAACCCACGCAGTCACGGGAGAATGTGCAAACTCCACACAGACAGCACCCAAGGTCACGATCAAACCCAGCACTCTGTTGCTATGAGGCAGGAGCTCTATTAGCTGCGCCACCTTGCTATCATCTTGTTGAACCTCTTTATGAAATTCTAAATACATTAAATTTACTAATTCCCAACTATCCACACTAGCAATTTCCTGCAACACTCATAAATTTGGTGGACATAATTTTCCCTGCATGAATCCTGCTGACACTGCTTGATCACTTTATAATTTTCCAAACGTACCTCCTTAGAAACTGATTGCAACATTTCTCCAATAATAGCCTTGAAGCTTACTGGCCTATAGTTACTTGGTAGACAAAAGTGCTGGAGAAACACAGCGGGTGAGGCAGCCTCTATGGAGCAAAGGAAATATTTCCTTTGCTCCACAGATGCTGCCTCACCCACTGAGTTTCTCCAGCATATTTTCTACCTTCGATTTTCCAGCATCTGCAGTTCCTTCTTAAACATATCAACACTTGGTGAACTTTCCCATATTTTTGAATGAGATTAAGACTCTGGCATTTTGTCAATACTTTGTTACCTAGAACCATTATATCTATCAGCTTTGCAACCTCTTCTTTTAGTCCCAGAACACAAACACCTGATCCTTGGAACTTAATAGCCTTTAGCTCCATTAGTTTGCTTAATGCTAATTCCTTCATAATGGTGATAGTGCTCAATTCATCACATGCATTTCTAGTAGTAATGAGGTGTTTGTCACATGTTCTACCCATAAAACCTAATGTAAAATATCTGTCAAAGTCCCCTTGTATTTCTTTGTTGCCCATAGCGGCAACAACCTGAAAGGGCCAGTATTCACTTTGACTTCATTTCACTTAAATAAGCTTTTATTGTTAGTTTTTTATAATTCTTGCTAGTTTGGCCTCGCAGTTTATTTCCTCCTTCTTGATTTATTTTTGTGAGTTCTCCTTTGCTACTTCCTGAATTATCCCAGCCATCAGGCCAATTACTAACTTTAATGTTGATGCTTTCTGTAACTTCCTTAATATGCTGTGTTTGGTTCATCAGTCTTCTCTTCCTCAATGATATATATATATATTCTGAAAGTCATAAAGTATTTTAATGTCTCTACTGCTTGTCCATTGTCTTGCTTGCTAATCTATCTGCCCAGTGCACATTACCAAACACTGACTTCATTCCTATGTAATTACCTTTTATTTAAGTTCAGTGCTGTTTCAGACCAAGTTTCTTCCTCTCAACTGGACGCTTAATTCTATCATGTTGTGATTACTATTTCCTGTGGCATCTTTTTCTCACAGATCATTTATTAAACCTGTCTCATTACCAAATACCAGATCTAAAATAGCCTGCATCCCTAGTTGGTTCTATAAGGTATAGCCTGAGGAAACCCTCTCAAAATTCACCTTCTAAATCATTCTCAATGCTCCCATTTCCAATTTGATTATTCAAATCTACATGAAGACAAAAATCACCCATGATTACCTCACTACTCTTTCATAACTCCATGACATCTTGATTTATAATATTTCTTACACTATAGCCCCTGATATGCAACTTTCTGGCATTGTGACCACAATCTTCGTGCCCTTGCTACTTTTTATCCAAATGGACTTTATCTTTTCTAAAAGATTATCTCCCACAGCTGTACTTATTTCATTTCTTATTATCAAAGCTACCTGCCACCATTTCCTTGCCAACTGTTCTTCCAAAAGTCAAATACAACTTAATATTGTAATCCCAGCTATGATCTTATAACCCTGTCTGCACAGTTAGCATAAGATTATGCCCATTTATCTCTATTTGTGCCATGAGTTCATTGATTTTATTTTGGATACAACATGACAGAGTGATACAGAGCTCTCAACAAGGGTCTTGACCTGAAACATCATAACATCATAAGTGATAGGGGTAGAATTAGGCCATTCAGCCCATCAAGTCTACTCCACCAGTCAATCTCTCCCTCTATCTCTATCTCTCCCTCCTAACCCCATTTTCCTGCCTTCTACCGATAACCTCTGCCACCCGTACTAACCAAGAATATATCTATCTCTGCCTTAAATATATCCACTGACTTTGCCTCCACAGCCTTCTGTGGCAAAGAATGCCACAAATTCACTAACTTCTGACTAAAGAAATTCCTCCTTATCTCCTTCCTAAAAGAATGTTCCAGTCCTAGACTCTGCCACGAGTGGAAACATCCTCTCCATATCCACTCTATCCAAGCCTTTCACTATTCTGTACATTTAATTGAGGTCCCCCCTCATTCTTCTAAACTCCAGCGAATATAGGCCCAGTGCCGACAAATGTTCATGAAATGTTAACATCAAACATCATCTGTCCATTCTCTCCACACATACTGTCTGGCCCATTGAGATCTTCCAGCACATTGTGTTTTACGAGAGCATTCTTCAGTTTGATTGTATACTTCCTTTCCTCAAAATTCTTAAATTTGAACATTTATTTTGTAATATTTTGTAGGTGCCAGTAGGCAATACAGTCACTGATCATTCCACACGTTTTCTTCCTTTTCGGTACAGCTCAGCCACTCATGACTCCATGCAACCATGACATTATAGGTTGATGGCATTATACCATATGCCTTCTTTACCACTATCTTGTGCACTAATTTCAGGGAGCTAGCGACATGAACCGCAAGATCTCTCTGTTAAGGGTCCAAGAATTAAATATATACATTCCCTTTACATTCGACCTCCTAAAGTGCAACACCTCACACTTGCCCAGCTTAAACTCTGACTGGCATTTCTTCACCATACCTGTATCCTACTGTAAACCATTGACAACCTTCCTCCTTGTCTGCAAGGCCACCTATTCTTATGTCAACTGGAAATGCACTAACCAAGCCATCTATATTTACATTCAATATATATATATATATATGGTCCCAGAACTTAACCCTTCGGAATTCCACTGCCCAATTCAAAAACTTAAGTCATCGTAGATCCCATGCATCTCAATCATGTGCATCAGCCTAACCTGAAGAACATTGTCAAATACCTTACTTAATTCCATGTCATTACCCTACCTCTTTAATCACCTTTGTCACCTCTTGAAATAACTCAATCAAGTAAATCCAAAGTGTGTCTACAGCTATATTAATAGCAAAAGGATAACACGGGATAAAATTATGTCATGTTTGCATTTTTTGTCTCGGGCCCTTACCGACCTACGACTGCCTACAACTATCTACTATTACCTACGACTACCATCAGGACCTACTACGACCTACCTATGAGTAAAAAGTGTCAATTTTTTCCATGCCAACCTTTTTTTTTACTCGTGGACATTTTTTTCAGGCTGGACAAAACGCCACGACCTACTTGAGGCCACGAGTACGTGGAGACCACTCACGAGCATGAGGAAGACCTCCTACGACTTCCTATGACCTCGTGGCGACCATGCTGCGAGTATGAGTCAAGGGCAAACTCGGCAGAGGTCGCCAATTAGGTCGTGAAAGCGGGACAGGGGTTTAAGTAAGACATGACCTGCCCCAGACTAAACCATACTTACCATCCCTAATTATCCTACCATCTTCCAAATGCAAAAAAATCTGCTCAAAATACTTCCTTATCATTGACGCGAAGCACACCAGTTTATAATCTCTTGGATTGACCCTGTTTCTCTTCTTAAAGAAAGGAATAATATTAGCTACTCTCCAGTCCTCTGGGGCATCACCTGTGACTAGAGAGGATACAGCTCTTCCTGAAGCAATCTCCACTCTTGCCGCTTGCAATAACACCCCATTACACCCCAAGTGTACATTGCCTTTTTGATCCTTGAATGCTCCTACTCTCTCCATAGTTACTTTCTTCTTTAAATATGCATATAAAATGCCAAGATTCCCTTTAATCCAACTTGCCAATTATGTTTTATGGCCCCCAGTGGCCCCCTAATTCTCTGCTTCAGTTTTTTCCTGCTTGCTTTATATTCCTCGAGGGCCCTGTCTGATTTAATCTTTCTAAACTTCACATAAGCTTCCTTTTTACAAATTCACAACTTGTCTCATTATCCAAGGTTTCGTCTCCTGCCATCCTTATCCCTCCTCCTAACTGAAACATGCCAGTCCTGAATTCTGATCAGGTCATCTTTAAATGACTTCCACATGTCTGATGTAGACTTATCCAATAACAGCTACTCCCAATTTACAGCCCGAGTTCCTGCCTAATGTTGCTGTAATTTGCCCTTCCTCAATTTAGTACTTTCCCCCAAGGACCAGACTTATTCTTATTCATAAGTATCTTAAAGAATGGAAAATATACTCCCACTAAACATCAGTTAGCTTGCCAGGCTTGTTTCCCAAGACAGAGTCCAGCATGGTCCCTCTCTGGTTGGGCTGGCTACATTCTGTTTCAAGCAAATCCCTTGGATACGTCTAATAAATTCTGTCTGTGTAAGACTCTTGCATGAAGGAAGTCCCAGTCAATATTTCAGAAGTTAAAGTCACCAACTACTACAATCTTGTTACTTTTACATCTTACGATAAATTGTCTACATATCTGTTCATTGATCCTCTGTTGGCTATTGGGGAACAATTGGTATAAGAGCTCTGTATGTTTCTTATTTCTGAGCTTTTCATATATTGCCTCAATGGATGAACCATCCAGTATGCTCTCTTTGAGTGAATACTGATCTCCCTGATTGGTAAATTCTTCACCTCTTCTACCTCCCTCTCTATCACATCTGAAACATCAAAACCCTGAAACATTGAGCTGTCATTCTTGCCTCCCATGCAACCAAGTCTCTGTAATGGCTGTGACGTCATAATTTGAAGCTACAGGCTCTAGGTTCATCCGCTTTACTCCTTGTACTGAAATAAACACACTACAGCCCATCAGTCTCACCACGTTCTGTAACGTGTCCCTGCCTGTCCTTCTTTTCAGACTTACTTGTCATAACTTTTATCTTCCTGTTAGTCCCTCCACTTGCTGACCTGTTGCTCTGGTTCCCACTCCAGCCACTCCAGTTTAAACCCTCCCAAACAGCACAAGCAAATTTCCCTGTGAGGATATTGGTCCCACTCCAGTTCCGGTGCAAACCACCCCTCTTATACAGGTCCCACCTTCTACTCTGTCTGGCGATCACCCATTCAATTTCTGCCGGTGCAGTCAAGAGAGAGAGTCAAGAGCCAAGAGTGTTTTATTGTCATATGTCCCAGATGGAACAATGAAAATCTTACTTGTAGCAGCACAACAGAATATGTAAACATAGTACATATGTAAATTTTGCCCGTGGTGTGACCATCTCTCTAAATGTAAACTCATTCATGCCAACTAAGTTGTCTACTTGAGATTGTCCCATTTGCCAGAATTTGGCTCATAAACATCCAAACCTTTCCATTCCATGTTCCTGTCTAATTGTTTTTTGAACATTCTAATTTTACCGGTCCCCATCTCTACAACTTCATCTGGCAGTGGTAGAGATGGTGACTGTTGGCATTCCCCAAACCCACCACCTTTTCAGCCCCTCATGTCCCTTTAAAATGTTTACACCTTTCACCTTTAATTTATGCCCTCTAGTTCTGAACTCTCCAGGCTGGTAAAAAAGACTGTGACCATTCACTTTATCTATGCCTTATCATGATTTGATATACTTCTATAAGGTCACACCTCAGCCCCTTCTGCTCCAACCTGTCCCTTCTCTCTGCAGAGCTCATCCTATCCAGTCCCGGCAATGCCCACAGAAAGGTCAACCGGTCACACATACCATGCTGACTCCATCTGCAGCATCAGCTCCAACAGGCAGACTGAGTGTAGTTGTGGCTGGAGATGCCACCTACACCCTTTGCATTACGGTTATTAATTTCATTGTATTTTGATTGTTATAGATTTATCTCTGTGCTATTGCCTTTGCGGGTTTGTTAAGCTGCAGCAAATAAAGAATTTCATTGTACTATTGTTGATACATACATGACAATTAAACACTCTTGAAACACTCTTGAGCTTTAAACAATTGTTCACCATGGACACGGGAAGTGCCAGCTGACTTCCCGCAATGCACAAGAGGACTTCGGGCTGACTGAGACTGAGCTGTCGAGCCATGGCTTACTCTTAAACTACTCCCTTTACTTTCCCTAAATGAAACAATGTTAATAAGATCAAATATTATTTCATTCTAAGCATTACTTCCATTAAGTACTGAGCAAGTACTTCTTTCTCTGAGTTCCTCACTGTAAACCCTGACAGGGATGCGAAAGATGTTTACGTGAAAATAAATAATTTATTGTATTTCACTTGTAACAGAGTGAGAAAAGAAGACAAAGAAAACTGTGAAAGATTTTTAGAGACACAAGGAATTACAGATGATGGAATCCTGAGCAAAACACAAAGTGCTGGAGGAACTCAGGGGGGTTAGGCAGCATCTGTGGATGGAATGAATGGGTGATGTTTTGACTTGGAGCCCTTCATCATACCATGCTTCAGACGCTGCCACTTTAATTTATATCCTTCCAAGCAGCACCAGGGAACTTTCCTGCGAGAATATTGGTTCTTCGCCAGTTCAGGTTTTTTCATTTTAAGAGTCAAGCCATGATTGTTCAATTTTCATCTGAACTGACAATACAACAATTAAATTCTTATGTGCAGCAGCATAACAGACCTGTAAACGCCAAATGCACAGGTAACATATAATAACCAAAATTTAAATAAATGAGTAACCCCAATACTATTGCAAAAAAACTTGAAGTCCTTAGAGCAACCAAAGAAAGTCCACTATACGTTGTTGAAGTTAGTTCAACAGCCTGGTGGTTGTTAGGAAGAAGTTATTCTTGAACCTGGTGGTCATGGTTCTCAGAGCAAAATGAGAACACGGCCACAGTGGTGTGGATCCTAATACTGGCTGTCTTTTGATGCAGCACCTCCTATAAATCCCTTAGATAGTGGGGATGGCAGTGCCAGTGATAGACTAGACAGTGTCCACATTATTTGCAATCTCTTTTGCTCAAGGGTGTTTGAGTTGCTGAAGCAACCAGTCAATATGCTCTCCATCTTTCACCTATAGAGGTCCAAGAGAATATTCTTCGGCATACCAAATCCCCTCAATCTTCCCAGGAAGTAGAGGTGCTGATGGTCTTTCTTTATGATTGCATCAATGTGCTGGGTCCAGAATAGAATTTCCGAGGTAAGCATATCCAAGAACTCGACATTGTAGACTCTCTCCACCGTGAACCCATTGGTGAAGACACATTTGTGAATCCTTGGCTTTCCTCTTCTAAAGCCAACAACAAGCTCCTTGGTCTTGCTGATACTGAGAGCAAGATTGTTGTTCTTGCTCCATTCAGTCAGATTTTCAATCTCCCTTACTTTAACAAGTAAGAGTGTATTCTGATTTACAGTGGCTTGCAAAAGTTTTCATACTCCTTGAACGTTTCCACATTTTGTCACGTTATAACCACAAACGTAAATGTATTTTATTGGGATTTTATGTGACAGCTTCATAATGCTGTTTGTTCACTAATGTTCTCTAAGAAACCTCTGAGGCCTTCACAGAACAGCTGTATTTATACTGAGATTAGATTACACACAAGTGGACTCTATTTACTAATCAGGTGACTTCTGAAGGCAATTGGTTGCACTGGATTTTATTTAGGGGTATCAGAGTAAAGGGGGCTGAATACTTTTGCACGCCACACTTTGTGTTGGTCTATCACATAAAATCCCAATAAAATACATTTACGTTTGTGGTTGTAACGTGACAAAATGTGGAAAGGTTCAAGGGGTATGAAAACGTTTGCAAGCTACTGTATATGACACAATGACCCCAAAAGATGCACAAGTCTCATCCTAGGCCTCAATGAAATTAGGAAACTGTATGAAGGTAGAGAACACGGGATAAGGCGTTAAATTGGAGTACTGACACATCAAACCCAGCAATCTGGGCAGAAATCCAACAAAGTAAAAACTGGAAGGTGCTTCCGCCTATTCACTACATGATTATATGTGAACATTCACAATCCTGCATTAAATGGCCATGTGCTCATAACACATAACCTTGCTCGGTGATTGCCAGAGATTACTCACCTTGATGGCTAAATACATCAGTATAATAAAGGTGCATGAATTACTGTACCACTCATTGCAAACCAATAGCACAAGCTAATGGTTATGCAAATCAAGGAAATTATCATCAAAATAAGCAAACAACTATATTGTCATCTTTTTAATGGCTTTGTGTATATAAAATGTTGTGGTATTCCATTATAATCAAATTAACAAGTCATAACGATGGAATATCATTAAACTAAGCTAAAAGGCCAATGGCATGATTCGAACACATTGTTAAATTAATTATGTAATAGACTATGCAATTCATGGAAATTGAATTGCAAAAATACCATTGATTAAAAGGTTGGTGAAATGTATAGTGAAATAATTGTAATAAATGCTCCTGTTATGACGTCATATTAATATCACACAAGAAAGTAGCTCTTGGGGACTGCGTCCTCTATATATACTTCAAACTTGCAGCTGTTCTGCTTTAAGTATTGACTTAAGTACATTTATTCACAAGCACAAAAAAAATGAAATCGACTAAGATTTAGTAGTGAGAGAGTAGAGTCGGGTGAACAACAAATTCTGGAGGTTTCAGGAAGAACTGATTTACTTCAATAGAACCTCTTGTAGATTTCCTCAACCAGTTCAATGGTGAGAATAACTGAGCAGGTCAAGCAACATCTCTGGAGATGTCTGGACAATGTTTCAAGTTAGGACTCTTCTTCAGCCGTTGAGTTTGATGCGTCCAACCCAAAATGTCACCTGTCCGTGTCCTCCACAGATGCTGCCTGACCACTGAGTTCCTTTAGCACATTGTGTTCTACGCTTCTAGAATCTGCAGTTCTTTGTGTCTGTCAATGGTAAGAATTTTTCTTTCTGCTTTCTTTTTTCTTAACAACACAGACTTAAAGTTTTGTACTAAAGGGCCTGTCCTACCAGCATCCGACTCCATGCGATGAACGCGATCAAACTAGAAGCGGGGGCCGCGCGGAGGTCGGGTGATCCCTGTACAGGGCTGTTCCCACCAGCATGCGCCTGCAAGCGGGAAGCGCGACCAAACCGGCGGTAGGGGCCGCTCGGAGGTTGGGTGAGTGGCGCAACACAGCGCAAAGTGAGACGAACTTGGAGCGAAGTCTAAGGTAGGTTCGCCAGGACAGAGAGGGACACACAAAGAGGGGCACAGTGGCACACTCAGAGAGGGCCACGGAGCCACACACACACAGGGTCATGGAGGCACCTACAGAGAGGGTCACGGTGGCACGACGTCGAGGCGGTGTGTAATGCGTTGAGGTGACTGGGAGCCGACAAGCCGTTGCCGCATGGAATTTTTTAACATAGTCAGTTTTTCGGAGCCCCGCGCGATGTCGGGACAAACTCCGTACAATTCCGCATGGCTCCGGCGATCAAAATGGGACCAGCCCCGCAACGCCGAACGGCTCAAGCGACCACGTTAGGTCGCGCTCATCGCATAGATTTGCATGCTGGTGGGACAGGCCCTTTACCCAAAGTATAATCTTCTCATCAATAAACATCACATTATGAGAGCCATAGATAGGGTAGATTGTCAGAATTTTTTTATAGGTGGAAATGTCTAGAGGTCATAGCCCCATGGTGAGAGGAACAATGTTTGAAGGAGATGTGTGGGACAATTTTTTTACGCAGGGTGTGGTGAGTGCCTGGGACGTGCTGACAGGGGTGGGGGTGGAGGTGGATGCAGTCGTGGCATATAAAATGGATTAAGATAAGATAAGATGTGCTGCAGGCAGAGGAAATTAATTTAACATAGCATCATGTTTGGCACAGACATTGTGTGCCAAAGGATCTGTTTTTGCGCTGGATTGTTTTATGTTCTATGTTCTAAAATAAGAAGGAGAAATTCGACTTGCCTGAAAAGGCAGAACCATAAAGAAGATAAGCATAATTCAAAGCGACAGACGAAACAATTCTGCAATGGGTAAGTTGTAAAGGAACGGAGCAATTTAGGATTTAGGTGCAGCTTGAAGTGTGTAGGCTAACACACATGAATGTTCAGGGTTTCCTAACAAAAGTGTATGGATAAGTATTCCAGTCATTCCACAAACAACATATCTGGCTGCCAGTAGAAACAAGATTATTATTGCGTGGGAGAAAATGTGTGGGCGCTAAACTGAGACTCTCCCAGTGGGAGTGCGGCATTCAAATTCAGTGTGAGACAAAGTGGCAAGTCTATTTGCATTAAACTTACTCCCTTATGCCTGCATGGTGCCCATGTTGACAAGCGATCTTGGCCCATAGGTCTGAGTGCTCATATAGTTGAAAATCATGGAGAGGGACATATTCTGAACTCAACATCAGCCCTAACTTCAAAATCAAACAACTCTGCTGATGATATTTCAGAAGAGCAGATAAAGAAGTTGCTAGCATCGTAGTGCATTGCAAATTGGCCAGCTTGCAACTCGTGGGCGATAAGTGTTATTTTGATTGTTACACCCAGCAGGCAATCGTAGTACATTGAGTCAGCCCAGCGCAAACCCAAGAGTTCATTCTCCTCAAGTTAAGCAACGCAGCTGAGCCCAAACAAATATAAACGGAGGAGAAGGAGGAGGGAGAGTGGAAGCAAGAGGAGTTGCGAGGATGACGTGCTGCACTGTTGGAGGTCGAATGCAAGAGGAAGGCATATGGTTGATGGTGAGACTTTTAACATGATTGATATGCAGAGGGATCTTGGAGTGCAGGCCAATAGCTCCTTGAAAATGGCAACACAACTACATAGAATGATAAAGAAGGTGTATGGCATCCTTGCTTTCATTGAGTACAAGGGACATGAAGCCATACTGTACATTAAAAGGACTTTGATTTGGCTGCATTTAGAGTACTGTGAGCAGTACTGATCTCCCCTTCACAGGAAGGACGTAGAAGTTTTGGAGAGAATGCAATAGAGTGCTGCCTAGTTGAGGGTGTATTAGCTTCAAGTAAAGGTTGGACAAACTTGGATTGTTCTCTCTGGAACATTGGAGTTTGAGGGGAGATCTGATAAAATATAAGCGGCATAGATAAGTTAGACAGCCAGATTTTTCTTCCCCAGGGTGGAAATGTTAATAACCAGAGGACATAACTTTAAGGTGTAAAGGGCCTGTCCCACCAGCATGCAACTCTATGCGATGAACGTGATCAAACTAGAAGCGGGGGCTGCGCAGAGGTCGGGTGATCCGCTATACAGGGCCATTCCCACCAGCATGCGCCTGCATGCGGCAAGCGCAACCAAACCGGCAGTAGGGGCCGCGCGGAGGTCGGGTGAGTGGCGCAACGCGGCGCAAAGTGAGGCGAACTTGGAGCGAAGTCTAAGGTAAGTTCGCCAGGACAGAGAGGGGCACACAGAGGGGGCACCGAGGCACACACACACACACAGGGCCACGGAGCCACACACATAGAGGGTCACGGAGGCACTTACAAATAGGTTCACGGAGGCACGATGTTGGGGTGTAAATGTCGAGGCAACTGCGAGCCGACAAGCCGTTGCCACGCGGAATTTTTGGACATAGTCAGTTTTTCGGAGCCCCGCGCGGTGTCGGGATGAACTCGGGCCAAACTCCGCACAATTCCGCACGGCCCCGGCAATCGAAGTGGGACCGGCCCCGCGACGCCGGACGGCTCAAGCAACCACGTTAGCTCGTGCTAATCGCATAGAGTTGCATGCTGGTGGGACAGGCCCTTAAGGGTGGCAGCACAAGCGGATAGGGTGGTAAAGAAGGCATATGGTATGCTTGCCTTCATTGCTAGGGTTATTGAGTACAAGAATCAGGAAGTCATGATGCAGCTCTATGGGACGTTGGTTAGGCCACATTTGGTATTGCAGCACATTGCATTTTGCTCAAGATTCCAGCACCTGCAGTTTCTTGTATTTACAGGTCACAGTCCTTTAAAACCTGTTCTGGCCATGTGCCTGTCTAACTCTTTCTTAAATGTTGGAATAGTCCCAGCCTCAACTACCTCCACTGGCAGCTTGTTCAAAGAAACACCCACCACCCTTTGTGTGAAAACATTACTCCTCAGACTCCTATTAAATGTTTTCCCCTTCACCTTGAACCTATGCCCTCTGGTCCTCAATTCCCCAACACTGAGCAAGAGATTCTATGCATCTACCAGATCTATTCCTCTCATGATTTTATACAGCTCTGTATAATCACCCCTCATCCTCCTGTGCTCCAAGGAATAGAGACCCAGCCTACTCAACCTCTCCCTATAGCTCAGACCCTCAAGTCCTTGCAACATCCTAGTAAATATTTGCTGAACCCTTTCAAGTTTGACAATATATTTCCTACAGCATTGCGCCCAGAACTGAACACAGTACTCTAAATGAGGTCTCACCAATGTCTTATACCAATGCAACATGACCTCCCAACTTTTCCTTTCTGATATTTCTTGATGGATGACTTTCCTTTCAGATGGAAGCCTTTAACCATATAACAATTACAGCACGGAACCAGGCCATCTCGGCCCTTCAAGTCCGTGCCGAACAACTTTTTTCCCTTAGTCCCACCTGTCTGCACTCATACCATAACCCTCCATACCCTTCTCATCCATATGCCTATCCAATTTATTTTTAAATGATACCAACGAACCTGCCGCCACCACTTCCACTGGAAGCTCATTCCACACCGCTACCACTCTCTGTGTAAAGAAGATCCCCCTCATGTTACCCCTAAACCTCTGTCCCTTAATTCTAAAGTCATGTCCTCTTGTTTGAATCTTCCCTATTCTCAAAGGGAAAAGCTTGTCCACATTAACTCTGTCTATCCCTCTCATCATTTTAAAGACCTCTATCAAGTCACTCCTTAACCTTCTGCGCTCCAGAGAATAAAGACCTAACTTATTCAACCTATCTCTGTAACTTAGCTGTTGAAACCCAGGCAACATTCTAGTAAATCTCCTCTGTACCCTCTCTATTTTGTTGACATCCTTCCTATAATTGGGCGACCAAAATTGTACACCATACTCCAGATTTGGTCTCACCAACGTCTTGTACAATTTTAACATTACATCCCAGCTTCTATACTCAATGCTCTGATTTATAAAGGCTGGCATACCAAAAGCTTTCTTTACCACCCTATCTATATGAGATTCTACCTTCAAGGAACTATGCACGATTATTCCCAGATCCCTCTGTTCAACTGTATTCTTCAATTCCCTACCGTTTACCATGTAACCTTTGAACAGGTATCTAGGGGTATCCCGTTAGCGCTCAACCTGTGGTGCAGTATCTTTGCTTCGACAAATGCTTTGGGGTGCAGGGAACTACACTACTTGTCCATAGATCTCCTCTTTTGCCTCCACGTTGTTTTTCCAGACACACTTTCCTGTATGGCTTTTGTAAAGGCTGAAAGATTATTTCCAATTCATTTGAGACTTTGCAAGTGCTGTAGAAAAGAAATTAACCTGCACATAGAGCCTCTTCCCTTAAGGTTGCTGTGTTCATTTAATTCTGGGTCATAGACTTTGAAGAGTTGATGAGACATACATTCTCCTCTCTCTCTCTCTCTCTCTGTCCCGTGCACTTCGATCTGCAGACATACTCTACGAGGGGAACAGTCTTGCATACTAAATGAGAGCAAACACAGAAGGTCTGCCAAGATTGTGCTTTCATGTTTCAGGCAAACACAAACCTTTCTGAGACTGCTGCTTCAGAGCTGGGAGCAGAAATAATATTTCCTTCATCCTCTCTTCGTAAAAGATAAAAAATGGTCAAAATCACACCCAATGTGAATGGTATGGGATTAAAACAATCAAAGGAAAACCATCAGTTTACGGAATCATTAGATGCTACAACACAAATGCCAGTCGTTTACCCTATTACTCAGAAATTAATTGTGCTTATAAACAGACAGGCAGAGGACAACTATACATTGTCCAAGTGATCATGTATTTCTGAGGCCGAGACTTCATTATTATCTACACCTGGTCCCTGTATTTAGTGCTTGTTTGCCTGCCTGTGGAATGTAGGATGCTTCAGTCATTCCGAGACCATTAGAGCATTGGGCATCTTAAATGTTAAGTGAGATGAATATGTAATGGGCCTGTCCTAATAAGCGATTTTTCAGCGGGGGCCAGGACAAGCGGTGGGCGCTGTCTTGAAATTAACACGGTGCAAAGCTAAGGTGAAACTTATGGGCGGAAATCCCGGACAGGTCCCCTCCATATTTTGAGAGGTGGGGGATAATCCCCCCCATGTTTTGTAATCCGGATTTTGAGATTTGGTGAAAATAAAGGAGGGGGAGGGGGGGGAGGAGGGGGGGGGAGAGGAGAGGGGGGAGAGGAGGGGGGGAGAGGAGGGGTGAGGGTGGAGGTTTAGAAGGGGGAAGGAGAGAAGTCGGGAGAGAAGGGGGGAGGGAGAGAAGGGGGAGGGAGAGAAGGGGGGAGGGAGAGAGGGGGGAGGGAGAGAGGGGGGAGAGAGAGGGGGGAGAGAGAGAGGGGAGAGAGAGGGGGGAGAGAGAGGGGAGGAGAGAGAGGAGGAGAGAGAGGAGGGAAGAGAGAGGAGGGAGAGGGGGGGGAGAGAAGGGTGGGAGAAGGGGGGAGAAAGGGGGGAGAAGAGGGGGGGAGAAGGGGGGGGAGAGGGGGGGGGACACTTTTAAGAACCCAGACAACTTTTAGTAAGCCAGAGATACACAGCTGTGAAGTTCGGCGGACAATTAACATTACCGGTCGGTTATCCTTGGTTCTGAAAACACGTGCTTACCCCAATGAGCCAATGAAAATGACCGGTCAGCAAAGGCGATTAACTAAAACTACCACGACTACCTCGACTACATATAACTACACGGCGACCCCACTACAAATGCACCTACGACTACAGGATTATCGATTTTCTCCATGGTGACAAATTTTTGGTCGCAGAAAAATTTTCTACATGTTGTAAAATTTGCAGCGATCATACTGAGACCACGACTAGTTCCCAGAATGCGGGAATTCCTCGCGACCATGAAGGAGACTAACAAGAGACCACCAGCGAACAAGTGGCGACCATGTGGCGATCATGTGGTGAGCACAGTGTCTCCTACACTCGCCTAAAATGTTGCCTAAGTGGGACAGGCCCGTAAAGGTAACCAGCGGCTCTTAATCGCAGCGGCAGAGCTGCTGCCCTACAGCGTCAGAGACCTGGGATCGATCTTGACTATGAGTACTGTCTGTACAGGGTTTGTATGTTCTCCCTGTGACTTACATGTGATTTCTCCGGGAGCTCCGATTTCCTCCCACACTCCAAAGATGTATCAATGTACCACACTTCAAAGAATTACCCAAAGGTTAATTAGCTTGGTATCATTGTAAAATTGTCCCTCGCGTGTGTGGGATAGTATTAGTGTGTGGGGTTCACTGGTCGGCACAGACTCATTGGCCTCTTATTGTGTTGTACTACAGGCCTCTTATTGGAGGCCTCTAAATGGCCTCTTATTGTGTTGTACTATTCTATGTACTATGTTCAATTATCAGTCTGACAAAACCCTTAACACTTGGAAAGAGAGTCTATTAATCAAACCATGCAACTACAAGGCCAGACCAAGAATGCAGCTAGGTTGTTATTTAGCATGACAAGTTAGCAAAAAACACCTGATAATTTTTTTGCAATGCTATAAGAGGGATGATATTAAGCATATTGTGCAAAGAAACATTGATCATAGAGAGATTCACCAGGATGCCACTTGAAATGGAGGGCTGGAGCAGGAAGGTGAGATTGAATAGAGACACAAGGAACTGCAGATGCTGGAGTCTTGTACAAAACACAAAGTGCTGGAGGAACTGAATCGGTCAGGCAGCATCTGTGGAGGGAATTGTCAGACGACATTTGGATCACCTGTCCATTCCTTCCAAGTTTAAAATGTGAATGACTTGTAAAATATACCATCAATCCGAGCACAACTTGATACAACCCACCACAGCACAATGCTGAGTAAGGTGGACCAAAATTGTATCACTATGGTCTACCATTTTGGAATAGAAACATAGAAAATAGGTGCAGGAGTAGGCTATTCGGCCCTTCGTGCCTGCACCGCCATTCACTATGATCATGGCTGATCATCCAACTCAGTATCCCGTACCTGCCTTCTCTCCATACTCCCTGATCCCTTTAGCCACAAAGGCCACATCTAACTCCCTCTTAAATATAGCCAATGAACTGGCCTCAACTACCTTCTGTGGCAGAGAATTCCAGAGATTCACCACTCTCTGTGTGAGAAATGTTTTTCTCATCTCAGTCCTAAAAGATTTCCCCCTTATCCTTAAACTGTGACCCCTTGTCCTGGACTTCCCCAACATCGGGAACAATCTTCCTGCATCTAGCCTTTCCAACCCCTTAAGAATTTTATAAGTTTCTATAAGATTCCCCCTCAATCTTCTAAATTCTAGCGAGTACAAGCCAAGTCTATCCAGTCGTTCTTCATATGAAAGTCCTGACATCCCAGGAATCAGTCTGGCGAACTCGCATGATAGAACTCTCGGTCTAGCATAATCTCAGGACATCACAGACACACAGTCAGACATAAAAACAAACATGATGAGAGTTTCAGTAATATACTAGACCAACTGGGGCCTGTTGGGTCCCTGTCACATGGGAGGACTGGTCCCCAAACACAATTACGTTGCTATCACTCGTCCTACCCCTATCTTTCTTCATTACCCCTCATTCCACAGAACTCATTCAGTGTTTTTGAAAACTGATTTTTTTTAAATGTAAATGATATCCCATTGTGATGTTATTGTGGGGTGAACACTGCTGATGGGCAGTTTATGTAAATGAGATTCCATTATGATGTCATATGCTGCTAGCAGACGGAAGTGATTTTTGTCAAAGTGGTTTTGTAAATTTGTAAAATAAAGAATCAATCTGAACGAAACTTGCCACAGCACACCACAGGACAATGGTGAGTAAGGTAGGCCATTATAGTGCTATCGTGTACTGTTTTGGCATAGTTTCAAGATAACATGGACATGTCAAGAGTGTTTTATTGTCATACAACACCAAATGGGACGTGTTGGGTCCCTGTCACATGGGAGGGCTGGTCCTCGAATTCAATATTCCACCACTCACCTAGAGCCCCCAACTGCGCAGGCGCAGCTGATGGGTTCCCATCGTGACGCGAGTCACGGCAACCCTCCCCAAGTGCACCTCACTATCCCTCTTCTTACCCATATCCTCCTCAATTCTCCCTCATCCTCAGCACTTCCTCCCCTCCTCTTCACCCTCCCTCCTCTTTCCCCTCTCCTCCTCCCCTCCCCTTCCCCACTCCTCTCTCACCTCTCCCTCCCCTACCCTCAGTCACTCCGTCTCTCCATAAACCCTCTCCAGTCCCTAGCCCCCTTGACGTCATTGTGAGGTGGAAGCTGCTGTGTTCTTTTAAAACGTAGGTTTTTTTAATGTAAATGAGATCCCATTGTAATGTAATTGTGGGGTGGAACACTGCTGATGGCAGTTTTGTAAATGAGATCCCATTGTGAAGTCATACACTGCTAACTGCCAGTACAGTGCAGACGGAAGAGATTTTTGTGGTTTTTGTAACGTTTAAAATGTGCATAACCTGTAAAATATACCATCAATATGAACAAAACAATACACCATATCACAGGACAATGGTGAGTAAGGTGGGCCTAAAATTGTAGCGCTATCGTGTACCGTTTTGCCGTAATTTCAGGATCACACTCCTCACGGATAGACATTGAAACAAACAAGATGAGAGTTTTAGTAATATATAGATAATGTCCAGGAGCGGAAAGGACGTCAAAAAGTTGTGACCACTGCCCAGTCCATCACCAGCTCTGACCTTCCCACATCAAAGGGATTTATCGAAGTCGCTGCCTCAAAGGCAGCCACCATCATCAGAGACCCACACCATCCTGGCCACACACGAATTTCACCATTGCCATCGGGAAGAAGGTACAGGAGCCTGAAAACTGTAATGTCCAGGTTCAGGAACAGCTTCTTCCCTTCAGCCTTCAGGCTATTAAACACGACAACAAATAAGCTCTGAACCACTACTTCTTACGTATAGCCTAAAGTTGTAGGACAACTTGTTCTATTTGATCTTACCTGATTTTGCACATCAGGTTGATTGCATTCATCGAAACAGGGTGGACCACATGAAGGTTGCAATCTCCCACCCCAGTTCTGAACTACAATAGGCTATTATTATTATTGCATGAAATTTGTTTGTTTATTAAGTATGTGTGTATATACACACTGAACTTTTTTTCCCCTTCCGTTATGTACTATGTTTACAAATTCTGTTATGCTGCACCAAGTAAGAGTTTCATTGCTCTATCTGGGACATATGACAATAAATCACTCTTCACTCTTGACTCTCTTGACTCCTGATTAGATGTACCAGATTGAACAATGAAATTCGTGGAGGCAGATATTAATATGGTATTGGTATTGTTTTTATTATTGTCACATGTTCTGAGCTACAGAGAAAAGCTTTGTTTATTTGCTACCCAATCAAATCAGATACTACTATACATGAATAAAATCAAGCCACTGAGCTGCATGAAGGCGCAGTGGTAGATTTGTTGCCTTACAGCGGCAGAGACCCGGGTTCAATCCTGACTACGGGTGCTGTTTGAATGGAGTTTGTTCGTTCTCCCTGTGACCAACATCGGTTTTCTCCAGGAGCTCCGGTTTTCTCCAACATTCCAAAGACATATAGGTTTGTAGGTTCATTGGCTTCTGTTAATTGTAAATTGTCCCTGGTGTGTAGGATAGTGCTAGTGTATGGGGTTATCGCTGGTAGCCACGGACTTGGTGGGCTGAAAGTCTAAAGTCTAAAGTCTAATGTATTACAGTTAAAGCAAAAAGAAAAATACAAGACTACAGAATATAGTTTTCAGCATTGTATTTTAACAGTTTCACAGAAAACATCCAATGTCCCGAACAAGGTAGGCTGGAATATTGGGACTATATCCTGGCTATGGAAAGGGTATTCAGTAGTCTGATAAAAGTTGTTCCTGAGTCTGGTGCTATGCACTTTCAAGCTTCTGGATAGGAAACAAATCTAGGGATATTGTATCAACACGCATGACTCAAAGGAATAGCTGAAGAAAAGAAAATAAATTGTTAGAATATATCGAAAATATTGTCAGGCTTAGGGTAACTTAATGATCAGAATTATTGTTTTACACTGCACAATATGCATTTTGAAGTTTCAGTATAAAATATTTTTATTGATCATGGCTCATTGCTAACAGTCATAACAGCTCCTTTCAATCTTTTCACTGCAATATCTCTCAATCACGGCAGTCATTCTCATTTGTAGCTAATCTGTTTTCCTCAGGGTGTCATTCCTCAGATCTTGTGAAAACCTCTCACAAATCAAGCCGGTCGGAAATTAGATGAACATAATGAGTCAGTACACTTACACCTTTGCAACCAAAGCAAATTTGTATGATGCTAATGGGAGGCAAAATCTTCGACAAAATACAAAGTGCTGGAGGTACTCAGCTGCGGGTCAGTCAGTATTTGTGGAGGGGAATGGACTGACAACGTTTCGGGTTGGGACCATTCATCAGGCTGATTGTAGCAGAAGGGGAGAGAAAATGGGAAAAGAGAGTTGGGAGTGAGACAAAGTCTGGGAAGTAATAGGTGGATGCAGGTGAAGGGGCAGGGGGGAGGTTCATTGTCAAATGGGTGGAGTAAATGACAGAGGACATTGGTTTAAGGTGAGAGGGGAAAGGTTTAATAGGAAACTGAAGGGCAACTATTTTACACAAACGGTGCAAGGTATATGGAAGGAGCTGCCAGAGGAGGTAGTTGAGGCACATCCGATCACAATTAAAAAAAGCATTTGGACGGTGCATAGATAACATAGCCTTGGAGGGATATGGGCTAAATGCAGGCAGGTGGGGCTAGTGTAGTTATTGTATTTAGTGGATTTGTGGATTTAGTGTAAATGGGGCATGTTGGTCAGCATGTGCAAGTTGGGCTGAAAGGTTGGTTTCCACGCTGTATGACTATGACACTATTAATGTTGGATGAAACCAGAGCACATGGAGAAAACCCATGCAGTCACAGGGCCAACATCTCTGGGGAAAATAATTAGATTACATTTCGGGTCTGAAGAAGGGTCCCGACATGAAGTGTGACATATTCTTTTTCTCCGGACATGCTGTGTGACCCGCTGAGTTACTCCAGCTTTTTGTATCTATCGCCAGCCAAGTGATAGGTGGATACAGGTGAGGGATGTTTTGTTGATTGGCAAGGGGTCGATAAGAGCTAAAGCATACAAAACAGTAACACAAGAGGAATAAAGAAGACAAGAAGACAAAAAAGTGTCAATTAAAGAGAGAAGAGGAGTGAAAGGGGAGTGTAATACAAAGCCAGTGAGAGGGATTTAGGTGGAAGGTGATGTGGGAGGAAGGTGGTTAGGATAGTGGGAGAAATAGTTGTGCCTCAGGGTTTGGAAGGTAAGGGTTGGCTACCGGAAAGAAAGAGGGGAGGTGTGGGGGAGATTGGTGGGAGAAGAAAATAAAATGGGGATGTGTCATTTAAAATAGGAGAATTGAATGTTCATACTGTTCGGTTGTAAGCAACCCAAGTGGAATATGAGGTGTTGTTTCTCCAAATTGCATGCAGCCTCACTCTGGCCACACAGTGTAAGAGGGATTCACATTCTTTATATACTGTATGCAGGGTTCATTCATTATAACATATAACAATTATATATAACAATTACAGCATGGAAACAGGCCTTCTCGGCCCTTCCAGTCTGTGCCGACCATTTATTTTCCCCCGAGTCCCATCTACCTGCACTCAGACCATACCCTTCCATTCGCTTCCTGTCCATATACCTATCCACTTTACTTTTAAATGTTGAAATCGACCCTGCCTCCACCACTTCTGCAGGAAGATCATTCCACACAGCCACCACTCTCTGAGTAAAGAAGTTCCCCCTCATGTTACCCCTAAACTTCTGTCCCTTAATTATCATGTCATACCCTCTTGTTTGAATCTTCCCTATCCTCAATGGGAAAAGCTTATCCACGTCAACTCTGTCTATCCCTTTCATCATTTTAAAGACCTCAAATCAAGTCCCCCCTTAACCTTCTGCGTTCCAAAGAATAAAGACCTAACGTATTCAACCTTTCTCTGTAACTTAGTTGCTGGAACCCAGGCAACATTCTAGTAAATCTCCTCTGTACTCTCTCCATTTTGTTGACATCCTTCCTATAATTAGGCGATCAAAATTGTACACCATACTCCAGAATTGGTCTCACCAATGCCTTATACAATTATAATTCAGTTTATTTGAATAGGATAGAGAAAATAAGGAATTTCATGATAATGTTTGACAATTAGGTTTGAATTGAATTAAATTAGAATTTAAGCTGATCTGCCTTCAGAGGTTTAAATTTAAAATCCACTGCACTATTTGACAAAGAATAGTCTCCCATTGTTCTGGTCAATACTTATCCCTCTTTCAAGATCATTAAAACTATTATCTCCTGACTATTTGGTAGACAGTGCTGTGAGCAAACTAATGGCTGGGTTTCCCAACGTTACAATGGTGATTGCACTTCAGAAATACTTCATTGCCTGCGAAGCATTTCAGGAAGTCCTGAGGTCATGAATGATGGTGTTGACTTTGGCAGCTAGATGTTTAATACCCTTGTACCTATTATGTTGTCCATTTATTTTAAATAGGTAAATATCATCATTAAATTGGTTTATCATATAAGAGAGTTAAGTGTCTTCTCATTAATACCACCAAAGCGATTGCAAGGCTAATGTAGCTTAATTAGTACTTCAAACAAAGCAGTCCTGAATGTATCAGCATGATTTTCGCATTTGCGGCATGATAAATTGTTTGATAATAAAGGAATCTAGGAAATGAAGTTAAAGCTAGTATGTGGTGTTGAAGTAAAAGATGGTTAAGTATAAAAGTCAATAAGTCATGTTGCAGCTTTATAGGACTTTGATTAGGCTGCTTTTGGAGTATTGAATGTTCTGGTCACCCCAATCCTGGGAGGATATGGAGGCTTTGGAGAGATTGCAGAAGAGTTTTTCCAGAATGCTTTGTAGATTGGTGGGGATTAGCCATTAGGAGAGGTTGGACAAACTGGGATTATTTTCTCTGGAGCATCGCAGGCTGAAGGGAGAACTGATAGAAGTATATAAAATCATATTAGACATTGATAGGGTATATAGTCAGGGCCTCGTTCCCAAGATGGAAATATCAAAGACTAGAGGGCACAGGTTTAAGTTGAGAGGGGCAAACTTTAAAGGTGAAGTGTAGGACATGTTTTTTTATACTGAGTGGTGGGTGCCAGGAAAGTTCTCTGCAATCATGGTGAAGGCAGATGCGATAGTGGTATTAAGAGGCTTTTGGTTAGGCACATTGATATGTAGGGAATGAAAGAATGTATGCTCGGCATGGACATTGTAGGTTAAAGGGCCTGTTCTAGTGCCGTACTATCTTATGTTCTGTGTTCTATCATTCTTAATTATGTTGGATTGAAGAGCACGAACAAGGGGCTGAAAAGCCTACTCCATTATTTACATCTTATGTTCTTATGATCGCTTCCTGAGTTAACATATTAAGTGTTCAGTTGTAGGTAGACAAAAATGCTGGAGAAACTCAGAGGATGAGGCAGCATCTATGTAGCGAAGGAATAGGCGATGTTTCGGTTCGAGGCCCTTCGCTCCATAGATGCTGCCTCATCTGCTGAGTTTCTCCAGCATTTTTGTCTACCTTCGACTTTTCCAGCATCTGCAGTTCCTTCTTAAACAAGTGATCAGTTGTGATGATTTATGATGTGATATTTTGCTCTTGAGGCAAAAGAAAGCAAGGCCGCGAAAAATAGAAACAGGATCATTCAACTCTTCAATTCTGATCATCCAGCCAAAAAGATCAGAGCTGAAGCAAACAAAATGGTGTAAAGACTCATCCAGTCAAAGACCATCTGTGGGAAGAGAAGTAGAGCTGATGTCTCCAGTCAAAGTGTCTCCATTGGGAATGGAGAGTGAGAGGCAGCGCCACACTTTCGGGATTGCAAAAATACTCTCCCGATCAGCATTCAGTTATGCTAGTAAAGGTCTCATGTTTTGTTTAGTTTAGTTCAGTTTAGTTTAGTTTAGAGATACAGTGTGGAAACAGGCCATTCGGCCCACCAAATCAGCGCCAACCAGCAACCCCCCCTATATTAGCACTATCCTGCACACTAGGGACAATTTACAATCTTTACTAAAGATTGCACATTCTTAACCTACAAACCTGTACTTCTTTGGAGTGGTTTAAAGATACAGGTCCACCCAGTCCACACTGGTTCTGTGTTATCCTGTTTCTGATCCATTCTCTGCATACTAGGGGCAATTTACAGAGGCCAATTAACCTAAACGCCCATGTGGCTTTGGGATGTGTGTGGAAACTGGAGCACCCGGGGGAAACCCACATGGTCACAGGGAGTAAGTGCAAACTCCACAGAAGCAGCAGCCGAGATCAGGGTTGAACCCGGGTCTCTGGCACAGCGAGGCAGCAGCTCTACCAGATGCACATGTGGATCTCCCCTAAGAACCAAACGTAGTACAGTAGATAAGCAGAAGTTCAATTGATTTGCTGCTTCATACGTTAAGATGCTTTGAATCCTTGGTTTGTGGGTAGCAAAGAGCCAAGAGAACGGATGTTGCTGTTGCATGGGACATTACCATGAAAAAGAGAGTGCTTGGCAGAGTTGGGAGAGCAATCCAGGGGATTGCATCCTTTGACATTACAATGCTGAAAGCAGAGGGAATAATGTATCCAATGATGGAATCCTGATTAATGTATTATAAATGATGGAGAATGATCAATTGAATATGAAAACTGATGGGGTGGAGTATGGGAGTAAGAGGAACCCTATTCCTCTACTAGCTAGGAGGAGAAGGAGTGAGAGTAATGTGCGGGTCATGGGAGAGGGACAAAGTGAGCTTAGTCAACCGTGGCAGAGTTGAGAAAGAGGAAGATGTCTTAACGTCACTAATATAGAAAGCCCCATCATCGGAAAAGAATGGCAAAGACAGAGGATAGAATGGACAGGAGTCCTTACAAGAAGTGACAGAGTGAACCGTAACCAAAAGTGCAAAGGGGGTTAGCTTGATTGATTGATTGATTGATTGAAAGATGCAGCATTGACACAGTCCCTTTGGCCCACCGGGTTGACAACAAACATCAATCACCTGTTCACACTCGTTCTACAGTATGTTCAACCACTTTCTCATCTACTCCCGACACACTAGGGGCAATTTACAGAGGCCAATTAATCTACAAACCACTGCAACTTGTTGTGACATGGGAGGAAACCTCAGCACCCAGAGGAAACCCATGCGGTCACAGGGGGAACATGCAATCCCCAGACAGACAGCCACCAGCTCCGATTGAACTTGGGCCTGTGGTGCTGTGAGACAGTAGCTCTACCAGCTGTGCCACTGCGCCACAGTGTTGCAAGATGCAGAGAGAAGGCGTGTGGTGCGTGATTTCCCTTCCCAGTGTTGCTGACTCACCTGCAAAGTGCCTCCAGCATCTCTGTTTTTGTTTTACATTTCTATCATATGCAGTTATTTTGCCCCAAAGACCTTGATCGATATTATTTTGGCCTCAACACAGTTCTCTATAATTCTGGACTCCCCATGCAGCCCTCAAAATACCAAAACATTTGTAAGTATACATTCAATCATTCAGCCTCGCACCTCTCTGCGCTACAGGGTTCCAAGATCCGCAGCAATCTGAAGAAATAAATTTCTTCTCATCTCCGTCAAAAGTGTGAATGATTTAAGTTGAAACCATGCCTCCCCATCCTAGCTTCCCCAAGAAAATAATTTTCTTCTCAACACTACTCTTGTCATGTCTTCTCATCATTTTATATATTTCAACAAGATCTCTTATAATAAGATCTCTGTTTAATGACCACTGATGAGTATGCACTCCGGTTGCTCGACCTTTCCTTCTATGACATCTTCTGGGCTGTGGAGGCCAAGTCAGTGGATTATTTTAAGGGAGAGGGAGAGGGAGGGAGAGGGAGAGGGAGAGGGAGAGGGAGAGGGAGAGGGAGAGGGAGAGGGAGAGGGAGAGGAAGAGGGAGAGGGGGAGAGAGAGAGAGAGAGAGAGAGAGAGAGAGAGAGAGAGAGAGGTCGTGTTTTCTTCTCAGCTCTGCAGTTGAGAAGGATTGGAGCAGCCTTTCCAGGATTTTGCCGTTGGAGAGGGCACAGACCCAGGGGGGCTTCATAGTTCAACTTATTGTTGGGCTGTTGAAGCTTTTCTCTGGTCTGGGGAGCCTCCATCTGTGTGAAGATTCCTGAGTTTCTCCACATTGTCGAGGGTGCGGTTGGCGTTGGCGGATTGCCAAGAGTGCCTGTGATCTCAGTGGGCTGAAGTTGTGCGGTGTCTTTGTCGTTTTTGGCTCCGCTTCTCTGCCCTAAAGTCATTTTGTCAGTGCGGCTGCCTGGCTTAATGTGAAGAAGGTACTTTTGCGTCCAGCGCGACTGGGATCGAGTTTCCCGTAAGCTGCTCTTGGCTGTGGACGAACCTGGGGACTTTCCTGCTTCAGCTGGAGGTTTCTGTTTTCTGCTGCCTGTCTTTGACTGTGACTGTCTCTGGGACTTAACTTGGAGCTGTGCTGCTGAGGGGCTTGGAGCTGGTTTGTGCCTCTGTGAGGATGGCGATGGAAGGGGCGCGGCCGAAGGTCCGGACCTACGCAGCGACGGCATCAGTGGCGGGTGCGAGGCCATCTGAGCTTGAGCCTCATGTTGACTTGGATGGGGACAGTTTTGGTATTTCTGTTCAAACTGGGCCTATGATGTCTAGGGGGGTAATTACGAAGGCCATGAATGAACTTCTTGGGAGGGGGGCTATTGTCTCTTCTGAGCTCGAAAGGGGAAAGGTGGAGATGATACTTAAGACCCGGGAGTGTGTGGCCCGAGCGTTGGAGGAGGGGATCTCAGTGGGGGGGGTCCACGTACAGGTGGATCCGTGGGTATCCAGGGTGAGACCGGTTCTCCTGCGGAGCTGCCCCACTTATTTTTCGGATGCAGTGCTTATTCCACACCTGTCCAAGTTCGGGGAGGTGCGGTCTAAATGTTTTCGTCTCTTGCATCCCGGGGGGGACCCGGAGGAAAAAGGGGTCTTCAGTTTCAAGAGGAGGGTGTTCATGAAGGTGGGTGAGGGGGATGGTGCCGAGGGGAGTTTTGAGGTGGTGCATAAGGGTGTACCCAGAACCGTGCGTTGGAGTTGGGGAAAGGCACGGTGTCATGCGTGCGGCGAATTTGGACATCTCCGTAGGGAGTGTCTTCTTCGCGGGGGCACTGCTAGAGGTTCTAGTGCAGTGGCCCAGGAAAGCGCTGCTGGCCCATCTGGGGTGGCTGGTCAAACCTCAGCGGCGCGGGGTGGTACTGCTGACCCGGCTGAGGTTGCCAGTTCTGCCTTGGTGACCCGGGGCGGCAGTGCTAAGCCTTCTGGGTCCAGAGGTTCCGCTTTGGGGACCCTGGGCAGTGAGAGCCCAAGCCCCCCACGTCCCCTACGTCTTGCGCCTGTGGCGGTGGATGGAGGTGGGGCGCAGGAGGAGGGGAGTGTTGAGGGGGGGTTTTGGGAGAAGCAGGGGAAGCATAATAAGAAGAAGGAGAGGGATAGGGCTGCCCGAGCGAAGAAAGTGCAATCGGGTGAGTTTGGCTCCAGTGTGGTGCAGACTGCACCTGCTGGGGCCCAGGGGGGAGTTGTGGTGGCTCGGAAGGGGGGAAAGAAGTCTAAACGTGTGGGTGGCAAAGTGGTTGGGGGTAATGTGGAGGCGGATGACCCTTCCCTTATGGAGGTTACCGCACCTCCGCATGCGAGTGGGACTAAAAGGAGGCATTTGCCTGGTGAAGAGGAGGAAGGGCGTGGGTCCAGAGCGAAGGGGATGTCTTTCTCCGGGCTTTCCACCACTGAGGTGGCTGAAAGTGGTCTTGACCCGGTGTCTTCTGGGTCGGTGGTTGGGCCTTCTCTTCATGGATCTACAGCGGGTGTCACCGGACTGGGTGCTGAAGTTGATTCCGGTGGAGTTGTGTCCACTGGGCGGGAGTCTGTCCCTTCATCTCAGGGGCCCTCTGAGGGAGTTATCTCGGCGGATGCTGTGGTTAGCTCCCTTGGGTGTGTACCCTCTGGGTCGGATGAGGTCCCCTCGTTTCAGAGGCCTACTGTGGGTGCTAGCACGGTAGGTGACGTGGTTGGCTCCTCTGGTAGTGTGCCCTCTGTGACGGGGGATGTGCAGAGTCAGGCTGAGGGGGGAGTTTCGGGGGTGTTGTCGTTCAAGTCTGTGCTCCATATCAGTGCCAGTGGAGGTGCTGGGGGGCGGGATGCCTCACCGGATGAGTTGTCTGGGGTGAGGTTAATGGCAGGTGGTGATTCTCTGGGTGATGCCTGTGGAGAGGGCACTCTGGATGATGTGGAGGTCAGGGCTGTTATGGGACGTGATCCTCTTTCAGACTCCGAGGGTGCCAGTGTTCCACAGGCCCTGGGGATGCCTCTTGTTGTTGCTTCCCCAGGCCCAGAGGAGGAGGGTGATGGTAGCGTGCAGGAGCCCAGCCATTCAGAGGGCTGCGAGTCTCAGGTAGGGGTGTTGGGACCCACCCCCAGCATTGATCCGGGTGGTCGTGTCATGGCTGTGGAGGAGGATAGCGATGCGGCCAGTGGGGGGGGCTCAGAGAGTGATGTGTCAGACAGTTCTGGTCTTTCTGAGGTTGTTGATTCAGGTGCGAGCGGGTTGGCTGAGAGCCCAGACTCCAAGGCCGTGTCTGAGGCGAAGCTTATTGTTGAGGTGCGAGAGTTCTTAAAAATAAGTCGTGCTCCCAAAACATTATGGTGGGCCGCTACAAGGAGATGGGAGGATTGGCTAGATGTGCGGGAGAGTCTCGAGGCTATCCTTAGTAACAAGGATAGTGGTCTTTCTGACTCGGATTTGGGGCAGTTTTGGGGTTTGTTGAAGGTCCTCAGAAAAGGACCTCCTGTGACTACAGGGAGTGTGAGGGTCACAATCTAATGTGTCTACACATTCACAGTAGCTACATTAAATTTAAATGGGAGTAGAGCGAGTTTTCGAAGATTTCAGCTCTTATCAGCCCTAAGGGAGGGGAGATTTGCAGTTTGTTATCTGCAAGAGACACATACCGTTGCTAGTGATGAACCTACCTGGCAACTGGAGTGGGAAGGGAGGGTTTATATGAGCCATCTCAGCTCAAATTCGAGTGGGGTGGCTTTTCTGTTGGCCCCAAATTTTCTGCCAAGCATTTTAAAAGTGCAGGAAGTGGTGCCAGGACGTTTGCTCCATCTGGCCGTGAGCCTGGATGGCATGCCGTTGCATTTCATTAACGTGTATGCCCCTAGCTCCGGCACGATGCAGGCCGGCCTGCTTCGGGAGGTGAATGCTCTGTTGGGCACTATTGATAGGGGAGAGTGTGTCTTCCTTGGTGGGGACTTTAATTGCACACTTGAGGTGCGGGACCGTTCTGGTACTCAGTGTGCGCCTGCTGTAGCGAAGAAGCTGAGAGGCTTGATTGACTCCTTTGAGTTGGTTGATGTTTGGAGGGACCTTCACCCTGATTCCACTGCTTTTTCGCGGAGGTCTGAGGGCGGTGGTTCCCGCATTGATCGGTTTTATATTTCCCGAGCGTTTGTTTCCCGTGTCTCAGCGGCCTCAATGCGGCTGGTGCCGTGCTCGGACCATTGTCTGGTGCGTGTGGATTTCAATCCAGCGTGCGCTCGGGCTGGGTCCGCGTACTGGCACTTTAACAACAGGCTGCTGGAGGACCGGTGTTTCCGGGAGTCATTCACTCGGTTTTGGGTGAAGTGGAGAGAGAGGCAGAGGTGCTTCTCTTCCCTTAGGCAGTGGTGGGATGTGGGTAAAGCTCACATCCGTCTCTTTTGTAAGGAATATACATGGGGGTCGACTGGGAGGCGGGACTCAGCGGTCGAGAAGCTGGAGAGGGAGATACAGGACGCTGAGTCTCGCCTGGGTCAGTTTGGTGAAGACTCCAGCGAATGGGGAGAGTTTCAGAGGAAGAAGGAGGTTTTGAGGAGTCTGCTGCTTGAGCGATCTCGAGGCGCTTATGTGAGGTCTCGGGTCCAGATGCTGCACGAGCTGGACCGAGCGTCGCCTTTCTTTTTCTCTTTGGAGAAGGGGCGGGGAGGTCGAAAACAGCTCGTGGAGTTGCTTGCAGATGACGGCTCCTCTGTCACTGATCCAGAGAGGATTAATGCCTTGGTTAGGTCCTTTTATGGGACCCTGTTCTCTGCGGAAGGATTCAGTGTGGAGGCTCAGCAAGATCTGTGGGAGGGTCTACCGACCGTAGATAGGGGGGAGGCTGATCTTCTTGATGGCCCCTTATCTTTGGAGGAGTTGACTCGCGCCTTGCATCAGCTCAGGAGGGGTAAGTCCCCCGGGCTGGATGGGTTGACGGTGGAGTTTGTTAGAGCATTCTGGGACGTCCTAGGGGGTGACTATATGTTGGTTTTGGGGGAGAGCCTGGCGACTGGAGTGATGCCTCTCTCGTGGCGTAGGACGGTTGTTGTCTTGCTGCCTAAGAAGGGCGAACTCCGTTTGTTGAAGAACTGGCGTCCAGTCTCTCTCCTTTGCACAGAATATAAAATTTTTGCACGGGCAATGGCAAATCGCCTGGGCTCCGTGCTGCATCAAGTGATTCATCCTGATCAATCTTATACAGTCCCTGGCCGGTCCATCCAGGATAACATCCACCTGGTTAGGGACCTGATTCATTTAGTCCAGGGTACTGGTGAGTCAGCTGCTTTTCTGTCTCTTGATCAGGAGAAGGCTTTTGATAGGGTAGAGCATGAATACCTATTTGGGACGTTGCAAGCGTTTGGGTTTGGACCACACTTCGTGGCCCGGGTCCGGCTTTTGTACGCTGCTGCGGAGTGTCTTGTAAAGGTTAATGGCGCGGTGCTATCTCCTTTTCATTTTGGGAGGGGGGTCCGCCAGGGGTGCCCTATGTCGGGCCAGTTGTATTCGGTCTGTGTGGAGCCGTTCCTGTGTCTTCTTCGGAGGAGGTTGACAGGCCTGGCCCTACCTGGCCCGCGGGTTGAGGTGATTCTATCGGCGTATGCCGATGACGTACTTCTTATGTTCACTGATCCTGGTGACCTGCGGAGGATGCGTGACTGCCAGGAGATATTCTCGGCTGCATCTTCTGCTAGGATTAACTGGAGTAAGTGCTCTGGACTTTTGGTGGGTCAGTGGCGGGTAGACTCCCTGCCGGAGGAGATGGCATTGTATGCGTGGAGTACCACGCACCTCCTCTATCTGGGGGTGTACCTGAGTCCCACTGAGGATGTTTGGCCGGCAAACTGGCAAGAGTTGGAGACGAAGGTGGTTGCTCGGCTGGGGCGCTGGTCAGGCCTGCTTGGAGTTCTCTCCTTTCGGGGGAGGGTGCTGGTCATAAACCAGCTGGTGGCCTCTATGTTATGGTACCGGCTGGCTACTCTTGTCCCGCCCTCTATATTTGTAACTGCTATACAGAAGAAGCTGGTGGATTTCTTTTGGGGAAATAGGAAGCATTGGATTTCCGCGGCGGTCCTGAGTCTTCCGTTAGAGGAGGGCGGCCAGTCCTTGGTGTGCGTGCGCACCCAGGTGGCGGCTCTCCGTCTCAGGACTCTGCGGAGATACATGTATGTAGAGAACCCTCCCAGATGGCACGCTCTGGCCACGTATTTTTTTCGTCAGGGTCGTTGCCTAAGGGGGGTCTCGCGGCTCCCGGTGGCGGGTGTCAGTCGACCCGCTCTAAGGGGCTTGCCTGTTTTCTATAGGGATGTGTTAAGAGTGAGGAATTTGGTGGTGTTCAGCCAGAGTGTTGTTCCACGAGGAGAGGGGGATGTTGTGGCTGCGGGTGTGGCTGGTCCTCATCCTGTCATGGTGGTTGTCGAGGAGAGGCGCGAGCCTAGAGTGGTTCAGATAGAGCTTACCCCTGCTCCGTCAGATCTGCTCATCGGGCCTAGGCTTCGGGATATTTCTCGGCCTCCGGCTCCGCATAATCTGAGCTGCCTTTCTGAGATGACCAGCATGCCATTTTGTGATGCAAGGAGACGCGCACTGTACAGGATGCTCCTGCACATTCTGAACCACCGTGCCTTCGTCTCCCGTCCTGACTCACCATGGAGGACGGTGTTACCATCCGAAGGCGGCGGGGGGCCCCAGTGGGGGTCCTTCTATAAGGGAGTTGTACCCCTTTATATTGGGGACCTGGGGTGGAGAGTGCTGCATGGAGCGGTGGTTTGTAATAAACTTTTGAGTCGGTTCACGGGCTCGTCTGCCGCATGTATTTTCTGCGGAGAGGAGGAGACCGTATTCCATGTGTATGTGGAGTGTGTGAGGTTACTGCCCCTGTACCAATATCTGAAGGGGTTGTTCCTCAAGTTCTGGCTGCATTTTAGCCCCACAATCCTGGTGTTTGGACACAAGGCGGGGAGTGGGGAGAGCCGAGTGTGGGGGGGGGACTTACCTGTCGGTTTGCTCCTTGGCCTGGCCAAGATGGCCATTCGTGGGTCCAGGCAGCGGGCGGTCGACGGTCTGGCGAGAGTCGGCTGCCTGCCCCTCTTTCGGGCCTACGTCCGTGCACGTGTGTCCCTGGAGAGGGAACACGCGGTGTTCACGGGGACTCTGGAGGCCTTCCGTCAGCGCTGGTCGCCGCGTGGGGTTGAGGCGATTATAAATGAATGTACTGCTGTACTACAATGATCTGTTCATTATAGTGTGATTTTTGTTTGTGTTTTGATGTGTTGTATTTTATGATTTGTGTTGAATAAAGTTTTTGAAATGAAAAAAAAAAAAAAAAAAAAAGAGAGAGAGAGAGGTCGTGTTTTCTTCTCAGCTCTGCAGTTGAGAAGGATTGGAGCAGCCTTTCCAGGATTTTGCCGTTGGAGAGGGCACAGACCCAGGGGGGCTTCATAGTTCAACTTATTGTTGGGCTGTTGAAGCTTTTCTCTGGTCTGGGGAGCCTCCATCTGTGTGAAGATTCCTGAGTTTCTCCACATTGTCGAGGGTGCGGTTGGCGTTGGCGGATTGCCAAGAGTGCCTGTGATCTCAGTGGGTTGAAGTTGTGCGGTGTCTTTGTCGTTTTTGGCTCCGCTTCTCTGCCCTAAAGTCATTTTGCTCAGTGCGGCTGCCTGGCTTAATGTGAAGAAGGTACTTTTGCGTCCAGCGCGACTGGGATCGAGTTTCCCGTAAGCTGCTCTTGGCTGTGGACGAACCTGGGGACTTTCCTGCTTCAGCTGGAGGTTTCTGTTTTCTGCTGCCTGTCTTTGACTGTAACTGTCTCTGGGACTTAACTTGGAGCTGTGCTGCTGAGGGGCTTGGAGCTGGTTTGTGCCTCTGTGAGGATGGCGATGGAAGGGGCGCGGCCGAAGGTCCGGACCTACGCAGCGACGGCATCAGTGGCGGGTGCGAGGCCATCTGAGCTTGAGCCTCATGTTGACTTGGATGGGGACAGTTTTGGTATTTCTGTTCAAACTGGGCCTATGATGTCGAGGGGGGTAATTACAAAGGC
This sequence comes from Raja brachyura, assembly GCA_963514005.1. The sequence goes on along the minus strand of OY740789.1, from coordinate 39,563,039 downwards.
CATGAATGAACTTCTTGGGAGGGGGGCTATTGTCTCTTCTGAGCTCGAAAGGGGAAAGGTGGAGATGATACTTAAGACCCGGGAGTGTGTGGCCCGAGCGTTGGAGGAGGGGATCTCAGTGGGGGGGGTCCACGTACAGGTGGATCCGTGGGTATCCAGGGTGAGACCGGTTCTCCTGCGGAGCTGCCCCACTTATTTTTCGGATGCAGTGCTTATTCCACACCTGTCCAAGTTCGGGGAGGTGCGGTCTAAATGTTTTCGTCTCTTGCATCCCGGGGGGGACCCGGAGGAAAAAGGGGTCTTCAGTTTCAAGAGGAGGGTGTTCATGAAGGTGGGTGAGGGGGATGGTGCCGAGGGGAGTTTTGAGGTGGTGCATAAGGGTGTACCCAGAACCGTGCGTTGGAGTTGGGGCAAGGCACGGTGTCATGCGTGCGGCGAATTTGGACATCTCCGTAGGGAGTGTCTTTTTCGCGGGGGCACTGCTAGAGGTTCTAGTGCAGTGGCCCAGGAAAGCGCTGCTGGCCCATCTGGGGTGGCTGGTCAAACCTCAGCGGCGCGGGGTGGTACTGCTGACCCGGCTGAGGTTGCCAGTTCTGCCTTGGTGACCCGGGGCGGCAGTGCTAAGCCTTCTGGGTCCAGAGGTTCCGCTTTGGGGACCCTGGGCAGTGAGAGCCCAAGCCCCCCACGTCCCCTACGTCTTGCGCCTGTGGCGGTGGATGAAGGTGGGGCGCAGGAGGAGGGGAGTGTTGAGGGGGGGTTTTGGGAGAAGCAGGGGAAGCATAATAAGAAGAAGGAGAGGGATAGGGCCGCCCGAGCGAAGAAAGTGCAATCGGGTGAGTTTAGCTCCAGTGTGGTGCAGACTGCACCTGCTGGGGCTCAGGGGGGAGTTGTGGTGGCTCGGAAGGGGGGAAAGAAGCCTAAACGTGTGGGTGGCAAAGTGGTTGGGGGTAATGTGGAGGCGGATGACCCTTCCCTTATGGAGGTTACCGCACCTCCGCATGCGAGTGGGACTAAAAGGAGGCATCTGCCTGGTGAAGAGGAGGAAGGGCGTGGGTCCAGAGCGAAGGGGATGTCTTTCTCCGGGCTTTCCACCACTGAGGTGGCTGAAAGTGGTCTTGACCCGGTGTCTTCTGGGTCGGTGGTTGGGCCTTCTCTTCATGGATCTACAGCGGGTGTCACCGGACTGGGTGCTGAAGTTGATTCCGGTGGAGTTGTGTCCACTGGGCGGGAGTCTGTCCCTTCATCTCAGGGGCCCTCTGAGGGAGTTATCTCGGCGGATGCTGTGGTTAGCTCCCTTGGGTGTGTACCCTCTGGGTCGGATGAGGTCCCCTCGTTTCAGAGGCCTACTGAGGGTGCTAGCACGGTAGGTGACGTGGTTGGCTCCTCTGGTAGTGTGCCCTCTGTGACGGGGGATGTGCAGAGTCAGGCTGAGGGGGGAGTTTCGGGGGTGTTGTCGTTCAAGTCTGTGCTCCATATCAGTGCCAGTGGAGGTGCTGGGGGGCGGGATGCCTCACCGGATGAGTTGTCTGGGGTGAGGTTAATGGCAGGTGGTGATTCTCTGGGTGATGCCTGTGGAGAGGGCACTCCGGATGATGTGGAGGTCAGGGCTGTTATGGGACGTGATCCTCTTTCAGTCTCCGAGGGTGCCAGTGTTCCACAGGCCCTGGGGATGCCTCTTGTTGTTGCTTCCCCAGGCCCAGAGGAGGAGGGCGATGGTAGCGTGCAGGAGCCCAGCCATTCAGAGGGCTGCGAGTCTCAGGCAGGGGTGTTGGGACCCACCCCCAGCATTGATCCGGGTGGTCGTGTCATGGCTGTGGAGGAGGACAGCGATGCGGCCAGTGGGGGGGGCACAGAGAGTGATGTGTCAGACAGTTCTGGTCTTTCTGAGGTTGTTGATTCAGGTGCGAGCGGGTTGGCTGAGAGCCCAGACTCCAAGGCCGTGTCTGAGGCGAAGCTTATTGTTGAGGTGCGAGAGTTCTTAAAAATAAGTCGTGCTCCCAAAACATTATGGTGGGCCGCTACAAGGAGATGGGAGGATGTTCTAGATGTGAAGGAGAGTCTCGAGGCTATCCTTAGTAACAAGGATAGTGGTCTTTCTGACTCGGATTTGGGGCAGTTTTGGGGTTTGTTGAAGGTCCTCAGAAAAGGACCTCCTGTGACTACAGGGAGTGTGAGGGTCACAATCTAATGTGTCTACACATTCACAGTAGCTACATTAAATTTAAATGGGAGTAGAGCGAGTTTTCGAAGATTTCAGCTCTTATCAGCCCTAAGGGAGGGGAGATTTGCAGTTTGTTATCTGCAAGAGACACATACCGTTGCTAGTGATGAACCTACCTGGCAACTGGAGTGGGAAGGGAGGGTTTATATGAGCCATCTCAGCTCAAATTCGAGTGGGGTGGCTTTTCTGTTGGCCCCAAATTTTCTGCCAAGCATTTTAAAAGTGCAGGAAGTGGTGCCAGGACGTTTGCTCCATCTGGCCGTGAGCCTGGATGGCATGCCGTTGCATTTCATTAACGTGTATGCCCCTAGCTCCGGCACGATGCAGGCCGGCCTGCTTCGGGAGGTGAATGCTCTGTTGGGCACTATTGATAGGGGAGAGTGTGTCTTCCTTGGTGGGGACTTTAATTGCACACTTGAGGTGCGGGACCGTTCTGGTACTCAGTGTGCGCCTGCTGTAGCGAAGAAGCTGAGAGGCTTGATTGACTCCTTTGAGTTGGTTGATGTTTGGAGGGACCTTCACCCTGATTCCACTGCTTTTTCGCGGAGGTCTGAGGGCGGTGGTTCCCGCATTGATCGGTTTTATATTTCCCGAGCGTTTGTTTCCCGTGTCTCAGCGGCCTCAATGCGGCTGGTGCCGTGCTCGGACCATTGTCTGGTGCGTGTGGATTTCAATCCAGCGTGCGCTCGGGCTGGGTCCGCGTACTGGCACTTTAACAACAGGCTGCTGGAGGATCGGTGTTTCCGGGAGTCATTCACTCGGTTTTGGGTGAAGTGGAGAGAGAGGCAGAGGTGCTTCTCTTCCCTTAGGCAGTGGTGGGATGTGGGTAAAGCTCACATCCGTCTCTTTTGTAAGGAATATACATGGGGGTCGACTGGGAGGCGGGACTCAGCGGTCGAGAAGCTGGAGAGGGAGATACAGGACGCTGAGTCTCGCCTGGGTCAGTTTGGTGAAGACTCCAGCGAATGGGGAGAGTTTCAGAGGAAGAAGGAGGTTTTGAGGAGTCTGCTGCTTGAGCGATCTCGAGGCGCTTATGTGAGGTCTCGGGTCCAGATGCTGCACGAGCTGGACCGAGCGTCGCCTTTCTTTTTTTCTTTGGAGAAGGGGCGGGGAGCTCGAAAACAGCTCGTGGAGTTGCTTGCAGATGACGGCTCCTCTGTCACTGATCCAGAGAGGATTAATGCCTTGGTTAGGTCCTTTTATGGGTCCCTGTTCTCTGCGGAAGGATTCAGTGTGGAGGCTCAGCAAGATCTGTGGGAGGGTCTACCGACCGTAGATAGGGGGGAGGCTGATCTTCTTGATGGCCCCTTATCTTTGGAGGAGTTGACTCGCGCCTTGCATCAGCTCAGGAGGGGTAAGTCCCCCGGGCTGGATGGGTTGACGGTGGAGTTTGTTAGAGCATTCTGGGACGTCCTAGGGGGTGACTATATGTTGGTTCTGGGGGAGAGCCTGGCGACTGGAGTGATGCCTCTCTCGTGGCGTAGGACGGTTGTTGTCTTGCTGCCTAAGAAGGGCGAACTCCGTTTGTTGAAGAACTGGCGTCCAGTCTCTCTCCTTTGCACAGAATATAAAATTTTTGCACGGGCAATGGCAAATCGCCTGGGCTCCGTGCTGCATCAAGTGATTCATCCTGATCAATCTTATACAGTCCCTGGCCGGTCCATCCAGGATAACATCCACCTGGTTAGGGACCTGATTCATTTAGTCCAGGGTACTGGTGAGTCAGCTGCTTTTCTGTCTCTTGATCAGGAGAAGGCTTTTGATAGGGTAGAGCATGAATACCTATTTGGGACGTTGCAAGCGTTTGGGTTTGGACCACACTTCGTGGCCCGGGTCCGGCTTTTGTACGCTGCTGCGGAGTGTCTTGTAAAGGTTAATGGCGCGGTGCTATCTCCTTTTCATTTTGGGAGGGGGGTCCGCCAGGGGTGCCCTATGTCGGGCCAGTTGTATTCGGTCTGTGTGGAGCCGTTCCTGTGTCTTCTTCGGAGGAGGTTGACAGGCCTGGCCCTACCTGGCCCGCGGGTTGAGGTGATTCTATCGGCGTATGCCGATGACGTACTTCTTATGTTCACTGATCCTGGTGACCTGCGGAGGATGCGTGACTGCCAGGAGATATTCTCGGCTGCATCTTCTGCTAGGATTAACTGGAGTAAGTGCTCTGGACTTTTGGTGGGTCAGTGGCGGGTAGACTCCCTGCCGGAGGAGATGGCATTGTATGCGTGGAGTACCACGCACCTCCTCTATCTGGGGGTGTACCTGAGTCCCACTGAGGATGTTTGGCCGGCAAACTGGCAAGAGTTGGAGACGAAGGTGGTTGCTCGGCTGGGGCGCTGGTCAGGCCTGCTTGGAGTTCTCTCCTTTCGGGGGAGGGTGCTGGTCATAAACCAGCTGGTGGCCTCTATGTTATGGTACCGGCTGGCTACTCTTGTCCCGCCCTCTATATTTGTAACTGCTATACAGAAGAAGCTGGTGGATTTCTTTTGGGGAAATAGGAAGCATTGGATTTCCGCGGCGGTCCTGAGTCTTCCGTTGGAGGAGGGCGGCCAGTCCTTGGTGTGCGTGCGCACCCAGGTGACGGCTCTCCGTCTCAGGACTCTGCGGAGATACATGTATGTAGAGAACCCTCCCAGATGGCACGCTCTGGCCACGTATTTTTTTCGTCAGGGTCGTTGCCTAAGGGGGGTCTCGCGGCTCCCGGTGGCGGGTGTCAGTCGACCCGCTCTAAGGGGCTTGCCTGTTTTCTATAGGGATGTGTTAAGAGTGAGGAATTTGGTGGTGTTCAGCCAGAGTGTTGTTCCACGAGGAGAGGGGGATGTTGTGGCTGCGGGTGTGGCTGGTCCTCATCCTGTCATGGTGGTTGTCGAGGAGAGGCGCGAGCCTAGAGTGGTTCAGATAGAGCTTACCCCTGCTCCGTCAGATCTGCTCATCGGGCCTAGGCTTCGGGATATTTCTCGGCCTCCGGCTCCGCATAATCTGAGCTGCCTTTCTGAGATGACCAGCATGCCATTTTGTGATGCAAGGAGACGCGCACTGTACAGGATGCTCCTGCACATTCTGAACCACCGTGCCTTCGTCTCCCGTCCTGACTCACCATGGAGGACGGTGTTACCATCCGAAGGCGGCGGGGGGCCCCAGTGGGGGTCCTTCTATAAGGGAGTTGTACCCCTTTATATTGGGGACCTGGGGTGGAGAGTGCTGCATGGAGCGGTGGTTTGTAATAAACTTTTGAGTCGGTTCACGGGCTCGTCTGCCGCATGTATTTTCTGCGGAGAGGAGGAGACCGTATTCCATGTGTATATGGAGTGTGTGAGGTTACTGCCCCTGTACCAATATCTGAAGGGGCTGTTCCTCAAGTTCTGGCTGCATTTTAGCCCCACAATCCTGGTGTTTGGACACAAGGCAGGGAGTGGGGAGAGCCGAGTGTGGGGGGGGGACTTACCTGTCGGTTTGCTCCTTGGCCTGGCCAAGATGGCCATTCGTGGGTCCAGGCAGCGGGCGGTCGACGGTCTGGCGAGAGTCGGCTGCCTGCCCCTCTTTCGGGCCTACGTCCGTGCACGTGTGTCCCTGGAGAGGGAACACGCGGTGTTCACGGGGACTCTGGAGGCCTTCCGTCAGCGCTGGTCGCCGCGTGGGGTTGAGGCGATTATAAATGAATGTACTGTTGTACTACAATGATCTGTTCATTATAGTGTGATTTTTGATTGTGTTTTGATGTGTTGTATTTTATGATTTGTGTTGAATAAAGTTTTTGAAAGGAAAAAAAAAAAAAAAAAAAAAAAGAGAGAGAGAGAGAGAGAGAGGTCGTGTGTTCTTCTCAGCTCCGCAAAGAGAAGGATTGAAGCAGCCTTTCAAGGATTTTGCCATTGGAGAGGGCACAGACCCAGGGGGGCTTCATAGTTCAACTTATTGTTGGGCTGTTGAAGCTTTTCTCTGGTCTGGGAAGCCTCCATCTGTGTGAAGATTCCTGAGTTTCTCCACATTGTCGAGGGTGCGGTTGTCGTTGGCGGACTGCCAAGGTGCCTGTGATCTCAGTGGGTTGAAGGTGTGCGGTGTCTTTGTCGTTTTTGGCACCGCTTCTCTGCCCTAAAGTCATTTTGCTCAGTGCGGCTGCCTGGCTTAATGTGAAGAAGGTACTTTTGCTTCCGGCGAGAATGCGATAGAGCTTTCCAAAAGCTGCTCTTGGCTGTGGACGAACCTGGGGACTTTCCTGCTTCAGCTGGAGGTTTCTGTTTTCTGCTGCCTGTCTTTGACTGTGACTGTCTCTGACACTTAACTTGGAGCTGTGCTACTGGGGTGCCTGGAGCTGGATCGTGCCTCTGTGAGGATGGCGATGGAAGGGGCGCGGCCGAAGGTCCGGACCTACGCAGCGATGGCATCAGTGGCGGGTGCGAGGCCATCTGAGCTTGAGCCTCATGTTGACTTGGATGGGGACAGTTTTGGTATTTCTGTTCAAACTGGGCCTATGATGTCGAGGGGGGAAATTACGAAGGCCATGAATGAACTTCTTGGGAGGGGGGCTATTGTCTCTTCTGAGCTCGAAAGAGGAAAGGTGGAGATGATACTTAAGACCCGCGAGTGTGTGGCCCGAGCGTTGGAGGAGGGGATCTCAGTGGGGGGGGTCCACATACAGGTGGATCCGTGGGTATCAAGGGTGAGACCGGTTCTCCTGCGGAGCTGCCCCACTTATTTTTCGGATGCAGTACTTATTCCACACCTGTCCAAGTTCGGGGAGGTGCAGTCTAAATGTTTTCGTCTCTTGCATCCCGGGGGGGACCCGGAGGAAAAAGGGGTCTTCAGTTTCAAGAGGAGGGTGTTCATGAAGGTGGGTGAGGGGGATGGTGCCGAGGGGAGTTTTGAGGTGGTGCATAAGGGTGTCCCCAGAACCGTGCGTTGGAGTTGGGGAAAGGCACGGTGTCATGCGTGCGGCAAATTTGGACATCTCCGTAGGGAGTGTCTTTTTCGCGGGGGCACTGCTAGAGGTTCTAGTGCAGTGGCCCAGGAAAGCACTGCTGGCCCATCTGGGGTGGCTTGTCAAACCTCAGCGGCGCGGGGTGGTACTGCTGACCCGGCTAAGGTTGCCAGTTCTGCCTTGGTGACCCGGGGCGGCAGTGCTAATCCTTCTGGGTCCGCAGGTTCCGCTTTGGGGAACCTGGGCAGTGAGAGCCCACGCCCCCCACGTCCTGCGCCTGTGGCGGCGGATGGAGGTGGGGCGCAGGAGGAGGGGAGTGTTGAGGGGGGGTTTTGGGAGAAGCAGGGGAAGCACAACAAGAAGAAGGAGAGGGAGAGGGCCGCCCGAGCGAAGAAAGTGCAATCGGGTGAGTTTAGCTCCAGTTTGGTGCAGACTGCACCTGCTGGGGCCCAGGGGGGAGTTGAGGTGGTTTGGAAGGGGGTAAAGAAGCCTAAACGTGTGGGTGGCAAAGTGGATGGGGGTAATGTGGAGGCGGATGACCCTTCCCTTATGTAGGTTACCGTACCTCCGCATGTGAGTGGGACTAAAAGGAGGCATCTGCCTGGTGAAGATGAGGAAGGGCGTGGGTCCAGAGCGAAGGGGATGTCTTTCTCCGGGCTTTCCACCACTGAGGTGGCTGAAAGTGGTCTTGACCCGGTGTCTTCTGGGTCGGTGGTTGGGCCTTCTCTTCATGGATCTACAGCGGGTGTCACAGGACCGGGTGCTGAAGTTGATTCCGGTGGAGTTGTGTCCACTGGGCGGGAGTCTGTCCCTTCATCTCAGGGGCCCTCTGAGGGAGTTATCTCGGCGGGTGCTGTGGTTAGCTCCCTTGGGTGTGTACCCTCTGGGTCGGACGAGGTCCCCTCGTTTCAGAGGCCTACTGAGGGTGCTAGCACGTTAGGTGACGTGGTTGGCTCCCCTGGTAGTGTGCCCTCTGTGACGGGGGATGTGCAGAGTCAGGCCGAGGGGGAGTTTCGGGGGTGTTGTCGTTCAAGTCTGTGCTCCATATCAGTGCCAGTGGAGGTGCTGGGGGGCGGGATGCCTCACCGGATGAGCTGTCTGGGGTGAGTTTAATAGCAGGTGGTGATTCTCTGGGTGATGCCTGTGGAGAGGGCACTCTGGATGATGTGGAGGTCAGGGCTGTTATGGGTCGTGATCCTCTTTCAGACTTCGAGGGTGCCAGTGTTCCACAGGCCCTGGGGATGCCTCTTGTTGTTGTTTCCCCAGGCCCAGAAGAGGAGGGTGATGGTAGCGTGCAGGAGCCCAGCCATTCAGAGGGCTGCGAGTGTCAGGCAGGGGTGTCGGGACCCACCCCCAGCATTGATCCGGGGGGTCGTGTCATGGCTGACGAGGGGGACAGCGATGCGGCCAGTGGGTGTGGCACAGAGAGTGATTTGTCAGAGAGTTATGGTCTTTCTGAGGTTGTTGATTCAGGTGCGAGCGGGTTGGCTGCGAGCCCAGACTCCAAGGTTGTGTCTAAGGCAAAGTTTATTGTTGAGGTGCGAGAGTTCCTAAAAACAAGCCGCGCTCCCAAAACATTATGGTCTGCTGCTACAAGGCGGTGGGGGGACTGTCTAGATTTGCATGCGAGTCTCGAGGCTATCCTTAGTAACAAGGATAGTGGTCTTTCTGACTCGGATTTGGGGCAGTTTCGGGGTTTTTTGAAGGTCCTCAGAAAAGGAGTTCTTGGGACTACAGGGAGTGTGAGGGTCTCAATCTAATGTGCCTACACATTCACAGTAGCTACATTAAATTTAAATGGGAGTAGAGCGAGTTTTCGAAGATTTCAGCTCTTATCAGCCCTAAGGGAGGGGAGATTTGCAGTTTGTTATCTGCAAGAGACACATACCGTTGCTAGTGATGAACCTACCTGGCAACTGGAGTGGGAAGGGAGGGTTTATATGAGCCATCTCAGCTCAAATTCGAGTGGGGTGGCTTTTCTGTTGGCCCCAAATTTTCTGCCAAGCATTTTAAAAGTGCAGGAAGTGGTGCCAGGACGTTTGCTCCATCTGGCCGTGAGCCTGGATGGCATGCCGTTGCATTTCATTAACGTGTATGCCCCTAGCTCCGGCACGATGCAGGCCGGCCTACTTCGGGAGGTGAATGCTCTGCTGGGCACTATTGATAGGGGAGAGTGTGTCTTCCTTGGTGGGGACTTTAATTGCACACTTGAGGTGCGGGACCGTTCTGGTACTCAGTGTGCACCTGCTGTAGCGAAGAAGCTGAGAGGCTTGATTGACTCCTTTGAGTTGGTTGATGCTTGGAGGGACCTTCACCCTGATTCCACTGCTTTTTCGCGGAGGTCTGAGGGCGGTGGTTCCCGCATTGATCGGTTTTATATTTCCCGAGCGTTTGTTTCCCGTGTCTCAGCGGCCTCAATGCGGCTGGTGCCGTGCTCGGACCATTGTCTGGTGCGTGTGGATTTTAATCCAGCGTGCGCTCGGGCTGGGTCCGCGTACTGGCACTTTAACAACAGGCTGCAGGAGGATCGGTGTTTCCGGGAGTCATTCGCTCGGTTTTGGGTGAAGTGGAGAGAGAGGCAGAGGTGCTTCTCTTCCCTTAGGCAGTGGTGGGATGTGGGTAAAGCTCACATCCGTCTCTTTTGTAAGGAATATACATGGGGGTCAACTGGGAGGCGGGACTCAGCGGTCGAGAAGCTGGAGAGGGAGATACAGGACGCTGAGTCTCGCCTGGGTCAGTTTGGTGAAGACTCCAGCGAATGGGGAGAGTTTCAGAGGAAGAAGGAGGTTTTGAGGAGTCTGCTGCTTGAGCGATCTCGAGGCGCATATGTGAGGTCTCGGGTCCAGATGCTGCACGAGCTGGACCGAGCGTCGCCTTTCTTTTTCTCTTTGGAGAAGGGGCGGGGAGCTCGAAAACAGCTCGTGGAGTTGCTTGCAGATGACGGCTCCTCTGTCACTGATCCAGAGAGGATTAATGCCTTGGTTAGGTCCTTTTATGGGTCCCTGTTCTCTGCGGAAGGTTTCAGTGTGGAGGCTCAGCAAGATCTGTGGGAGAGTCTACCGACCGTAGATAGGGAGGAGGCTGATCTTCTTGATGGCCCCTTATCTTTGGAGGAGTTGACTCGCGCCTTGCATCAGCTCAGGAGGGGTAAGTCCCCCGGGCTGGATGGATTGACGGTGGAGTTTGTTAGAGCTTTCTGGGACATCCTAGGGGGTGACTATATGTTGGTTCTGGGGGAGAGCCTGGCGACTGGAGTGATGCCTCTCTCGTGGCGTAGGACGGTTGTTGTCTTGCTGCCTAAGAAGGGCGAACTCCGTTTGTTGAAGAACTGGCGTCCAGTCTCTCTCCTTTGCACAGAATATAACATTTTTGCACGGGCAATGGCAAATCGCCTGGGCTCCGTGCTGCATCAATTGATTCATCCTGATCAATCTTATACAGTCCCTGGCCGGTCCATCCAGGATAACATCCACCTGGTTAGGGACCTGATTCATTTAGTCCAGGGTACTGGTGAGTCAGCTGCTTTTCTGTCTCTTGATCAGGAGAAGGCTTTTGATAGGGTAGAGCATGAATACCTATTTGGGACGTTGCAAGCGTTTGGGTTTGGACCACACTTCGTGGCCCGGGTCCGGCTTTTGTACGCTGCTGCGGAGTGTCTTGTAAAGGTTAATGGCGCGGTGCTATCTCCTTTTCATTTTGGGAGGGGGGTCCGCCAGGGGTGCCCTATGTCGGGCCAGTTGTATTCGGTCTGTGTGGAGCCGTTCCTGTGTCTTCTTCGGAGGAGGTTGACAGGCCTGGCCCTACCTGGCCCGCGGGTTGAGGTGATTCTATCGGCGTATGCCGATGACGTACTTCTTATGTTCACTGATCCTGGTGACCTGCGGAGGATGCGTGACTGCCAGGAGATATTCTCGGCTGCATCTTCTGCTAGGATTAACTGGAGTAAGTGCTCTGGACTTTTGGTGGGTCAGTGGCGGGTAGACTCCCTGCCGGAGGAGATGGCATTGTATGCGTGGAGTACCACGCACCTCCTCTATCTGGGGGTGTACCTGAGTCCCACTGAGGATGTTTGGCCGGCAAACTGGCAAGAGTTGGAGACAAAGGTGGTTGCTCGGCTGGGGCGCTGGTCAGGCCTGCTTGGAGTTCTCTCCTTTCGGGGGAGGGTGCTGGTCATAAACCAGCTGGTGGCCTCTATGTTATGGTACCGGCTGGCTACTCTTGTCCCGCCCTCTATATTTGTAACTGCTATACAGAAGAAGCTGGTGGATTTCTTTTGGGGAAATAGGAAGCATTGGATTTCCGCGGCGGTCCTGAGTCTTCCGTTAGAGGAGGGCGGCCAGTCCTTGGTGTGCGTGCGTACCCAGGTGGCGGCTCTCCGTCTCAGGACTCTGCGGAGATACATGTATGTAGAGAACCCTCCCAGATGGCACGCTCTGGCCACGTATTTTTTTCGTCAGGGTCGTTGCCTAAGGGGGGTCTCGCGGCTCCCGGTGGCGGGCGTCAGTCGACCCGCTCTAAGGGGCTTGCCTGTTTTCTACAGGGATGTGTTAAGAGTGAGGAATTTGGCGGTGTTCAGCCAGAGTGTTGTTCCACGAGGAGAGGGGGATGTTGTGGCTGCGGGTGTGGCTGGTCCTCATCCTGTCATGGTGGTTGTCGAGGAGAGGCGCGAGCCTAGAGTGGTTCAGATAGAGCTTACCCCCGCTCCGTCAGATCTGCTCATCGGGCCTAGGCTCCGGGATATTTCTCGGCCTCCGGCTCCGCATAGTCTGAGCTGCCTTTCTGAGATGACCAGCATGCCATTTTGTGATGCAAGGAGACGCGCACTGTACAGGATGCTCCTGCACATTCTGAACCACCGTGCCTTCGTCTCCCGTCCTGACTCACCATGGAGGACGGTGTTACCATCCGAAGGCAGCGGGGGGCCCCAGTGGGGGTCCTTCTATAAGGGAGTCGTACCCCTTTATATTGGGGACCTGGGGTGGAGAGTGCTGCATGGAGCGGTGGTTTGTAATAAACTTTTGAGTCGGTTCACGGGCTCGTCTGCCGCATGTATTTTCTGCGGAGAGGAGGAGACCGTATTCCATGTGTATATGGAGTGTGTGAGGTTACTGCCCCTGTACCAATATCTGAAGGGGCTGTTCCTCAAGTTCTGGCTGCATTTTAGCCCCACAATCCTGGTGTTTGGACACAAGGCAGGGAGTGGGGAGAGCCGAGTGTGGGGGGGGGGACTTACCTGTCGGTTTGCTCCTCGTCCTGGCCAAGATGGCCATTCGTGGGTCCAGGCAGCGGGCGGTCGACGGTCAGGCGAGAGTCGGCTGCCTGCCCCTCTTTCGGGCCTACGTCCGTGCACGTGTGTCCCTGGAGAGGGAACACGCGGTGTTCACGGGGACTCTGGAGGCCTTCCGTCAGCGCTGGTCACCGCGTGGGGTTGAGGCGATTATAAATTAATGTACTGTTGTACTACAATGATCTGTTCATTATAGTGTGATTTTTGATTGTGTTTTGATGTGTTGTATTTTATGATTTGTGTTGAATAAAGTTTTTGAAAGGAAAAAAAAAAAAAAAAAAAAAAAGAGAGAGAGAGAGAGAGAGAGGTCGTGTGTTCTTCTCAGCTCCGCAAAGAGAAGGATTGAAGCAGCCTTTCAAGGATTTTGCCATTGGAGAGGGCACAGACCCAGGGGGGCTTCATAGTTCAACTTATTGTTGGGCTGTTGAAGCTTTTCTCTGGTCTGGGAAGCCTCCATCTGTGTGAAGATTCCTGAGTTTCTCCACATTGTCGAGGGTGCGGTTGTCGTTGGCGGACTGCCAAGGTGCCTGTGATCTCAGTGGGTTGAAGGTGTGCGGTGTCTTTGTCGTTTTTGGCACCGCTTCTCTGCCCTAAAGTCATTTTGCTCAGTGCGGCTGCCTGGCTTAATGTGAAGAAGGTACTTTTGCTTCCGGCGAGAATGCGATAGAGCTTTCCAAAAGCTGCTCTTGGCTGTGGACGAACCTGGGGACTTTCCTGCTTCAGCTGGAGGTTTCTGTTTTCTGCTGCCTGTCTTTGACTGTGACTGTCTCTGACACTTAACTTGGAGCTGTGCTACTGGGGTGCCTGGAGCTGGATCGTGCCTCTGTGAGGATGGCGATGGAAGGGGCGCGGCCGAAGGTCCGGACCTACGCAGCGATGGCATCAGTGGCGGGTGCGAGGCCATCTGAGCTTGAGCCTCATGTTGACTTGGATGGGGACAGTTTTGGTATTTCTGTTCAAACTGGGCCTATGATGTCGAGGGGGGAAATTACGAAGGCCATGAATGAACTTCTTGGGAGGGGGGCTATTGTCTCTTCTGAGCTCGAAAGAGGAAAGGTGGAGATGATACTTAAGACCCGCGAGTGTGTGGCCCGAGCGTTGGAGGAGGGGATCTCAGTGGGGGGGGTCCACATACAGGTGGATCCGTGGGTATCAAGGGTGAGACCGGTTCTCCTGCGGAGCTGCCCCACTTATTTTTCGGATGCAGTACTTATTCCACACCTGTCCAAGTTCGGGGAGGTGCAGTCTAAATGTTTTCGTCTCTTGCATCCCGGGGGGGACCCGGAGGAAAAAGGGGTCTTCAGTTTCAAGAGGAGGGTGTTCATGAAGGTGGGTGAGGGGGATGGTGCCGAGGGGAGTTTTGAGGTGGTGCATAAGGGTGTCCCCAGAACCGTGCGTTGGAGTTGGGGAAAGGCACGGTGTCATGCGTGCGGCAAATTTGGACATCTCCGTAGGGAGTGTCTTTTTCGCGGGGGCACTGCTAGAGGTTCTAGTGCAGTGGCCCAGGAAAGCACTGCTGGCCCATCTGGGGTGGCTTGTCAAACCTCAGCGGCGCGGGGTGGTACTGCTGACCCGGCTAAGGTTGCCAGTTCTGCCTTGGTGACCCGGGGCGGCAGTGCTAATCCTTCTGGGTCCGCAGGTTCCGCTTTGGGGAACCTGGGCAGTGAGAGCCCACGCCCCCCACGTCCTGCGCCTGTGGCGGCGGATGGAGGTGGGGCGCAGGAGGAGGGGAGTGTTGAGGGGGGGTTTTGGGAGAAGCAGGGGAAGCACAACAAGAAGAAGGAGAGGGAGAGGGCCGCCCGAGCGAAGAAAGTGCAATCGGGTGAGTTTAGCTCCAGTTTGGTGCAGACTGCACCTGCTGGGGCCCAGGGGGGAGTTGAGGTGGTTTGGAAGGGGGTAAAGAAGCCTAAACGTGTGGGTGGCAAAGTGGATGGGGGTAATGTGGAGGCGGATGACCCTTCCCTTATGTAGGTTACCGTACCTCCGCATGTGAGTGGGACTAAAAGGAGGCATCTGCCTGGTGAAGATGAGGAAGGGCGTGGGTCCAGAGCGAAGGGGATGTCTTTCTCCGGGCTTTCCACCACTGAGGTGGCTGAAAGTGGTCTTGACCCGGTGTCTTCTGGGTCGGTGGTTGGGCCTTCTCTTCATGGATCTACAGCGGGTGTCACAGGACCGGGTGCTGAAGTTGATTCCGGTGGAGTTGTGTCCACTGGGCGGGAGTCTGTCCCTTCATCTCAGGGGCCCTCTGAGGGAGTTATCTCGGCGGGTGCTGTGGTTAGCTCCCTTGGGTGTGTACCCTCTGGGTCGGACGAGGTCCCCTCGTTTCAGAGGCCTACTGAGGGTGCTAGCACGTTAGGTGACGTGGTTGGCTCCCCTGGTAGTGTGCCCTCTGTGACGGGGGATGTGCAGAGTCAGGCCGAGGGGGAGTTTCGGGGGTGTTGTCGTTCAAGTCTGTGCTCCATATCAGTGCCAGTGGAGGTGCTGGGGGGCGGGATGCCTCACCGGATGAGCTGTCTGGGGTGAGTTTAATAGCAGGTGGTGATTCTCTGGGTGATGCCTGTGGAGAGGGCACTCTGGATGATGTGGAGGTCAGGGCTGTTATGGGTCGTGATCCTCTTTCAGACTTCGAGGGTGCCAGTGTTCCACAGGCCCTGGGGATGCCTCTTGTTGTTGTTTCCCCAGGCCCAGAAGAGGAGGGTGATGGTAGCGTGCAGGAGCCCAGCCATTCAGAGGGCTGCGAGTGTCAGGCAGGGGTGTCGGGACCCACCCCCAGCATTGATCCGGGGGGTCGTGTCATGGCTGACGAGGGGGACAGCGATGCGGCCAGTGGGTGTGGCACAGAGAGTGATTTGTCAGAGAGTTATGGTCTTTCTGAGGTTGTTGATTCAGGTGCGAGCGGGTTGGCTGCGAGCCCAGACTCCAAGGTTGTGTCTAAGGCAAAGTTTATTGTTGAGGTGCGAGAGTTCCTAAAAACAAGCCGCGCTCCCAAAACATTATGGTCTGCTGCTACAAGGCGGTGGGGGGACTGTCTAGATTTGCATGCGAGTCTCGAGGCTATCCTTAGTAACAAGGATAGTGGTCTTTCTGACTCGGATTTGGGGCAGTTTCGGGGTTTTTTGAAGGTCCTCAGAAAAGGAGTTCTTGGGACTACAGGGAGTGTGAGGGTCTCAATCTAATGTGCCTACACATTCACAGTAGCTACATTAAATTTAAATGGGAGTAGAGCGAGTTTTCGAAGATTTCAGCTCTTATCAGCCCTAAGGGAGGGGAGATTTGCAGTTTGTTATCTGCAAGAGACACATACCGTTGCTAGTGATGAACCTACCTGGCAACTGGAGTGGGAAGGGAGGGTTTATATGAGCCATCTCAGCTCAAATTCGAGTGGGGTGGCTTTTCTGTTGGCCCCAAATTTTCTGCCAAGCATTTTAAAAGTGCAGGAAGTGGTGCCAGGACGTTTGCTCCATCTGGCCGTGAGCCTGGATGGCATGCCGTTGCATTTCATTAACGTGTATGCCCCTAGCTCCGGCACGATGCAGGCCGGCCTACTTCGGGAGGTGAATGCTCTGCTGGGCACTATTGATAGGGGAGAGTGTGTCTTCCTTGGTGGGGACTTTAATTGCACACTTGAGGTGCGGGACCGTTCTGGTACTCAGTGTGCACCTGCTGTAGCGAAGAAGCTGAGAGGCTTGATTGACTCCTTTGAGTTGGTTGATGCTTGGAGGGACCTTCACCCTGATTCCACTGCTTTTTCGCGGAGGTCTGAGGGCGGTGGTTCCCGCATTGATCGGTTTTATATTTCCCGAGCGTTTGTTTCCCGTGTCTCAGCGGCCTCAATGCGGCTGGTGCCGTGCTCGGACCATTGTCTGGTGCGTGTGGATTTTAATCCAGCGTGCGCTCGGGCTGGGTCCGCGTACTGGCACTTTAACAACAGGCTGCAGGAGGATCGGTGTTTCCGGGAGTCATTCGCTCGGTTTTGGGTGAAGTGGAGAGAGAGGCAGAGGTGCTTCTCTTCCCTTAGGCAGTGGTGGGATGTGGGTAAAGCTCACATCCGTCTCTTTTGTAAGGAATATACATGGGGGTCAACTGGGAGGCGGGACTCAGCGGTCGAGAAGCTGGAGAGGGAGATACAGGACGCTGAGTCTCGCCTGGGTCAGTTTGGTGAAGACTCCAGCGAATGGGGAGAGTTTCAGAGGAAGAAGGAGGTTTTGAGGAGTCTGCTGCTTGAGCGATCTCGAGGCGCATATGTGAGGTCTCGGGTCCAGATGCTGCACGAGCTGGACCGAGCGTCGCCTTTCTTTTTCTCTTTGGAGAAGGGGCGGGGAGCTCGAAAACAGCTCGTGGAGTTGCTTGCAGATGATGGCTCCTCTGTCACTGATCCAGAGAGGATTAATGCCTTGGTTAGGTCCTTTTATGGGTCCCTGTTCTCTGCGGAAGGTTTCAGTGTGGAGGCTCAGCAAGATCTGTGGGAGAGTCTACCGACTGTAGATAGGGAGGAGGCTGATCTTCTTGATGGCCCCTTATCTTTGGAGGAGTTGACTCGCGCCTTGCATCAGCTCAGGAGGGGTAAGTCCCCCGGGCTGGATGGATTGACGGTGGAGTTTGTTAGAGCTTTCTGGGACATCCTAGGGGGTTACTACATGTTGGTTCTGGGGGAGAGCCTGGCGACTGGAGTGATGCCTCTCTCGTGGCGTAGGACGGTTGTTGTCTTGCTGCCTAAGAAGGGCGAACTCCGTTTGTTGAAGAACTGGCGTCCAGTCTCTCTCCTTTGCACAGAATATAACATTTTTGCACGGGCAATGGCAAATCGCCTGGGCTCCGTGCTGCATCAATTGATTCATCCTGATCAATCTTATACAGTCCCTGGCCGGTCCATCCAGGATAACATCCACCTGGTTAGGGACCTGATTCATTTAGTCCAGGGTACTGGTGAGTCAGCTGCTTTTCTGTCTCTTGTTCAGGAGAAGGCTTTTGATAGGGTGGAGCATGAATACCTATTTGGGTCGTTGCAAGCGTTTGGGTTTGGACCACACTTCGTGGCCCAGGTCCGGCTTTTGTACGCTGCTGCGGAGTGCCTTGTGAAGGTTAATGGCGCGGTGCTAGCTCCTTTTTTCATTTTGGGAGGGGGGTTCGCCAGGGGTGCCCTATGTCGGGCCAGTTGTATTCGGTCTGTGTGGAGCCGTTCCTGTGTCTTCTTCGGAGGAGATTGACAGGCCTGGCCCTACCTGGCCCGCGGGTTCAGGTGATTCTATCGGCGTATGCCGATGTCGTACTTCTTATGTTCACTGATCCTGGTGACCTGCGGAGGATGCGTGACTGCCAGGAGATTTTCTCGGCTGCATCTTCTGCTAGGATTAACTGGAGTAAGTGCTCTGGACTTTTGGTGGGTCAGTGGCGGGTAGACTCCCTGCCGGAGGAGATGGCATTGTATGCGTGGAGTACCACGCACCTCCTCTATCTGGGGGTGTACCTGAGTCCCACTGAGGATGTTTGGCCGGCAAACTGGCAAGAGTTGGAGACAAAGGTGGTTGCTCGGCTGGGGCGCTGGTCAGGCCTGCTTGGAGTTCTCTCCTTTCGGGGGAGGGTGCTGGTCATAAACCAGCTGGTGGCCTCTATGTTATGGTACCGGCTGGCTACTCTTGTCCCGCCCTCTATATTTGTAACTGCTATACAGAAGAAGCTGGTGGATTTCTTTTGGGGAAATAGGAAGCATTGGATTTCCGCGGCGGTCCTGAGTCTTCCGTTAGAGGAGGGCGGCCAGTCCTTGGTGTGCGTGCGTACCCAGGTGGCGGCTCTCCGTCTCAGGACTCTGCGGAGATACATGTATGTAGAGAACCCTCCCAGATGGCACGCTCTGGCCACGTATTTTTTTCGTCAGGGTCGTTGCCTAAGGGGGGTCTCGCGGCTCCCGGTGGCGGGCGTCAGTCGACCCGCTCTAAGGGGCTTGCCTGTTTTCTACAGGGATGTGTTAAGAGTGAGGAATTTGGCGGTGTTCAGCCAGAGTGTTGTTCCACGAGGAGAGGGGGATGTTGTGGCTGCGGGTGTGGCTGGTCCTCATCCTGTCATGGTGGTTGTCGAGGAGAGGCGCGAGCCTAGAGTGGTTCAGATAGAGCTTACCCCCGCTCCGTCAGATCTGCTCATCGGGCCTAGGCTCCGGGATATTTCTCGGCCTCCGGCTCCGCATAGTCTGAGCTGCCTTTCTGAGATGACCAGCATGCCATTTTGTGATGCAAGGAGACGCGCACTGTACAGGATGCTCCTGCACATTCTGAACCACCGTGCCTTCGTCTCCCGTCCTGACTCACCATGGAGGACGGTGTTACCATCCGAAGGCAGCGGGGGGCCCCAGTGGGGGTCCTTCTATAAGGGAGTCGTACCCCTTTATATTGGGGACCTGGGGTGGAGAGTGCTGCATGGAGCGGTGGTTTGTAATAAACTTTTGAGTCGGTTCACGGGCTCGTCTGCCGCATGTATTTTCTGCGGAGAGGAGGAGACCGTATTCCATGTGTATATGGAGTGTGTGAGGTTACTGCCCCTGTACCAATATCTGAAGGGGCTGTTCCTCAAGTTCTGGCTGCATTTTAGCCCCACAATCCTGGTGTTTGGACACAAGGCAGGGAGTGGGGAGAGCCGAGTGTGGGGGGGGGGACTTACCTGTCGGTTTGCTCCTCGTCCTGGCCAAGATGGCCATTCGTGGGTCCAGGCAGCGGGCGGTCGACGGTCAGGCGAGAGTCGGCTGCCTGCCCCTCTTTCGGGCCTACGTCCGTGCACGTGTGTCCCTGGAGAGGGAACACGCGGTGTTCACGGGGACTCTGGAGGCCTTCCGTCAGCGCTGGTCACCGCGTGGGGTTGAGGCGATTATAAATTAATGTACTGTTGTACTACAATGATCTGTTCGTTATAGTGTGATTTTTGATTGTGTTTTGATGTATTGTATTTTATGATTTGTGTTGAATAAAGTTTTTGAAATGAAAAAACAAAAAAAAGGATTGAAGCAGCCTTTCAAGGATTTTGTCATTGAAGAGGCCACAGACACAGGGGGGGCTTCATAGTTTAACTTATCGTTGGGCTGTTGAAGCTTTCCTCTGGTCTGGGAAGCCTCCAACAGTGTGAGAATTCCTGAGTTTCTCCACATTGTCGAGGGTGCGGTTGTCGTTGGCGGACTGCCAAGAGTGCCTGTGATCGTGGGTATGGAGTATTTGCGGTGTCTTTGTTGTTTTTTGCGCCGTTTCTCTACCCTAAAGTCATTTTGCTCAGTGCGGCTGCCTGGCTTAATGTGAAGAAGGTACTTTTGCTTCCGGCGAGACTGGGATAGAGCTTCCCAAAAGCTGCTCTTGGCTGTGGACGAACCTGGGGACTTTCCTGCTTCAGCTGGAGGTTTCTGTTTTCTGCTGCCTGCCTGTCTTTGACTGTGACTGTCTCTGGGACTTAACTTGGAGCTGTGCTGCTGGGGTGTCTGGAGCTGGACTGTGCCTCTGCTAGGATGGCGATGGAGGGGGCGCGGCCGAAGGTCCGGACCTACGCAGCGATGGCATCAGTGGCGGGTACGAGGCCATTTGAGCGTGAGCCTCATGTTGACTTGGATGGGGACAGTTTTGGTATCTCTGTTCAAACTGGGCCTATGATGTCTAGGGGGCCAATTACGAAGGCCATGAATGAACTTCTTGGGAGGGGGGCTATTGTCTCTTCCGAGCTCGAAAGAGGAAAGGTTGAGATGATACTTAAGACCCGGGAGTGTGTGGCCCAAGCGTTGGAGATGGGGATCTCAGTGGGGGGTGTCCACGTACAGGTGGATCCGTGGGTATCTAGGGTGAGACCGGTTCTCCTGCGGAGCTGCCCCACATATATTTCGGATTCATTACTTATTCCACATCTGTCCAAGTTTGGGGAGGTGCGGTCTAAATGCTTTAGGCTCTTGCATCCCGGGGGGGACCCGGAGGAGAAAGGGGTCTTTAGTTTCAAGAGGAGGGTGTTCATGAAGGTGGGTGAGGGGGATGGTGCTGAGGGGAGTTTTGAGGTGGTGTATAAGGGTATCCCCAGAACCGTGCGTTCGAGTTGGGGAAAGGCACGGTGTCATGCGTGCGGAGAATTTGGACATCTCCGTAGGGAGTGTCTTATTCGCGGGGTCACTGCTAGAAGTTCTAGCGCAGTGGCCCAGGAATGCACTGCTGGCCCATCTGGGGTGGCTTGTCAAACCTCAGTGGCGCGGGGTGGTACTGCTGACTCGGCTAGGGCTGCCAGCTCTGCCTTGGGGATCCGGGGCGGCAGTGATAATCCTTCTGGGTCCGCAGGTTCCGCTTTGGGGACCTTGGGCAGCGAAAGCCCACGCCCCCCGCGTCCTGCGCCTGCGGCGGCGGATGAGGGTGGGGCTCAGGAGGAGGGAAATGAAGAGGGGGGGATTTGGGAGAAGCAGGGGAAGCACATCAGGAAGAGGGAGAGGCAAAAGGCCACCCGAGCGCAGAAAATGCAATCGGGTGTGCACCTGCCGAGTTCTGTGACCACCCGAGGGGCGCCTGGAAGCTCCAGTGAGGTGCAGACTGCACCTGCTGGGGCCCAGGGAGGAGTTGAGGTGGTTCGGAAGGGGGCAAGGAAGCCTAAACGTGTGGGTGGCAAAGTGGATGGGGGTAATGTGGAGGCGGATGACCCTTCCCTTATGGAGGTTACCGTACCTCCGCATGCGAGTGGGACAAAAAGGAGGCATTTGCCTGGTGAAGATGAGGAAGGGCGTGGGTCCAGAGCTAGGGGGATGTCTTTCTCCGGGCTTTCCACCACTGATGTGGCTGAAAGTGGTCTTGACCTGGTGTCTTCTGGGCCGGTGGTTGGGCCTTCTGTTCATGGATCTACAGCAGGTGTCACAGGACCAGCTGCTGAGGTTGATTCCGGTGGAGTTGTGTCCACTGGGCGGGAGTTTGTCCCTTCATCTCAGGGGCCCTCCGAGGGAGTTATCTCATCGGGTGTTGGGGTTAGCTCCCTTGGGTGCGTACCCTCTGGGTCGGACGAGGTCCCCTCGTTTCAGAGGCCTACTGAGGGTGCTAGCACGCTAGGTGACGTGGTTGGCTCCCCTGGTAGTGTGCCCTCTGTGACGGGGGATGTGCAGAGTCAGCCTGAGGGGGGAGGTTCGGGGGTGTTGTCGTTCAAGTCTGTGCTCCATATCAGTGCCAGTGGAGGTGCTGGGGGGCGGGATGCCTCACCGGATGAGTTGTCTGGGGAGAGTTTAATAGCAGGTGGTGATTCTCTGGGTGATGCCTGTGGAGAGGGCACTCTAGATGATGTGGAGGTCGGGGCTGTTTTGGGTCGTGATCCTCTTTGAGACTCTGAGTGTGCCAGTGCTCCACAGGCCGTGGGGATGCCTCTTGTTGTTGCTTCCCCGGGCCCAGACTTGGAGGGTGATGGTAGCGTGCAGGAGCCCAGCCATTCAGTGGGCTGCGTGTTTCAGTCAGGGGAGTCGGGACCCACCCCCAGCATTGATCCTGGGGGTGGTGTCATGGCTGAGGAGGGGGAAAGTTATGCGGCCAGTGTGTGTAGCACAGAGAGTGATTTGTCAGAGAGTTCTGGTCTTTCTGAGCTTGTTGTTTCAGGTGCGAGCGGGTTGGCTGCGAGCCCAGACTCCAAGGCCGTGTCTGAGGCAAATGTTATTGTTGAGGTGCGTGAGTTTCTAAGAACAAGCCGTTCCATCAAAACAAGATGGGATGCTGCTAAAAGGCGGTGGGGGGACTGTCTAGATTTGATTGAGAGTCTCGAGGCTATCCTTGGCAACAAGGATAGTGGTCTTCCTGACTCTGATTTGAGACAGTTTCGGGGTATCTTGGTGTTCCTCAGAGGAGGAGTTCTTGAGTCTACGCAGAGTGTGAGGTTCTCAATCTAGTGTGCCTACACATTCACAGTAGTTACATTAAATTAAAATGGGAGTAGAGCGAGTTTTCGTAGATTTCAGCTCTTATCAGCCCTAAGAGAGGGGAAATTTGTGGTATGTTTTCTGCAAGAGACACATACCGTTGCTAGTGACGAACCTACCTGGCGACTGGAGTGGGAAGGGGGGGTCTATATGAGCCATCTCAGCTCAACTTCGAGTGGGGTGGCTTTTCTGTTGGCCCCAAATTTTCTGCCAAGCGTTTTAAAAGTGGAGGAAGTGATGCCAGGACGTTTGCTCCATCTGGCCGTGAGCCTGGATGGCATGCCGTTGCATTTCATTAACGTGTATTCCCCTAGCTCCGGCACGATGCAGGCCGGCCTACTTCAGGAGGTGAATGCTCTGTTGGGTACTATTGATAGGGGAGAGTGTGTCTTCCTTGGTGGGGACTTTAATTGCACACTTGAGGTGCGGGACCGTTCTGGTACTCAGTGTGCGCCTGCTGTAGCAAAGAAGCTGAGAGGCTTGAGTGACTTCTTTGAGTTGGTTGATGCTTGGAGGGACCTTCACCCGGATTCCACTGCTTTTTCGCGGAGGTCTGAGGGTGGTGGTTCCTGCATTGATCGGTTTTATATTTCCCGAGCGTTTGTTTCCCGTGTCTCAGCGGCCTCAATGCGGCTGGTGCCGTGCTCGGACCACTGTCTGGTGCGTGTGGATTTTAATCCAGCGTGCGCTCGGGCTGGGTCCGCGTACTGGCACTTCAACAACAGGCTGCTGGAGGATCGGTGTTTCCGGGAGTCATTCACTCGGTTTTGGGTGAAGTGGAGAGAGAGGCAGAGGTGCTTCTCTTCCCTTAGGCAGTGGTGGGATGTGGGTAAAGCTCACATCCATCTCTTTTGTAAGGAATATACATGGGGGTCGACTGGAAGGCGGGACTCAGCGGTCGAGAAGCTTGAGAGGGAGATACTGGACGCTGAGTCTTGCCTGGGTCAGTTTGGTGAAGACTCCAGTGAATGGGGAGAGTTTCAGAGGAAGAAGGAGGCTTTGAGGAGTCTGCTGCTTCAGCGGTCCCGAGGCGCATACGTGAGGTCTCGGGTCCAGATGCTGCACGATCTGGACCGAGCGTCGCCTTTCTTTTTCTCTCTGGAGAAGGGGCGGGGAGCTTGTAAACAGCTCGTGGAGTTGCTTGCAGATGACGGCTCCTCTGTCACTGATCCAGAGGGGATCAATGCCTTGGTTAGGTCCTTTTATGGGTCCCTGTTCTCTGCGGATGGTTTCAGTGTGGAGGCTCAGCAAGATTTGTGGGAGGGTCTACCGACTGTAGATAGGGAGGAGGCTGATCTTCTTGATGGCCCCTTATCTTTGGAGGAGTTGACTCGCGCCTTGCATCAGCTCAGGAGGGGTAAGTCCCCTGGGCTGGATGGGTTGACGGTGGAGTTTGTTAGAGCTTTCTGGGATATCCTAGGGGTTGACTACATGTTGGTTCTGGGGGAGAGCCTGGCGACTGGAGTGATGCCTCTCTCGTGGCGTAGGACGGTTGTTGTCTTGCTGCCTAAGAAGGGCGAACTCCGTTTGTTGAGGAACTGGCGTCCAGTCTCCTATGCACAGAATATAAAATTTTTGCACGGGCAATGGCTAATCGCCTGGGTTTCTTGCTGCATCAATTGATTCATCCTGACCAATCCTATACAGTCCCTGGCCGGTCCATCCAGGATAACATCCACCTGGTTAGGGACCTGATTCATTTAGTCCAGGGTACTGGTGAGTCAGCTGCTTTTCTGTCTCTTGATCAGGAGAAGGCTTTTGATAGGGTTGAGCATGAATACCTATTTGGGACGTTGCAAGCGTTTGGGTTTGGACCGCTTTTCGTGGCCCGGGTCCGGCTTTTGTACGCTGCTGCGGAGTGCCTTGTGAAGGTTAATGGCGCGGTGCTATCTCCTTTTCATTTTGGGAGGGGGGTCCGTCAGGGGTGCCCTATGTCGGGCCAGTTGTACTCGGTCTGTGTAGAGCCGTTCCTGTGTCTTCTTCGGAGGAGGTTGACAGGCCTGGCCCTACCTGGCCCACGGGTTGAGGTGATTCTATCGGCGTATGCCGCTGACGTACTTCTTATGTTCACTGATCCTGGTGACCTGCGGAGGATGCGTGACTGCCAGGAGATTTTCTCGGCTGCATCTTCTGCTAGGATTAACTGGAGTAAGTGCTCTGGACTTTTAGTGGGTCAGTGGCAGGTAGACTCCCTGCCAGAGGAGATGGCATTGTATGCGTGGAGCACCACGCACCTCCTCTATCTGGGGGTGTACCTGAGCCCCACTGAGGATGCTTGGCCGGCAAACTGGCAGGAGTTGGAGACGAAAGTGGTTGCCCGGCTGGGGCGCTGGTCAGGCCTGCTTGGAGTTCTCTCCTTTCGGGGGAGGGTGCTGGTTATAAACCAGCTGGTGGCCTCCATGTTATGGTACCGGCTGGCTACTCTTGTCCCACCCTCTATATTTGTAACTGCTTTACAGAAGAAGTTGGTAGATTTATTTTGGGGAAATAGGAAGCATTGGATTTCCGCTGCGGTCCTGAGTCTCCCGTTAGAGGAGGGCGGCCAGTCCTTGGTATGCGTGCATACCCAGGTGGCGGCTCTCCGTCTCAGGACTCTGCGGAGATACATGTATGTCGAGAACCCTCCCAGATGGCACGCTCTGGCTACGTATTTTTTCCGTCAGGGTTGTTGCCTAAGGGGGGTCTCGCGGCTCCCGGTGGCGGGCATCAGTCGACACGCTCTAAGGGGCTTGCCTGTCTTCTACAGGGATGTGCTCAGAGTGAGGAATTTGGCTGTTTTCAGCCAGAGTGTTGTTCCACGAGGATAGGGGGATGTTGTGGCTGCGGGTGTGGCTGGTCCTGGTCCTGTCATGGTGGGTGTCGAGGAGAGACGCGAGCCTAGAGTGGTTCAGATAGAGCTTACCCCCGCTCCATCAGATCTGCTCATCGGGCCTAGGCTCCGGGATATTTCTCGGCCTCCCGCTCCACATAATCTGAGCTGCCTTTCTGAGATGACCAGTATGCCATTTCATGAGGCGAAGAGACGCGCACTGTATAGGATGCTCCTGCACATTCTGAACCACCGTGTCTTCGTCTCCCGTCCTGACTCACCATGGAGGACGGTGTTACCATCCGAAGGCTGGGGGGGTCCCCAGTGGGGGTCCTTCTATAAGGGAGTTGTACCCCTTTATATTGGGGACCTGGGGTGGAGAGTGTTGCATGGAGCGGTGGTTTGTAATAAACTTTTGAGTCGGTTCACGGGCTCGTCTGCCGCATGTATTTTCTGCGGAGAGGAGGAGACCGTGTTCCATGTGTATGTGGAGTGTGAGAGGTTACTGCCCTGTACCAATATCTGAAGGGGTTGTTCCTCAAGTTTTGGCTGCATTTTAGTCCCACAATCCTGGTGTTCGGACACAAGGCAGGGAGTGGGGAGAGCCGAGTGTGGGGGGGGGGACTTACCTGTCAGTTTGCTTCTCGGCCTGGCTAAGATGGCCATTCGCGGGTCCAGGCAGCGGGCGGTCGACGGTCAGGCGAGAGTAGGCTGCCTGCCCCTCTTTCGGGCCTACGTCCGTGCACGTGTGTCCCTGGAGAGGGAACACGCGGTGTCCATGGGGACGCTGGAGGCTTTCCGTAAACGCTGGTCACCGCGTGGGGTTGAGGCTATTATAAACAATGATTGTACTGTTGTACTACAATGATCTGTTCATTATAGTGTGATTTTGAATATGTTTTGGTGTGTTGTATTTTATGATTGTGTTGAATAAAGTTTTTGAAATGGGAAAAAAAAAAAAAAAAAAAAAAGAGAGAGAGGATTAGTACAGGTGTCAGAGGTTATGGGGAGAAGGCAGGCGAATGGGGTTAGGAGGGAGAGATAGATTAGCCACGATTGAATATCAGAGCTTGATGGGCCAAATGACCTAAATCTACTATTTCATTTCGAAGTCACGTGAGTGACTTCGTGAAGAACCCGCCAGCACGCATGCGCGACATATCGTCGCTCGCATTTGCATTTGCAGTCGACGGCTGGAGATGGAGCACGCTCACCACCAGCCCTTCATAAGGACCGCTCAGGTAAGTATAGGCAACCTTGAGTTGGTTGTCCCTGGTGTTTGAACTGTGTTTCTTCAACAGGGATATGGATAAAAGGAGTACAGGCCGCAGGACTTCCGAAAGGAATCGTTGGCCATTAATCCCGGAGCTCTCTTCAATGGCAGCACCCACAAAAGTCGGGGAGCCCTGTGACTACAGGACCCGACCCACCGACACAGCTGTGTACGAGCAGGGAACCCGCAGAGCAGCAAGTTGGAACAGCGCCGGAACAGGTAGACCCTGACTCCATTTCACTATCTCCAACAGGAAGAGAATCGTTGGCTGATATGAGCAAACGGGTTTCATGTGCTGCTGCACGGCCCTTCTCACCGAGCCCTCGTGGAAGAGCCAGGGATAGAGCTCAACAGCATAGCCAGAGGCCGCTAGATTGCAGACTGGTGGCTTACTGAGACCCGTCCACTGGCAGACCAGGAAGGGCCAGTGTAGACTCACCACCTAGCAGAGCCAGGAGAAGCCATGCAGGTGGAGTCTCACCACGGTCACCACATTCCCCATTCACGGCAGGACGGGACCGTACGTCGCCTGAGTCCAGGAGAAGGACAGGCGGCAAGCCCGCGCGGATGTCGGGTCACCACGCTGCGGCGGAAGGTACCGACTTTTCACCGTATATGGCCTTTGAGGCAAGCGGACCTAACTCATCCAAAAGGAGGCGAATGAGCAGATCCGCGCGGGAGTCGTACAGCTACGCTGGGGCGGCTGGCAACGACTTTTCGTCACGGCACCGAGATTACCTCGACGAGGTACGGGCCGATGATAGGAGCCTCAGGAGTTCCTTCGGGCATGAGGGCTCTGACCTCCCATTCACGTACAATGAAGGACGCATCGAACCAATGGTGAGGATGATGGAACGGATCCTGCAGCAAAGTCAACGGCAGGGAATGTCCAGTTCCAGGGGACTTTTGGATATATCCCCATCGTCAATGGGTAGCACGAGGGAGCCAGTAGAAGAAGAGGATATTTTGGTACACGAACCAGCAACACCTGAGGTCCCTCAGGAAGAACTTCTGGACGTGGCAGCCAAGTTTGCGTTACCCAAATCATCGGGGCAACCTCTCCAACCAAAACTGGCCGCTACCATTGACTTCCTCACCAATCACCAACTACAGGATCAGGTCCTTGAAAAGGTACAAAGCACCGAGTAATTGTAACTCACTCAATGTACCTATAGTAAATATGCCTATTTGGGGCAATATAAGCCCGGGCATAAGAGCACAGGAGATAAAATTACAAAAAATCCTAAAATTGCTCACGTCTGGGATTACCGCTTTTGCGAGATCGGTGGACGGGATGGATCTAAGCACCGAACAGGAGGACGCTCTTGCATTATTATGTAACACGCAATATGAGATAAATGCGTTTCGGAAAAGCACCATCAAGCCCACTCTAAATCCCAAATTCGCGGGGCTATGCAGAGCATCTCCAACGCCACCACCCAGACAACTATTCGGGGAAGACCTACCAAAGCAGGTCAAGGATCTAGACGACCATGCCAAGACAGTGGGTCTTATGAGGTCGCACACCTCGGCCAGACAAACGGCCAGGAAAACGCCATATTCCAGGCCACGGGGTCAAACAGAAAGGCCAGCAAGGACCTACATACCGGCGCCTCCACAATACCAGCATTTCCAACAGAGGCCCTTTTTAGGGCAAGGCCCACAGTGGCCAGCATGGAAGATGCGGCAACCGCATCACCAGCACAACCCAGCACCTCCACGTCCTACCAAACATGCCAGGGACCGCCGATAGCCATGGAGGTAAGGCGGTCTGGATTTCATGCACTTGCATGTCTAACCTCATGTGTTGGAGGGAGATTACGGTTCTTTAAGGAGGCATGGGATACCATCACCTCAGATGAGTTTATTTTACAAAGTATTCAAGGCCATGAGATTGAGTTTATAAATGGTCAACTTCCTCCACCTCAGCATATGCCGAATCGCAAATTTGCACTTTCCAATAAGGAAGTAGCAGAAGGCTATACTGAAATCTTGAGATTACAAGAAAAAGGAGTGATAGAAAGAACTATCCACGAACCAATTGAATTTCTATCCAACATTTTCACAAAAAACAAAAAAGATGGTGGATGTCAGGTTATCATAGATCTAACCCATTTGAATACTTTTGTAAAATATACCCATTTTAAAATGGACACATTCGAGACAGCCAAATCGCTGGTTTCCAAGGGCTGCTTCATGGCATGTATTGATTTAAAAGATGCATACTATTCGGTATCCATTCAGAAACATCATAGGAAGTTCTTAAAATTTACCTGGATGGATCAACTTTGGCAATACAGAGCTTTGCCCAATAGGCTTACCACAGCCCCGAGATTGTTTACTAAATTACTTAAGCCAGTGTTAGCAACACTAAGGAGACAAAACCATACAGTTATGGCTTACCTAGATGATATCCTTATCATTGGGAATACATTGGAATCAGCAAATATGGCAGTTACAGCCACTGTGAAATTATTTCAAAAAATGGGATTTATTATCCATCCAGATAAATCGAAGTTCCGTCCTTCACAGATCATGGACTATCTGGGATTTACGATTGATTCCAATCGAATGATTACCACCATACCAAATAACAAAGTTGTGGATATCATTGAAGCGTGTAATAGTCTGGTCTGCGCCAGTATACCATCAATTAGACAAGCTGCTAAGGTAATTGGGAAAATGGTAGCAGCTTTTCCAGCTGCTCAATTCGGACCTTTACATTATCAAAATTTGCAAAGATCCAAGATTTCAGCATTAAAATTAAATGCTGGACATTTTGATAGACCCATGCAGCTGCCATTCAAGGCAAAAATTGAGTTACAATGGTGGATTGACAATATCCATAACTCATTCAAACCCATCATTGTGCTTCGTCCGTTGGTGTACTTACAAACAGACGCAAGCTCCCATGGCTGGGGAGCTACGGACAACAACACAAGTTGTGGGGGCAGATGGGACACACTTGAATCTACCCTTTTGTTATAACAAGGAATAAATTATTTGGAGATGCTAGGGGCATTCCACGGACTTAGAGCTTATTGTTCAAACATTACTGTTACTCATGGCCGTCTCCAAATAGACAACACCACTGCGGTGGCATATCTAAATCATATGGGCGGTACCAGGTCAATTTCATGTGATGAAATACAATTTGGCTCTGGTGCATACAACGCAATATTTGGATTTCAGGGACGTACCTACCAGGTAAGCTCAATACAGTGGCGGACACCAGGTCACGGAAATTTAATGACAACATTGTGTGGATGTTAAATCCCCAAATATTCGCCAAAATTAGAGCCAAATTTTGTAAACCGGATATTGACCTTTTCGCGTCACGGTTAAACCATCAGGTACCAACATATGTATCATGGGAACCAGATCCTGGGGCATTGGCAATGGACGCTTTCTCGCTAGACTGGGGGAAATGGTTTTTCTACGCATTTGCTCCATTTTGCCTCATCAGTCGGGTATTGCGGAAAATCCAGTCAGATGCTGCTAAAGGCATTCTCATCATACCCGACTGGCCTACACAACCATGGTATCCGGTGGTCCTTGGAATGATTAGTGAACCATGGGCCCTCTTAGAAAATTGCCCACAATTGGTGATGAACCCTGTTTCAGGGGAACATCATCCCTGCAATAGTCATATGAAATTACTGGCTTGCAGGTTCTGAACAGACCATTACTGTAGTATGGTCTCTCGTCAAGGACTATGGATACAATTGGAGCATCATGCAGGGAGTCCCCAAGACGGCCGCTTGAACATTGCTTATGACTCCGTCACCATAACAGATGTGCTGGAATTTCTTGCAGGGTTACATCATGATGAACACCTCAGCTACAGTGCCATCAATAGCGCCAGGAGTGCGCTATCATTCTACCTCAATATCGAGGTAGGGTCCAATATACTGGTGTCCAAACTGATGCGGGGAATATTTAATTCAAACCTGTCCAGACCCGTTACAATGTTACCTGGGACATTGGGAGAGTATTATCCCTACTCAGGACATGGTCGCCCATGGCAGGGCTCGATTTGGACAAACTCACCCTGAAGCTGGTGATGTTATTGGCACTTACTTCAGCACAGAGGGTACAGACGCTTCAAAAATTCAAGATTGGCAGAATGGTCTCTACCCCGGAGAAAGTAATCTTCTATATTGATGAATTACTAAAGTAGCATAGACCTGGATTCACAGGGCTGCAGCTGGTGTTCCCAGCATACCCCGCTGATGCTAGGCTATGTTTAGCCACTCATATCCGCCACTATATTAAAGTGACGCGGAATTTAAGGGGAATGGAAAAATATCTGCTAATCAGCCACAAAAAACCACACCATAGAGTGTCGGTACAGACGATCTCCAGATGGCTCAGGATCGTCTTGAACGCAGCAGGTATTGACACTAATGTCTTTAAATCCCATTCCACCAGGGCTGCATCGACGTCGGCGGCAAAGGTCATGGAGGTGCCCATGGACCATATTCTTGCCACAGCGGGATGGGCTAGTGAAGCCACTTTTCAACGGTTTTACAACAAACCTGTTGCCGCTCCTGTAATGTTCGCGGAGGCTGTGCTGAATGCGGGTCAAGAACATACAGCTAGTCCCCTATGAGGGTTTTTTTCTTTGTCATAATTAATAAATGTTATTATTTTTCAGTACATCCAGTCTGAAAACTTGATTACTCCTATCTATCCTTATAGTGGCGTGTGTGAGAGCATGGACGTGGTCCAGGGCATGAAATCACAGAGCTTTGAAGTCTTGACGAAGTCACTCACATGACTCCGAAATGAAATAGTAAGATTAAACGAGAACTTACCAGTTTGAAGTTTGATCTTTATTTTATGAGGAGTTGCGATGAGGGATTTTGTGCCCTCCGCTCCTAACCCTCGATCATAAAGTCAACTGGTAATTAGAGTCTCTTCAATCTTACTATAACAAGTCATTTCTTTGTTTGTTGGTTCTGTGATTCCACACCGCTGCTTTGAAGAATGTCGCGCATGCGTGCTGGCGGGTTCTTCAACAAATCCCTCATCGCAACTCCTCATAAAATAAAGATCAAACTTCAAACTGGTAAGTTCTCATTTAATCTTACTATTCCTTTTGACTTGATGACCCCTCAGAATCAGCAAACGTCTGGTGCAAATACTTCTTCAAATAGAGAAACAAAAATTGTAAGCATAAAATCCAGAAAATATTGGAAGGTTCTGCAGGTTCTGCAGTATCTTTTGATCATCCAGTTCCCCACATAAAGTGGTGAACACTGTCCGATCCATCACAGGTACTGACTTCCCCACTATCGAAGGCTAACAGCCTCCCCCACCCCCTTCTTCTCCCACCCCCCCCTTTGCCTCTCTCCCCCCTTGTGCTACATTTGGACTCATGCCTATTAAGAGAAATTCCCCCTCTCCCTCCCATTCCATCTACATTCCTTCCTTCAAAATGCTCAACTCTTCAATCCTTTTGTCTCACACCTTTTGTCTTTTCATCTCTGGCCTTTGTCCAGCCTATTCAAAATTAAAGTTCTCGTTTAATCTTACTATTTTACTTCGGAGTCACGTAAATGACTATGTGAAGACTTCAAAGCACTGTGATTTCACGCCACAGACCCAAATCCGGCGTTCACACTGTATCGAGTGACTCAAAAGTTGTTAACAATCAATAATGCATCAATAATAATATTTGTTAAATGAATAACAGTTTATTTCCAAACAAAACCATAACAAACCACTCTACTCAGGGGGAAACTATAACAGAACTCAAAACAGAATCAGCAAACGAGGCCTTGAAATTGGCTTGTGATAAAACCTTTGAAAGGTCAGCTCACTGGACCATCCTGTGGCCACGAGGATATGATCTATTGGCACGTTCATCGCCCTTGCCGCGGAAGTTGATGCTGCCCTGGTGGAATGAGATTTGAATTTATCAGTATCAATCCCAGCACTTCCCAGAACCTGCTTTAGCCACCTTGAAATTGTTTGCACCGACACCTTACTGTGTGGTTTTTTGTGGCTAATAAATAATGCAGACTCTGTTCCTCATAGGGCTCTGGTGACCTCAATGTAACAAGATAAATGTGAAGCTACACACATGTGAGCATCTGTGGGGTATGCTGAAAGCACAATCTTTTTAATCCTGTCATGCCTATTCTACTATGTTTAAGCAAATCATAGACATAAAATATAATGGCATCTGCTGACACATGCATTCTGTCAACATGAAGCTTTTGCAATGTTTGCACACGTTGGGCTGAAACCAACGATATAAGCATGACCACCTTGATGGTTAGTTTGGCTAGAGATAGGCTTGCAACAGTAGCCCACTGGCGAAGAAGCATAAGAACTTCACTCACATTCCAAATACCGGCATACCTGGGTTTAGGAGAATTAGAATTGAAAACTCCCTTCATAAATCGAGAAACTAACGGATGTGTCCCTACTGAATACAATTCTGAATTCATGGGTAAATAAGAAAACAAAGCACTTCTGGTTGTATTGATCGCACTATAGCTTAATTTTTGATCAAAATAAAGAGAGGACAAAAACTCCAATACGTCTGTAATCCCTGTAGTTTAATATGAGATATTCTGCTGTAGACAGAATTGCTCCCACTTCCTTATCGAGGTGATATACCGCTTCTGAGTACTATCCCTGCAGGCCGATGTGAGAACATCCACAGTACGATCAGACAGTCTCCTTAAAATCTGCAAATTAACAGATCAATACGATCATGTAAAGGATGTTGATCCCCAGTTACTGGATTTACCAGTAGATTTTACTTTGGAGTCACGTGAGTGACTATGTGAAGACCCCGCCAGCATGCATGCGCGACAAATCATTGAACGCATTGCGAAGCCACAGGCAGGAGGGGCGTTGCTCCTCCAGCGTAAGTTTAAAAACGGCCCGCAGGTAAGTGCTTACTATTCCCGAGGTCGTTGTCGGCTCTGTTAAGTATTTGTCTTACAGAGCGCAGCAAGATGGAATTGAGAACGAAGTCCAAACGAGCCGCTGCCAAACTAGCTGCCGAGGACCGCGAAGCAGGCAGCCAGCAGCGGTCGAGTTCTCCAGAGCTGCTGATTCAAACCGCAGCCCCGACTTCACGCCACTACAGCCTGCAGGTGCTCATCGGACTTGCGGCAAATCCACCCGGAAGCCGGGCAGGTCTGCTGACTCGGCTGAGTCCGGACTGGAGGACACCCCGCCGGCAGGTAACGACAGCGGTCGATTATTCCGCATGGAACGGATGGTGGAACAGTTGCTCCAACGTGACCTGCTCCAGCAGGGGTATGGTCACAGTGGGTCTCCTCGCAGACCCACGGCAGCACCCTTTACAGGGTTGCCAAATGTCTACCCCTCCTTGCAGGGGAGCGTAAGGTGTCAGGACTGGGCTGACGCTGAAGAGGGGAGTGTGGCTGAAGAAACACCAATGCTAGGGCTGCCGGAAGAGGAGCTACTGGGCATCGTATCAAAATTTGCGATGCCTACCAAAAAAGGACTGCGTTGCAGCCAAAGTTGGAAGCCAGTATAAACTACATGGCAATGAATCAACTTCAGGAACAGGCCATTAATGACACCGCAGCCAAATACCTAGCTCCTGAGAATTGTGTCTCCCTCAATGTGCGTGCAGTCAACAACCCCATCTGGGGTAACATGAGCCCTGGCATCAGAAGCCAGGAAGTAAAACTCCAAAAAATCCTAAAACTACTGGCTCTGGGATTACGGCCGTTGCCAGGTCAGTGGATGGAGTGGAAATGTCAGAAGAGCTACAGGATGCTCTGGAACTCCTCTGTAACACTCAGTTTGAGATCAACTGTTACAGAAAGAGTGTCATCCGGCCTGCACTGAGCCCCATGTTCGCGGGGTTGTGCAGACCCAGCAGTGCACAGCCGCCTACACTACTATTTGGGGACAACCTACCTAAGCAGGTAAAAGACCTCAATGAAGAGGCAAAGGCAATAGGCATGATAAATGTGCCGGCTGCCACCAAGGCCTCATACCTGCAGCGACAGCACCCCTATGCATCCACCAGCAGACCACGCTACAACAGCGACAGAACACCTGCTGGTGAAAGCTCGAAAGCCGTCCAACCTGCCCAACGGCCTTTTTGAGACCATACCCCAGCATGGCCTACCTGGAAAATGCACCGCCCCCACACCACAGCGCCTCCACCTCCCAGGAAACAAGGACAGAGGAAACCAACGCAGCACCGCCGGTAAACATGGAGGTAGGTGGGTCTGGTTGCCTCAGGAACATTGCATGTTCTTCACGGATTGGGGACGGTTGCACTTGTTTCAGGATGCATGGAGATCCATAACTTCTGTTCCTTTCAAACTGCAAAGTATTCAGGGATACAAAATTGAATTTGTTCACAAACTTCCCTTTCCAGTTCAGCATGCACCTGGTTGAAAGTTTGTACTTACACAGAAATAAAAGATAGAAGGTCTTGCTGAACTCTTAAGACTACATACGAGAAAACCAAAAATGAATCTCATGAGATTGTATCGAACATCTTCACCAAAAATAAAAAAGACGGCGAATGCCGCATCATTATTGATTTGACACAACTGAATACTTTCATGCAGTACGCCCACTTCAAAATGGAAACCTTTTTTACTGCTAAACAACTAGTTTCCAAGAGATACTTCATGGCATGCATCAATCTAAAAGATGCATACTATTCAGTACCAATGGACAAAGATCTTCACAGATATTTGAAATTTGCCTGGATGGGGTAGCTCTGGCAGTATAAAGCACTGCCTAATGGATTAACATCAGCACCCAGATTGTTTACCAAATTATTGAAACCTGCTTTAGCGTGTCTCAGAAAACAAAAACATATTATGGCATACCTCGATGATATTTTAATAGTGGGGAAAACCTTGGAGTTGGCCAAATTGGCTGTCTCAGCCACTGAGCACTTATTTCAAAAACTGGGATTTATCATCCATCCAGACAAATCCAAATTAATGCCTTCTACCACTGTGGACCATTTGGGATTTACGATTGACTCTGTTCATATGTCTGTCACTTTGCCACCAAACAAAGCATCAGACTTGACAGAAGCATGTAACAGCCTTGCTGGCATCAGTAAACCATCTATTTGGCAAGTAGCCAGGGCAATTGGGAAGCTTGTGTCTGCCTTTCCAGCCACACAATTTGGGCCTTTGCGTTACCAAAACCTACAAAGAGCAAAAATTGCAGCACACAAACACCATGCTGGCCATTTTGACAGGCCAATGCAATAACCAGCAAAAGTAAAATTGGAATTACAATGGCAGATAGACAATGCTCGACATTGCTCCAATCCCATTACAATCACAAACCCCTCGGTTATACGACAAACTGACGCCAGTGCTTAAGGCTGGGGAGCAACTAATACCACCTCCAGCTGCGGTGGTAGATGGAATGCACATGAATTAATCTTACTCCCGGCACTGGGAATTAATCATCTAGAAATGCTGGGAGCATTTCATGGACTCCGGGCTTACTGTTCAGACATGCACCATCTGCATGTACGCCTACAAATTGATAATACCACCGTGGCGGCTTACATCAATCATATGGGTGGAGTTGTCGATATCTTGTGATGAATTGGTCAATACAATCTGGCACTAGTGCTTAGAAAGGAACATTTGATATCAGCCACTTACAGTTAAATACAGTGGCAGACACCAGGTCACGCAAGTTTAATGACAACACCGAATGGATGTTGGACTACAAAGTGTTTGCCGAAATCGTAACTCGGTATGGAACACCAGATATCGACCTTTTTGTATCCAGACTCAATCACCAAATACCAACGTATGTTGCATGGGAACCAGACCCTGGGGCAGTAGCAATGGACGCTTTCTTGCTATACTGGGGGCATTTGTTTTTCTATGCATTTCCCTCCTTCTGCCTCATCAGTCGGGTCTTGCAGAAAATTCAACAAGACTCTAGTATTCTGGTTGTACCCAACTGGCCTACTCAGCCATGGTTCCCTGTGGTACTGGACATGGTCTCAGAACCATGCATTCCAATACCCAAACGACTGGGTTTACTAGTACATCCTGTGACAGGGAAGAGTCACCCGTGCCATGACCGGATGAACCTATTGGTTTGCAGGGTTTGAAAAGGCCACTCCTGGAATTTGGACTCTCGGACCGTACAATGAATATCATCACGGCATCATGCAGGGAGTCCACCAGGAAACAATACCTCACTTACGTCAAGAAATGGGAGGTGTTTTGTACCAAGACAAACATCACATATGACACAGCCACCATTACGGAAGTGCTGGAGTTTCTGGCATGGCTCCATTTTGATGAAGGTTTAAGCTACAGTGCCATCAACTGTGCCAGGAGTGCCCTATCCTCATATCTCAGACCAGATTTAGATCATCTTGCAGTTGGGTCTCACCCCTTGGTGTCTAAGCCCATGAGGGGTATTTTTAACTCAAATCCCCCCAGGCCTAGATATTCCCAGACCTGGGATATTGGCATTGTGCTAACCATGCTCTGAGGGTGGGCACCAGCAACATTTCTTTCCCTAGCCAAATTGACATACAAAATGATAATGCTGATGGCACTCATGATGACACAACGGGTCCAGTCCCTACACAAGATAAATATGGACGCCATGGTTATAACCAACAATAAGGTAACTTTATTCATTCAGGGGTTACTCAAACAAAACAGGCCTGGATCATCTGGCCGCAAGTTGGATTTCCTGGCTTACCCCGTAGACAGCCGCCTATGCATAGTGACCCACCTTTTACACTACATGGAGGTCACCAAGTGTCTCAGGGGCACAGATAGCACTCTGCTTAGAAGTCACAAATGTCCTCATCACAGAGTCACCGTGCAAACCATTTCAAGATGGCTAAGGGTGGTTTTGGGTGCAGCGGGGGTGGACACTGACGTTTTAAAATCTCACTCCATCAGGGCTACATCTACCTCGGCGGGAAGGATGATGGAAGTTTCTATGGACCACATCCTTGCAACGGCAGGCTGGGCTAATGAAAAAAACCTTTCAGCGGTTCTATAATAAACCCGTGGCTGCACCCGAGACGTTTGCAGACACAACAGACACAATTTTCCTTGTAGCCGAGAGCTCGGCTACAAGGAAAACCTGGAGAAAACATCGAATTAAGTTGGGGAGATTCGGAATAGGCTGAGAGCCCAAGCCTTTCGTCCCCCTCTGCCCAGCGTTCTTCTGGCAAACGTCCAGTCCCTGGAAAACAAGCTGATCTCAGGGCGAGGATCAGACTCCAGCAGGACATAAGGGACTGCAACATCCTCTGCCTGACTGAAACATGGCTGACCTCACTGATTCCGGATCAGGTAATCTGTCCAACCGAGTCCTTCACTGTCCATCGTGCTGACAGAACAGAAGCATCTGGGAAATCCAAGGGTGGAGGAGTCTGCTTCATGACTAATAATAACTGGTGCAACCCTGGAAATATCAAGATGCTTTCCCATTCCTGCTCGACGGACCTGGAGCATCTGACGATCTCATGCCGCCCATTCTACCTTCCCCGGGAGTTCGGCTCAGTGATCGTCACAGCCGTCTACATTCCACCGCATGCGGACACCGACGTGGCACTATCAGCCCTACACGATGTGCTATGTCGACACCAAAACAAGAACCCGGATGCGGCTATGGTGGTGGCTGGAGATTTTAATAAATCAAATCTCAAGAAGGTCATGACGAACTTCTACCAACGCATCACGTGTGCCACCAGGGGGGAAAGGACATTGGACCACTGTTATACGCCGTTCCGGAAGGGCTACAAGGCCATTTCACTCCCTCCCCTAGGAAAATCTGACCACGCTACCATTTTCCTGCTGCCGGAGTATAAACAGAGGATAGTTCGGGAAGCGGTAGAGACGAGGGACGTAAAGCAGTGGTCCGACCAGTCAGAGGCCTTGCTGCAAGATGCACTGAGCGATGTCGACTGGAATATGTTCCAAGCAAGTTCCAGCTACGTCATTGAGTTCGCGGAAGCAGTCACGGACTTCATTGCAACAGTAACCGACAACATCGTCCCCATGGTAAGGGTTAGCATCTTTCCTAATCAAAAACCCTGGGTAGACAGGTCCGTTCGTGTTGCCTTGAATGCTCGCACTGCTGCCTACAACTCTGGCCTGGCATCAGGAAACATGGACGTCTACAAGGTAGAGTCCTACCAACTGCGAAGGGTGGTGAAGGACGCAAAAAGGAGGTACAGGGACAAGATGAAGTCACAGATGGAGCAGTAGGACACCAGACGCCTATGGCAGGGGCTACGGACTATAACCAACTACCGGAGCACCCCCCCCCCCTCATCCGCAAGTGCCGGCACCTCCCTAGCTGATGACCTGAACTCTTTTTATGCTCGGTTCGAGATGGGCAACAACACCCCAGGTCTACCGACTATCGACAATACCACCAGCGGGCTGGCTAACAAAGCTGATGGAAGGAATGAGCACACATTCTCGCTGTCCGAGCACGATATGAGGAGGGCTCTGACACAGGTGAACACAAGGAAAGCTGCAGGCCCCGATGGCATCTCGGGGTGAGTACTTATGTCCTGTGCTACGCAGCTAGCTCCGGTGCTCACTACAATATTCAACCTCTCCCTGGACAAGTCCGTAGTCCCTGCCTGCTTCAAAAAATCCACCATTGAACCTGTACCAAAGAACGCCTTCCCAGCCTGTCTGAATGACTACCGTCCGGTGGCCCTCACCTCGGTAGTCATGAAATGCTTTGAGAGGCTGGTGAAGAAACATATCTGCGCCTTCCTCCCTCGCAACATGGACCCGTTACAATTTGCATACCGTCCGAAAAGATCCACGGACGATGCTGTCTCCCAGGTTTTGCACACCGCTCTCTCCCATCTTGACAGCCAGAAGGGGGGCTACGTGAAGATACTGTCCATAGACGCCAGTTCAGCCTTCAACACAATAGTCCCCACCAGACTGGCCGCGAAGCTACTGGATTTAGGGCTCAACACCCCCCTGTGTGCCTGGGTCCTGGACTTTCTCAACGCCAGACCCCAGGTAGTCAAGATGGGAGGGAATACATCAAAATCCCTCACCCTGAGCCAGGGGTGCGTCCTCAGCCCCCTATTGTACTCCCTGTACACACATGACTGTGTGGCTAGGTTCAGCTCCAACTCGATAATCAAATTTGCTGATGACACCGTGGTGGTGGGCCTGATCTCAGACAACGATGAGAAGGCCTACTGGGAGGAGGTAGCTGATCTGGCACTCTGGTGTCAGGACAACAGCTGCCTCTTGAACATCAAAAACGAAGGAGCTGATTGTGGATTTAGGAGGGAACATCATCCGAGGGCGTACACACCATTGAGGATAAATGGGGATACTGTGGATAGGGTGAGCTGTTTTAAATACCTGGGAGTCCACATCTCTGAGGAAATGACATTGACGTCGCACGCTGCAGCACTCGTGAGTAAGGCAAGGCAGCGCCTTTACCACCTCAGGCAATTGAGGAAATTCAGAGTGTCTCCGAGGATCCTCCAGTGCTTCTACTCTGCAGCTATGGAAAGCATCTTGTCCGGAAACATTACAATCTGGTTTGGGAATTGTTCTGCCCAGGACAAGAAGGCTCTGCAGAGAGTAGTGCGTTCGGCCGACGCACTATGGGAACTTCTCTCGCCCCTCTGCAGGAACTATACATCAGGAGGTGCAACTCCAGAGCCAATAAGATAATGGGACACCCCTTCCACCCCTGCAACAGACTGTTCCAGCTCTTACGGTCAGGCAAACGCCTCCGTTGCCATGCTGTGAGAATGGAGAGGATGAGAAGGAGTTTCTTCCCAGAGGCCATTCGGACTGTAGACTCCTATCTCACCAGGGACTAACTCTACTAACTTACTGTCCCACAATACCGCCCACAATATTTAATATGAAAAAGAACATGTGATTCTGTTTGTAGTTTGTTGGTTGTTTGTTTGTTTGTTTTTTGCACAAAGTCCACGAGCATTGCAACTTTTCATTTCACTGCACATCCCGTATGTGTATGTGACAAATAAACTTGACTTGACTTGACTTGAATATTAAGTGTTACACAAAAAGCTGGAGAAACTCAGCGGGTGCAGCAGCATCTAAGGAGTGAAGGAGATAGGCGACGTTTCGGGTCGAGACCCTTCTTCAGACTGGTCAGGGATCAGGGAAACAAGAGATATAAACAGTGATATGGAGAGATAAAGCAAGAACAATGAGTGAAAGATATGCAAAAAAGTATTGGTGATAAGAAAAACAGGCCATTGTAAGCTGTTTCTGGTGTGAAAATGAGAAGCTAGTGCGACTTGGGGGGGGGGGGGGGGGAGATGGTGAAGGAATGTCAGGGCCCGAGGGCTGAGGGAGAGGTGGGGGGGGGTGGGGGGAAAGGAGCAGTCTGGGTTAACAGAATTGAGAAAATTCAATGTTTAAGCCCAGAGGATGCAGACTCCCCAAGCGGAATATGAGATGTTGTTCCTCAAACTTGCGGTGTTGTTCACTCTGGCCATGGAGGAGGCCCAGGACCGAGAGGTCGGATACGGAGTGGGAGGGGGAGTTGAAGTGCTGAGCCACCGGGAGGTCGGGTTGGTTATTGCGGACCGAGCGGAGGTGTTCGGCGAAACGATCGCCTAGCCTCCGCTTGGTCTCACCGATGTAGATTAGCTGGCATCTGGAGCAACGGATGCAGTAGATGAGGTTGGAGGAGGTGCAGGTGAACCTCTGTCGGACTTGGAATGACTGCTTGGGTCCCTGAAAGGAGTGGATGGGGGAGGTGAAGGAACAAGTGTAGCATCTCTTGCGGTTGCAAGGGAAAGTGCCCGGGGAAGGAGTGGAGCAGGAGGGAAGGGAAGAATTGACGAGGGAGTTGCGGAGGGAGCGGTCTTTGCGGAAGGCAGATAGGGGGGGAGATGGGAAGATGTGGCGAGTGGAGGGGTCACGTTGGAGGTGGCGAAACTGGCGGAGGACTATCTGTTGTATGCGCTGGCTGGTGGGGTGAAAGGTGAGGACCAGGGGGACTCGGCCCTTGTTGTGAGTGGGGGAATGGGGAGAGAGGGCAGTGTTGCGGGGTATGGAGGAGACCCTGGTGCGAGCCTCATCGATAGTGGGGGAGGGGAAACCCCGTTCTCTGAAGAACGAGGACATTTGCGATGACCTGGTGTGGAACACGTCATCCTGGGAGCAGATGCGGCGTAGTCGGAGGAATTGGGAATAGGGGATGGAGTCCTTACAGGAAGCAGGGTGGGAGGAAGAGTAGTCCAGGTAGCTGTGGGAGTCAGTTGGTTTGTAGTGGATGTCAGTCAGGAGTGTGTCACCTGCAATAGAGATGGTGAGGTCAAGGAATGGTAGGGAAATGTCGGAAATGGTCCAAGTATATTTGAGTGCCGGATGGAAGTTGGTGGTGAAATGGATAAAGTCAGTCAGTTCTGCGTGGGTGCAGGAGGTGACACCAAAGCAGTCGTCAATGTAACGGAGGTAAAGGTCGGGGGTGGGGCCCTGGTACGTCGAGAACAAAGATTGTTCGACGTACCCGACAAAGAGGCAGGCGTAGCTAGGGCCCATGCGTGTGCCCATAGCTACGCCTTGTGTTTGGAGGAAATGGGAGGAGTCAAAAGAGAAGTTGTTTAGCGTAAGGACCAACTCCGCTAGGCGGAGGAGGGTGTCAGTGGATGGGTATGGGTTGCTCCTCTGGTCGAGGAAGTACCGGAGGGCTTTGAGACCATCCTGGTGGGGGATGCAGGTGTATAGTGACTGGACGTCCATGGTGAAAGTTTGTTCTCGACGTACCAGGGCCCCACCCCCGACCTTTACCTCCGTTACATTGACGACTGCTTT
This sequence comes from Raja brachyura, assembly GCA_963514005.1. The sequence continues at coordinate 39,520,836 of OY740789.1, read as the reverse complement.
GGTGTCACCTCCTGCACCCACGCAGAACTGACTGACTTTATCCATTTCACCACCAACTTCCATCCGGCACTCAAATATACTTGGACCATTTCCGACATTTCCCTACCATTCCTTGACCTCACCATCTCTATTGCAGGTGACACACTCCTGACTGACATCCACTACAAACCAACTGACTCCCACAGCTACCTGGACTACTCTTCCTCCCACCCTGCTTCCTGTAAGGACTCCATCCCCTATTCCCAATTCCTCCGACTACGCCGCATCTGCTCCCAGGATGACGTGTTCCACACCAGGTCATCGCAAATGTCCTCGTTCTTCAGAGAACGGGGTTTCCCCTCCCCCACTATCGATGAGGCTCGCACCAGGGTCTCCTCCATACCCCGCAACACTGCCCTCTCTCCCCATTCCCCCACTCACAACAAGGGCCGAGTCCCCCTGGTCCTCACCTTTCACCCCACCAGCCAGCGCATACAACAGATAGTCCTCCGCCAGTTTCGCCACCTCCAACGTGACCCCTCCACTCGCCACATCTTCCCATCTCCCCCCCATCTGCCTTCCGCAAAGACCGCTCCCTCCGCAACTCCCTCGTCAATTCTTCCCTTCCCTCCTGCTCCACTCCTTCCCCGGGCACTTTCCCTTGCAACCGCAAGAGATGCTACACTTGTTCCTTCACCTCCCCCATCCACTCCTTTCAGGGACCCAAGCAGTCATTCCAAGTCCGACAGAGGTTCACCTGCACCTCCTCCAACCTCGTCTACTGCATCCGTTGCTCCAGATGCCAGCTAATCTACATCGGTGAGACCAAGCGGAGGCTAGGCGATCGTTTCGCCGAACACCTCCGCTCGGTCCGCAATAACCAACCCGACCTCCCGGTGGCTCAGCACTTCAACTCCCCCTCCCACTCCGTATCCGACCTCTCGGTCCTGGGCCTCCTCCATGGCCAGAGTGAACAACACCGCAAGTTTGAGGAACAACATCTCATATTCCGCTTGGGGAGTCTGCATCCTCTGGGCTTAAACATTGAATTTTCTCAATTCTGTTAACCCAGACTGCTCCTTTCCCCCCACCCCCCCCCACCTCTCCCTCAGCCCTCGGGCCCTGACATTCCTTCACCATCTCCCCCCCCCCCCCCCCCCAAGTCGCACTAGCTTCTCATTTTCACACCAGAAACAGCTTACAATGGCCTGTTTTTCTTATCACCAATACTTTTTTGCATATCTTTCACTCATTGTTCTTGCTTTATCTCTCCATATCACTGTTTATATCTCTCGTTTCCCTGATCCCTGACCAGTCTGAAGAAGGGTCTCGACCCGAAACGTCGCCTATCTCCTTCACTCCTTAGATGCTGCTGCACCCGCTGAGTTTCTCCAGCTTTTTGTGTAACCCTCGATTCTTCAGCATCTGCAGTTCCTTCTTTAACACCTTGAATATTAAGTATTGTATTATAATTTCCCCCAAGTAGGAGTATTATTGTTTTTATTTGTTAAATAAATACCCTCTTGTTTTTCAGCACAGTTTCATGTCTGAAATACATTAACATACTTCCTCCATTTGTCATTATGGCAGTGTGTGAGCATGGACTCGTTCCAGGGCATGAAATCACAGAGCTTTGAAATCTTCATGTAGTCACTCACGTGACTCCAAAGTAAAATAGTAAGATTAAATAAGAACTTACCAATTTGAAGTTTGATCTTTATTTTATGAGGAGTTACGATGAGGGATTACGTGCTCTCTGCTCCCAAACCCTCTATTATAAAGGTCAACTGGTATGCTGGTTCTTTTATCTTACTATCTTAGTCAACTCTGTCATCTGTGATTTTACACCGCTGCTTTGAAGAATGTCGTGTATGCATGCTGGTGGGGTTTTCACGTAATCCCTCCTCATAACTCCTCATAAAATAAAGTTAAAACTTCAAACTTCTAAGTTCTCATTTAATCTTACTATTTTTATGCCTGGGAATAATCATGTGAGGCTGACTAGCCTTTTGTAACGCAAGAGGAAACCATGCTTGCGTAGGCCAATCAGGCACTACCAATACCCCTGAAGCGGAGTCCTGCTTGATCTTTTGCAAGCATCTACTGATGAGACAGAATGGAGGAAATGCAGATACAAACATTCCACCCAAATGCAGCGAGAAAGCATCCACCGCTGCTTCACCAGGATCTGGTTCACATGAAACATATCTGGGGAACTGATGGTTTAATCAAGATGCAAACAAGTCAATATCTGGCATTCCATACTGAGCAATCACTTGATTAAATACATCCTGATTTAACATCCATTCTATGTTATCCTTGAACTGGCGTGACCTAGTGTCAGCTACAGTGTTGAATCTACCTGACAAATAAATTGCTGAAAACCAGATATTTTGGTCAATGCACCGGCTCCAAATCTGATTAGCCAGACTATCACAAGACTGTGACTTGACTCATGTGGTTTACATATGCCACTGCTGTGGTGTTGTCAATCTGAACCTGCACATGCAAGTCCCTCCTGGTAGAGCAATAAGCATTAAGCCTATACCAAGTTCACAACAACTTTAAATAATGGATCCCTCTTAATTGAATAAGGGATGTCTCATCAGTATTCCATCTGCCTCCACAACTGGAAGACATATCTGTTGCACCCCAACCCAGTGCACTTACATCAGTCTGTAATATAATTGAAGGTGGTTCCACCAAAACCTTCCTAAAACTTTTTGAAGCATTTACAATCCACCATTGTATGTCGGAAATTGCCCCAGCTGAGAATTGCATAGGCCTGTCAAAATGGCCCATTTGTATTTTCAGTGCCTGTTCCTTTGATCATTGTAATTGTTGATAATGCAGAGGACCATACTGCACAGCTGGAAAAGCAGCCACCAATTTACCAATTAACCTGGCTAGTTGTCTAATGAAAGGCCGTTGTTCTCTAAGGAGATTAACACAGTCCTCAATTAACTGTTGCAATTTCTCCCTAGGCAAAGTTACCAACATGTGATTTGAATTGATGGTAAATCCCAAATAATCAATTATTTGAACTGATGATAATTTGGATTTATCTGGATGAATGACGAACCCTAATTGTTCAAAAGTGAATTTAGCAATTGAAACTGATGACTGAGCTTCAGCATGAGTCTTTCCAACAATTAGAATATTGTCTAAATAGGCAATTACCACATGCCCCTGAGCTCTGAGTAATGCTAACACAAGTTTTACCAATTTCGTAAATAATCTAGGAGCTGAAGTTAATCCATTAGGCAGTGCTTTGAATTGCCACCAGGATGAGTCATCCAGATAAATTTCAAATACCTCCTATCATCACCATGAATAGACACTGAGTAATATGCATCCTTTAAATCAATGCTTGCCATATAACACCCTTTGGTAACAAGATGTTGGGCCGTGAACAAAGTTTCCATTTTGAAATGCCTATAACAAACAAATTTGTTCAAACTCGTCAAATCCAGGATAATTCTACATCCCCCAGTCTTTTTAGACCTTGGAAAAATACTTGACACAAACTGACGACTTTGATAGACTGACGTCTCAATTGCCCCTTTTTTGTGTAATGAATTAATTTCTGCTTGTATGAGCACATTTTCTTCATCTGAAAATATAAGTTTCTGACTTGGAACATGTTGATGAGGTGGACTCTCATTAGAGTGAAATTCAATTTTTACACCTTCAATACTGTTAAGTATAAATGAATCTGATGTTAACTCCTGCCATTGTTTGAGAAACAAATGTAACCTTCCCCCAATTTCAACATCAATTTTACTTAATTCATTCTCTCTAAGAGGCATTTTCCTCACCTGCATACGTCCTTGCAGACCTTGTTGGCCGTGGCCCCTTGTAGGCAAATGCATCTTACCCTTCACACTGGTGGCAGCCTGCCAGTTCCGGTATTGCAGACCTGTATGGCTGGTTCCTTCCCCTGCATCCGAACTGGTGCTTCTTCGGTAAGGATAAAGCCTCTTCCCCTGTTTTCCAGCTGGATTAATGAGGCTCATAGTTTTTACATTCTCATGGCATTCTTTAACTCACTTAGCAAGATCACCTCCAAATAACAGATTGGGTGGCGGCACGCTCGGCCTTATGGCTGGTCTTCTAATGTTATTAATTTTTAAAAATGCACTACAAAACAGTCCCAGTGCATCCTGATGGGCTTCAGACAAATTCGCTGTATCCACTATCTTCAGAACAGCCGTAAACCCAGCCGAAAATAATCTGAGCACCTTCTGAGACTTCATTTCCTGAGCCTGGCTGACACCCCCAACTGTGTTCAAATCTGATGATTAACTATCGGCACTTTGAGTAAGCCACAATTTATAGGAGCTTCATATTTCTTGGCCGCCTCATCCATGACCAACTCAAGTAGTTGAGCATTTACTGTATTATGGTCGAGTTCTTCATTAGGATGGAGAGTGACATTGTTAATTCAGAAATAATGGTTCTGAACTTAAGGAAAGGTAACTTTGAGGGCATGAGATGTGAATTGGCCAAGATTGACTGGCAATCAATTCTAAAAGGGTTGACGGTGGATACGCAATGGAAGACATTTAAAGACTACATGGATGAACTACAAAAATTGTTCATCCCAATTTGGCAAAAGAATAGATCAGGGAAGGTAGTGCATCCGTGGATAACAAGGGAAATCAGGGATAGTATCAAAGCAAAGGATGATGCGTACAAAGTAGCCAGAAAAAGCAGCATACCAGAGGACTGGGAGAAATTCAGAGACCAGCAGAGAAGGACAAAGGGCTTGATTAGGAAGGGAAAAATAGATTATGAAAGAAAACTGGCAGGGAACATAAAAACTGACTGCAAATGTGTTTATAGATATGTGAAGAGAAAAAGATTAGTTAAAACAAATGTAGGTCCCTTGCAGTCAGAAACAGGTGAGTTGATCATGGGGAACAAGGATATGGCGGACCTTTGGTTGAATAACTACTTTGGTTCCGTCTTCACTAAGGAAGACATAAATAATCTGCCGGAAATAGCAGGGGACCGTGGGTCAAAGGAGTACTTGAGAGAAATCCAGGTTAGTCGGGAAGTGGTGTTGGGTAAATTGAATGGATTAAAGGCCGATAAATCCGCAAGGCCAGATAGGCTGCATCCCAGAGTACTTAAGGAAGTAGCTCCGGAAATAGTGGATGCATTACTGATAATCTTTCAAAACTCTTTAGATTCTGGAGTAGTTCCTGAGGATTGGCAGGTAGCAAACGTAACCCCTCTTTTTAAGAAGGGGGGAGAGAGAAAACGGGGAATTACAGACCAGTTAGTCTAACATCGGTAGTGGGGAAACTGCTAGAGTCAGTTATTAAAGATGGGATAGCAGCACATTTGGAAAGTGGTGAAATCATTGGACAAAGTCAGCATGGATTTACGAAAGGTAAATCATGTCTGACGAATCTTGTGGAATTTTTCGAGGATGTAACTAGTAGCGTGGATTGGGGAGAACCAGTGGATGTGGTGTATCTGGACTTCCAGAAGGCTTTCGACAAGGTCCCACATAAGAGATTAGTATATAAACTTAAAGCATACGGCATTGGGGGTTCAGTATTGATGTAGAGAACTGGCTGGCAAACAGGAAGCAAAGAGTAGGAGTAAACGGGTCGTTTTCACAATGGCAGGCAGTGACTAGTGGGGTACCGCAAGGCTCAGTGCTGGGACCCCGGCTATTTGCAATATACGTAAATGATCTGGATGAGGGAATTGAAGGCAATATCTCCAAGTTTGCGGATGACACTAAGCTGGGGGGCAGTGTTAGCTGTGAGGAGGATGCTAGGAGACTGCAAGGTGACTTGGATACGCTGGGTGAGTGGGCAAATGTTTGGCAGATGCAGTATAATGTGGATAAATGTGAGGTTATCCACTTTGGTGGCAAAAAAAGGAAAACAGACTATTATCTAAATGGACGCCGATTAGGAAAAGGGGAGATGCAGCGCGACCTGGGTGTCATGGTACACCAGTCATTGAAAGTAGGCATGCAGGTACAGCAGGCAGTGAAGAAAGCAAATGGTATGTTAGCTTTCATAGCAAAAGGATTTGAGTATAGGAGCAGGGAGGTTCTACTTCAGTTGTATAGGGTCTTGGTGAGGCCACACCTGGAGTATTGCGTACAGTTCTGGTCTCCAAATCTGAGGAAGGACATTATTGCCATAGAGGAAGTGCAGCGAAGGTTCACCAGACTGATTCCTGGGATGTCAGGACTGTCTTATGAACAAAGACTGCATAGACTCGGTTTATACTCTCTAGAATTTAGGAGATTGAGAGGGGATCTTATAGAAACTTACAAGATTCTTAAGGGGTTGGACAGGCTAGATGTAGGAAGATTGTTCCCGATGTTGGGGAGGTCCAGGACAAGGGGTCACAGCTTAAGGATAAGGGGGAAATCCTTTAGGACCGAGATGAGAAGGATTTTTTTCACACAGAGTGGTGGGTGTCTGGAACTCTCTGCCACAGAGGGTAGTTGAGGCCAGTTCATTGGCTATATTTAAGAGGGAGTTAGATGTGGCCCTTGTGGCTAAGGGGATCAGAGGGTATGGAGAGAAGGCAGGTACGGGATACTGAGTTGGATGATCAGCCATGATCATATTGAATGGCGGTGCAGGCTCGAAGGGCCGAATGGCCTACTCCTGCACCTAATTTCTATGTTTCTATGTTTCTATGTATTGCTGTAGCTAACTCTTCCCCAATCGGCTCTCCTGCCTCTCGTGGCACAGCAAACTTCTCTGCAATGTTAGGATGACTTCTAATTTTACTTCCGAGTCACGTGAGTGACTACGTGAAAAAGACCCGCCTGACGCTGGATCGGCATTACGTCGTCGCTGTCGGCAGAGGAAAGAGCTGCAGCGCGCAGCTCCACACAGCGGTAAGGAACCGGCCCGCAAAGGTAAGAGAGATTTTTGTTTCTAGGGCGGGTTTCAGAACTCCGTAGCCTGGTGGGTAAACCAGGAGGAGTTAGAAAGAAAATGGAGAAAGCCAAAAAACAGCGGGTAAAACGTGCGTCCCGGGGTGCAGAAGAGTCAGGACAGGAGATTATTGCGGAGCCGGTTCCGATACCGGTGGTCGTTGAAATTCCCGTTAGTGAGGCTTTGATTGCTCCACAAACAGAAACTTTGGAGGAAAACCCAGTGCCTAAAAAATGTAAAAGAAAAGCTGAAAGGCCTGAGGTTTCTGAGGACTCTGATTCAGAAGGTCCAGAAAGAAAAGCCTTATGGCTCAGAAAGGATCAAATGGAGAAAATGCTCCAAACTATAATCAACCAAGTGTCTAAGAACCCAGAATATTCCCAGGCAGCCCCTGAGGGGGTTCCATATCATGGATATGGTGCCAGTTTGAATTGGGAATTTGAAACCCCAGTGCCTGGGATTGGACTGGAGGAAGTCTCCTTTGAACAAGTTTCAGGAGTACCAGGGCTGTATGAGACAGACACTGAAAGTGGTGATTGCGGTCCGGAGTACACACCACAATACAAATATATTGATCCAGGTGTGCCTAATGTGGCACAAAGTTTTGCCTACAGTTCAGCTAACCTGAAGAGTGGCATCAAGAAGGCCAAGCACTGCCATAAGCTCAGGATTGAGGAGCACTTCAACAACAACTCCGACCCCCGACGCATGTGGCAAGGCATCCAGGCCATCACGGACTACAGACCCGCCAACACCACCCCCACATCCAGCGACGCCTCCTTCCTTGAGGAGCTCAATCACTTCTATGGCCGCTTCGACAGAGACAATCTAGAGACAGCCATCAAGGCTGTGCTACCTCCCGATCACCAACCCCTCACACTCACCCCCTAGAATAAGCCTTATCATTCTTTGATGTTTTCAACTCTTGAAAAAATTCAAATTGACAAAGAGAGTTAAGAATTTGTGTGAAAAAGGAGTTATTGAGAAAACAGGAGAGGATCCACAACAATTTGTATCAAATATTTTCCCCAGACCAAAGAAAGATGGGGGTTGTAGAATCATTTTAGATCTCACACAATTGAATACATTTGTCCAGTATAAACATTTAAAAATTGACACATTCAACACTGCAATGCAGCTGGTATCAACAGGTTGTTATATGGCTACAATAGATTTGAAGGATGCATATTATTCGATCCCAATTCATCATAGTTTTCGCAGGTATTTAAAGTTTAAATGGATGGGACAGCTGTGGCAATACAAAGCATTACCTAATGGATTAAGTTCAGCACCTAGATTGTTCACTAAATTGTTGAAGCCAGCACTTCCACTGTTAAGGGCACAAAAACATATCATTATGGCTTATCTAGATGACATTTCAATGCTAATCAGGAGTCAGGTGAAAAATCAGTCTCAGCAACTACAAGCTTGTTTGAGAAGTTGGGATTCCTGATTCCTGATTCATCCAACAAAATCTAAGTTACAGCCATCCCAAACCATTGAATATCTGGGGTTTGTGATTAATTCAGTTACCATGTTGGTAACTTTACCAATGGATAAGGTGATAGATTTGACAAATGTGTGTCAGAACCTGATTAACAAACCTTATCCCTCCATCCGAGAAGTTGCCAAGGTTATTGGTAAATTGGTAGCAGCATTTCCAGCAGTAGAATTTGGTCGTCTACATTACCAAAATCTTCAAAGGACAAAAACTCAAGCGCTTATTCAGCGAGCAGGCCATTTTGATAGGCCAATGCAATTGCCAAACGAAGCTTTATCAGAATTACATTGGTGGGTTGAGAATGTTCCACAAGCTGCTAAGAACATTTTAGTTCATCAGCCAGAAGTGTTTTTGAAAACTGACGCAAGTTCTCTCGGATAGGGGGCTACGGATAATGAGACCAGCTGTGGGGGCAGATGGGCTGTCCAAGAGGATTTATTGCTCCAAACATATGGTATTAATTATTTGGAGCTACTGGGAGCATTTTATGGATTAAAAGCTTATTGTTCTACATTAAAAGATTTGCATGTCCAAATACAAATAGACAATACCAGAACTGTGGCATATATCAATCACATGGGTGGTGTCAGATCAATATCATGTGATCATCTGGTAAACCAGATGTGGCAATGGTGTATTGGTAAAAATATTTGGCTTTCAGCTATTTATCTCCCAGGGAGAGACAATGTTGTGGCAGACAAAAGATCACGAATATTTAAAGACAATACAGAATGGATGTTAAATCCACAAATTTTCAAAAATATTTTCAGTCGGTATGGAGTACCGGACATTGATCTGTTTGCATCTAGATTGAATCACCAATTGCCCAAATAACTGTCTTGGGAACACGATCCAGGGGCAGTAGTGGTGGATGCTTTCTCGCTACACTGGGGGAATACGTTCTTTTATGCTTTTCCCCCATTCTGTCTGATTGGGCAATGTCTCAAGAAAATAGCGCAAGACGCTGCCAAAGGCATTTTGATGGTGCCAAATTGGCCTACGCAGTCATGGTTCCCATTGATGCTTAAAATGATTGTTGTACCATGTATGACAATTCCTAGTTGCGACAATCTGTTGACACAACCAGTAACAAAAGAAATTCATCCATTGCATGATCATATGAATTTGTTAATCTGCAGGTTCTGACCAGACCATTGCAAGAGTTTGAACTGTCGGACAGGACCATGGATGTTATAGATGCAGCTTGGAGGAATAGCACTAAAAAACAATATATGTCGCATATAAGGAAATGGGAAGCTTTTTGTACACAGTCAAAGATATCTTATCATACTGCAAACATTTCAAATATATTGGAGTTCCTTGCTGGGTTACGCTTTGATGAGCATTTGAGTTATAGTGCCATTAATTGTGCTCGTAGTTAATTGTCATCCTATTTAGGACAAATTTCTGATCGGGATTCAGTTGGGTCTCACCCATTAGTATCCCGATTCATGAAAGGAATTTTTAATAAAAATCCTCCCAAGCCCAGATATACAGAAATTTGGGATGTTAGCATTGTTCTCACTTTGCTTAAGCAATGGACTCCAATTACTTCAATGTCTTTGCAGAAATTAACATTTAAGGTGGTTATGTTAATGGCGTTGGTATCAGCTCAAAGAGTACAAACTTTGCAATTGTTACGGTTGGATTGCATGCATGTGACTATAGATAACATTGTGTTTTATGTTTATGACCTGATCAAACAAAGCAGACCAGGGAGAACTGGAATGAAGGTAATGTTTAAAGCATATCCTATTGATGAAACATTGTGTGCAGTTAAGCATTTAACTCAATACATTGAGGTAACCAAAAATCTCAGAGGTTCTGAGAAAGCGTTATTGATAACACACAAAAAGCCACATACAAAAGTTTCAGTTCAAACCATTTCTAGATGGTTAAAACAGGTTTTGGGTCTAGCAGGAATAGACACTGATGTGTTTAAATCTCACTCCACTAGGGTGGCAGCTACGTCCGCGGCGAAGGTACAGGACGTACCACTCGATCAAATTTTAGAGGCCACAGGGTGGTGTAGAGAAGAAACATTTTCAAAGTTCTACAATAAACCTGTTGGCACGGTGCCAGGATTTGGACACGCAGTACTGGGTTCTCTTTAAATGCTTGCTTTGTTTTATATTATCGATTTATATTATCGATTTATGTTATCATTGACATCATTTATCAATTTCTTTTGTAATTTTCCCCTGTGATAGAGGGGTTATTATTTAAAAAGTTGTTCTTTTTTTATGATTAAAGGACTTATTACATAAATTGTAACAATGTCTTAAAATACTATTTACTCACTACTGTTTTGACTAAACAGAGAGTCGTATGGAATGCATTTACGACATAAAAAACACAGAGCTTTAAAATCTTCACGTAGTCACTCACGTGACTCTGAAGTAAAATAGTAAGATTAAACGAGCACTTACCTGTTCGAAGTTTGATCTTCATTTTATGAGGAGTTACGATGAGGGATTACGTGCCCTCCAGTCCCAACTCTCATAATATAAATGATCATCTGGTAGTTCTAGTCTATTTTGAGCCTTACTATTTTACTCCGGTTATTGGTTCTGTGTTTTTCATGCCACTGCTTTGAAGTATGCCGATCCAGCGCCAGGCGGGGCTTCTTCACATAATCCCTCATCGTAACTCCTCATAAAATAAAGATCAAACGTCGAATAGGTAAGCTCGTTTAATCTTACTATTGTACACCCTTACTGCTCTCTCCCAACATTGATTTGGTGTCAGCAAACTGCACCGTTGGAATGTCCTCCTCAATAGCAGGATATTCTGGCAGCCCTGTTAAAGGTGCTGTGAGCACAGGCTCTCCCATAGCCTGGCTTGGGCACCACTCCTCCTCATGGAGCTGGTCCCTGTCGAGCATTCTCTGTAATGGAATCTCGACTTGGGAGAGCCGTGAGCAAACGGTCTCTCCGGTAGAGGGTACAACTTCCTGGCCCGACTCTGGGTCAACGGGCCTAACTGACTTTCCAGTGGCCTTCCGCCCTACTGGTAAGCCTACACTGCTCACAGCCGGCATTGGACTAGGCATGCAAGACGGGCCTCCACTCACAATACTTTCTTGGTCATCGACCTTTCTCCCTCCGGAGCGCCTCGCCGCCACCTTTTTCAACTTCTGCAACATCACTAACGGGACCACTCCAACCACTGTCACAGAAAATGAAAACTGAAAAAAGTTTAAACTTACCTCGAGTTTTAAACTTACCGCTTGGAGGAGCGCTGCTGCTCCAACCGACCGACTGCACCAAAGCGCCGGACGTAATGACGCACCAATGGCTGTACTGGGTTCTTCACTTAGTCACTCATGTGACTCCAAAGTAAAATTATAGAATTAAGGAACTGCAGATGTTGGTTTACCAAAACAAAGACAGAAATGCTGGAGTAACTCAGCAGGTTAGGTAGCAATTAAGGAACTGCAGATGCTGGTTTCCCCCCAAAAAAGACAGAAAGTGCTGGAGTAACTCAGCAGGTTAGGTAACATCAGGCCATGCCAGGCCAGGCAGCAGAATTAAGAAGTCGTCACCAATACAATGTCGAATACTCAGATAAATGGCAGAACGTTTTATTCACTAAAGTAACTTGTTTGACAATGTGCAGAATATATTCTTAAGGATTCCATTTTTTTTTTAATGTTAAAGGCTCACTGGGTTTTATTGACATCATGGAACATAGCTGCCTCAAGCCTTTCCCCATGATCAGAAGCAGAGGTCAGCTCAGATAAGTCGCTCAGAAACAGTTAAAGCAGAGCCTGATAAATTGATGTAAAACGTTAGACCAGAGATGATAATTACCCAACAAACATTCTGAGCAATCAAAGACTCTTCATCAGATGAATGATCTTCAGCCTGAATCATTAACTCAGTTTCCCTTTCCACAGACACTGCCAAACCTGCTGAGTGTTTCCAGCATTTATCAGTATCTACAATTTTTGGTTGTCCTTCATTATGTGAGATTTGTTATGCAATGTGATGTAGCTGCTAACCAAACCTAGCTAGAAATTAGTCCAACTGCACCATGGTTAAAATTGTTATATACACAAGGAACTATAGATGTTGGTTTACAAAAAAGGAACAAAGTGCTAGAGAATCTCAGCAGTTCAGTCAGGATCTCTGGAGAACATAGATATGCAAAGTTTTGGGTTGAGACCCTTCTTCAGTTTAAAGAAGTAATTTGTTATGCAGCTCTTGTGTTTGGACAGCATACCTGGAGTTAATGGTACAAAGCTACCACCTCATGCAACCATTGATCATAGCATCAGATTTTGGAACTTTAAATCTCTGTTTAAATTTTCATTAAGTTTGGCAATGTGTTATGGATGTCTGCTTCTTCTATAGTTTTCCAAGAGTTCTATTGCCCTTGACCAGGAATGCAATCTAGATAAAGCTTTTATAGCTGATTCTCTTCGTAGTTTTCAATCAAATAATATCTGTGGACCAGACTGCTAATATCGCCGCAGCCTTAAAAATCTATACATTCAGGCAAACATCTGAATAACTTCTTTAGAACCTGCATGCTTGTTAATGCATCTTGATGAGATCTATTTATCTGTTTTTATGGACTGCCTCATTCAAGTCATACTTAGTTTATGACATTCAAGCTTGTTACTTTTCATATGGCTGTGAACTTCACGCGATCAAAAATTTTGAGAACAAAAGTTGTCTGCATTATTCATTGAAAATATTTCTCAATATTTTCTTTTGAAGAATTGACTTTGTTGCGCTGTTGATCTATTTTGAATAGCTCATGTTTCAATTTTAAAAATCTTCTTTTCTAGTCATTCCATGACTACACCTTTCCCTTTCTCTGTAATCTCTTGCAAAACTAGGAATCTCCAGACCTTCAAAACTTTTGGATTACTTGCTCTTCCAGTTGTAGTCATTTAGTAATGACTCTACTATTGGGTAGTTTAGTCTCCAGCTGCTGAGGCTCAAGTTTGGAATTTGCCTCTGGTGTTTCCTCTTAAATTGTCCTTTAATAAACACTTCTATAACAAATCAATCCTAACATATGCTCAGAGACACAAGAGACTGTAGATGCTGGAATTAGGAACAAAAAGTAAAATGAACTCTGGAAGAACTCAATGGGTCAAATAGCATATACGGAGCATCACAGCTTGGTTCAACAACTCGTACACCCAGGAATGAAGTTGATTGCAAATAGTGGTGAACACTGCCCAGTTGATCATGGGTACTGACCTCCCCATAAATCAAAGGGATCTACAGGAATAGTTGCCTCAAAAAGGCATCCAGTATCATCAGAGACCCACATCATGCTGGCTGCACACTCGTTTCACTCCTGCCATCGGGAAGAAGGTGTAGGAGCTTGAAAACTGTAACATCCAGGTTCAGGAGCAGCTTCTTCCTAACTACCATCAGATTATTAAAACAATAACCTCAAAAAAATCTAATTATTATAGGAGGTGCAGTAAAAAATAACTGCAAAAGTTTATTTCAATTTATTCCCCTTTGAAATACTTTGATTTGTCCTAAACTAGAGGGCATAAAATGAGAAGGGAAAGATTAAAATGGATCTGATAGGCGACCTTTTCACACAGACGGTGGTAAACATAACAAATGAGCTGCCAGAAGAAGTGGCAGAGACAGGTATGATTACAACAGTTAAAATATACTTAGAGAGGTACATGGATAAGAAAATATTTGGAAGAATATAGCCAGGTGCAGGCAAGTGGGACTAACTCAATTAAGCAATTTGGTTGGCATGGATGAGTTGGTCTGAAGGGTCTGTTTCCATGTTGTACAGCTCTAGGACTATGCTTTCAGTGCACATTCATTGGTGGAATAGACAGTCAAGAATTACAAGTCCATATTATTTAAGTCTTTAGTTTATTTATTTTCTAAAAAAATATATATTAATTCAGCAATTGTAAAAATACTTAAGAGTGAAAAATAATCAAAATTAAATTATCGGGGATATATTTACGTGTAGTATCCCAGGAAGGTAAACACCTGAGAGTTAGCTTGCTGTGCTTGCAAAGTTAGCACAAATCTTAACTTTATAAGCAGGCAATTAAACTGTGCGATCTTGCATGGAAAAACAAGACTATCCAAAGATAAAACATTTAATCAACAATGGCAGGGACAGCTACAAGAGGCTTCAGAAGTATCATTTTGTTGATCAAAGCAGAGTGGCTCATGAATGCAGCAGATAGAGCCACTGCCTATGTTAACAACTATGCCACCATGTCAGCAACCGGACTCGAATGACGTTGGTGTGAAATTTGCACATTTCTCACTATGACTGAATGGGTTTCTTCTCACAACCCAAATACATAAGAATACACAAGTAACTGCAGTATGTTGAGAAAAACACGAAGTGCTTGATGAACTCAGCAAGTCAGGAAGCATCTTTGGATGGGAATATGGTGAGAAATTCTGATGAAATGTTAGTGGTTAATGGGATGTTCTGTGAGCTTATAGAGACTTGATGAGCTGAATGGCCAGCTTCCAAGTCACATAAAATAGCAAATAAAGATGACAGAAATTGTCATGGCTATTACCTGTTGTATTAGCAGGGTGGGATTAGTCTTTGATAGATTGAGGAGATTCAGCATGTCAACAAATAGTTTCTAGAATTTCTACAGGTGTATGATAGAGAGCATAGAGATTGGTTGCATCGCGGCCTGGTTTGGCAACTCAAATACCCACAATTGAAGGAGATTACAGAGAGTGGTACACATTGCCTGGTCCATCACAGGTACTAACCTCCCCACCATCGAATGGATCTACGGGAGGCATTACTTCAAAAAGGGAAGCAATATCAGCTAGGACCCACACCACCCTGGCCACCACCACCCTCTCAGTTTGTTATTACCATCAGGGAGAAAGCATATGTCTGAAAACCATGACCTGCAGGTTCAAACACAGCTTTATTCCAGCAACCATCAGGATCTTGAACAATGCACAATAAACCTACCACAACTACAATGAAACTCTATGGACGTTGTCTTTAGTTGCACTATGGACTTTGTTTTTTGCACTATTGCAGTTATCTATTATTGTGGTTATTTTTTATAATATATAGATTGTAATATATTAGCTGCATGTTATTGCATTAATGGGCTTTAAGTGGCAGCAAATAAAGAATGTCATTGTCCTGTTGTTGGTACATATGAACACTCTTATCCATTTTTTTTTTCCCTTTTCCAAAAACTTTATTCGACACAATCATATGATACAACACATCAAAACATAATCAAAAATAACACTATAACAAACAAATCATTGTAGTACAACAGTACATTCATTGTTTACAATACTCTCAACCCAATGCGGTGACCAGCGTTGACGGAAAGCCTCCAGAGTCCCCGTGGACACCGCGTGTTCCCTCTCCAGGGACACACGTGCACGGACGTAGGCCCAGAAGAGGGGCAGGCAGCCGACTCTCGCCTGACCATCGACCGCCCTCTGCCTGGACCCACGAATGGCCATCTCAGCCAGGCCGAGGAGCAAACTGACAGGTAAGTCCCCCCCCACACTCGGCTCTGCCCACTCCCTGCCTTGTGTCCGAACACCAGGATTGTGGGGCTAAAATGCAGCCAAAACTTGAGGAACAACCCCTTCAGATATTGGTACAGGGGCAGTAACCTCTCACACTCCATATACACAAGGAAGACGGTCTCTTCCTCTCCGCAGAAAATACATGCGGCGGATGAGCCCGTGAACCGGCTCAAAAGTTTATTACAAACCACCGCTCCATGCAACACTCTCCACCCCAGGTCCCCAATATAAAGGGGTACGACTCCCTTATAGAAGGACCCCCACTGGGGACTTCCCCTGCCTTCGGGTGGTAACACCGTCCGCCATGGTGTGTCGGGACGGGAGACGAAGGCAAGGAGGTTCAGAATGTGCAGGAGCATCCTATACAGCGCGCGTCTCTTCGCATCACGAAATGGCATGCTGGTCATCTCAGAAAGGCAGCTCAGATTATGTGGAGCCGGAGGCCGAGAAATATCCCGGAGCCTAGGCCCGATGAGCAGATCTGACGGAGTGGGGGTAAGCTCTATCTGAACCAACGGAAGGCCCCTCTCTCTCTCTCTCTCTCTCTCTCTCTCTCTCTCTTTTTTTTTTTTTTTTTTCCATTTCAAAAACTTTATTCAACACAAATCATAAAATACAACACAGCAAAACACAATCAAAAATCACACTATAATGAACAGATCATTGTAGTACAACAGTACATTCATTTATAATCGCCTCAACCCCACGCGGCGACCAGCGCTGACGAAAGGCCCCCACAGTCCCCGTGAACACCGCGTGTTCCCTCTCCAGGGACACACGTGCACGGACGTAGGCCCGAAAGAGGGGCAGGCAGCCGACTCTCGCCTGAGTGTCGATCGCCCGCTGCCTGGACCCACGAATGGCCATCTTGGCCAGGCCGAGGAGCAAACCGACAGGTAAGTCCCCCCCCCACACTCGGCTCTCCCCACTCCCTGCCTTGTGTCCAAACACCAGGATTGTGGGACTAAAATGCAGCCAGAACTTGAGGAACAGCCCCTTCAGATATTGGTACAGGGGCAGTAACCTCACACACTCCATATACACATGGAATACGGTCTCCTCCTCTCCGCAGAAAATACATGCGGCAGACGAGCCCGTGAACCGACTCAAAAGTTTATTACAAACCACCGCTCCATGCAACACTCTCCACCCCAGGTCCCCAATATAAAGGGGTACAACTCCCTTATAGAAGGACCCCCACTGGGGCCCCCCGCCGCCTTTGGATGGTAACACCGTCCTCCATGGTGAGTCAGGACGGGAGACAAAGGCACGGTGGTTCAGAATGTGCAGGAGCATCCTGTACAGTGCGCGTCTCCTTGCATCACAAAATGGCATGCTGGTCATCTCAGAAAGGCAGCTCAGATTATGCGGAGCCGGAGGCCGAGAAATATCCCGAAGCCTAGGCCCGATGAGCAGATCTGACGGAGCGGGGGTAAGCTCTATCTGAACCACTCTAGGCTCGCGCCTCTCCTCGACAACCACCATGACAGGATGAGGACCAGCCACCCCCGCAGCCACAACATCCCCCTCTCCTCGTGGAACAACACTCTGGCTGAACACCACCAAATTCATCACTCTTAACACATCCCTATAGAAAACAGGCAAGCCCCTTAGAGCGGGTCGACTGACACCCACCACCGGGAGCCGCGAGACCCCCCTTAGGCAACGACCCTGACGAAAAAAATACGTGGCCAGAGCGTGCCATCTGGGAGGGTTCTCTACATACATGTATCTCCGCAGAGTCCTGAGACGGAGAGCCGCCACCTGGGTGCGCACGCACACCAAGGACTGGCCGCCCTCCTCTAACGGAAGACTCAGGACCGCCGCGGAAATCCAATGCTTCCTATTTCCCCAAAAGAAATCCACCAGCTTCTTCTGTATAGCAGTTACAAATATAGAGGGCGGGACAAGAGTAGCCAGCCGGTACCATAACATAGAGGCCACCAGCTGGTTTATGACCAGCACCCTCCCCCGAAAGGAGAGAACTCCAAGCAGGCCTGACCAGCGCCCCAGCCGAGCAACCACCTTCGTCTCCAACTCTTGCCAGTTTGCCGGCCAAACATCCTCAGTGGGACTCAGGTACACCCCCAGATAGAGGAGGTGCGTGGTATTCCATGCATACAATGCCATCTCCTTCGGCAGGGAGTCTACCCGCCACTGACCCACCAAAAGTCCAGAGCACTTACTCCAGTTAATCCCAGCAGAAGATGCAGCCGAGAAAATCTCCTGGCATTCACACATCCTCCGCAGGTCACCAGGATCAGTGAACATAAGAAGTACGTCATCGGCATACGCCGATAGAATCACCTCAACCCGCGGGCCAGGTAGGGCCAGGCCTGTCAACCTCCTCCGAAGAAGACACAGGAACGGCTCCACACAGACCGAATACAACTGGCCCGACATAGGGCACCCCTGGCGGACCCCCCTCCCAAAATGAAAAGGAGCTAGCACCGCGCCATTAAACTTTACAAGGCACTCCGCAGCAGCGTACAAAAGCCGGACCCGGGCCACAAAGTGTGGTCCAAACCCAAACGCTTGCAACGTCCCAAATAGGTATTCATGCTCCACCCTATCAAAAGCCTTCTCCTGATCAAGAGACAGAAAAGCAGCTGACTCACCAGTACCCTGGACTAAATGAATCAGGTCCCTAACCAGGTGGATGTTATCCTGGATGGACCGGCCAGGGACTGTATAAGATTGATCAGGATGAATCACTTGATGCAGCACGGAGCCCAGGCGATTTGCCATTGCCCGTGCAAAAATTTTATATTCTGTGCAAAGGAGAGAGACTGGACGCCAGTTCTTCAACAAACGGAGTTCGCCCTTCTTAGGCAGCAAGACAACAACCGTCCTACGCCACGAGAGAGGCATCACTCCAGACGCCAGGCTCTCCCCCAGAACCAACATATAGTCACCCCCTAGGACGTCCCAGAATGCTCTAACAAACTCCACCGTCAACCCATCCAGCCCGGGGGACTTACCCCTCCTGAGCTGATGCAAGGCGCGAGTCAACTCCTCCAAAGATAAGGGGCCATCAAGAAGATCAGCCTCCCCCCTATCTACGGTCGGTAGACCCTCCCACAGATCTTGCTGAGCCTCCACACTGAATCCTTCCGCAGAGAACAGGGACCCATAAAAGGACCTAACCAAGGCATTAATCCTCTCTGGATCAGTGACAGAGGAGCCGTCATCTGCAAGCAACTCCACGAGCTGTTTTCGAGCTCCCCGCCCCTTCTCCAAAGAGAAAAAGAAAGGCGACGCTCGGTCCAGCTCGTGCAGCATCTGGACCCGAGACCTCACATATGCGCCTCGAGATCGCTCAAGCAGCAGACTCCTCAAAACCTCCTTCTTCCTCTGAAACTCTCCCCATTCGCTGGAGTCTTCACCAAACTGACCAAGGCGAGACTCAGCGTCCTGTATCTCCCTCTCCAGCTTCTCGACCGCTGAGTCCCGCCTTCCAGTCGACCCCCATGTATATTCCTTACAAAAGAGACGGATGTGAGCTTTACCCACATCCCACCACTGCCTAAGGGAAGAGAAGCACCTCTGCCTCTCTCTCCACTTCACCCAAAACCGAGTGAATGACTCCCGGAAACACCGATCCTCCAGCAGCCTGTTGTTAAAGTGCCAGTACGCGGACCCAGCCCGAGCGCACGCTGGATTGAAATCCACACGCACCAGACAATGGTCCGAGCACGGCACCAGCCGCATTGAGGCCGCTGAGACACGGGAAACAAACGCTCGGGAAATATAAAACCGATCAATGCGGGAACCACCGCCCTCAGACCTCCGCGAAAAAGCAGCGGAATCAGGGTGAAGGTCCCTCCAAACATCAACCAACTCAAAAGAGTCAATCAAGCCTCTCAGCTTCTTCGCTACAGCAGGCGCACACTGAGTACCAGAACGGTCCCGCACCTCAAGTGTGCAATTAAAGTCCCCACCAAGGAAGACACACTCTCCCCTATCAATAGTGCCCAACAGAGCATTCACCTCCCGAAGTAGGCCGGCCTGCATCGTGCCGGAGCTAGGGGCATACACGTTAATGAAATGCAACGGCATGCCATCCAGGCTCACGGCCAGATGGAGCAAACGTCCTGGCACCACTTCCTGCACTTTTAAAATGCTTGGCAGAAATTTTGGGGCCAACAGAAAAGCCACCCCACTCGAATTTGAGCTGAGATGGCTCATATAAACCCTCCCTTCCCACTCCAGATGCCAGGTAGGTTCATCACTAGCAACGGTATGTGTCTCTTGCAGATAACAAACTTCAAATCTCCCCTCCCTTAGGGCCGATAAGAGCTGAAATCTTCGAAAACTCGCTCTACTCCCATTTAAATTTAATGTAGCTACTGTGAATGTGTAGACACATTAGATTGTGACCCTCACACTCCCTGTAGTCACAGGAGCTCCTTTGCTGAGGACCTTCAAAAAACCCCGAAACTGCCCCAAATCCGAGTCAGAAAGACCACTATCCTTGTTACTAAGGATAGCCTCGAGACTCGCCTGCACATCTAGACAATCCTCCCACCGCCTTGTAGCGGCAAACCATAATGTTTTGGGAGCACGGCTTATTTTTAAGAACTCTCGCACCTCAACAATAAGCTTCGCCTCAGACACGGCCTTGGAGTCTGGGCTCGCAGCCAACCCGCTCGCACCTGAATCAACAACCTCAGAAAGACCAGAACTCTCTGACAAATCACTCTCTGTGCCACCCCCACTGGCCGCATCGCTGTCCTCCTCCACAGCCATGACACGACCACCCGGATCAATGCTGGGGGTGGGTCCCAACACCCCTGCCTGAGACTCGCAGCCCTCTGAATGGCTGGGCTCCTGCACGCTACCATCACCCTCCTCTTCTGGGCCTGGTGAAGCAACAACAAGAGGCATCCCCAGGGCCTGTGGAACACTGGCACCCTCGGAGTCTGAAAGAGGATCACGTCCCATAACAGCCCTGACCTCCACATCATCCAGAGTGCCCTCTCCACAGGCATCACCCAGAGAATCACCACCTGCCATTAACCTCACCCCAGACAACTCATCCGGTGAGGCATCCCGCCCCCCAGCACCTCCACTGGCACTGATATGGAGCACAGACTTGAACGACAACACCCCCGAAACTCCCCCCTCAGCCTGACTCTGCGCATCCCCCGTCACAGAGGGCACACTACCAGAGGAGCCAACCACGTCACCTAACGTGCTAGCACCCTCAGTAGGCCTCTGAAACGAGGGGACCTCATCCGACCCAGAGGGTACACACCCAAGGGAGCTAACCACAGCACCCGCCGAGATAACTCCCTCAGAGGGCCCCTGAGATGAAGGGACAGACTCCCGCCCAGTGGACCTACCTCCACCGGAATCAACTTCAGCACCCAGTCCTGTGACACCCGCTGTAGATCCATGAAGAGAAGGCCCAACCACCGACCCAGAAGACACCGGGTCAAGACCACTTTCAGCCACCTCAGTGGTGGAAAGCCCGGAGAAAGACATCCCCTTCGCTCTGGACCCACGCCCTTCCTCCTCTTCACCAGGCAGATGCCTCCTTTTAGTCCCACTCGCATGCGGAGGTGCGGTAACCTCCATAAGGGAAGGGTCATCCGCCTCCACATTACCCCCAACCACTTTGCCACCCACACGTTTAGGCTTCTTTACCCCCTTCCGAGCCACCACAACTCCCCCCAGGGCCCCAGCAGGTGCAGTCTGCACCACACTGGAGCTAAACTCACCCGATTGCACTTTCTTCGCTCGGGCGGCCCTATCCCTCTCCTTCTTCTTATTGTGCTTCCCCTGCTTCTCCCAAAACCCCCCCTCAACACTCCCCTCCTCCTGCGCCCCACCTCCATCCACCGCCACAGGCACAAGACGTGGGGGACGTGGGGGGCTTGGGCTCTCACTGCCCAGGGTCCCCAAAGCGGAACCTCTGGACCCAGAAGGCTTAGCACTGCCGCCCCGGGTCACCAAGGCAGAACTGGCAACCTCAGCCGGGTCAGCAGTACCACCCCGCGCCGCTGAGGTTTGACAAGCCACCCCAGATGGGCCAGCAATGCTTTCCTGGGCCACTGCACTAGAACCTCTAGCAGTGCCCCCGCGAAAAAGACACTCCCTACGGAGATGTCCAAATTCGCCGCACGCATGACACCGTGCCTTGCCCCAACTCCAACGCACGGTTCTGGGTACACCCTTATGCACCACCTCAAAACTCCCCTCGGCACCATCCCCCTCACCCACCTTCATGAACACCCTCCTCTTGAAACTGAAGACCCCTTTTTCCTCCGGGTCCCCCCGGGATGCAAGAGACGAAAACATTTAGACCGCACCTCCCCGAACTTGGACAGGTGTGGAATAAGCACTGCATCCGAAAAATAAGTGGGGCAGCTCCGCAGGAGAACCGGTCTCACCCTGGATACCCACGGATCCAC
The DNA here is from genome assembly GCA_963514005.1 of Raja brachyura. The sequence continues at coordinate 39,498,482 of OY740789.1, read as the reverse complement.
CTGTACGTGGACCCCCCCCACTGAGATCCCCTCCTCCAACGCTCGGGCCACACACTCCCGGGTCTTAAGTATCATCTCCACCTTTCCCCTTTCGAGCTCAGAAGAGACAATAGCCCCCCTCCCAAGAAGTTCATTCATGGCCTTCGTAATTACCCCCCTCGACATCATAGGCCCAGTTTGAACAGAAATACCAAAACTGTCCCCATCCAAGTCAACATGAGGCTCAAGCTCAGATGGCCTCGCACCCGCCACTGATGCCATCGCTGCGTAGGTCCGGACCTTCGGCCGCGCCCCCTCCATCGCCATCCTCACAGAGGCACAAACCAGCTCCAAGCCCCTCAGCAGCACAGCTCCAAGTTAAGTCCCAGAGACAGTCACAGTCAAAGACAGGCAGCAGAAAACAGAAACCTCCAGCTGAAGCAGGAAAGTCCCCAGGTTCGTCCACAGCCAAGAGCAGCTTACGGGAAACTCGATCCCAGTCGCGCTGGAAGCAAAAGTACCTTCTTCACATTAAGCCAGGCAGCCGCACTGAGCAAAATGACTTTAGGGCAGAGAAGCGGTGCCAAAAACGACAAAGACACCGCACAACTTCAGCCCACTGAGATCACAGGCACTCTTGGCAATCCGCCAACGCCAACCGCACCCTCGACAATGTGGAGAAACTCAGGAATCTTCACACAGATGGAGGCTCCCCAGACCAGAGAAAAGCTTCAACAGCCCAACAATAAGTTGAACTATGAAGCCCCCCTGGGTCTGTGCCCTCTCCAACGACAAAATCCTTGAAAGGCTGCTTCAATCCTTCTCAACTGCAGAGCTGAGAAGAAAACACGACCTCTCTCTCTCTCTCTCTCTCTCTCTCTCTCTCTCTCTCTCTCTCTCTCCTGCTCTTTGCAACAAGGGAGCCTTCATATGGAGAAAAATGTAAATATTCAGAGGAGATAAACTGTAACATCCATTGGCATGCATGATTAATTTATTGCCAATGTGGTCAGAATGGTTATAACCCCAGAAAACATTGCATGGCTAAATATTAATATGGCGGCAGGAGGGAGTCTCCACCTGCGGCATTTAAAAGCTTCATCAGTTTATCGCAGTTTGGTTGTTGATTGATTTCCTCAAATTGTTGCTTCAACTGAAGAGAGTTTGGCACTGTTTAGACTAATTTAAAATTGCTCAAATCCACAGGCAACACCATGCCACAGAGTGAAAGAGCTTTTATTGACCTTAAGGGTTGGTTAAGAAGCAGTGGCTCTCACACACGGGTACATTAGTAAATATTTCCCCTTGAGTGAGAATGAGCAGAGCTTAATGAGGCAATGGAATATGTAGAAGGTGTGGGAAAAAAGCTCTCTCGGAAGAAAATAGCACCTAGGCTCCCCTCAAATAACTTTACTGGAAAACCTCTGAGTTTAAGTGAGGACTCTGTACAGGTTTCAACCACAACTCTGATCTCAGAATTCTCTCATCTCCAAAGAGATGTACAAATCTTCTGGAGAGTTGCATCCTACCCCATATGTCAGGGGACAGATAACCGGACTCAGGTCTGTCTGCAAGCACCTCAAGTAAACAAGAAAGGGATCCACACTCTCAACAGATCACCTTTGTTCAGCCTGCCTTGACATTGCTAAACACTTTATCTCCTCTTCCCATTCCCATTCTCAGCTTTCTATCCTGGGCCTCCTTCATTGTCAAAGTGAGGCCAAATACAAATTGGAGGAACAGCACCTCATGTTTCGCTTGGACAGCTTACAACCCAACAGTTGATTTTGATGTCTCTAACTTCAAGTAACACTTGCATCCCCTTTTTCTCCATCCTCCTCCATGTTAGTAATTGTGCTTGTTTCACTGTTGTTCTGTTGAGTTACACTGTCCTTGTAATTCATTATCACCTGCTCCACAGCCAACATTGTGGGCTCCACTTTTCCTTGATCGTCATTGCTTTTTTGCATATATTCCATTCATTTGTGCTATTTGCCTTCTATATCTTTTGTTTTCCTTTCCCCTGACTCTCTGTTTGAAGAAGGTTCTCAACTTGAAATGTGACCTATTCCTTTTCTCCAGAGATGCTGCCTAACCTGTTGGCTTACTCCAGCCTTTTGTACCTATCCACACTCTCAATTTCCAATTAACATCTGTCTTCAAAGTTCACCATTGGACTCAGCGTTCAACTTCTCTTTCCCCTTCCTCCTATGCCCTTCCACCGATATCCCTCTCTCCGGCTGAACAGTTTTCTCCTCTTCTCTCCCTATCTCACATCCTTCTGTCTCCTTTCCATCTGTAGCCTTTGTCACTTGCATCTGCGCATCGAACCCTCCTCACATGTATCCTCCTATTATTTGCTGCACCTGACAAGTGATAAGGTTGATACCGGTGAGTGGGGGCTTCATTGGCAGGTGGCTGGACAAAGGCTGGTGATGAGAAAATAAACATGTGTGACATAAAAAGGATAAAAGTGTTAAATGTGGAGCTGGAGAAAGGGATGTAAGTGGAAGGGGATGGGAGGAAGTGGAAAGAGGGACGGATTGAGGGAGACACGGGTGCACATCCTGGGTGGGGCATAAGCAAGAGTACCCACATATCACTTGGCAGGTTTTGTCCTGCACTCGCCTCTCTTCCATCTTTCTCCCTATAACCACTGGTCTGAAGAAGGGTCCTGACCTGAAATGGAACCTATTCATGTTCTCCAGAGATGCTGCCTGTCCCATTGCATTACTCCAGCCCTTTGTGCCTTTTTGGGTAAATCGGCATCTGCAGTTCCTTCCGTCTACACTGACAGCGAGTAACGCAAGCTAATTTGGCCCTGGTTCCTCATCAATCTGGGTCACCCCTGAGGAGAATAGCATTAGCATCGACTGAATGGAGAAATCAATATAATGAGCAGACAGCACAGAATGTTTTGGTTATGAGTATGGATTAACCACGCACAATAATTCCTCAGAATGTCTCAGAAGTATCCGATATTACCCTGGAGAATCTGGAAATGAGTCTATTTGCAGTTTGTAGGCGTAACAGAAGTAAATTGTTCCAGTAATCAGAGAGCAGCCAGATTTGGGCAGCGACCTTAAGGCCAACTGGCAGGCAAAAATCTCAGGGTTAATATAAATAGTTAATATATTTTGTGATCTTTGTTTCCCCAAGCACTTATTTGAGGAGACATTACGAGCACGTCTTCCATTCTCAGATTTAATTCAACTTGGTTTAATGACTTTGACATCAATGAGATGGAGTACCGAGACAAGCTTAAGGGATTTAAAACAAATATGTTCCCATGGTTGAATTGTATTTATCTGTGTGTACTTAGACACATAGGGGCTATTTCTCCCTGTCTGCTAAACTGCTGCAGAGAAATACAATCAAGAGGTGTCAGGTGAATCAGGAGGGAGTTGGTAGTCATGTGACAAAGAATAGGTTACAGCAAAGTAAATGGCACATGGGAATGCTCTTAAATCATCGCTTCAAAGTCCAGAGCACCCTGAAAGTGGCATCGCAAATAGATGGTAAAGAAGGTTTATGGTGTGTCGATACAAAGACCTGCAGATGCTGATTCAGACACAAAAGGACACAAAGTGCTGGAGTAATTATGCAGGACAGGCACATTGCTAGAAAACAGAATGGTATACTTGCCTTTATTGGTCGATGCGTTGAGTATAAGAAGCAGGAAATGTGTGCAGATTTAGAGGACTTTGGTTGGGCTGTATTTAAAGTATTGTGTGCAGATCTGGTTATCCTATTACAGGAAGGATCTGGATGCTTTGACAAGAGTACTGAAGAGGTTTACCAGAATGCTGCCTGGTTATGGGGATATTAGAAACATAGAAACATAGAAAATAGGTGCAGGAGGAGGCCATTCGGCCCTTCAAGCCAGCACCGCCATTCATTGTGATCATGGCTGATCATCCCCAATCAATAACCCGTGCCTGCCTTCTCCCCATATCCCTTGATTCCACTAGCCCTAAGAGCTCTATCTAACTCTCTTTTTTTTTGTTTATTTTTGTTAGAAGTAAGTACAATAGTGTGGTACTTGTGTACTTAATACATACATACATATTTCTATTCTTGTACAACTTTGTATTTGATTTAATAATAAAAGAACAGTGGGAGAAAAAAGAAATAAAGAGTGTCGGAATAAATAGACAAGCGAGTAGAAACAGATGGCAGAAGAAATAAAGGACATAGAAGAGAAGCTGAAAAGATTGAAATAGAAGGAGAAAGTAAAGAAAAGAGAGATTAGGAGAGATCGACCTATTTCGTAGTTTTGCCCATCTGTCACCCGGTTCTAAACCATTTAATTTCTAAGGTTGTGTTATGTTGCACCATATGCTTGTAAAAAGTTAATAAAGGAGACCAAGTCTTTGAGAATTGGTCTACTTTGCCTAGTAGGAGAAATCTCATTTCTTCAAGATGAAGCGTTTCAGACATATTTGACATCCACATTTTGAATGTTGGCATGGTTGCGTTTTTCCAAAATTGGAGTATAAGTTTTTTTGCTGTTATTAGACTGTAATTAAGAAAAGCTTCTTGGAATATAGTTGGTTTACTTCCCTCTTCCATTGATCCAAAGATAATCAGCTCTGTATTGCAGTTCAATTTTGTGTTAAATAGTTTTGTAAAAATTCCAAAAATTTCATTCCAAAATTTATACGGTTTTATACAAGAGACAAAGGAATGTGCTATAGTGGCATTTTGAGCTAGACATTTGTCACAGATGGGGGAAACATTTGAAAATATTTTATTCAGTCTAGTTTTCGAATAATATAATCTATGTAAAATTTTAAATTGAATTAGGTTATGTCTTGAACATTAATTGAACATTTATTTACATATAATAATTTTTTTCCCATCTATCATTTGGAATTTTTATCAATAACTCTTGCTCCCAGTCACTTCTAATTGCCTCTGTCGTTGGTGTTTCCATATTTAAAATTATATTATATAAGTAAGATATTAAATTGCTTGATTCTGCCTTTCTATTCATTCCTTCCTCCAATAAATCTGGGATTAGGGTTTGATATCCTTGTATATATTTCTTCAAATGATCGTGAATTTGAAGATATTTGAAATATTGATTATTTTTTAAATGATATTTTAGTTGTAATTGTTGGAATGATAAAAGTTTATCATACATATCTCCCATTGTTTTAATTCCTAATCTTTCCCAATGGATAAACGTTTTATCAATAATGGATGGTTTGAATGAGGGATTATTAGTTATTGGAGAAAGAAGCGATAATTTTCTTAATTTTAAAGTTAATTTTATTTGATTCCAAATTCGTATTATATTGTGAATAATTGGATTCTTCTTATATATTATATTGTTCTGTTTCATCGGGGAAAGAAGGATCGTTCCTATATTATTATTATTTTTTAATTTCTTATTTATTAGAGGTAAATACATCAATATACACATATATACTGTTACAATCATTATATCCCATAATTTTATGGCTTTTAAAGAAAAAGAATAGAGAGAAAGAGAGTGAAATGTGAAAAGAGTTGTGATAGTGAAAGAGCGTGCCAAAGGGGAGAAGAAACCCTTGGTCAAAGAATTAGAAAAGGGGGTTAAAAGATAGACCCTAACAAAAGAAAAGGAAAAAGAAAAAAAAAAGAAAAAAAGCCAGTTATTACGTTATATATATCACGCAAAAGGAATCCACCAACTTGATAGTTTTTCATCCCCCCCTACCAAGGCCCGACGTACTCCTACACCCTAACTTTGTAGTAATTCTATAAATGCAGACCACGTCTGATAGAAACGTTCTGATTTTCCTTCCAGGCGGAGTCTCATATCTTCCAGATGTAGTGTTTCAAACATAGTTGAAATCCACATATTTAATGTTGGTATAGGAGCATTTTTCCAAAATTTGGAAAATGGGTGAAAAGGTTTTTTCTTACTCCAGTCTTAAATGGCCACCCCTTTATTCTAAGACTGTCGCCCATGGTTCTGGACTCGCTGAACATTGGGAACTTTTTTCTTGCATCTAGTTTGTCCAATCCTTTTATGATTTTATATGTTTCTATAAGATCCCCCCTTATCCTACTAAACTCCAGTGACTACAAGCCTAGTCTTTTCAATCGTTCCTAATTATGACTGTCCTGCCATCCCAGGGATCAATCTCGTGAACCTACGCTGCACTGCCTCAATCACAAAGATGTCCTTCCTCAAATTAGGAGACCAAAACTGTACGCAATACTACAGATGTTGTCTTACCAGAGCCCTATACAACTGCAGAAGAACCTCTCTACTCTTATACTGAAATCCTCTTGTTATGAAGGCCAACATTCCATGAGCTTTCTTCACTGCCTTCTGTACCTGCACACCAACTTTCAGTGACCTGTGTACAAGGACACCCAGGTCTCACTGTACCTCCCCCTTACCTAAGCTAACCCCATTGAGATAATAATCTGCCCCTTTGTTTTTGCCACCAAAGTGGATAACCTCACATTTATCTATATTATACTGCATCTGCCATGCATCTGCCCACTCACTCAACCTATCCAGGTCACCCTGCAACCTCCTAACATCCTCTTCACAGTTCACACTGCCACGCAGCTTTGTGTCATCCGCAAACTTGCTAGTGTTGCTCAAAATTCCCTCTTCCAAATCATTAATATATATGGTTAACAGTTGCGGCCCCAACACTGAGCCTTGCAGCACTCCACTCGCCACAGCCTTCCATTCTGAAAAGGACCCGTTCACTCCTAATCTTTTCTTTCTGTCTGCCAACCAATTTTCTATCCACGTCAACACTCTACCCCTAATACCATGCGCTCTAATTTTAGTCTCCCGTGCGGGACCTTATCTAAGGCTTTCTGAAAGCCTAGATACACAACATCCACTGGCTCCCCCTTCATCCATTTTACTTGTCACATCCACAAAAAAATCCAGAAGATTAGTCAAGCATGAATTTCCTTTCATAAATCCATGCTGAATTGGACTAATCCGTTTACTGCTATCCAAATGCCCCATTATTACCTCTTTAATAATTGACTCCAGCATCTTTCCCACCACCTAAGTCAGGCTAACTGGTCTGTAATTCCCCGTTTTCTCTCTCGCTCCTTTCTTGAAAAGTGGGATAACATTAGCCATCATCCAATCCACAGGAACTGATCCTGAATCTGTTGAACATTGGAAAATGATCACCAATGGGTCCACTATTTCTAGAGCCACCTCCCTGAGGACCCTGGGATGCATTCCATCAAGCCTCGGGGATTTATGATCCCTCAGTCCCATTAGCCTACCCAATGCTATTTCTCGCCTAATTAAAATTTATTTCAGTTCCTCGACCCCCTTAGATCCTCTGTCCTCCAGTACTTCTGGGAGATTGTTTGTGTATTCATTAGTGAAGACAGATCCAAAGTACCTGTTTAACTCTTCTGCCATTTCCTTATTCCCCATAATAATTTCACCCGTGTCTGCCTTCAAGGGTCCCACATTTGACTTTGCTTCTCTATTTCCCTTAACATATCTAAAGAAGCTTTACTGTTCTTCTTTATATTCCTAGCAAGCTTCCCTTTGTACTTCATCTTTTCAGCCCGTATTGCCCATTTTGTTTCCTTCTGTTGTCTTATGAAAGTTTCCCAATCCTCTGGCTTCTGGCTACTCTTTGCTGTGTTATACATCTTTTCTTTTAGTTTTATTCTATCCCTAACTTCTCTTGTCAGCCATGGTTGCCTCCTACTCCCCTTAGAATCTTTCTTCCTTTTTGGAATGAAATGATCCTGTGTCTTCCGGATTATGCCCAGAAATTCCTGCCATTGCTGTTCCACCATCATTCCTGCTAGTATCCCTTTCCAGTCTACATTGGCCAGCTCCACTGTCATGCCTTCATAATCCCCTTTGTTCAGCTGCATCACTGCCACTTCTGATTTAACCTTCTCCTTCTCAAATTGCAGATTAAAACTAATCATATTATGATCACTACCTCCAAGCGGTTCCCTTACCTCGAGTTCTCTTATCAAATTTGGTTCATTGAACAACGCTAAATCCAGAATTGCATTTTCTCTGGTCGGCTCCATTACAAGATGCTCCAAGAATCTATTCTTGGGGTTCTGAACCAACCTGATTTTCCCAGTCTACCTGCATATTGAAATCCCTGATCACCACAGTGGCATTACCTTAGCTATAAGAGATATTGGACAAACTTGGACAGTTTTCTCTAGAATGTCGGCCTTTAAAGAGAAATCTGATAAAAGCATGAGAGACATAAATAGGGTTGAGAGGGCCTTTCTCTCAGTGGAAATGTCAAAGACTTGTGGGCCTGGTTGTGTTGAAAGGGGCAAAGCTTTAAGAAATGTGCAGAGTATGTTTTTTATACAGAGATGTGGGAGCCTGGAGTGCAATGCAGGTTGGTGATGGAGGGAAGTACAATGATGGCATTTCAGAGGCTTTTAGATAGGCACATGGATATGCGTTGAATGTTAAGACATGGTCAGGTGCAGACACAGGATATTATTATTATTATTTGTTTTAATTTATTATTATTTTTTATTTATAAGAAGCAAATGTACAAAAATAGAACCAATGGCTTATAAAATTATACAGTTATTGTACAGCTTCAACTTTAACTTTTTAGCTTTGGATTAGAAGAAAAGGAGAAAAAGCAAGAAAGAGAAAAAGTGAGATGTGCAAAGATAGAACCCCTAGACTACCAAAGTAGTGTAGACAAAGAGAGAATAAAAGAAAGAAAGAAGAGAGTAATAGAAAAAAAAATAAAAGGACAAAAAGAAAAAGAGAGAAAAAAGTGGTGATATACTTGCCTCTCATCCCTCCCCACCCACCTCAACCAACCCGTAATTAGATTTTAAACCAAAGTTGTGTTGTGTTTATTACTATCCTTGTAATAAATCAATTAATGGTGTCCATGTCCTGGAAAAATGATTTGGATTTTCTGCCAAGACAAGTCTAATATTTTCAAGATGTAGTGTCTCGGACATGTTTATAATCCACATCTTAAGAGTAGGGACTGACGTATTTTTCCAAAATTTAAGTATTCGTTTTTTCGCCGTTATCAGGCCATAATTAAGGAAATGTCTTTGGAATAGTGATAGCTCAGAACAGGCTTCTCTTCCGGTGGCGCCATGTTCTGAGAGAGAACAGCGCCAGATCAGCTCCACAAAAATCTGAAAAAAATCGGGGGTTAAAGGAGGCTACTAACGGTACTTACCGCAGGAGAGCGATTCTAAACGGCTCCGGTGCGATTGCAAGCTGCGTGACGTCATCAGGCGCGCGACTTCGGTAAGAAATTCAAAATGCATTCCTCCTCCCCCCCCCCGCGACAAAAAAAGGACAAACAAGGGAGGTAGGCCTCAAAGCCTCGGGCTCGAGTTTGGCTGCCTCCCAGGAAGAGATTTCACAAAGAAAAAGTGAAATGGAAGAACTTAAAAATTCTTTGCTTGGTGAAATGAAGAAACTGATGAAAGAAATGAAAGATATGAAGAAGGAATATAAAGATGAAATAAAACTGTTAAGAACGGATATCCAGGAGTCTCAAGAGAGAATTAAAGAAGAACTAAAAAAAGAAGCTACAGAAACGGTAAAGATTATGATGAATGAATGGAAAATAAAGGCGGATGCTGAGTTTCAAAACCGGATGGCTGAGGTAAACGACAAGATTGCTGAGACGGAACAAATGCTGGATGCGAAGATAGATCCTATTTCAATCTTACTTGACCAACACAATGATGCAATTAAAGAATTGACTAACTTTGCTGTAACAAGTGCTAAGGAAAGTGAGAAGCTACGCGACGAGAATAAACGTCTCTCAGAGCTACTACGTAAAATAAACGAGAAATGTATTGATCTGGAGGGACGACAAAGACGTAAGAATTTGCGTATCGTAGGATTGACCGAGGGGCGGGAAGGAAATCAAGACCCGCGAAAATTTGCTGCAAAACTCCTAAAGGACATTCTGGATTTGGATCAAGAACCCCTGTTGGGCCGCGCTCACAGGGCTTTAAGACGGGTCCCTGGGAAAGGTGCACCGCCAAGACAAATGATTGTAAAGGTGGCCCACGATCATGTCTTTGAAGAAATGATGAAGATAATAATAAGAAAGAGGAATTTGAAATACGAAGGAGATAACATCAGTATCTTCAGAGATTACCCGGCAGAAGTGGCTAAGAGAAGATCTTTATTCACAGAAACAAGAGGTATTCTTCGGAATATAAAGGATATAAAGGATCTCAGGTATGGTCTGATGTACCCAGCAACATTGAGAGTGACCTACGACAACAAGGAATACCGTTTTGTTAAGCATACCAAAGCACTGGAATTTGCTCGAGACATACAGAAGAAGGCAGAAGAGGAAGCAGAAGAAGAAGCAAGCAAGGAAGGAGAAGAAGAATGAACTTTTATCACCGACCTGCGGTTATGAATTATTCATCAAGAAAGAGGGGCAATAATGGACATGTTGTTATAGTTTGGTATTAATTAGTAAAATTTCAATTGTCCCCCTAATATAGTATTACTTATTATAATATTAATTATAATAGAAATTAATAACTAGTAATTACTAGTAACTAGTAATATGAATAATAGAAATAATTACTAAGTACTTAAAGTTAGTACCCCACCCCAATATACACAGCATTATAGACAGGAGCTGGAACATTTAACATCTTTTTTTTTTTAAACGGAAGTCAGTAGATTAATAGCCACGCTAGTGTGGCTCTCACTAATGCACACTACACAATATATCAGTGTAGTTTCTTTTTTTTCTGGGCACCCTGTTAACACCCTTTTCTCTTTTTTTAATTACACTTTGTATTTTTTCTTATATATTAAATATTTGATTTTATGTTATATATTATATGAATGTAGTTATGAGCGATATTGTATAATTGCTTTAAGAAGATATGTATATGGATTACTGAGGATAGAAATTCTCATCGGGTTGGCGTTTGGGTATACCGCTGGGCTGGGGGGTCGAGAAGGCTACTCCAAAAAAAATCACCCTAACAGTAAAATGCAAGACATGAATGTGAAGACTGGGGGGGGGTGGAATTACCTTCTGTAGTTGGAATGTTAAGGGAATTAATGAACCAATTAAAAGGGGAAAGGTGCTAGCACAGTTGAACAGATTGAAATCAGACGTGATCTTCCTTCAAGAGACTCATCTTAAAAGAGATGCTCAACATAGATTAACAGCAAAATGGATTTCCAAGGTATATCACTCTTCATTTATACACAAATCTAGAGGAGTTGCAATAATTATCCGTAAAGGTATACCTTTTAAAGTTCTATAATAGAGTACAAAGAGGGTAGATATGTAATAATTACAGGGGAATTATATTCACAGAAAGTAATTTTGGTGAATATATATGCCCCTAATTTTGATAACCCACTATTTTTTAAGAAAATATTTAATAATATTCCTATTTCCACTCAATATAATTTAGTTATTGGGGGTGATTTTAATTGCACCTTAGATAGCTACCTAGACAGGTCTTCTACAAAAAGGAAAGCTACCTCTAATTCAAGTAAACTTATAAATTATTTTATTAATACATCGAATGTTAAGGATATTTGGAGACTAGATAATCCATCCGGACGAGAATACTCGTTTTTTTCGCCCGTATATGGAACCTATTCTAGGATAGATTATTTTTTAATAGATTCAAAATTACTACCTTTTACGTATGACGCAAACTATCACAATATTATTATTTCAGATCATGCGCCACTAACATTCAAGATAAAACTAAAAGATATACTTAATAAAACGACTACTTGGAGATTTAATCCCCAGATATTAAAGGATAAGGACTGTTGTAAACATGTAATGGAACAGATTAAACTATTTTTTGAAACTAATGACAAACCTGAGATTTCACCATCGTTACTCTGGGACACATTTAAAGCATTTATGCGTGGTGCAATAATATCAGCACAGGCTTATTTTAATAAAGAAAATAGAAAGATGGAACAAAAGTTAGAAAATGAGATAAAACAACTAGATAGTGAAAACATAAAACGCCCTTCTAAAGAGCTAAGTAATAAAATTGCAATAGCAAAATATAGACTAAATAAAATATATTCTTTTTTGAATAATTTTTTTATTAGCAATAAACAATTCTCAATGTTTAAAACTGAGTTATAAACATCAACTTAAATCAATATTTGTACTCTAATGATTATTATCTTTTTTTTTTTTTGAAAATAAAAGTGGGTAAAGAGAAATACCATTATTAATCAATAAAATTATAATTCCTTAATAATTATTTGGTATAAAAGAAAAAGAAAAAATGAAGAAAAAGAAAAAAGACATATTATGTATATATATCAATTAAAAGCCACACAATATATTATTTTTTTTGAATAATTTTTTTATTAGCAATAAACAATTCTCAATGTTTAAAACTGAGTTATAAACATCAACTTAAATCAATATTTGTACTCTAATGATTATTATCTTATTTTTTTTTGAAAATAAAAGTGGGTAAAGAGAAATACCATTATTAATCAATAAAATTATAATTCCTTAATAATTATTTGGTATAAAAGAAAAAGAAAAAATGAAGAAAAAGAAAAAAGACATATTATGTATATATATCAATTAAAAGCCACACAATATATTATAAATGAAACAACTACAAATAATAATATCAGTAAAGACATGCATATATCCTGGTATACCAATACATTATTTTCATCAAATCCCGCAGGGTGCCAGTCGAGCCGTGATGCCAAGAACAGCTACTTCTCTAAATACTGTATATATGGAGACCATACCTGTTGAAAAGAATTATACTCGTCCAAAAGGACAAATCTGATTCTTTCCAACTGCAACGTCTCCAACATCTCTGATGCCCACATTTTAATTGTTGGGGATAATGTTCCCTTCCAAAATTTCAATATTATTTTTTTCCCTAATATCAAACAATAATCAAGGAAATTTCTTTGATCTAGTGTAAATATCAAATTAGCCTCTGGAATTCCCAGTATTATTAGCTTTGGGTCAGGTTCTAATTTAACCTTAAGAACTTCAGAAATAACTTTAAACATTTCTGTCCAATAATAATTCAATTTAGGACATGTAACAAAACTGTGTGTTAAATTTGCTTCTAAATTCTTACATTTATCACAAATAGAGGAGAGATTAGGAAATATACTATTTAATTTGGTTTTCGAATAATGTAATCTGTATAATACTTTAAATTGTATTAATATATGTCTAGCATTTAACGAGCACCGGTGTATTCGTTGTAGACTTTCTTCCCAATTTTCTTTGGTTATAGGTGATCCAATTTCATTTTCCCATGCTTGACGATATGTTTCAGTTATTGGATTCTCCTTATCCATAATGATGTTATATATATATAAGCTATTAATTTTTCTGTGGTTGGATGCCAGTTAAACGATTCATCTAATAATCCTGGTTCTTTATTTTTAAAATCCTGTGTATTAGATTTAATATAATCTCTAATTTGGAAATACCTAAACAAATGCTGTGAAGACAATCCGTAGATATCTTGTAACTCCTGAAATGAAAGAAATTTTCCATTTCTATAGAGATGCTCTACCCTTGTAATTCCTAAATTATCCCAATGTCTGAACCCTCCATCCAATGTGGAGGGTTTAAATAATGGGTTATTCATAATTGGTAATCTAAATGAAAGATTGTCTAATTGTAAAGTCTTGACTATTTGTTTCCAAATACGTCTATTATTATAAATGATTGGATTGTCCCTATAAATTTTTTTTTGAACTTCCTTTGGGGCAAAAATAATTGAATCTACGTTGAAAGGCAAACAATCTTCCTTTTCTATCTTTAGCCATGTTGGTTCCAGGTCCGTATTTACCCACCAAAAATTCATATTCTTAATCTGTACTGCCCAGAAGTAGTATAGAAAATTTGGAAGTGCTAATCCTCCATTTATCTTTGACTTACATAAATGTTTTTTACTTATTCTATGATTTTTATAATCCCAGATAAAACTATTAACAATATTATCATTTTTTTAAAAAAAGGTTTTCGGAAGGAAAAAAGGGATAGCTTGAAACAGATATAATAATTGTGGTAGAAAAACCATCTTTATAGCATTTATTCTACCAATCAAAGATATAGGCAGTGTTTTCCAATATAAATTTTTTTTTTAAAGTTTATCTAATAATTGAGGATAATTCGATCTAATTAATGAATTGTGAGATTTAGATACATTAATTCCTAAATATTTAATTTTGTCAGTAACTATTGATAATGGATATTGTTGTAATATGTTTAAATTTATATTAGTTATTGGCATAATATCACTTTTATTCCAATTAATCCTATATCCAGAAAATGTACTAAATTTATTTATAACATCAAACAACATTGGAATACTAATTTCAGGTTTTGTGATTTAAATCAAAACATCATCTGCATATATGGATATTTTATTAGTTGTTCTGTCAGTATTATAACCGTATATTTCAGGTTCTGATCTAATTCTTTCCGCCAAAGGCTCTATCGCCAAGGCAAATAATAAAGGCGATAACGGACATCCTTGTCTACATCCCCTAAAGAGTTTAAATTTAACTGATAGTATTTGATTAGTTAGAATTCTTGCAGTAGGATCTGAGTATAGGATTCTTACCCATTTACAAAATTGATCCCCCAATTGAAACTTTTCCATTATATTAAATAGATATAACCATTCCACCTGGTCAAATGCTTTTTCTGCGTCTAACGATATGACTGCTAATTCCGTATCTCGTATTCTTTTAGAATATATAATATTAAACAGGCGTCTTAGATTATGAGATGAATAGCGTTTTGGAATAAAACCTGTTTGATCATAATGTATTAATTTAGAAATCACCAAACTTAGTCTCCTAGATAAAACTTTAGCTAATATTTTTTGGTCTGTATTTAGAAGGGCAATCGCTCTATATGAACCAAATAAAATATATTCTAACCAAGTCATTAAACTATTTCAACAAACCAAACAAGTGCACTTTGAGTTTGGAGACAAACCACAAAAACTGCTAGCACGACAACTTAGAAAATTAGAAGACGAAAAATTGATACATAGAATTAGATCTGCGGATGGAAATATATTGACGATACCAAAAGATATTAAAGACAGATTTCTACAATATTATCAAAATCTTTATTCATCTAAATTAACAGGACAAACAGTTGGTATGGAAACATTCCTACAAGAGTGTCAAATTAACAGTCTAGATCAAGAAGGTAGACATTTGTTAAACGCTGAAATAACAGTAAAAGATATTGAAGAATCAATTAGTTCGTTAAAGAATGGAAAAGCAGCGGGCTCTGATGGCCTGAGTGCAGAATTTTATAAAAAATTTATAGACCTGATTTCCCCAAGATTATATACAGTATATAGATATGCATATGAACAAGGCAAATTACCAGATTCTTTAAACGAATCTACAATTACACTCATTCCTAAGGTAGATAAGGATTTGGAAGATCCAGGATCATATAGAGCGATCGCACTTCTAAATACAGACCAAAAAATATTAACTAAAATTTTATCTCAGAGATTAAGTTTCGTGATTTCTAAATTAATACATCATGATCAAACAGGTTTTATTCCAAAACGCTATTCATCCCATAATCTCAGATGCTTGTTTAATATTATATATTCAAAAAGAGTACGGGACAGGGAATTAGCAGTTGTATCGCTAGATGTAGAAAAGGCAGGTGGAATGGTTATATTTATTTAATATAATGGAAAAGTTTCAATTGGGGGATAGATTCTGTAAATGGATAAGAATTTTATATTTGAATCCAACGGCAAGAATCTTAACTAATCAAATATTATCAGCTAAATTTAAGCTCTCTAGGGGATGTAGACAGGGATGTCCATTATCGCCTTTACTATTTGCTTTGATGATAGAGCCTTTGGCGGAAAGAATCAGATCTGAACCTGAAATCTATGGCTATAATACTGACACAACAACTAACAAAATATCTTTATATGCAGATGACGTTTTGATTTATATTACAAAACCGGAAATTAGTATACCTAAGCTGTTTAATGTTATAACTAAATTTGGCACATTCTCAGGATTTAGGATTAATTGGAACAAAAGTGATATTATGCCTATAACAGGAATTAATTTAAATATATTACAACAATATCCATTAAAAATAGTTACAGACAAATTTAAATATTTAGGAATTAATGTAACTAAATCTTATAATTCACTAATTAAATCTAATTACCCTCTATTATTAGATAAACTTAAAAAAAATATTCTGTATTGGAAAACACTTCCTATATCCATGATTGGTAGAATAAATGCTATAAAGATGGTGTTTTTACCACAATTATTATATTTGTTTCAGGCTATTCCTTTTTTTCTCCCAAAGACTTTAAAAAAAAAAAAAAGATAATATTATTTATAGTTTTATTTGGGATTATAAAAATCATAGAATAAGTAAAAAACATTTATGTAAATCTAAGATAAACGGAGGATTAGCACTTCCAAATTTTTTATATTATTTTTGGGCAGTCCAGATTAAGAATATGAATTTCTGGTGGGTAAATATGGATCATGAACCAATGTGGTTAAAGATGGAAAAGGAAGATTGTTTACCTTATAATGTAGGCTCGATTCTCTTTGCCCCAAAGGAAGTTCAAAAAAAAATTTATAGGGACAACCCTATAATTTATAATAATAGACGTATTTGGAAACAAATAGTTAAGACTTTACAGCTAGATAATCTCTCACTCAGACGACTAATAATGAATAACCCATTATTTAAACCCTCTATATTGGATGGAGGGTTTAGACATTGGGATGATTTAGGATTTAAAAGGATAGAGCACCTTTATAGAAAAGGAAAATTTCTTTTATTCCAAGAGTTTCAAGATATCTACGGATTGTCTCCGCAACACTTGTTTAGGTACTTACAAATTAGAGATTATATAAAATCCAACACACAAGATTATAAAAATAAAGTACCAGGATTATTAGATGATTTGTTTAATTTGCACCCAAATACAGAAAAATTAAATGTTGGAGACGTTACAATTAGAAAGAATCAGATTTGTCCTATTGGACAAATATAATTCCTTCGAACAAATATGGTCTCCATATATACAGTATCTAGAGAAGTAGCTGTTCTTGACATCACAGCTTGACGGGTACCCTGCGGGACTTGATGAGAATAACATATTCTTATACTAGGATTAATAGGCATGTCTTCATTGATATTATTATTTGTAATAGTTTTAGATACAATATATTTTGTTGATTTGTTGATATATAATATCTTTTCACTTTTTGTTAACCTTTTTTCCTTTCTCTATTTTCTTTTTCTCTTTTATATAATCAAATTATTATTTAATCACTCTCTTATTGATTTAAAACTACTCTATCCTTATCTTTATTTCCTAAAAAAATAGAAGATAATAACTTTCAACGGGTTATTTAAAAAAATATGGAATTAAGTTGATGTTTGTACAATGTTTACACTATTGTAAATTGATTACTTCTAATAAAAGAAATTAAATAAAAAAGAACAGGCTTCTGAAGTACCTAGAGTGATCAGTTCCGTGTCGGGATCCAATTTTATTTTTAGTGTTTTTGAAAAAAATTCAATAATTCCTCTCCAGAAATTATGTAACTTTATACAAGAGGCAAAGGAATGGGTTATAGTTGCTTGCTGAAGAAGACATTTATCGCAAATAGGAGATACATTTGGAGAGATCTTATTCAGTTTAGACTTTGAATAATAGAGTCTGTGTAGTATTTTAAACTGAATTAACGAATGCCTAACGTTAAGCAAACAGTTGTGTATATATAGAAGGTTTTCCTCCCATCTGCCTTTTAAAGTTTTTAGGCCAAGCTCATCTTTCCAAGCTCTTCTAATTACTTCTGACGATGGGGTTTCTATATTTAAAAGGGTGTTATACAGATATGATATTAACTTGTTTGACTCCGAGTTTCTATTCATACGTTCATCTAGTGTGTCTGGCAAAATAGATTGATAATCTTGGATATATGATTTCAGATAGTCTCGTATTTGAAGGTATCTAAAATATTGACTACCTTTCAGCTGATATTTCGACTGTAATTCTTGAAATGAGAGAAGAGTTCCCATCTCATAAAGATCTCAGAGTTTTTCAATTCCTAATCTTTCCCAATGTGTGAACGTTTTGTCTAAAATAGATGACTTGAATGAAGGGTTGTTGGCAATTGGTGAGAGAAGAGATACATTTCTCAGTTTAAGGGTTGACTTCACTTGTTTCCAGATTCGTAGGATACTGTGGATGATCGGATGTTCCTCACATAGTGTTTTCTTAAAATATATTGGAGAGAGATGAATCGTGCCTATATTAAAAGGCGAACAATCCTCCTTCTCCATTATTAACCATTTTACTTGTTGGCATGTGTTGTCCATCCAATAGATTACTTTTTTAATATTCGTAGACCAATGATAGTATAAAAAAATTGGGGAGATTTTTGGGGAGATCCACCAATTTCTTTGGGTTTACATAGATGTCGTTTATGGATTTTATGTGTTTTATAATCCCAAATAAAGTTTTTGATCAGAGAGTCAAGTTTTTTTAAAAATTTAGGAAGATAAATCGGTATTGATTGAAATAAGTACAGGATTTGTAGAAGGAAGATCATTTTTATGGCATTTATTCGGCCTATGAGAGACATTGGAAGTGTTTTCCAAAATTGAGTAAGGGCATTTAGTTTGGTAATTAAGGGAGGAAAGTTTGCTTGACATAGAGAAGTGTATTTTCCAGTTATGTGAACTCCAATATATTTACATTTTTCTGTAGCAATTCTAAAAGGGAATTTTAGGAGGTAGAAACATAGCAACGTAGAAAATAGGTGCAGGAGAAGGCCATTTGGCCCATCAAACCAGCACTGCCATACATTGTGATCATGGCTGATCGTCCTCTATTAATAACCCGTGCCTGCCTTCTCCCCATATCCCTTGACCCCACTAGCCCCTAGAGCTCTATCTAACTCTCTCTTAAATCCATCCAGTGACTTGGTCTCCACTGCCCTCTGTGGCAGGGAATTTCATAAATTCACAACTCTCTGGGTGAAAAAGTTTTTTCTCACCTCAGTCTTAAATGACCTCCCCTTTATTCTAAGACTGTGGCCCCTGGTTCTGGACTCACCCAACATTGGGAACATTTTTCCTGCATCTAGCTTGTCCAGTCCTTTTAGAATTTTGTATCTTTCTATAAGATTCCCCCTCATCCTTCTAAACTCCAGTGAATACAAGCCTAGTCTTTTCAATCGTTCCTCATATGACAGTCCCGCCATCCCAGGGATCAATCTTGTGAACCTATGCTGCACTGCCTCAATCACAAGGATGTGTCGGCTCTTGAGGTTTTATTGACATAATTTCACTTTAGTTCCAATTTATTCTACATCATGAAATGGAACCAAATTCCTCTATAAGATTTAGTACACTTGGAATGCTAACTTGGGAATTGGTGATATAAAATAATACATCATCTGCATATAATGATATTTTATTATTGGAATATTTAGTGTTATAGCCGTGAATATTCAAATGCACTCTTATACTTTCCACTGAAGGCTCAATCGTGAGGGCAAATAACAGGGGTGATAATGCATATCCCTGTCTATTGCCCCTTGGATATTAGTTTAACTTAGCATCATGTTCAGCATCAACATTGTTGGTTGAAGGGCCTGTTCCTGGGCTGTACTGTTCTATGTAATATGTTCTAAAGTGATCAAAGACTGATGGGCAAAATGGTTTGCTTCCGTGTTATGAAGAAATATGACAAATTTGTCCTAATTGCTGTGTATTTGTCTGCTCAATTCAGTCCAACATTGATCATAAGCAAGCATAGAGTTTGCAGTTCCATTGGGTCTACAATGATGTTCAACTTCCTCATTAGCAAAGATCCAGGGGGCTGCATTGAAATCAAGGAATAGTTCACTAAAATGTGCAGCAGAGGGCAAATGTTTAAACGGTTGTGACCAAACTGACACCCAAATAAGGGGCACTCAGAAAATATGCTGGAAGGAGATAACTTAGTAACATGGTGTCAGCACAATAACCTCTACCTCAATGTCAGCAAGGCTAGTTATTGACTTCAGGAAACAAGGTGGAGTAGTTGCCTCAATCCGAATCAATGGTTCCAAATTAGAAATGGTTGTGAGTTTCAAGTTCATTGGCTTTAATATTACCAACAATCTGTTGTGGACCAACCACATTGATGCAACAGCCAAGAAGACACATTAACACCTCTGCAAGTTGTCCAACTGCTTTAGGCTGTGCACACCACATGAAAGAAGAACACCTCTGCTTTCTGAGAAGACTGGGGATATTTGGCATGTCTCCAATGACTCTTATAAACGACTACAGAGGCACCATTGAAAGCAAATTGTTGGGTTACATCACAGCTAACTGAAAACAGCTCTGTCCTGACCACAAGATATTGCAGAGAATTATAGATATAGCTCAGCCTAGCACACAGACCAGTCGTCCACCCTATTGGCTCCAGCTACACTTCACGCTGCCTCAGTAAAACAGCCAAAATAATCAAAGATTTGTCCCACTGTATGATTCACCCCTAACCCATAGTTGACGTTGGACTTTGTTACAATGCAGAGAATTTTACTTCAGAGTCACGTGAGTGATTCCGTGAAGAAGTCCCCTCAGAGCGCACACGTGTCATTACGCCTTAGCGCATGACGAGATGACCGACTGACAGGCGCTGCTTCTTCCAGCGGTAGGTTAAACCTGAAGGTAAGTGTCAGACGTATTCCCAGGTTGTGTAGGAATCTCTCCTTACAGAG
Source organism: Raja brachyura (assembly GCA_963514005.1). The sequence continues at coordinate 39,477,724 of OY740789.1, read as the reverse complement.
GTTTCCTCTTGGATTTCGGGGCGAAGTCCGGACGGGCCGCAGGGAAACCTTTATGGACCGGGGGGAATTCCAGTCACGGACCGCAGGGAATCCCGGTCATGACCTCGGGGAATCCCGCCACGGTCCGCAGGGAACCCGCTACAGAGACCGCGGAAGTGCGGGTAGCGGGCAGCGGTTGAATTCGCCTTTCCGAGTCGCTGGCAGTGGAGCCAGCGGCTTCAGACTGGTGCCCGTAGCACCTAGGCAACCCCGCTTGGAGGGTAAGCCATGATATTATATCTCCCTCGCTGAGGAGGTGAGTGTAGGGAAGAGCAAAGTACCTACAGCCTGTTGCCTCAAACGAGTCGGGCCAGGAGGATTCCTGATGGAGAGGATCCCCTCCTAAATGGGTAACGTCTTTGAATGTTCTAACCCACATGGAGCACCTGATGGAGAGGTGCTCCACAATGATATGCTCCAAAGGAGGGAGTTATATCACGGTGGGTTTCCTCGGGGGCCTACGACAATGGCACCTGTTAACTGTGCACTGCAACTTTGGAACCTTTCTCAGTCGTGCACTACACAGCGCGGGGCAATTCTGCTGTCCCAGTATGACTACAAGGTTGAGTACAGAAGCTCCAAGTGCAACGCAGTTGCAGATGCATTGTCCCGGTTTCCCCATGAGAACTCTGACGTGGGAAGTGAGAACTCAATCTACACACTGCAAGTTGTAGATGAAGACTTTCCAGTGACTGCAAGAGAAATTGCAGCAGAAACAAAGAAAAGACACTGTGCTGAATTGGTCCATGAGCAGACATTGAACGGTTGGACTGAAATCGATAGTGGATTGAACTCAGTTCTAAACTCAGAGCTGAAGCCTTTCCATAATCAACGCCATGAATTATCATGTGAGCAGGGATGCATTAAGTGGGGTTACAGAGTGGCTGTACCAGAGTCTTTGAGAAACAAAATTATGAATGAACTTCATGCCAAACATCCTGGCATAGTAAGCATGAAGTCAATTGCCAGAAGTTTTGTGTATTGGCCTGGTATTGACTGTTACATTGAGTCACTGGTGAGCAAATGTAGCGTCTGCCAAAGTTGGCGGAGTAAACCACCAAAAACACCACTGCAACCCTGGTCATGATCAAGTAGACCTTTTCAGAGGGTTAATGTAGATTTTTGTGAAAAGGTTAATGATTACTTTCTGGTACTAGTAGATAGTCATTCCAAATAGATTGAGGTTAAGCATGTGGGGTTAAGCATTACTACTGAGTGTACCATAGATGAGTGGAGATCCATTTTTGCATGCCATGGTTTACTGGAAGAACTTGTTTCTGATAATGGGCCTCAGATTCATTCAGAACGGTTTGAACAGTTTATGCAGTGGGATGGTGTAAAACACATGCTTGTTCCCCTATACCAGCGGTGGGGATCCTGCGGTCTTCAAGGCCATTAAGTGCAGCCTTTTGTATGAATACAAATTTTGTAGAACAACTCTTTTAATTATTATGAACATGTTTTTGTTCATCTTTTATTATTTTAATTTTAATCTTAAAGAACGTATTTAAAATACCAAAGAGTAAAAGAAGATTTTACGAAATAATTCTCCCTGACTGACGGCCACATTTAGAACATTAGTAAGTCATGAGGGCTATTTTAACAAAATAATGTACATTTTGAGGTTTCTCTAATTGAAGTTTCTTGGATGCGGCCTTTTTAGTTTACAGCTAACTTAATGCGGTCTTCCACTATGAAAAGGTTCCCCACCCCTGCCCTGTACCATCCAGCCTCCAACGGGGCAGCAGAAAGGTCTGTTAGAATGGTCAAAGATGCTCTCAAGAAACTGGTTTTGCAGCTCATGCTGAAAAACTCAGTGCAAAACTCAGCATGAAACATCGTTTGTCTAATTTCTTGTTGAAGTACAGAACTACACAACACCCAACAACGGGTTACTCACCTGCAGAACTGTTGATGAAGAGAAGGCTAAGAATATGCCAAAGTATAATTCAACCCAATTTGGCCTTGAGAGTTGAGCAAAAACAGTTAAGTCAAAAATGCCATTTTAACTCCCACAAAAAGGAGAGGAACCTCAAGCCAGATGAGCAGGTTCATGTTCTCAGTCCTCCCAACAAGTCCAGTCGAGACAAATGGGATGTTGGGAAAATAATGGAAGTGTGTGGAACAAAAAGATACAGTTGAAGTTGAAGATAGGATAAAAAATATTCATGTTGGTCAAATGATTCCAGCCAAAGATAAACCAAAAACTGAGCATAAAGTCCTAATCCCCGAGTTTTTATCTGAGAGTGAGTTGGAAGAGACCACTGTGGTTGAAACACATAGTTCAGTTAGTACAGCCAAAGAACCAGATCCCTCTGGTCTATTGTAAGATTCTAAAACAGAGCCAAACAAGCCGACAGTTGAGTCAACACCTAAACCTGTTACGCCTGTTACTGTTAGATGATCAGGCAGGATCCGTAAACCAATCGTCAGGTTAGCTTTGTAAGTTAAATAACTCACTGCATAGGTAAAACAAAAATGTGTCGATATGCAAAATAAATACTGGCTTAAATCAAGTATCACAATAACAAAATTGTAACTGAGTACTTAGATTTAATACTTAAAAAATGGAGAGCAATGTAATGTATTCATACATATTCATGTGGATGTTAATGAGTTGGTGTTCATTATAAGCAGAGAATGCTGGGTAATAAATCTCTCTCTCTCTTGATCCAGTCAACCAGCGTGTAAGTCTAGTTCTTCATTCTGCCGTCCGGAATATAACATATGGCAGTAAAAAATCTGAAGCTAAACCTAAAGCTAATGTGCAGCAAGTACATGTCTGAAGAAGGGTCTCACCCCGAAACGTCGCCTATACCTTTTCTCCAGTGATATTGCCTGACCCGCTGAGTTACTCCAGCTTTTTGAGTCTGTCAACATGTATTATCAGCTGGTTTGCTGAAGTCTCTCATGGGAAGATAAGTTTGAAAATTATATTCTCGGAAGTGTGAGATTGCCGCCTTGCAAGTCCAATGCTGCTCCGAAACTCACCGTTGGCCTCACTCAATCACCCTCCCTCTTCATTACCGGTACTTTCCTGAGGGTCCCTTTTGGCATGGACCAGTGAGCTAACTATAAGACTCTCCTCACCTGCAGACTGCCAGGTTTATAACAGCTCAAATTCAGGATGTCAATACAGTGCATGCAAATGCAAACGGTGCTTAATTGGAGGTGAGACATTGTAGCAGCCAAGGACATGCAAAATGCCATGGATAAAATCTGTGTGAATGAATGAATCAATACAGATGAAATTTTACATAGATTTCGTAAGATATTGGCCCCTTTGGAAATTAAAATTGGAAACATAAATGATTTAGAAGTGCTATAGGCAAAATTGAATGATATCTGTATGAGGTAAGTAGACCCAGCATTGAACACAGTCTTTCATGCTATGGAAGCAGTCAAAAATAGTTAGCAGCAAGCTGGAGCATAAAGCTGTAAAATCAATTTCAGTTCACGGTGAAGAATGTCATGTTAACCCTGCAGAATGTATTGGTCTGACTGTGCCTCGAGTGCTGGATCTCATTTTGTGAGAAATCATCAGAGACACTGAGATTTCTGAGGAGCTGCAGGAAGAAAATTCAAGGTTGACCCCTTCTGATCCTTTGCTTCACAGGGACATAACTGAGAACACAAACATTGATGTAATGCCTTCAACATAGCAAGGCATCCCTGGATGGGAATTTATCACGACAAGACAGTTTCCAAGATGGAGAAGGTATATTAGGAGCAAGTAAAGGCTGAGACACCAAATTGGGTTCTAAGGAATGTCTTAAAGAAGAACAGCTGGAGAGGCAGAGGATTTGTCAAGAGTTTGAGATGTTCACTTCTGAGATGACTATCACAGAACGTAAAATATACAGCAAGTAACAGGTCCTTCAGCCCACATTATCTGTGCCGAACTTGGTGCCATGTTAAACTAATCTTTTCTGTGTGCATGTGATTCATATCCCTCTACTCCCTGCATATCCATATGCCATCCTAAAAGTCATATAGAAAGATGACACAAGATTTTGGCTGAAGTTTACAGAGATGAATCCAATCAGACCAGAGCACATTTGGGACTATAAGCAGCAAATGTGCCGTGGCAAGGGTTGATGGACAAATGTTATGGTGTAAAATACTTCATTGATAGGATGAGTTTGAGAAGTTCACAGAAACAGTCTGCAGAGGAAGTCAGAAATTAAGTGTTGCGAATGAGGACAAAAGTTCATGCCTGTGATATTTGTCATGAAATGGGAGAGAGTGCAACATGGCAGTACTTTGCCTGGAAATTTCACTGTCTATCTTGCACAGTGATGTAGCGAATAGAACCATTGCTTTACAACAGCAGCAACCTGGGTTCAATACTGCTTTCTCATGCTCTTTCTGTGGAGTTTCCATGTTGTCTCTGCGACTGCGTGGGTTTCCTTACATAAGCCAAGTCTGTGTGGGTTCATAGGTTAACTGGACATTGTAAATTTCCCCTAGTTTAGATGGTTTGTGAATGTGGGGAGTATATACTCCAAGAAGAATTAGTGGGGAAATGTGAATTGTCCATTAGTTAGTAAAGTATTAATGCTATTTGGTCCACTCAGAGTAGTTGAGTGACTCATATTTACCAATAGGTAATTAGAGTCATATTTTATCTGGGTACAACATTGAAGCTTTGGCAGGGTGGAAGATTGCAACCTTCACGTAGTCCACCCTGTTTGGACATGCAATCAACTTGACGTGCACAAACGGAAGATCAAATAGAACAAGTTGTCCTACAACTTTAGGCTGTGCATGCCACACAAAGAAGAAGATTGAAGCTTTGGCAACAAATTAGTAGGTTTAATAAAATCTACTAATTTTATTAAAATCGCGGGGTCCGCGATGTTACAATTCCTGCTGCGCTGCCACTGATGCTCTGGGTCCACGATGTTACAGTCCCCACTGCGTCGCCACTGAAGCTCTGGGACCGACTCTGGGAAAGTCCGCACCAAACCAGCTGTAAGGCCACGAGGACGGATGCGAAGAAGCGACAAGGAAGAAAGTCGCATCTCCGTCGAGGTAGGTGCCTGAAAACGGTTTTCCCCCATTCCCCCCCACCACCCCCCACATAAGACATACAGAGAAACAAAAAAAGTTGAAACAACAAACCTGCTGCAGGTAAGGCAGCCAACTCGCAGTCCCACAAGAACCGGCTTATATGGTTTATACTGCCTTGGAGTAGCTGTGATCTGAATCACGCTGGCAGCCTTTAACAGGAAGGAAAGATGGGGGCAATCCATCTTGTGACAATGCTTCTCTCACTGTCCAAAAATTAAACTATTAAAGGAATTCAGTGGGTCAGGTAGCATCTGTGAGGGAATGCACAAGTGATGCTTCAGGCTGGGACCCTTGTACAGACTAATGGAAGAGTGGAGAGATAGCCTGGTGGGAAGATGAGAGGGGAAGGAGTAAGGCAAGAGCCGGCAAGTGATAGATAGATCCAGGTGAGGAGGTTAATTGGCAGACGTCAGGTGGGGGAGAGAAGCGTGAAAATAGTAAGATTAAACAAGAACTTGCCAGTTTGAATTTTGATCCTTATTTTATGAGGAGTTACGATGAAGGATTTCGTGAAGACCCCGCCAGCACGCATGCGCGACATTCTTCAAAGCAGCGGTGTAAAATCACATATAGTAGCACTGACTGGAGATAGTAAGATTAAGAGACACTAATATACCAGTTGACCTTATGATAGAGGGTTGGGAGCGTTGGGCACAAAATCCATCATCGTAACTCCTCATAAAATAAGGATCAAACTTCAAACTGGTAAGTTCTCATTTAATCTTACTACTTTACTTCGGAGTCACGTGAGTGACTTCGTGAAGATTTCAAAGCTCTGTGATTTCACGCCCTGGACCACGTCCATGCTCACACACTGCCGTAATAACTGATGGAGGAAGTATGTTGACGTATTTCAGACTCGAATCAAAGCTGAAAAACAATAATGTATTTATTAATACAAAACAAAAAAACCCTGAATTTGGGGAACGTTTAGGGAACAGAACTTAAAACACTATCCGCAAATGTTGCGGGAGCGGCCACAGGTATATTATAGAAACGTTGAAATGTTCCATCACTGGCCCAGCTCGTTGTTGCGAGGACATGATCCATGGGTACCTCCATGGTCCTCGCCGCTAATGTGTATGCAGCCCTGGTAGAATGAGATTTTAAAATGTCAGTGTCTACACCTGCTGCACCCAATACCACCCTGAGCCACCTGGAAATAGTCTGCACCGTCACCCTGTAATGTGGGTTTTTAAAACTAATGAACAGACCTGTTTCCAGTCTCCTGATGTTTTGGGTGACATTAATGTAATGTCAGAGATAGGTGGTTATGCAGAGGCGCACATCAATGGGATATGCACGGAATTCCAATTTAAGGCCTGTTGTTCCAGGTCTATGATGTTTGAGTAACTCATCTATAAAGAAGGTTACCTTGGTGGGGGGTTGAGACCATCCTGTCCAGTTTTAGTTTGTGGAGGATCTGGATCCGTTGAGCTGTGATCAGTGCCATTAACTTTACCACTTTGTAGGTGAGTTTATCCAGTGGTAGATCTGAAACTGGTGACCAACTCTTGAGTAGGGACAACACAACCCCAATGTCCCAGGTCATATTATAGCTTGGTCTAGGAGGGTTAGAATTAAAAATACCCCTCATGAGTTTCAATACCAGCTGGTGGGATATTGAGGTAGGATGACAATGTGCTTATGGCACTGTTGATGGCACTGTAGCTGAGGCCCTCATCACAGTGAAGGCCCGCGAGGAATTCCAGCACATCAGTGATCGTGGTGGAGTTGTAGGTGGTATTGGTCCGGGAACAGAAGGCCTCCCATTTCCTTATTTGGGTGAGGTACTGCTTCCTCGTGGACTTTCTACAGTACACCATGATGATATCCATGGTTCTTGTTGACAGCCCAAATCCCAGTAATGGTCTCTTCAGAGCCTGCAAGTCAACAGGTTCAGATGACCATGGCACGGATGACTTTCCCCTGTTTTGGGATGTGTCAGTAGATTCGGGCATTTAGGAACCTGCACCCATGGTTCCTTCACCATGTCGAGGACCACCGGGTACCATTGTTGTGTGGGCCAGTCGGGTATTATCAGAGTACCTGATGCAGAATCTAGCTGGATTTTCTGCAATACCCAACTGATGAGGCAGAAAGGGGGAAGTGCATAGAAGAACAACTTCCTCCAATGTAGCGAGAACGCGTCCATCACTACTGCCCCAGGATCTGGTTCCCAAGAGACATATGTTGGTATCTGATGGCTCAACCTGGACTCAAAGAGGTCGATATCTGGTGTTCCATACTTAGCTATAATGTTAGCAAATATTTGGGGGTTCAACATCCACTCGGTGTTGTCATTGAATACACGTGACCTGGTGTCCGCCATTGTATTCAGCTGACCCGGAAGGTATGTAGCTGATATCTAAATATTTATTTCAATGCACCAGTGCCAAATTATGTTTGCCAATTCATCGCAAGATATCGACTTGATATATGGTTTATAAGCCATATGGCTTAAATATGCCACCACTGTGGTATTATCTATCTGTAGATGGACATGCGTATGATGCATATTCGTACAGTAGGCCCGCAGTCCATGAAATGCTCCCAGCATTTCCAAATAGTTTATACCTCGTTTTGGCGTAATGTAGATTTGTGCAAATCCCATCTGCCGCCACCACTGCAAGTGGTGTCGGTAGCTCCCCAGCCCTGGGTGCTTGCGTTGGTTTGTAACACGACTGACGGGTTTGTAACTATGATGGGATTGAAACAATCTGGAATGTTGTTAATCCACCATTGTAGCTCATCTTTTGCTTTGTTTGGTAGCTGCATAGGTCTGTCAAAATGTCCAGCGTTGGTTTTGAGTGCTGAGATTTTTGCTCTTTGCAAATTTTGATAATGTAATGGTCCAAATCGTGCAGCTGGAAATGTAGCTACAAATTTAGCTACAAGTTTTCCAATCACCTTGGCAGCATGTCTAATAATCGGTTTCCTGGCGCAAGCAAGGCTATTACATTCCTCTATTATGTCTGTTACTTTGTTCTCTGGGAAAGTGATAATCATACGATTGGTGTTAACCATGAATCCCAGATAGTCCATAATCACAGAAGGGTTAAACTTTGATTTGTCTGGATGGATGACGAACCCCAGTTTTTCGAACAGTGACTTGGTAGCTGTCACAGCTAATTTAGCTAATTCCAAAGTTTTCCCCACAATCAGAATGTCATCAAGATATGCCATGACTATGTGGTTTTGTCTTCGTAGAGACGCCAATACTGGTTTTAATATTTTGGTAAATAACCTGGGGGCTGTTGTAAGTCCATTAGGTAATGCTTTATACTGCCATAGTTGCCCCATCCAGACAAAGTTTAAGTATTTATGGTGATGTTTATGTATAGGTACTGAATAGTGTGCATCCTTTAGATTGATGCAGGCCATGAAGTACCCTCCGGAAATCAGTTGCTTGGCAGTTTCAAATGTTTCCATCTTGAAATGGTTATATTGTACAAAAGTATTCAATTGGGTTAAATCAATTATTATACGACATCCGCCATCTTTTTTGGTTTTAGTAAAGATGTTAGATACAAACTCAAGAGGTTCATGTATCGTTTTTTCTATAACCCCCTTGGTGTACAACCATAATAGTTCTGCATGTCCTTCCACTTTCTCTTTGTGAGAAAGTGCAAATTTCCGGCTAGGTACATGCTAAGCTGGGGGAAGATGTCCGTTTATTAATTCAATTTTGTAACCTTGAATACTTTGTAATATGAAAGTGTCAGAAGTAATAGAACTCCATGCAACCCCAAACAGATGCAATTCCGTCATGTCCGTACCATCTACTGACCTGGCAAACGCCGTGATGCCTGAGGTCAGTAATTTCTGGATTCTTTGGATTTTTAATTCCTGAGCCCTAATTCCAGGGCTGATTTTTCCCCATATGGGTGTATTTACGGTAGGGACATTCAGCGACACACAATTTTCTGGAGACATGTATTTACTGGTTGTCTCCGAGATTACCTGTTCTTGTAGCTGGTGAGTCGTCAGGTAATTTATGCTAGGCGCTAACCTCGGCTGAAACGGTAGGGAGTCGGGGTCTTGGGTACCCTGCTCCCGCGCGGTCCTACCGTCGGCATGCAGCTCCCTGGACTGCTGCGGTGGATAGTTGAGTCCTGCCGACTGAGCGGGGCTCCCCGACTGCTGATGGTACTATGGTCAGCTCCGGGGATGTTGGCCGCCGCCTTCACTCTGAAGTCCCGCGGTCCTGAGAGGCATGCTTCAGCGCAGTTCTTTTCTCCATCGTTTTCCTGTAGGCATAAACAAGTACAGAAAAACTAACCAGCTCAAGGTTAGTGAAAACTTACCTGAGGTCCTTTTTGTAGCTGCCGGCACAGGAACACACTCCCACCCCAGCTGTCGACTGCAAATGCGAGCGACAATATGTTGTGCATGCGTGCTGGCGGGGTCTGGAGGTGATAAGTAGAGAAGACAAAAGGATGATGAGGAAGGAAGGTGGGGAGTGAAATGTAGAACTAGAGGGAGGTACAGGTCTTCTGTTTCCCAGGCCCCCATTCTCTCATCTTCACCATGGATGTCCAGTCACTCTACACCTCCATCCTCCACCAGGAGGGTCTTAAAGCCGTCCGTTCTTCCTCGACCGCAGAACCAACCATCCCTGTCTACCAATACTCTCCTCCGCCTAGCGGAGCTGGTCCTTACCCTCAACGACTTTTCATTTGACTCCTCCAATTTCCTACAAATCCAAGGCATAGCTATGGGTACGCGCATGGGCCCCAGCTATGCCTGACCCTTTTTAGGGTATGTCGAACAATCCTTGTTCGAGGTGTACCTTGGCCCTATCCCCAAACTCTACCTCTGCTACATTGATGACTGCATTGGTGTTACCTCCTGCACCCATGCAGAACTCACTGACTTCATCCATTTCACCACTAACTTCCATCCGGCACTCAAATTTACCAGGACCATTTCCGACATCTACCAACCATTTCTGGACCTCACTATCTCCATTGCAGGTAACAGACTACTGACCGACTGACCCACTGACTCCCATGGCTATCTGGATTACACTTCTTCCCACCCTGCTTCCTGTAAGGACTCTATCCCCTACTCCCAATTCCTTCGTCCACACCGCATCTGCACCCTGGATGAGGTATTCCAAAGCAGGGATTCGGACATGTCCTCATTCTTAAGGGAACGGGGGTTCTCCTCTTTATAAATGAGTCACCAGGGTGACTCCTATACCCCGTAATTTTGCTCTCACTTCCCATCTTCCCACTCGTAACAAGGACAGAGTCCCCCTTGTCCTCACCTTCCACCCGACCAGCCGTCACATAGAACAAAATTTGGTGCACTTATAGCAAGGTGGCGAAAAATCGTGCACTATCGGATATCATTTTTGTGCAAATGTAAATACAACGCAAACCGGAAGAGGAGAAGATGAGAGATTTAGTTAAGTATAGATTAGACAGGTACGCAGAGAGCACGGGTTTAGAGGGAGATGGGCCAAATGCAGGCATGTGGGACTAGTGTGGATGGGACAAGTTGGCCGGTATGGTCAAGTGGGGCCGAAGAGTCTGTTTCCACACTGTATCACTCTATGACTCTATGACTCCATGACTGTATGTAGAACCATATTTCTAACTGAGCTTAACTGCTTCAGGCCAAGACTTTTACCAAGTATTTATCAAGTATTCTTCAGTAAAATTCCTTAAGTCTTTTTTGCTGCTTCTCATACCTACTCTATAATGTTGCTTTCTGTAGGACCCAATTACAGGAACTGCTTTGAGGGGAAGGAATTCAGGAAGGGAGATAATAATGAAGGTAATATAACATGGCAGAGAGAGTTGAATATGCTCACAGGCAGCTGGAGCTGCCTGGCAGAAATTAATTGAAGTCACGTTCAACTGAGCATGCCCTGCCTTTCCCCAAAGCTCCTCGCTCCCATGACAAGAAGCTGACAAGCCTAAAACCAAAGGGAATAGCAGCAGGCTCAGCATTCCATGAACTAATCTGCCTGGACTTCAAAGGTCATTGCAGGTCTCTGGAGAGATGTCCACATGCCCTGTGGTTGATTTCAGAGCAGGGCTCCTTTCTGGAACTGGGATAACTTCCTACTCAGGGTCAATTGGCTGGAGCCTGGCAAACTGTTCAAGTTGGCGGTGTTCAGCAAAACATAAATAGTTGGAGGGACTCAACAAGTCATGCAGCAACTCTGGAGGGAAATGAACAGAGGGTGTTTTGAGTCAGGACCCTTCTTCACGCTCAGATGTGCCAGAGGAATACAACGGGTCAGGCAGCATCTGAGGTCAGGGCACTTTTTCCTCAGTCAAAATGTAATCTGTCCATTCCCTCCGCAGATGCTGCCTGACCTGCTGAGTTCTTCCAGCATTTTCAGCATTTTCAGCACCCTAGTTTCTGGTGTATCCAGTGTTCAGCTATTATCTTCCACAATACCCTTTGTCTTTTACAATGGGATCTAAATAAGAGCAATCGCTAAGCTACTTTTGGATCATACAATTCTCCTGGTGTTAATCTGCAAATCTAGTGCCTTCCTACTGACCCATTTAACATACTATTTGAGTCACTGATGGCTCCTATATATTGTACTAATGTATGATTATGATTTGCCTGGACAGTACACAAATAAAATGTATATATCTTTGCACACATAACATTACTAAACCAATATCAATACCAATACTAATCTGAATGGATTTTTGTATGAGTACGTTTAATGGAGACTCCACCTTCCCCATGCTGTCCTCTTCTTCTTCAGTTTCCTATGAACCATCTACTGCTTAACTCTTGAAATAAAGTCCAAAGCAATTTCAGAAAGAGACGCGGGAGGGTTAGTTTGCGTATTGCCCGTGATATTGCATACATTGGGAAATTCATTGTGGAAGGTGGCATTGGAAGGAAAAGGAGATTATAATGCACAGCAAAACTGCTAAGGTTGCAGACCAGTCCAAGTAGCTCCACAGTCAGTTTTTGAAATTGATGTTATGTAAGCTTAAGATGTAGATCTAAGTTTCTCAATCACTTGCTCCCACTGCTAGATAGAACGGAAAAAAGTTCATTGAGATATGTTGAAGATATCAATACTACGTTTGAGTGGTGATGTTGCAGAAGTACAGAATAGTGAATAAATACTGGCGTTTTAGTTTAGTTTAGAGACGCCGAATGGAACCTGGCCCTTTTGTTCAACACGTTCACGCTGACCATTGAACACATGACCTATGTTATCCCACTTTCTCATCCACTCCTTATACATGAGGGGCAATTTTTACAAGAGGCCAATTAACATATTAACCCGCATGCCTTTTGGGTGGTGAGAGGAAACTGGAGCACCTGGAGGAAACCCATGCAGTCGATATGAGAACCAGCAAATTCCACACAGATAGTACCCAAGATTGGAATTGAACCTGGTGTCTCTACCAGCTGCACCACTGTACTGCCCTAAATAGAGAAAAGGAGAGGAGCATTGATAATGTATATTAAATAGGTGACATGTGCGGAGTAGAGGCCTGAATTAGGAGGGTTGTCTTATCAATCGTGCTAAGCTCATCACATTTACAACATTCCAGTAATATCCAATAGTGCAATAGTGCAATACATGACTTTAGTACCCCTGTATATTTGACGCTCTGTGCAACAGTCTGAAAACTATTGGCCACTGACTGTGTTCCATTTGTGAATATGGGAATTGTTGTAAGATTAAGACAGGGTCCAACTTTCATAATTCAAAGTGTCAACCTCAATGTAAGCTATGTATGCTACCTTGTGAGGCATGGAGCTACTGTACACAGCATGAAAACAGCCCCTTTGGCCCACCTTGTCCATGCAGACCAAGTTAACATTCTGGGCTTTTCTCAATTGCCAGCATTTGGCCCATAATTCTCTAAAACATCCTTATCCTCATGTCCAAAGTCTTTTGAAAGTTTTAATTGGTATTTAAAATTGAATAAAATAATGGTTTTGACATATTATAATAGGCATTCAGGCATTGACAGCGTGAGCTGTCCTGATGTTGGGGGAGTCCAGAACAAGGGGTCACAGTCTAAGGATAAGGGGGAATTCCTTTAGGACCGAAATGAGGAAAACATTCTTTACACAGAGAGTCGTGAGTCTCTGGAATTCTCTGCCACAGAAGGTAGTTGAGGCCAGTTCATTGGCTATATTTAAGAGGGCGTTAGATGTGGCACTTGTGGCTAAAGGGATCAGGGGGTATGGAGAGAAGGCAGGTACGGGATACTGAGTTGGATGATCAGCCATGATCACATTGAATGGCGGTGCAGGCTCGAAGGGCCGAATGGCCTACTCCTGCACCTATTTTCTATGTTTCTATGTTTCTATGAGCTATACAGTCATTAGTCATACAGCATGGAATTATGCCCTTTGGCCCAACTCGTCTATTACCACCAAGTTGCCCCATCAAAGCTATTGCACGTGTTTGGTCCATATCCCTCTAAACATTTCCTATCCATGTATCTGTCGAAGTGTCTTTTAAATATGGTTTACCTGACTCACCAAACTAGTTTGGCAGTTTGTTCTATATACCCACTACACTCTGAGTGAAAAAGTTGCCCCTCAGTTTCCTATTAAATCTGTGTGCTCCAGTTCTCAATTTCCCCAAGCCTGGCTAAAATGACTCTGCATTCACCCTATTCAATTCTCCCCATGATTTTATACACCTCCATTATATCAACCCTCAGAATCCTGTACTCCTAGGAAAAATGACCTAACCTGCCCAAACTCTTCCTATAGTTCTGCCTGTGAATCCTGGCAACATCCTCATAGATCTTCTCATGTCAATAAATGTTGGGCATAGTCTTGGCTACCATTCTATTCATTGTCATTGAATCATTGGGACCATCGATTTCAGATCAGGCTTTGTGTCTAGTGTCAGCTAAATTCCTATGGTTGGAACCTACTGTTCTTTACTGACACACCTAGTTTCAAAGCAAGAAGTTTCAACACAACAAATATTCCAAAGTACTTTTCAATTAATTTATTGGTGTTCACTGTTTCACTGACATTGATTCAAGCTGCAACTTAGCTAAGATTTATTCTTTAAGAAACTTAAGGCATAGCATATTTTACTAATAATGCCATAATTGTAGTTTTAGATCCATTTTAATCCTCAATAAGTGAAACATTAGTGCGTGCTGAAGCATTAACCATTGTTTGAGTTAAGCTCATTAAACTCACATTATCATGCAATACTCAACATTCAAGCCCCAATACCATCCTGCTTAATTTAGCTTAAAATGCTTTATTTGTTAATAGTATAAATATCTCAACTCAGACAGTCAGTCATCAACTGTTGCTTCGTAATTTATTTGTACCTAAACTTTATTTGCACTAATATCCTCTCTGTGTTTTTATTTTGGTCAGTCTTTTCCTTTTCATCATCTTGCAGAATTCATGTGTGAATTTATGCATTATTTATGTATAATGGATGATTTTGTATGTGGTATGCATCAATGTGTCTGTGATAGTGCTTCAAGCAAGATTTTCATTCAATCTGTATCTCACTGTATTTGTACATATGAGAATAGACTTGACTTTACTCGACTTATTACAAACTTACTGTTTGGAGTATTGTGTTCAGTTTTGGTCACCCTGTTATAAGAAAGATGTCGTTGAGATAGAAAGAGTGCAGAGGAGATTTAGAAGGCTCTTACCAGGACTTGAGGGCTTGAACTATAAGGAGTGATTGGGCAACCTAGCATTTTATTATTGGAAGGGCAGGAGGATAAGGGGTGATCTTATAAAAGTGCATAAAATCATGAGGGGATTGATAGCGTCAAGAGTCAAGAGTGTTTTATTGTCATATGTCCCAGATAGAACAATGATATCTTACTTGCTGCAGCACAACAGTATATTTAAACATTGTACACAGTAAGCAATATGATAAACGAGAGAGGAAAAAAAAGTTCAGTGTATATGTAGACATATACTCACTGCACATATATACTGTAGGTAACCCTTGCTCTCTCGCTTCATTCCCCCCGTCCCAGTTCTCCCAATAGTCCCACTGTCTCCGCCTACATTCTTTCTTTGTCCTACCCCCTCCCCTGACATCAGTCTGAAAAAGGGTCTTGACCCAAAACGTCGCCAATTCCTTCTCTACATAGATGCTGCCTCACCTGCCGAGTTTCTCCATCTTTTTGTGACTCCCATATATATATTGTGTAATTAATATATATACAAACATTTTCATACCCCTTGAACTTTTCCACATTTTGTCATGTTACAACCACAAACGTAAATGTATTTTATTGGGATTTTATGTGATAGACCTACACAGAGTGGCGCATAATTGTGAAGTGGAAAGAAAATGATACATGGTTTTCAAACTTTTTTACAAATAAAAACCTGAAAAACGGTAGAAGAGCTCCAAGTCGTGGTGGGCACGGAACTCATTGAGGTAGGGATGGAGGGGTACAAAGGTAAGACCTCTGCTGAGGACCGACCGTTTGGTGTCGGAGAGGGGGAGGTCAGGGGGGATGGTGAACACACGGCAGGGATGGGGGTTGGGGCCGGAGGAAGGCAGGTGAGTGGACTGAGGACGAAGCGTTGTGTGGTAGGGGGGGTGGAGGGTGGTCAGGGGGTGGGGAGGTATGAGGGCTGTGGTGTGGGTAGGGAAGAGCAGGGGTCACATAGTTGGAGGGGGATGGTCAGAGGTCAGCGGGCGATGCGTGGGAGGGGCCGGTGGGCGGATGGTCGGTGGGGCGGTGTAGTTTGGCCCGGCCGGTGAGGCGGCGAGATAAGTGGGGTGCGGTGCGGCGGCCATGTTTGGGGAGCCCCGGTCCGGCAGCGATGCTCTTTAGGCCCGGTCCGGCGGTGATGTGGTGTAGGCCCGATCCGGCGGCGATGTGGGGTCGGCCTGGACCGGCGGCGATGTTGGGTAGGCCTGGTCCGGCGGAGATGTTGGGTAGGCCTGGTCCGGCGGAGATGTTAGGTGGGCCCGGTCACTAAATGGCGTTATTTACAGACCCCCAAATAGTAGCCCGGATGTGGGATGTAAGTTGCAGCAGGAGTTAAAACTGGCATGTAACCAAGGTAATGCCACTGTGGTGATGGGGGATTTCAATATGCAGGTCAACTAGGAAGATCATGTTGCTTCAGGACCCCAAGATGAAGTATGAGGGGAAGCTGGCCAGGAATATAAAGAAGGACAGTAAAAGCTTCTTTAGATATGTCAAGGGAAAAAGAGCAGCAAAGTCAAATGTGGGTCCCTTGAAGGCAGACACGGGTGAAATTATTATGGGCAACAAAGAAATGGCAGAAGAGTTGAATAGGTACTTCGGATCTGTCTTCACTAAGGAAGACACAAACAATCTCCCAGATGTACTGGAGGACAGAGGATCTAAGGAGGTAGAGGAACTGAAAGACATTTTCATTAGGCATGAAATAGTATTGGGTAGCCTAATGGGATTGAAGGATGATAAATCCCCTGGGCCTGATGTTCTGCATCCCAGGGTCCTCAGGGAGGTGGCTATAGAAATAGTGGAATCATTGGTGATCAATTTCCAATGTCCAATAGATTCAGGATCAGTTCCTGTGGATTGGAGGATAGCTAATGTTATCCCACTTTTCAAGAAAGGAGCGAGAGAGAAAACGGGGAATTACAGACCAGTTAGCCTGATTCGATGGTGGGAAAAATGCTGGAGTCAATTATTAAAGAGGTAATAATGGGGCATTTGGATAGCAGTAAAAGGATTAGTGCAAGTTAACATGGATTTATGAAATCATGCTTGACTAATCTTCTGGAATTTTTTGAGGATGTGACAAGTGATATGGATGAAGGGGTGCCAGTGGATGTTGTGTATCTAGACTTTCAGAAAGCCTTTGATAAGGTCCTGCATGGGAGACTGGTGAGTAAAATTAAAGGTCATGGTATTGGGGGTAGGGTGTTGACATGGATAGAAAATTGGTTGGCAGACCAGAAGCAAAGAGTAGGAGTGACCGGGTCCTTTTCAGAATGGCAGGTACTGGCGAGTGGAGTGCCGCAAGGCTCGGTGTTGGGGCCACAACTGTTTACCATATATATTAATGATTTGGAAGGGGGAATTAGGAGCAACGCTAGCAAGTTTGCGGATAACACAAAGCTGGGTGGCAGTGTGAACTGTGAAGAGAATGTTAGATTGCAGGGTGACCTGGACAGGTTGAGTGAGTGGGCAGATGCAGTATAATATAGATAAATGTGAAGTTATCCACTTTGGTGGCAAAAACAAGGGGGAGATTATTATCTCAATGGTGTTAGATTAGGTAAGGGGGAGGTACAGCAAGACCTGGGTGTCCTTGTACTGAAAGCTAGCGTGCAGATACAGCAGGCAGTAAAGAAAACTCATGGAATTTTAGCCTTCATAACAAGAGGATTGCAATATAGGAGTAAAGAGGTTATTCTGCAGTTGTATAGGGCTCTGGTGAGACCACATCTGGAGTTTTGGTTTTCTAATTTGAGGAAGGATATCCTTGTGATTGTGGCAGTGCAGCATAGGTTCACGAGATTGATCCCTGGGATGGCGGGACTGTCATATGAGGACAGATTGAAAAGGCTAGGCTTGTATTCACTGGAGTTTAGAAGGTTGAGGGGGATCTTATAGAAACATATAAAATTATAAAAGGACTGGACAAGCTAGATGCAGGAAAAATGGTCCCAATGTTGGATGAGTCCAAAAACAGGGGCCACAGTCTTAGAAGGGGAGGTCATTTAAGACTGAGGTGCGCAAAAACTTTTTCACCCAGAGAGTTGTGAAATTATGGAAATCCCTGCCACCGAGGGCCGTGGAGGCCAAATCACTGGATGGATTTAAGCGAGAGTTAAATAGAGCTCTAAGGGCTAGTGGAGTCAAGGGATATGGGGAGAAAGCAGGCACGGGTTATTGATAGGGAACGATCAGCCATGATCACAATAAATGGTGGTGCTGGCTCGATGGCCTCCTCCTGCACCTACTTTCTATGTTTGTATGTTTCTAGGGCAGAGGGCAGACAGAGAGGGCAGAGGCAGCGAACGTAGAGACAGAGAGGGCAGAGCATGACAGGGACAGAGAGAGAGCAGTGACAGATGCAGAGAGAGAGCAGGTACAGAGGCAGAGAGAGGACAGAGACGGAGACAAGGGCAGAGATAGGGGCAGAGAGAGGGCAGAGAGAGGGCAGAGAGAGGGCAGAGAGAGGGCTGTAAGAGGGCAGAGAGAGGGCAGAGAGGGACGGAGCACCACTCCAACACTCACCCATAGGTCACAATACGCACCAGCCGAGGACCGGACCCGAGCCAAGGACCGGACCAAGCCAAGGACCGGACCAGAGCCCAGCCGAGGTGCGGCTGGCGAGTGGGTGAGCGTCGACCAATGGACCATGAGTTGGGCCACCTCAGTCTTCAGCTATGATCTTTGGTCTTCAGTCGACAGCCCAACTTCATTTCCGGCAGCTTCTTTTGAATAACAAGGGGAGGAGGGAGGGGTGGGTGGTTGACGTCATTCGCAGCATGAGAAAGAGGGCACGCAGACCTATTGTGACATCATCAGCAAAAGACAGTCATTTTAAAATTAAGTTTTGTCAGTAATACCTCAAGAAATAAAGCATTACATTTTCAGATAAGGCGATTTTGGACTCCACAGGAAAAATGTCTACTGGAATATGTAAATATTTTACCGTTACCGCGTAGATTTTTCACGAAGATGTGACAACACACAAGCAAATAAACACACACACACACACACACACACACACACACACACACACACACACACACACACACACACACACACACACACACACACACACACACACACACACACACACACACACACACACACGATCAGAATTTTAATAGGTACTTGATGAAGTGGGACCCGTTGGGTCCTGTCCCCTCAACGGACGGTTGTGGGGGGGGGGGGGAGGGCATGGCCTGCGGCTTCACACACACACTAACTACCCCTCACACACACACATACACACACTAATCACCCCACACACACTAACCACTTACCTTGATATTATATTAATATTACTCATTCAATCCTTTTACCCCATCCCCACCCTATCCACTCACGCATAACCCCCAACTCGCAAGCGCGTCTAGAGAGGGAGAGGGAGGGGGGTAGAGAGAGAGGCCAGAGAGAGAGGAGCAGAGAGAGAGGGGCAGAGACAGAGAGAGAGGAGCAGAGTCAGAGAGAGAGGCATAGAGAGAGAGGGGCAGAAACAGAGGGGGAGAGGGGTGGGGGAGAGGGGGAAGGAGAGAGGAGGGAGTGGGGAGAGAGGGTGATGAGAGGGGGAGGAAGAGGAGGAGGGGAGAGAGGAGGGGCTTGGGAGATGGGGAGGGAGAGAGGAGGAGTGTGGATAGGAGGAGTGGGGTAGAGGTGGAGGGGTGGGAGAGGAGGAAGGTGGGAGAGGAGGAGGGGAGTGGGGCTAGTGCCCAGAGAGTAGCAGGGAATGAGGAGCAGCGGGGAGCGGGGAGCAGCGTGGAACGGGGAGCAGTGGGGAGCGGGGAGCGGGCATTAGCAGGGGTACAGTGGGGAGCAGCAGGGAGGTGGAGGGGTGACGTCAATCGCAGCACAAGGAAGAATGGCACACAGACAGTCATTTTTATTTCAAAGATTTGTCCGATTTTGGAAAACTTTTAGTAATAACAAGAAAAAAAGCATGGAATTTTCAGAGAAGGCGATTTTGGACACCATGGGAAATCTCTACCAGAATATGTAAACATTTTATCGTTAGCCTGTTGTTTTTTTCGCGAAGATGTGATTATACATGAACACTAGGCATGTTACAAAACTTACCTTCAGTGGCACTGCAGTTCTGTCACTGGCCGTGTGCGCGACTTTGGCACCTTTGAGGAGGAGGGGGGGGGGGGGGGGGGAGGGGTTAAAATGCGGTTTTCCCTTGCCATCCGGAATTATATTTTCTCGGAGTGTGAGCTTCTTCTGGAGATTCGTTCCGACTGCCAGTAAGTGAAATTTTATTTTTAAAACACCCGACCATTTCTGCACTGCACTAAAATAAAAATTAGCTCCTAATGCTGTGAACGCCGACAACGGGGACGGATTTTACGTAGGGGACAGGTAAATGAAACCTGTTTATTTTTTCATATAAACTTGCTTGTTTAGATGACCTTAATCAACAGTATTTTTACTGCCGATATTGGGTTTAAATTCACCACAACCGCAATGTTCCAATCCATCGCGTTCCAGAAAATCCCACTCGCAAGCTGATTTGAACGGCCATTAATAGTAAGATTAAACGAGAACTTACCAGTTTGAAGTTTGATCTTTATTTTATGAGGAGTTACGATGAGGGATTACGTGAAGACCCCGCCAGCACGCATGCGCGACATTTCTTCAAAGCAGTGGTGTGAAATCACAGAAATACAGTCACAATGACTAATATAGTAAGATAAACAAGAGAACTTCCATACCAGGTGATCTTTATAATAGAGGGTTGGGAGCGGAGGGCACGTAATCCCTCATCATAACTCCTCATAAAATAAAGATCAAACTTCAAACTGGTAAGTTCTCGTTTAATCTTACTATTTTACTTCGGAATCACGTGAGTGACTACGTGAAGATTTCAAAGCTCTGTGATTTCATGCCCTGGAAGCTCCATGCTCACACACCGCTAAAGTTGGGATAAGAGGATGAACGTAATTCAGACAAGACACTGGCTGAAAGACAAAGAAGGTATTTAGTCATACCTAAAATGATATGCCCCACATTGAGTAAATCATGTAACAGAAACCCAACATATTCCCCTGCAACGTCTCAGGAGCGGCCACGGGTTATAAAAGAAGTGCTGAAAATCCGTTCACTCTCCAACCCGCTGTAGCAAAGGATGTGGTCCATAGGAACTCCCATCATCCTAGCCGCTGACGTGGATGCAGCCTTAGCTATAAGACTGGACCCGTTGTGCTGTTACAAGTGCCATAAACATAACCATATAATATGTAGTTATCCAGAGAGCACCCCAATATTGGTGTCCATCCTCGAAGCATAGTAAATTTTATGCCTAGGTCCCATGTATGAGTGGATCTGGTCTAGGGGAAAATATTAATACCCCTCATCAGATTGATACCAGAGGGTGTGATCCTATATGCAGGTGATCACCCCCTCGGTCCAGGTTGGTAGGTAGGGCACTCCTGCAAATTTAATGGCACTATAGCTCAAACCTTCATGGAAAGAAGGGTGGCCAGAACTCCTGCAATCCAGTGATGGTGGCCGAGTCATATGAAGTGTTTGTTCTGAAGAAGAAACACTCCCATCTGCTGACATATGTCAGTGCTGTCCCTGGTGGACTCCCTCACGACGAGTGATGACATTGATCGTCCTGTCGGAGTATCCGAAGTCCAGAAATGGCCTGTTCAGAAACAGCATCAATATGTTAATGCGATCATGGCACGGATAACTTACCCGTCACAGGGTGTGCCAACAGGCCCGGCCGTTTGAGGATCCGAAAGCAGTGTTCTGCGGCCATCTTTGTACTGCTGGGGACCATGGTTGGGTAGGCCAATCGGGAACCCGAAATACCAGTTGCGGAGTCTATTAAATTTTTGTAAGACCCGACTGATGAGGCAGAAGGGGGGAAATGCTTAGCAAACAATCCCGCCAATGCAGCGAGAAACATCCATCGCTGCTGGCCCCGGTCCCGATCCAACATCCATTCATTGTTGTCGTTGAATTGCGTGACCTGGTGTTCGCCACCGTATTTAGTTTACCTGAAAGGTAAGTGGCTGAGATCCAAATCTCTCTATCCAGACACCAGTGCTAGTTGTAAAAAAGGCAATTCATCACATGATATCGATTTTATTCCACACAAAAGATTAATATAGGCCACCACTGTGGTATTATAATTTGTAACCATACATGCAACTGGTGCATATCTAAGCAGTAGGCCCCCGGGTTCCACGAATGCTTCCAGTATTTCTAGATAATTAATCCCTAGTGCTCCCAACAGGGTTAAATCTTGTGCATTCCATCTGCCACCACAACAGTGGTGGTATTAGCTGCTCCCCACCTTTAACACTGGCATCAGTCTGTAATGTAACCGAGGGATTTATGATAGTGATGGATTTGGAACAGAATTGAGCATTTCCCATCCACCAATTTAATTCAACTCTTGCCTTTTCTAATAACTTCATAGGCCTGTTGAAATGGTATGACTTTTGAGAGCTATAATTTTAGCTCTTTGTAGGTTTTGATAATGTAGTGGTCCGAATTGCACTGCGGGAAAGCAGCCACTATCTTCCCAATACCATGGCCACCTACCGTATGGATGGATCCCTGATGCCAGTAAGGCTTCTGCAAGCTTCTACCAAGTCCACCACCTTGTTCGGTGGTAAGGTGGTAGACATTTGCACCGAGTCAATGGTGAACCCCAAGTAATCCATGGTAGTAGAGGGTTCCAACTTTGATTTATCTGGATGTATGATGAACCCCAGCTTTTGAAAGAGATGTTTTATGGCTAGAAACTGCCAATGTAGCCGTTTCCAATTATCCCCGACAATGAGGATATCATGAAGATATGCCATAACAGTATGATTTTGTTTCCTTAAATAGGCCAAAGCTGGTTCCAATAATTTGTTGAACAGCCTGGGTGCTGATGATAACCCATTGGGTAAGGCTATATATTGCCATAATTGTCCCATCCAGATAAATTTAAGGTATTCCCTATGATCCTTGTGTATTAGTACTGAATAGTATGCATCTTGAGGTTAATGCATGCCATGTAGTACCCAAAGCTATAAGCTGGCTACTGTGTCCATTTTGAAATGAACATACTGAACAGAAGTATACAGTTCGGTCAGGTCTATGATTATGCGGCATCCGCCATCTTTTATTTTTGGTAAATATATTAGATACGAACTCCTGTGATTCTCTCAATAACCCCTCTTAATAGTTCAGCATGGCCCGCCGTTCTTTCTTTGTGAAAGTATAACTTTCGGCTAGGCGAATGCTGGACCGGGGCAGGGAGTTCGTAAATGAATTAATTTTATAGCCCTGAATACTTCCGAATATGTAAGGATCAGAGGTAAAAGTGCAACCGGTCTCCCCCATAAGATGAATTTAGACATATGATGTTCCTGGGGGAGGCAGACCCACCTACCTCCAAGGTATTGCCGGCGTAGTGGTCCAATACCACCGTTATTTCTTCTGTTTGAGTTGATGCGTTGTAGGGGTGGCGCATTTTCCAAGAAAGCTGGGCTGGGCCATGGCCTAAAAAGGCTGTTGTGCAGGTGGGCCGGCCTTCGAGCTTTGGGTGTGTAGGGGTGCTGTAGCTGTTGGCAGTGCACTTGGAGGTACTGGGTACCTTATCAGCCCTATGGCCTCTTTGTCCAGGTCTTTCACCTGTTTGGGGAGCTCCGCACAGCAGATATGGTGGTTGAGCGTACCTGGTTTGCATAACCCCGCAATTTGGGGTGAATTGCTCTTCCTGTAGTTATTTTCAAACTGTGTTCACAGTAAGGCCAGAGCATCCTTTTCCTACCGGTAGCTCTATATCCACCGCAGTACTGGCACTGCCGAAATACCGGCGGTCAAAAGCTTCAGGATCCTCTGAAGTTTGACTCCTTGCCCTCTAATCGTAGGGCTCATGATCCCCCAATAGGGTATTTACCGCGGGAACAATAGCGAGTACAATTATCAGGAGCAAAGTACTTATCAGCTATAGCATAGATGGCTGCTCCTGAAGCTGGTTTGTAGTCATATAATTAAACTAGCTGCCAGCTTAGGGTGGATAGGTAACCTTTTTAGAAGGAACTGCATGTTACTTACCATATCCAGAACTCTTCACTGCACCCCTGACACTGTTGGTTTGTTCAGCCAACTCCCCCTCTTCGGGTCAGCCCAGTTCTGACCCCCAATGCTCCCCTCCGAAGAGGGTGAGACATTTAGGCAGTCCATAATAGGATCCTGCCGTGGGCCTGCGAAGAGGCCCACTGTGACCCTGCCCCTGCTAAAGCAGGTCACGCTGGAGCAATTGCTCCACCATCCGCTCCATGCGGGTAAGACGACCTCCGTTGCTGCAGCGAACGGGGTGTCCTCGGAACTGGACCCAGCTGAGTCGACAGTCCCGATCGGCTTTCGGGTGGATTTATCGCCTGTCCATGGCGAACCAGCAGCCCTCCCGGGCGGAATTCGGGAGCTGCAGGTAGCACCTGCAGCTCGAGAAACGAACGGGTGGTTTTACCGCCTGTCCGTGGCGAACCAGCAGTCCTCCCGGGCGGAATTCGGGAGCTGCAGATAGCACCTGCAGCTCGAGAAACGAACGGGTGGTTTTACCGCCTGTCCGTGGCGAACCAGCAGTCCTCCCGGGTTGATTCGGGAGCTGCAGGTAGCACCTGCAGCTCGAGAAACGAACGGGTGGTTTTACCGCCTGTCCGTGGCGAACCAGCAGTCCTCCCGGGCTGAATTCGGGAGCTGCAGGTAGCACCTGCAGCTCGAGAAACGAATGGGTGGTTTTACCGCCTGTCCGTGGCGAACCAGCAGTCCTCCCGGGCTGAATTCGGGAGCTGCAGGTAGCACCTGCAGCTCGGAGAAAAAACGGCACGCTGCTGGCTGCGCTCTATAGCAGCAGCTCTTGCCGTTACTCTTGCCGCGCTCACCACTCTGGTGAGTCTTACCGTTCCATCGCTGGAGGAGCCCCGCTCCTCCCGACTGTCACTTCCGCATGCGAACGACGATATGTCGCGCATGCGTGCTGGCGGGGTCTTCACGTAGTCACTCACGTGACTCCGAAGTAAAATTTATGGTCATTAAACACTAAATTCCTCCAATTTGGCCTATACTTTAATGACTATTAGATTTAAAAATCATGTTATATTGTGAATTCTTGTGTGAATGTTATTTGGACACTCAGGCTTTTTAATTTTTTTAAATATTTTCTTAAGAAATGGATAGATGTTTAGATCTAGTAATTGAATTTTGTAATTAGCTACAATTGGGTAACTAACTAATTATATTCTTTAATTTCAGGTCATCCAAGTAAAATTGTTTCATATTTGTTTCAGAATGCTTCAATCTATAATAACTGAAAATTCCTTTCAGTTCTCTTAATTTTTAAATAAGTTATGGGCTTTTGTCTTCATGAGACCGATTGTTTTGGCCTCTTCCTCCAGGTCCTTGTCTTGTTTGAGGAGGTCCACCCCAAATAAATAATCTGGGGCTTGGATGTTGATGGACACAAAGCTGCAAATTTTGGGTTCAGTGTCGACTTTATTGCTATTTTTCTGATGGATTTGACCTCAAAATATGCGTTACAGAACAGGGCCAGCATATCTTGTTGTGTGCCAGACATTGGTGCCCCCCGGACCATTTTTCCAAATGCAGTGATGCCTGCTGCCACCAACTTGATGACCCGCTGAACCCTGATTTATTGTCTACGCATCATTGCACTCATTTGTGCCCATATAGCAGAGTTCACGGTTGGCACTTTGAGCAACGCACAATTAACAGATGTTTTATATCTTGTGGCCGTCTCTTCCATAATTGTATCCTGGAGCTGGTGAGAAGCCATGTAATTAACATTAGCGGCTAGGTTTTCCTCCATAGCCTCACCAGTCCCTTCCGGAATAGCGGAGTTTCGCGCTATGTCCAGGACACCTGGAGCATGGCTCATGTGCTCTGGTGTGTGCACAAAAGCAGCGACACCAGCTTCAAGGTCAGCCTCCTCCCGCCCTGGCTCTCCCGAGTCACACTCTAGGGAGGTCTCTTCCAGCCCTAAACAAGTTGCTGGAGAGGATGATTCCCACTGGTATCCATAAGCAGTGTTTTCTTCTTCGCTGTATGGACCTCTGCGAGAGGCTGTGTGGGGAATCCTAGGGGCATTCGACCCTGATTGAAATTTTACATGGCTCTTTAAGTTTGGAGCATTTTCCCATTTGGCTGAGCCGTCCCCATACCTTTATAGTAAATGGAGGGAAGTTTTCCACATCATCAGACCCATCAGATAAGATGAGCCAGAGAGTACTTTGTTTTGGCCTTCCTCACTGGTGGAGTGGCCTCAGTGTCCTGAAGCACTGGAAACTGATGGAGGCAGTTGAGCTGCCGGTAGAAACAGTAGCCGGCATCAGAGTCAGCATTAGCGCAGCTGTTATCGCCCAACCCGATCTATAAGCGTTAATCGTGGAGCCGGTATTAGCGCAGCCATTATCTCCCAACCCGATCTAGAAGCAATAACCGTGGTCCCCGCGCGTTCCGCTCCAACTACGGCAGTTACATTTACAACACCCTCCATGGCACTAACTCTCGCTAGGTCCCGAGTCAGTCTTACAGAGTTTTAAATCCTCGCAGGGAAGGTTTAACATTGACTTACCTACAGGTTGCTACTTACTGCTGGTGGAGCTGCGCTCTCCAGCCTGTCGGTGCACCATGCGTCAGACGTAATGACGTACATGCACCTGGCAGGGTTTCTTCATGTAGTCACTCACGTGACTCCGAAGTAAAATAGCCTGATGGCTGTAGGGAATAAGCTGTTGCTGAACCCGGACATTACAGTTTTCCGGCTCCTGTACATTCTTCCCATTGGCAGTGGTGTAATGAATATGTGGCCAGGATGATGTGGGTCTCTGATGACGCTGGCTGTCTTTTTGAGGCAGCGACTTGGATAAATTCCTTCGATGGTGGGGAGGTCAGAGCCGGTGATGGACTGGGCAGTGGTCACCACTTTTTGCAGTCTTTTCCGCTCCTGGATATTCAAGTTGCCGAACCAGGTCATTGATGTGACCAGTCAAAAAGCTCTCTAATGTACACCTGTAGAAGTACAAGATAATCCTCTTTGACATACTGAATCTTCGTAATCTTTTCAGGAAGTAGAGGCATTGATATGTTTTATTTATAATTGCATCAGTGTGCTGGTCCAGGAAAGATCTTCGAAAATGTGCATGCCCAGGATTTTGAAGTTTTGTCCTCAATCTTCCTCTTCCAAAGTTCACAATCAATTCATTGGTTTTACTGATATTGAGATCCAGGTAGTTGTGCTGGCACTATTTGGTCAATCGTTCAATCTCACTTCTATACTCTGACTCATCACCATCTGTAATTCATCTAACAATGGTGGTGTCATCGGCAAACTTGAAGATAGTGTTCGCACTATGTCCGGCTGCACAGTCATGAGTATAGAGCAGAGGAAAATGTCAATTTTTGCCAATTTGAACGGACTGTGGTCTGTGGATGAGGAAGTTGAGGATCCAATTGCAGAGGGATGCGCAGAGACCCTGTTCCGTGAGCTTGATAACCAGCTTTTTTTTTTTCTAATCAAAAATATTTATTCAAATACTAAAATAATATATAAAGTACAGTAAAAACAAAACAGAACCCACTACCATAATACATGACAAATGCTAAACTATTATACAACTATCTTACACTCCTCGTCAAGGATGCATTCAACCTCCAGCGGTGCCCAGTGATCCTGGAAATTCCCCAGGGCACCCGTGGACAGCGCGTAGTCCCTCTCCAACACCACCCGGGCATGGATGTAACCCCGGAAAAGGAGCAGGCAGCTGGCTCAGGCAGAGCCTGCTTCTGCCTGGCACCTTGACTCATGGATGGGCAGCTTGGCCAGGCCCAGGAACAACCCAACCAGGATATTCTCGGTTCTACCCTCTCCCCAACGCACAGGGTGCGGTAACCAGCTTTGACGGGATGATGGTATTGAAAGCCAAGCTGTAGTCTATAAACATCAGTCTGGCATAAATGTTTCTATTGTCCAAGTGGTCTAATGCGGAGTGGAGAGCCAATGAGATCACATCCTCTGTGGCCTGTTATGACAGTAGGCAAACTGTAATGGGTCAAGGTTCTTGCTGAGGTAGGAGTTGATATGCACCATAACCAAACTCTCAAAGCACTTCATCACCACTGGTGCTGCTGATCGATAGTCGTTGAGGTACATCACCTTACTCTTCTTGGGCACCAGGATTATTGATGCCCTCTTAAAGCAGGTGGGAACCTCAGACATCAGTAATGAGAGGTTGAAAATGTCCGCAAAAACTCCAGCCAGTTGGTCTGCACAGGTTTTGAGAACTCGACCGGATATATCATCATAGGCCCAGGTGCTTTCCCAGGGTTCACCCCCGTGAAGGATCTTCTGACGGCGGCCTCTGTGACTGTGACTGTAAGACTGTATGCCGGCTCGGTAAGACACATCAGTGTTCTGCCTGTCAAAGCGTGCATAGAACACATTGAGCTCGTCAGGGAGTGATGCTTCGCTGTCGCTTAAGCTGCATCCTGGTTTCACCTTGTAGGAGGTAATGGCATTTAAACCCTGCCACAGTTGCCGAACATCCACCCCATCCTCCTGCTTTGAGCCAAAGTTCCTTTTGGCCTTTCTGATGGCCTTGTTAAGGTCGTATCAGGACTTCTTATAGACCTGACTGAACTTTATTGCCTTCCCTCACTGTGGAAAATGCTGATTTTGCTGTGTGGGGATGTTCACGTTAAATTCTATTGTGTATTGTGTTTTTTTATTCATATGGCAGTATGGTAACTCAAATCTCACTGTACCAATTAGTGCATGTGATAATAAATGTAACTTAAACTTGAACATTAACCCCTGTGTTACCAGACCTGAATGCCCGGGATCGGTCCTCAAAAGAATGCGGATCTCCTGGTTCATCCAAGGGTTCTGGTTAGGAAACACTCGGACGGCCTTTGTAGGAACACAGTTCTACACACATTGCCTTGTGGTCTGTAATGACTGTGGGGTATTCATTCATGTCCGTTACCGAGTACTTAAACATTGCCCAGTCTACTGACTCCAAGCAGTCCTGTAGGTGTTCCTCTGCCTCCCCCAGACCAGCTCTGTGCAGTCCTCACCTCTGGGGCTGCGCTCTTCAGTTGCTGTCTGTATGTCAGAAGACGCAGCACTGCTGAATGGTCAGATTTCCCGAAGTGAGGGATAGTGTGATAGGAATCCTTGATGGTCACGTAGCAGTGGTCAGGGGTGTTTAATCCATTGGTGCTGCAGGCAACATGTTGGTAGTAGATTGGGAGTCATTTTTTCAGGTTGGCTTTGTTGAAGTCCCCGGCTGTGGAGGTAAAGGCTTCGGGGTACACTGTCTGGTGCTTGTTGACCATGGCGTGCAGCTCCTCCAATGCTAGACGGTCATCGGCCTGGGGTGGGATTTAGACCATGGTCAGGATGATGGAGAGGAATTATCTCGAAAGGTAGAAGGGGTGACACGAGAGAGCAGGAGTTAGACACAACTACCATGTCTGAGGACCATGAGGCAGACACCCCCGCCTCTCCCTTTCCCAGATGACTACTTTCTGTCCATGTGATTGGTGGAGATACCGTCAGTTTGGGGAGCTGGAGGTGAGCCATGTTTCTGTGATACAGAACACAGATCATTCCCTCAGCTCCCTTTGGTTGGAGAGGACCGTTGTTGGAGGGCCAGGTGGTCCATCTCCAAACCCAGAAAGTTTGACCTTCACATGCTTGCAGACTTGTGGCTGGAGCAGATGCTTCAAGACTGGAAGACATGATCTGATCTGTCTAGACATGAGTTGCTGAACCGGCAAATCGAGTGTGGGATCACGTGGAATGTTGAGAAGATCTAAAAACACATCAGATCTGGCCCTGCCGGACCTCTCCAAGAGCTCCTTTGCACTGCGGACAGCTTGCACAGCCAGCTCGTTCAACTGGGGGTTCTCTGGACTGCTGGTGATGTGCCTAAAACCCCATTCCTTTGCAAAGTCTTTGAAACGCTGACGTGAATTGGCCACCATTATCAGACACGAGGGTTTGAGGTACCCCATGGATCTCAAAATGCCTCACAAGTTTCTTGACAACTGTTCAAGTGGAAGCTATGGGAGCAGATCGATGTCAAACTACCCAGAGCAAGAATCAACCAAGCAAGTCAGGAACTGGGTGCTGCAAAAGGGGCTAATTCTGTTAATGTGGAACGTGCTGTTGCACACAGTGCAGGACTGCACCCTCTGGCATATATAATCTGAAATGGCAGGCCAGAAAAACATGCTCTTTTCTCGTTGCACCGTAGCTTCAGAACCAGGATGACCTCCGTGTACTGCATCAAAGTACTTCTGTTGGAGAGAAGTCAGGATCATAGCTAAAGGATTTGAGTATAGGAGCAGGGAGTTTCTACTGCAGTTGTACAGGCCTTGGCGAGACCACACCTGGAGTATTGAGTACAGTTTTGGTCTCCTAATCTGAGGAAAGACATTCTTGCCATAGAGGGAGTACATAGAAGGTTCACCAGACTGATTCCTGGGATGGTAGGACCTTCATATGAAGAAAGACTGGATAGACTCGGCTTGTACTAACTAGAAGTTAGGAGATTGAGGGGGGATCTTATAGAAACTTACAAAATTCTTAAGGGGTTGGATAGGCTAGATACAGGTAGATTGTTCCTGATGTTGGAGAACTCCAGAACAAGGGATCACAGTTTAAGGATAAGGGGGAAGTCTTTTAGGACCGAGATGAGAAAAACATTTTTCACACAGCGGTGAATCTGTGGAATTCTCTGCCACAGAAGGCAGTTGAGGCCAGTTCATTGGCTATATTTAAGAGGGAGTTAGATGTGGCCCTTGTGGCTAAAGGGATCAGGGGGTATGGAGAGAAGGCAGGTACATGATACTGAGTTGGATGATCAGCCATGATCAAATTGAATGGCGGTGCAGGCTCGAAGGGCCGAATGGCCTACTCCAGCACCTATTTTCTATGTGTCTATCACTGCCTTATGGCCCTTTTTGATAACCCCAGTTATCAATGGCCATTTCGTCTTGGACAGAAAAATAAGGCCGAACAGTAAACGGAAGCGAATGCTGATTGCCAGGCCATCCGTGATTGATGACCGAGGCGAGCGTCTGCAGGGTGGCATCTTCTGCCGTATGAAGCACCAAGGTATCCAGATGTGCAGAATAGTGAGCCAATGGCCACCATAACAGTGAACAATAAAGTAATTGAGATGAAAATTGACACTGGAGCAAAATGCAAAGTTCTGTCTCGGTAACAGTTCAATCGTCTGAGGAATGCAGGGCAATAAAAACCCACAAATATTACTCTTCTCCCATATGAGGGAAGTGAGGTCAATACGGTCAGTATTGTGAAGCTGCAGTGCCAATTAGTGGATCAACCATACTGGTTGTGATTCTATGTCATTGACCGCAATGTTATGCCACTTCTGACACCATGTGGAAAGTACATATGATACAGAGTCATTATATATCATAACAAGTACTTTATAGGCAATAGGCAGTACTTTAATTTGTATGCATACAGAGACCATCGAGATGAGTACTGAAGGCTCTGAATCGTAAGTTAAAAGAAATTGTAAGTTAAAAGAAATTGTAAGTTAAAACACAACATGGCTGCCTGCATGCAGGAGGTTGCAGTGGTCTGGCAAACCTGATTTTGGATCAGCTTATCAGCAGCAAAACCAGACACGGATCAAATCAGCAATACTGTTTGACCTCCACTTTATTTTCCAGTGATTGTATATTGGTTAGTAGAATGGTAGGGAGAGAGGGTCATAGTTTCCTGCGCTTCAGTCTGATTTGGAGTCCTGCTCGCCGGCCACATCTCCAGACACCATGGAGGTCTCTCCAGTGTTTCCTGATACTGTTCCTGCAATGCTCAGCCAGGCCGGAGATTCCCTTACTGCCCATTGCTGCCGGTGGATCGCAATAGCGCTAATGCGTTTAAATGCAATAGCATCTTGTCAGTTGCAACGCTGATCAAACTACAAAGAGTTATTTTTAACCCAGGGTAGGGGAATCAAGAACCAGAGAACATAGGTTTAAGGTGAGAGGGGGATTTAATTTAATAGGAAAGCGAGGGCCAACTTTTTCACCCAGAAGGTGGCGGGTATACGGAACAAGCGGCCAGTGGAAGTGGTAGAGACAGGTACTATACCAGCATTTAAAAGACCACTTGGACAAATACATGGATATAAAAATTTAGAGTAATGCGGACCAAACTAGGGCAAATGGGCCTAGGTTATATGTGGCATCTTAGTCAGCATGGAAGAGTTACTGTATGACTCTCTGACTGTTCTTATAGCAGATGTATCTTACATCTTTTGGCCTATAGGCCTAATTTAAATATTTCCTAATTACTTTACATGGTCTACGTCAAAGTTTCCCTTCTCAGAATTTATCAATACAGTTTCCCAACAACTATTCAAATTTCAGTGAATTATCCTGTCATATTCTCCAATATATGATATATTTGACCCAGACTAATTAATGTACATAATTATTTATTGACTTATATCATCTAAAATGAATATATATATTTATACCTTCAATTGTGTTACAGATGGAAAACTCTTCTCACAACTTGTTTCTTTAGTTGTGGAATCGATCCTTGCAGAGAGCATTAACCCCAATCAATACCACCTGATTCTCCAGCTTGCATAAGATTGTTTACTGATCATTTTTAAGGCAGAACTACTGAGATTTTCACTCTAAATTATTTTTTCTTAATTTACTTCTGCCATCGCACACCATCACATTGAGAAAGATGATATCAGTAGCAACATCATATTGCAAATGAGTGGTACAACTGAACCAATGATTCATTCTAATAACTCCCACCTCTCTCTGATCATCCCCAGATCAAATAACAGCACCGATGCAGTAGAAGCATGGAGAAGTACAACACAGAAACTGGCCTTTCCGCTCACCTTACAGACACATACTGGGCTAGAATAGGATCGCACTGTGTTGGTTACTATCCTGTCATATTGAGAGAGGAGGCATAAGGACACATGTTACGTCTCATACCATTGAAGGGTAAGTGCCTGAGGAGAAGGAATGAGTGGTGGGGAGTGATGAGTGAACCAGGAAATCACAGAGAGAGTGGTCCCTGCAGACAGCAGATAAGTAGGGGATGTGGAAAATGGGACAAGTGGTAGGATCACTTTGTAACTGCTGCAAATGTTGAGGAACAATGTGCCAGATGTGCTCCTATATAGCCTTCCAGATGGCCATCAAAGTTTGGATACAACCAAGGTTGAGGTGGACATTACATATTCCCACATTTAAATTTGCACTGCCTCGTCCTTCCCTCCCAGGACTGAGCTCAGGAGTTGGTCAGGGTTGGCAATAGGCTGGATTGTGGCTAATGATAGGAGAGAAGGAATAGATAATGATGATAGATCAGTGGCTGCCTGGCACTTGGCAGTGAAGCTCCAGCATTTGTGAACATTATGGCGATGGGGAGGTGGTCAGAGGTTGAATGGAGACTTCTTCGGCAATCTTCTTGTTGAAGTTTCCCTGGCCACAGTGTGGCAGGAGAAGGAGTTGCACACTCACTGGCATGGGATAGTGTAAGGAGAGATTTGAGGCCAAACAATCTGCCCGATGGAGGGGCTGGCAGGATTGGAAGATGATGTGGCTCAGATGCCCTCCTGGTAATTGGTGGGTGTTAGAGAGGGGTGAATATTGAACACAGGGGGATAGGGATTAAGGAAAGGAGCTAAGTATTTCACTAAGATGCAGGTGTTCCAGGTGATACTGTCCCTGGAGGACCTGACAACAGCCATCATCAGGATAATATGGTTGCAGTTCTTCTTCCACACTTGTCAAGCACCAACTTGTATCATTGTGTACGTAGCTGGCGGAGAAATCTTTATCTGGTACACAAGAGTGACTGACTGACTGATGTTGAAAGAACCAGAAATGGTTGTTACTGTGATTCACTTTATAAATTGGACAAAAAAGCAATTTACAATGGAACTCCAAGCTGAATCATTAACTCGTTTTCATCTCCATTAATGGCGAGTTTGGATTCCAACACTTTCTGTTTTTATTTCAGATTTGGATCATTAGCAGCTTTGATTTCTATTTTCTTTTGGATATCATGGATACTCTCTTAAAGAAAATCATTTTCTCATGGAAATTTAATTTTGGTGTATGCATTGTTAATCATGCTGATTACGTGCAAATACACTATGTTGAGCAATAGCATAATGACGAATGTTGGATAAACTTTACTTTCATTCATTCTCAACGAGGTGCTTTTAATGGAGATATGTGGGGCAAGTCTTTTACATAAGGATAGAGGGTGGTGAGTGACTGGAACATGATGCCAGGGGTAGTCGGGGAGACAGATATAATACTGGGGTTTAAAAAACATTTGGATAGGCACAGTAAATGGAGAGATACGGATTATGTGCAGGCACATAAGTGTCGGTCTTGGTGTTATATTAGGCATGGACATTATGGGCCAAAGTCCCTGTTTCTATGTTGTGCTGTTCTATGTTCTATGGTAAATGTGTTCGTATTTCATTATTTTTATTCATTAAAGTTGCTTGTAATTTACCACAATGAGACCTGATCAATTTATTTTGCTGCAGTGGGAGACTGTATTCCTCTTGTGAAATATTAAGTTGGTGTTATCTGATTGAACAGTTCAATGATGGTCAGGACAAAATGTACATTACTGGATGAATGCAAACTAATTTGGATCCATTTATCAATTACTTCTAAATAAAACGTCTTTGTCATGTCTCTGTGAATTATGTACATGCAACATGCTTTAAATTCAATATTTCATTAACAATAATGGGGTGGCACAGAGGTGCAGCTGGTAGAGCTGCTGTCTCACAGCGTCAGAGAGCTGGGTTTGATCCCAACCTTGGGTGCTGTGTATGTGGAGTTTGCAAGATAACAGGCCCTTTGACCCATCGAGTCCACTACGGCCATTCACACTGGTTAACTTACTTTCTCAGCCACTCTCTACACACTCGGGGAATTTTACATACACCAATTAATCTTCAAAGCCGCACATCTTTGGGATATGGGAAGAAAGCAGAGCACTAGGGGGGAAGCGCATGTGGTCGTGGGAGAATATGCAAACTCCACACAGACAGCACCCTAGGTCAGGATCCAATCCAGGTGTCTGGCGTGAGGCAGCAGCTCTACCAGCTGCACCACTGTGCCGTTGTTTGGTTGTTTGCAAACACCCATTTCGAGTTGTAGAGTTTACAGGTTTGAGAGATTTTAGGAGTTTGCTGCCAAAGTAGCCTGGAAGAAAAACTACAGTACATTTAGTGGATTGTCCACACTGCAGCCACTCTGCACTGGTGGTAGGGGGAAATTAACATTTAATGTGGTGGATAAGATGCCAGTCATTTACCCTGGATGGAATACAATTTATTGGCTTCTGATTAATTAATAAATATGTGCTTCATGAGAACATCAGTGGGTGAA
Organism: Raja brachyura; assembly: GCA_963514005.1. Next base: position 39,442,478 of record OY740789.1, on the reverse strand, counting down.
TGTGATATCAATCAGGTTGGAGACAGCAGCATTATTTTACACCTCAGGTTAATCAAGTGGTGATGTTGGCTATATTTATTCTATTGCAGCTCACACTATTCGGTTCGGGTCTGGTGGCATAATGGCACAGCTGGTAGAGCTGCTACCTTAGAGCGCCGGAGACCTGGGTTCAATCCTGACCTCGGGTGCTGACTGCATTCAGTTTGCATGTTCTTCCTGTGACTGTGAAATTCTTTACCACAAAAGGCTGTGGAGGCCAAGTCAGTGGATAGTTTTAAGGCAGCGATAGATTTATGATTAGCACAGGTGTCAGAAGTTATGGGGAGAAGGCAGGAGAATGGGGTTAGGAGGGAGAGATAGATCAGCCATGATTCAATGGTGGTATAGACTTGATGGGCCAAATGGCCTAATTCTACTCTTATCACTTATGACCTCATGACCACGTGGGTTTCCCCCATGTGCTCCGGTTTTCTCTCACATCCCAAAAACATGCAGATACGTAATTTAATTGGCCTCTGTAAATTGCCCATGTTGTGTAGGGAGTGGATGAGGAAGAGGGATAGCATACTGTGTTAATGGGTAATTTATGGTCGGCGGGACTCAGTAGGTCGAGGGTCCTGTTCCTGTTTTGATATTTCCGGTTAAATCAATCGGCTCAGAAAGAGATGTAGATGCAACATTTTCACAAAGATTCTCACCGACTTCTAAATGAACCATGAACCACAACTGGGCATTTTCCAGATACTCCCAGTATCGAATGTACTGATTTAATTACACATGAAGCCTGAATCTTCAGAAATCTTTCCCCAATAATACTAGGACCTGTCCCCACAGCCATTAGGCTATTGAACTCAACTCAAACAAAACTCTGAACATTAATAGCCAATTATCTGTTTATTTGCACTTTATCTGTTTTATTTATTCATGTGTGTATATATTTAAACAATGGTATATGGACACAGTGATCTGTTCTGTATTCATGCCTTCTATATTCTGTTGTGCTGAAGCAAAGCAAGAATTTCATTGTCCTATCTGGGACACGTGACAATAAACTCTCTTGAATCTTGAATCTTAGCTACCGAGTCTATGTGGACCATTAACCACCCTGTTTACAGTGATTCTTCGTGAGTCCCAGTTTTTTAACTTTCCAAACATTTTCATTAATCTGTCTCTCCTACACCTGCTCTACCACTCATTCACACACGCAGTGGCCAATTCAACTCCCAATCTACAGAGAAACATAGAAACATAGAAATTAGGTGCAGGAGTAGGCCATTCGGCCCTTCGAGCCTGCACCGCCATTCAATATGATCATAGCTGATCATCCAACTCAGTATCCTGTACCTGCCTTCTCTCCATACCCTCTGATCCCCTTAGCCACAAGGGCCACATCTAACTCCCTCTTAAATATAGCCAATGAACTGGCCTCAACTACCCTCTGTGGCAGAGAGTTCCAGAGACCCACCACTCTCTGTGTGAAAAAAGTCCTTCTCATCTCAGTCCTAAAGGATTTCCCCCTTAACCTTAAGCTGTGACCCCTTGTCCTGGACCTTCCCAACATCGGGAACAATCTTCCTGCATCTAGCCTGTCCAACCCCTTAAGAATTTTATAAGTTTCTATAAGATCCCCTCTCAATCTCCTAAATTCTAGAGAGCATAAACCGAGTCTATGCAGTCTTTGTTCATAAGACAGTCCTGACATCCCAGGAATCAGTCTGGTGAACCTTCTCTGCACTCCCTCTATGGCAATAATGTCCTTCCTCAGATTTGGAGACCAGAACTGTACGCAATACTCCAGGTGTGGTCTCATCAAGACCCTATACAACTGAAGTAGAATCTCCCTGCTTCTATACTCAAATCCTTTTGCTATGAATGCTAACATACCATTCGCTTTCTTCACTGCCTGCTGCACCTGCATGCCTACTTTCAATGACTGGTGTACCATGACACCCAGGTCACGCTGCATCTCCCCTTTTCCTAATCGACCACCATTTAGATAATAACATACATTTGGGATGTGGGAGGAAACCAGAGCTTCCAAAGGAAACCCACACAGTAACAGGGAGAACGTGCAAACTCCATGCAGAGAGGGCCCGGTCAGGATTTAACGCTGGTCCCTGGTACTGCAAGGCAGCAGCTCCACTAACTATGCCACTGTGCTGCCCTGGTGGAAAATCTCACCATTACTTTACTTTCATAGTGATTGTGTCCATGTTTATTACATGAACACATCGCGAACGATCCTGTAAGACAAGATTCTGTAGTTCAACTGAGGTAAAGTTCAGCTGGGCCATTGTCAGATGGTAAAGTTCAACAAGTGTATATGCAAGATGGTCTGATTAACCTGCACTACACATGATTTATCCTCAGTTATCAGTTGACAGATAATTTAATGTCCCTGTGTCTAAGCTTATCTGAAGACGATAACAGTGTCCAACATGGTTTAGCCAGTATTAAAGTTCTTCTCACATAATTTTCAGGTTTCTAGGATTCACACAATTTCATTTTTCTTTATACGAAAGCCAAATAAAAGGAATAAGGTTATTCCTATTGTTCGCAATGTTAAAAAAAGATTATTCCTTCTGAAAGATTACAGTGACCATTGTAATAGTGAAGTCTCATAGCAACAAAGGTATAAACAAGATTTCACTTGCAGATGAACTGAGGCAGGATAAAGCCAGAAGATCTTACTCAGTTGGAAATGGATAGTATTGCAATAACTTGGCCAAAACTCACACCAGGATCAAAATTATGTTTAATTAGCCAACTATCTGAACATAGGCAGGTTTGTGGTGGACAGAGACAACAACCTCAAGATCCCCCATTTCACTGGAGATCTGCCTTGTACCCAGGAAATTGATGCAACCTTAAAGGAAGTCCATTAACATCTCTATTTCCTTAGAAGATAGAGGAGATTCAGTATGACGACCATTCACCCCTTGACATTCTACAGGTGCATGGTAGAGAGCATACTTAGCGAAGATTTACGAGGATGCTACCAGGACTAGAGGCTGTGAGCTATAGGACGAGGTTGAGTAGGCTGGTCTCTATTCCGTGGAGTGCGGGAGGATGAGGGGTGATCTTATAGAGGTACATAAAATCATGAGAGATATAGATCGGGTAGATACACAGTCTCTTGCCCAGAGTAGGGGACTTGAGGACCAAACGGTATAGGTTCAAGGTGAAAGGGAAAAGATTTAATAGGAATCTGAGGAGTAACTTTTTCACACAAAGGGTGGTGGATGTATGGAACAAGCTGCCAGAGGAGATAGTTGGTGCTAGGACTAAGAAACAGTTAGACAGGTACATGGATAGAACAGATTTGGAGGGATATGGACCAAGCGCAGGTACGTGGGACTAGTGTAGCTGGGACATGTTGGCCTGTGTGGGCAAGTTGGGCTGAAGGGCCTGTTTCCACATTGTATCGCTCTATGATTCTATGACTCAATTACTTTATATTGACTGATTGCATTGTGGCTTGGTTCAGCGATATTAAAGCCCAGGATAGAATGAGATTACAAAAGTGGTGGACTGCTCAGTCCATCATTTCAGATGAGGACCCCTTTGGGAGTCTGAAGAAGGGTCTCAATCCAAAATGTTGTATGTCCTTTCCTTCATGCTGCATGACCCACTGAGTTCCTCCAGCACTTTGTGTTTTGCTCAGGATTCCACCTTCTGTGGTTTCTAGTGTCCCTTTGTAAGAAAATGTAAGGAGGTTGAGAAAGCTGAGAAGTGTTATGTTATCTTCATCACCATTACACTGTATGTCAGTAATGATTTCGCTGAGTGATTTTAGTCTATTCCACCAAAATCATTGGTAATTCAACAAACTTTTATCAGATTACCTTTTATTCCCTTTTTTCTCTCCTATATATCCTTCTTTTCAGAAAAGTAATATGGTTTTGGATCATTTTATGCCACATCTTAGACTACAATTTCCAGTGAAGATCTTATCTCTCCATTAGTTCCTCAGGGAACACCCAACTAATTTTCCCCAGGGATGCCCAAATCCTTCATTTTCTCCAGTGAAGATCTGCTCATTAATTAACTTCCACAGTAAATATGAAATCCTTAATAAACTTCCCCTTGAGATCTTGATATTTAATTAATTTTCCCCAGTGAAGATCGGATAAATAACTAATTTTCCAGAAGGAAAATTATAGCCTTCATTAATTTTCCCCAGTTAATCCTATCTTAATTTATTCCAGTGAAGATTTGAATTTTCTCAAGTTTCCCCAGTGAAGCTTTGATCTTTTAATTAACGCGTGCAGATCAGATGCATCTGAATTAAATTTGTATACAGCCTCTATTTAACTTACTATTCCTATGTGGCAGGGACACACAGATGTCCAGCCAGGAATATCGCAGGGCACAAGGTTTGTGCAATTCTTTCTTAGTGCAGCTCCTTACTCCTGCCACGGGGTACGGGCGTTGCACAACTGTATATACTCCTCGGGGAGCCCCGTGACACCGTGGCACTTGACTCCTCCCTCCAGAGTCAAGGGTTTGTACTACACGTGGCTCCCCATGACCCTCCAGATTCCGCCACATGACCCCCAGAACCAGAGGCACTGAAACGGAAGGGAAGCCGAACGAAGCGGCCAGACCTCATAAATATGTCCCCACACACAGGGGACCCATCCGGTTTGGGAGAATCCGGGGGAACTTAGGATGGCGGACACCCCCGACGGCGAGGTTGAGCCACCTGTACTGGCTCGCTCAGGTCCAATGAGCCGGCCTCAGTCGAGCCACAGACACAGTTTCTTGCCGGCCCCCCATGTCCAAAACAAATGTCATGGGCCCATGCCGCAGCACCCAAAATGGACCCTCATATCGGAGCTGCAAGTGCGACCTGTGGGCGTCGCTGGCGCAGAAAGATATAAGGACTGTTCGCGAGCGCCGGTGGCACCTGGAATGGAGCCACCCCATGACGAGATGTCAGGATGGGAGACAGGGCGCCGACCCTCTCCCGCAAGCACACCAGCACAGATGACGGCTCCTGGGACCCATCAGCGGCCGGGATAAATTCCCCGGGAACAGTGAGCGGAGCGCCAGAAACCAAGTCTGCCGAGGGGTGGTCTGAATTCCCAGCAGAACCCACGGCAACTTGTCCATCCAGTCCAGGCCCATGAGGCGAGCCTTCAAGGCGTCCTTGAGATGGAGGTGGAACCGCTCCACCAACCCATTTGACTGGGGATGGTATGCTGGTGAATGGTGGAGCTGTGTCCTCAGCAGGCAGGCCATTGCAGACCACAGTTTGGATGTGAACTGGGCACCCCAGTCGGAAGTGATGTCCAGTGGCACCCCGAAGTGGGCAATCCAACTGCAACAGGGGCGGGGGCGCACGACTGGGCAGAATAGTCCACGAGCGGGATGGCCTACAGCCACCGCGTAAAACGGAATACCACCGTCAGCAGGAATGAAACACACTGGGATGGAGGCAGTGGCCCCACAATATCCAAGTGCATGTGGTCAAAGCACCGGCGAGGCACTGCAAATTCCCTTGTCAGTGATTGGTCCAGACCACCGCGTCCATCACATCACTGGAGGTGGAGATGGGAAGGTTGGGATCATTTTCCAACACAAGCCATAGGTGACTAGGCACTCGGAACCTAAGCACTAAGTTGTAAACAGACCATGTGAAAGGACACGAAAGCAGTCTGAAGATGTGTCTCGACCCGAAACGTCGCCTATTTCCTTCGCCCCTTAGATGCTGCTGCACCCGCTGAGTTTCTCCAGCTTTTTGTGTAACCCTCATGTGAAAGGACAGCATCTACCAACAAAGAAGGCACTATGAAACCATCTGCCGCAGGCCATTCCCAGAGGACGGGGTTTTAACTGTGCCTGTGCTTCAGCCGGTGGTTATATCCATTCCATCCCTCCCTCGCAAAGATGTAAGATTTGGATGAATACATACAAGCGGCATGTAAAGCGTCTCTTCCATGCGTGTAATACATGAAGCCAATGAAATGAGTCAACTGTCACACCAAAGATAGACACAACATGCAGCATCTCTGGAGAGAAGGAATGGGTGGCGTTATGTGTCGAGACCCTTCAGAACCAGTCTTCAGGTCCGAAGAATGGTCTCGACCCAAAATGTCACCCATTCCTTCTCTCCAGAGATGCTGCCTGGGTCAGGGTCCGGTAGTCGGGTGGGGGGGTGAATCACCCTGGTGTGGGGGTTGGGGTCCAAGGGTGGTGCATCGTGGTCAGTGAATCTGGGTGAGCGGAGGGACCAGCCTGTTCCACACCTCTGCTCCACCCAGCATTGCCCACACACAGCCCATCACAGTGCAGCCACATGGGGGAGACGAGGCAGACGACGGCCGTGGATGAGTGGGGGCCGTCCCTAGGGATGCGCTCCTTCGGCCGTTTCGGCATTTCGGCCGAGCGGTCTTTCGGTGAGTTTGCTTTTAGGAGGCACAACCTTTCTGTTAGTCGGCTTTTAGACATTCTGCCCATTTTGATTAGATTGCATTTAGGCGTCCCACGCTTTCGGTTAGTTGGTGTTTCAGCTACGTATGCTTTCGATCATTTGGAGTTTCGGCTTCATTTCCATTCGTTTATTTGGCTTCCACTTCTTTGCTTCGGCTTCTTGTCCTTCAATGCCACGTCTACACACGGGGTGCGCCAACCCATGGATAATGTCAAAAATGTGACGGTACCACCCGAGGGACCCAACCGCACGTCCTCAAGCACCAAACCTAAGATTGCGGTACAATATGCCGGCATCTCCTCGTGTGCTACAGCCAAGGGAGAGTAGTTTATTCCGGGGGTCACGTCGAGAATGGCAGCGATGGCCAGGTGGGAAAAGGTGTCCACAACCAGGTTACATTTATGGGCAATGTGTCAGATGCCGGTGGTGAACTCCGAGATAGACGTGAGCTGGCGCTGCTGATGGGCAGACCACGGATATGAGACCTTGGCAAACGCAAAGGTGTGGGGCTTATGGTACATGAAGGCAATGACATCCTGGCCCACCAGGAAATAGTGAAAGTTGAAGAAAAGCAGCTCCAGATCGAATACCCTATAACGTTGCTCCGCCGGGTTCAGCTGGCAGCTGAAAAAGGCGAGAGGCCACCAGGGGAGCAGTGAGCATTGGACCACTGCTCCAACTCACTGCCAAGTCCAGATAGATGTAAAGGAAGTCGAGCCCGCGACCCACTCTGACCATTACGCGTTCTCCAAGCCAAAGGGCATCCGCAGGAACTCGAACAACCTGAATGGGGTTATTATAGCCTTCTTGGGGACATCCTCTGGTTGCAAAAGGTTTTGGTTGTTCCCCCCGGACTAAGTCGATCTTTGAAAAGAACTTAATCCTTGCCAGATGGGCTGAGAAGTACTGGATATGGGGGAAGGGGTAACGATCAGCGATAGTGGCCACGTTAAGGCAGCGGTAATCATCACAAGGCCTCCAGTCCCTGGAGCCCTTTGACACCATGTCCAGCGGGGAGGCCCACAAGCTGTTAGAGAGTCGAAAAATGCCCATGCCTCCATGCTTCGAAACTCACCATGCAACACACCATGTTTAAGGCTTGTCGAGTCGAACTTCGGGGTCGCAATGACATTGTGCACCGTCGCCACTGGGTTGCGGGTTGGCATGGCGGAAACAGTAGAGTGCAACGAGATCGCTTCCAATGTTGAAGCGTGGATGATGCATTGCCTCCTCACATCCACTAGGAGCGATTGCATCTGCAGGAAATCTGCGCCCAGCAACGGCTGGGCCACATCCACAATTGTTAAGGGCCAGGTGAAGTGGCACGCTCCAAAGATGAAGGGAATGGTGCGGACACCATACGTGCGAATGGGACTGCCGTCCGCAGCAGTCCATGAGGGCCCCTGCTTACCAGCACGCATATCCACTCCAGACGGGGGCAAAACACTGACTTCCGCACCCGTGCCCACCAGGAATCTGAGCGCCGGTCCAAAGCATACAGTCGATGGATTTTGCCGACCACTGTGGTGATTACCAACGGCCGGCCCCGGTATTTCCCAGAAACAAACATGGTGGGCAGCATTGACGGGCTGCTGGTGGTAGAAGCACCACATCCTCAGCTCTGGTGGTAGAAGCACCACATCCTCAGCAATGGTGGTAGAAGCACCACATCCTCTTATCTGCTCCTTCCGAAGCCAGAGGCTGCAGGCGGATGTCGTGCGGCATCTGCTGGAGGAAGGTATATTCAAACAGAAGGTAGGGCCATTGGCCGCCCATGCGCGTAACCATCTCGTTCATGTAGGCCGAGGGCTTCCGGTCATCGAGCCCACCCATGTTCAGGATCTGCGCCGCTCACTCCAGGCAGCTGAGCCCAAAGGTCTGGAGCAGCAGCTCCTTCAGGCCTTCGTACTTGTTCACCGCTGGCCGATTGTACAGGTATGGCACTACGCGACCGACCGTTTCCTGGTCGAGCAAGCTCGCAATGCCATGGTAACGGGTCTCGTCGACCATTACCCCGCGGATGTGGAATTGGGACTCGGCCTGCCGGACCTATACCTGCGAGGTCCAGTAGGTTGGTAACTACAAGGCAAAGGCATTCGCCTCGGCCTGATCGGTGGCAACGGCGTGTTGGGTGCTAGTGGGGTGCATTTTCTTTTTCAGAATGACAATTCTGGATGTCGCGGCCACCAATGTGGCAGGGACATGCAGATGTCCAACCAGGAATTACACAGAACACAAGGTTTGTGCAAGGAACCAATGTTTATTCTTCCTTAATACAGCTACTTACTCCTACCTTATATATTCCCCGGGGATCCCCGTGACCTGCACCTCCCGTCACCGTGACACTTGACTCCTCCCTCCAGAGTCGAGGGTTCGTACTGCGCGTGGCTCACCACCAGGTGCCGCCACACCTGTTCATTTTTCATTTTTGATCCATCCATTCTTTTCTGCGTCTCCACCTTGTCCTTTCTGCTGGCCACGCTTCTCATAGCCAGATGTATACAGCACTGAAATTGGCCTTTTGTCCCACCAAGTCCAAGCTAACTATTGAACATGTATATATTATGCCTTCCTTTTCACCCCTCCACACATCCCTTCCACACATACCCCATCCTTTGGTTTTTACATTTCAATCCTCCTCTTCTCTCCTGATCTAACACCCTTTAGTCTCCAATTCACCTCTAACCTTCGTCATGTACTTCACCCATTTGCCAAATAAAACTCCATCACCTGTATCCACCTGTCAATTGCCAGGCCCAGTGCTTACATGCATCTTGGAGAAGCAGCAATCAAAGAGAAGCAGGGAGAACAGCTAATTGTCTGAAACCCGTGGGAAAGGTGAGTCAGCGGTGAGTCAGAGGGGAAAAACTGTTTAAAACTGAGGAATTTGGTTTGTAAATTGGCAAATTAAGCAATTTATCAGTCAATACAAGCAACGCTGTGCTAGGGGAGTGGTAAAGAGGGAGCGGCTTTGTGAGTAAAGTATGAGTCTTTGGCTCAAGAGTCTTGTGAGTAAAGTGTGAGTCTTTGGCTCGAGAGTCTTGTGAGTGAGTCTTCGGTGAGGAGGCTGAGGAGAGGAGGCTACGCCAAAAGCTGGAGAGAATGGGACACGGTGAACACATGACGGGCAAGATGAGGCAGTGTGATGTTTGTAGGATGTGGGTGCTCAGGGACATGGATGGAGCCTCTGGCTGCTACATCTCTGGCAAGTGTGTTCTGGTTCAGCGCCTGAAGGACTGTGTTGGGGCATTGGAGAAGCAGCTGGATGACTGCAGGACCATCTGGGAAAATGAGAGTTTCCTGGACAGGACCTACAGTGAGGTTGTCGCGCTGAGGATATGTGAGGAATGAAGGTGTGTGACTGAGAGAAAGGGCGGTAACTGTGGAGTGGACAAGTCGGTGGCTCCAATCCTAGAGATGGGCCTTGACCGAGTCGGGCAGAGCCATAGTGATGGGTGACTCCATTGTCTGAGGAGCAGACAGTAGATTCTGTGGTGGCAGATGAGATGCCTCACTGGTGCCAGGGTTCAAGATGTCACAAGCTGAATTCAGAACATCCTCGAGAGAGAAGGTGAATAGCCAGCAGTAGTTGTGCATGTAGGCACAAACAACATTGGGAAGAAAAGGAAGGAGGTTTCCCCATGTGAGTTCATAGAGTTTTGAAGGAGACTGAACAGCAGCAGTTCTAGGGTGGTTATCTCTGGATTGCTTCCAGTACCTCCTGCTACAGGGGGCAGGAACAGAGATAGGGGATCTGAATGAGGGGCTGGTACAGGGGGCAAGGATTTAGATTTGTAGACCACTGGGATCTCTTCTGGGGTGGGGGTGACCTGTACAAAAGGGTTACACCTTAACTGGAGGGGGACTGACATTCTCTAATTTGAGGAAGGACGTTCTTGCTATTATGGGAGTGCAATGTAGGTTTACAAGGTTAATTCCCGGGATTGCAGGACTGTCATATGCTGAGATAATGGAGCGGCTAGGCTTGTACACTCTGGAGTTTAGAAGGATGAGAGGGGGTCTTATTGAAACATATAAGATTGTTGATGGTATGGACACGCTAGAGGTAGGAAACATGTTCCCAATGTTGGGGGAGTCCAGAACCAGGGGCCACGGTTTAAGAATAAGGGGTAAACCATTTAGAACGGAGATGAGGAAACACTTTTTCTCACAAAGAGTTGTGAGTCTGTGGAATTCTCTGCCTCGGAGGGCGGTGGAGGCCGGTTCTCTGGATACTATCAGGGGATATGGGGAGAAGGCAAAAACAGGGTACTGATTGGGGATGATCAGCCATGATCACATTGAATGGCTAGAAGGGTGGAATGGCCTACTCCTGTGTCTATTGTCAATTGTCTCAGACCCTCCTTCCTTTTCTTCCCTCTACTACAATACTGAAGATGGGTCGCAAAAGGAAACGTCATTTGTCCGTTTCCTCCAGATGCTTCCTGACCCTGCACTTATCTACTCTGTTCCCTTCCCTGACTTGTATGCCTATCTTCTTGTGTCCTAGCCTATTTGCTATCACTGCTTGCCTCATCATCATGCCTCTTTTTTTCTCAGTCTTTCTTCTTTTCTTGTTCCACAATCTCATCCTATCCCTCTCTCCCAGTGTATATCTTACTCTCTTTGGGTATTGCCAATCATCCACTTCATTTGGCCTCTGGATAATCTCTTCCACTTTCTCCTCCACCCACCCTTCCACTCCCCCTTCCCTCCACCTCTAATCTTCCTTCATTCTTCATCCACACTTGGTCACAATGGTGCAGCAGTAGATTTGCTGCGTTACAGTGAATGCAGCGCCAGAGACCCGAGTTCGATCCCGAAAGGCGGGTGCTGTCTGTACCGAGTTTGTATGCTCTTCCCATGACCTGCGTAGGTTTTCTCCAAGATCTTCAGTTTCCTCCACTCCTGTCATACAGGTTTGTAGGTTAATTGGTTTTGGTAAATGTAAAAATTGTCCCCTGTGGGTATAGGACAGTGTTAATGTGCGGGGTTCGCTGGTCGGTGTGGAACTAGTGAGCCGAAGGGCCTGTTTCTGCGCTGTACCTCTAAACTAAACACACTCCTCCTCCACTCTTGAAATACTCTTCCTACACCCTTCCTCCTCCTCCATTCTTCAAATCTTCTGCTCACTCTTCACCAATCAACTCTTGCACTCCTCCATCCTTACATTCTTCTACTCCCTTCCACTCACTCCCATCCACCCCCCCCTCCCAATCACCATTGCTTCTCCAAATCTAAACCACCACCACCCCATCTCCTCCAAAACACTAATCCCCAGCTCCCCTTCCCCTTTCTTAAAATACTTGTGCCTCTCGTTCCAATGGCATATCCACTCTTGTCAGCCTTCAACTCACTCTGAAATCCTATACGTCTTACACGTTTTAGTACATCCTCCTTTCAAATACCCCCCTTTTGTCCTCTCGAAATATATGTATCCTGCTTGGTTTATTCAATAATGATTTGCTGCATCATAATTGAATAGTACCACCTCTTTGAACCATCCAAACTAGTTAATGGGAAATCACATTAGCACACACACAGGAACTGTTTAAGAAAGTGCTGTACCACCTGATTTAAACATTCCAGCTGAGATATGTTATCTGCTGCTAGGCCTTGGCAGATGAAACCTATTTTCTATAGCTCAATAACGAGATTTACACTTTATATTGTTTGGAGAAAAAGGTTATCTCTGCTTTGCAGCAATGGGCAAGGGTCAGGCAATTCAGTTAATAAGGTCTGAAAATAGATTTTTATATTATAGTTGAAGTAAAGTTTGTTTTTATTCTCATGTAAGAGTGCAAATCGATTTTGATCTCTGAATGAGAGAGGAAGAGCTACGACATCAACAGCATCAAAGATGCTGCTCCCAACCTCCCTGGAGCCCTGACCCTACTATTTAAATGCATTGTAGAGTGAAAGTGAATTCAATCCATTCTCTTTGAGTATTATTCCTCTGCTCGTAGCTAAGATAAATTAGTACAAGTGAAGCCAATGAAAAATAATTACAGAGCAAACCTAAGCAGAGGACGAGTCCTAACAGAGCAAGTAAAAAAAATAATTAAACATGCTGCCACTGTAATAATAAACAATTTTGTGCATGCTGTCCAGTTTCCAATTTACTTTACAATCAATGTTTCTGACAAATGGAAGTCAGTGAAAGGAATCTAAACTTATTCTACATTCCCACTCATGTTCAACTTCAACAAATGTGCAATTCTACATGGGCGGCAGTTTGTGTTACTCTTAATCAAAGTAAAAACGTACTTAGCCTGTGTTGTAAAGAAAAGCATTGCTTTGAAATTCATTCACAGTTGGTGGAACTTAGCGTGGTGTATGGCAGCATCAGCACCATGTTCTTTGCCTCTGAAGTTCTTTCTAATAGTTCAAAAATCCCCCCCCCTCCCTCTCCCCCCCTCCCTCTCCCCCCTCCCTCTCCTCCCCCTCCCTCTCCCCCCCCCCCCTCCCTCTCCCCCTCCCTCTCCCGTACCTCCCCACAACCCTGCTGCGTACACATTCTCCCATCCCACACAGTCACCCAGCTGCTTTTCCCTTCTTCGTACGCTCATCTCCCATCCTTGAGTCATATAATTCCATTTTATGCCCCCCCCTCTCTTCACCCCTCACCAAACCCTTCCACTCATGCCACACTTTGGTTGTTACATTTCAATCCTTCTGTTCTCTCCTGATCCAACACCCATTTAGTCTCCAATTCATCTCTAACCTTTGTCATATATATCACCTATCTGCCAAATAAAACCCCCCATCCTTTGTATCCACCTGTCAATTGCCAGGCTTTGTCTCAGCTCCACCTTTTTTTTCTTCCCCCTACTACAATTAGTCTAAAGAAGGGTTGCAAACCAAAACGTCATCTGTCCATTCCCTCCACAGATGGTACCTGACCCACTGAGAACAAACAGCACTTGGTGTTTTGATTAGGATGTGCGCTTAAAGAGTTATGATCTGCATGTGTCATCTGGTGGTTGAGCCAAATATAGTTCGAACCCTCGTCAGTAGAGCTGGGATGGTTAAGTGACTGAGTTTGGCGGGAGTTTGTGAGTGAAGATCGTCATCAGTCAACGGGTGTGTCCTTCAGCAGCAACAAGGACCTTGTTTGAGCTCTCACTTAACGCACATTTGTTTAACAGTTGTATTTGCCAATAAAGATTGTTTTATTCACAAAGCATAGGTGATGTTTTGGGTCAAGCCCTTTCTTCAGAATTAGGGGCCTGACTCACTTTCATGAAGTAATTCACGAATTCTCCCGAGTTTTCCCCTTGATTCAAACTCGCAGAATGTTCGTAATGAGTCCGTAGGAGGTCATAGGAGTTCTTAGTTATATCATAGTGGCTCGTTATGCTAGCTGTACGTACTCGTGGCATCAGGTAAATCGGGACATTTTTTCCAGCCCGATTAAAAAATGTCCACGAGTAAAAAAAATGGTTAGGATGAAAGAAATTGTAACTTTTTACTCGTAAGGAGGGCATCTAAATAGTCATGAAAATCCGTAGGAGTTTTGAACTAAGTCGTGAAAGTGGAACAGGCCCTTGAGTCTGAAGTTTGAAGAGGTCTTGACATGAAACATCACCAATTCCTTTTCTCCAGACATGCTGTCTGACCCGCTGAGTTACTCCCATTTTTTGTGTATATCTTAGGAAGAGTATGATGTTCCCTTTCAAACAAATCCAAAGCCATTCGTTGCAGAATTTCAATATGCACAGTTCAAAAACAAAGAAAAATTGGTAAGCGTTGGAACCACTTTACCTGGTCATGCAGGTGCTTTAGGAGAAAGGAACAGAATTAATGTTCCAGATCAATGATTACTTTAGAATCCATAACATGTTTCCAGAATTTATTATGTTTATTCATGAAAAGCTGCAGTGGTGTCTTATTTTCTTGCTGCACCCATATCTGGTGAACCCCCATGTGTCCATGGGCCGTCCAGACGATATTGTGCTGATCTGACAAATATGAAAAATAAAAATATGAGAGGTGTCGCGAGGTTAGACAGCTAAACCTTTTTTCTCAACCATGATCACAATGAATGCCGTTGCTAGCTCGAAGGGCCAAATGGCCTCCTCCTGCACCTATTTTCTATGTTTAAAATATATATCAAAGAGTAAAGGGCACAGCTTTAAGGTCAGAGGGGCAAAGTTTAAGGGAAATGTGTAGGGTGAGGTTTTTATGTACAGGGTGGTAAGTGGCAGGAATATGCTGGTATTTAAGGGAATTTTAGATTAGCTCATAGCTAACAGGGAATGGAAGGATAAGGATTATGTGCAGGTATATAAGAGTTAGCTTTGGCATCATGTTTGACACATACAGTACCATTATGGGCTGAAGTACTTGATCCTGTGCTGTACTTTTCTATGTTTCATGGTCTTAGTTTTGTTTAGTTTGGTTTAGTTTAGTTTTGAGCGTGGAAACAGGCCGTTCAGCCCACCGAGTCTGCACCGACCAGCGATCCCCACACATTAACACTATCCTAAACACACTTGGGACAATTTACCCTTATACCAAGCCAATTTACCTACATACCTGTACATCTTTGGAGTGTGGGAGGAAACTAAAGATCTTGGAGAAAACCCACGCGGTCACGAGTAGAACGTACAAACTCCGTTTTTGTTGTTGTTGTTGTCGTTCTTTGTTTGTTTGTTTTTGAGAGGTACTCATTAACATTAGACATATGGTACCTCCAAACATAATTCCGGATTTCTCTCATTTGCTGGATTATTTGGACATACCCGTCGGTGGGGCTGTGGCTGTGTTCGAGGTCTTGAGACGGAGTAGGACTTGTGGGAAGTGCTCTGGAGTACTCACCCGAATCCGGCAATGAGGATTACGCACACCACTCCCGAGTATATTCCTTGCAAATCTACATTCTCTCAACAACAAAGTGGACAAACTGCAACACCTGCGCCAGACAAACAAGGACTTCTCTCGAGCTGCTGCCCTGTTCTTCACCGAGACCTGGCTGTGTGAGTTGACCCCAGGCAATGCATTGCAACTGGCTGGCTTCCAACATCACAGAGCAGACACGAAGCAGAGGCAGTGGGAAAATCAAGAGGTGGTGGAATATGCCTCTATACTAACCAGGGCTAGTGCAGCAACATGGTAATGCCTAACTTCTGTTCCCCCGAGAGTGACTTCCATGGTCATTGTTTTGGGGACTTTAAACAAGGATAACCTCAGCCGAGACCTTCCAAAGTACAGACTTCATCTTACCTGCCCCACCAGAGGGGAGAGAACACTCGATCACTGTTACACTTCAATCAAGAACGCATATCGCTCTGTTTCCCGGGCGGCTCTGGGTCACTCTGATCATAATTTAGTTCACCTTATTCCAACCTACAGGCAGAAACTAAAATCTGCTAAGCCTGTGGTCAATTAAAAGGTGGACAAGCGAGGGGATTGAAAACCTACAATCCTGCTTTGACTGCACTAAATGGAATGAGTTCAGGGAAGCAACCACAAGCCTCGATGAATATACATACACCGTGACATCATATGTCAGCTTTTGTGAGGACAGTTGGATTCCCACTAGGACCCAGATCAGGCTCAACAATGACAAGCCTTGGTTTACAGCAGAACTCAGACAGCTCCACCAGTCTAAAGATGAGGCCCACAGGAGCCGGGATGCATACAGGCAGGCCAAGTACAAGCTGAGAAGAGGAATCAGAGCTGCCAAGGTAAGGTACTCTTAGAAGTTGAGGAGCAAGTTCTCAGCTAGTGACTCTTCTTCAGTTTGGAAGGGCTTGCAAGAAATCACTAGGTACAAGAGGAAAACCCCCCGCTCCTTGGACAATCATCAGCTGAGCAACAACTTGAATGAGGGTTACTGCAGGTTCAATAAACAGAAACATAACCCTGGTGCCCCCTCTCCCCCTCCCCAATCACCAGTTCACACCTACTCACAGCCTGACTCCAGTCTGCAAAGACTGGGCCCTCATCCACTACCCACCCCCTCCTTGCTGCCCAACATCAGTCTGGCCACTTCTCCATCACAAACAATAGAAATTGAGGAGGTGGAGAGGCTGTTCAGAAGACAAAAAAGACGGAAATCTCCAGGACCCAACGATGTTTCCCCCTCTACCCTCAAGCTCTGTGCCGAACAACTGGCACCACTCTACACAGACATTTTCAGCCAGTCCATGCAAACCTGTACTATATCCTGCCTGATTCAAAGTCTCCACTACCCTCCACTCCACTGCCCAAAAAGACAATGATTACTGGTCTTAATGACTACAGACCTGTTGCTCTGACCTCTGCAGTCATGAAGACCCTTGAAAAACATGTGCTGGCCTAACTGAAAAGTATCACGACCCCCTGCTGGATCCTTTGCAGTTTGCATACCGGGCCAATGGATCAGTGGATGACACAGTCAACCTAGGCCTGCACTTCATCCTCCAGCACCTGGACCGCCAGGATTTTGTTTGTTGATTTTAGCTCCGCATTCAACACCAATGTACCAGAGCTACTACACTTCAAACTCTCCCAGTGGACTGTGCCTGAACCCCTCTGTCAGTGGATCGCCAACTTCCAGTCAGACAGGATGCAGCATGTGAGGCTGGGAAAGCACATCTCGGACCTGCAGGCCCACAGCATAGGAGCACCGCAAGGCTATGTACTCTCCCCTCTCCTTTACTCTCTCTACACCAACGACTGCACCTCCACAGACACTTCCGTCAAGCTTCTGAAGTTTGTGGACGACACAACCCTGATTGGACTGATCCAGATCCAGATTCCTATCTGCCTACAGACAGGTGACACAGCTGGCATCCTGGTGCCTTCGTAACAACCTGGAGCTCAATGCTCTTAAAACAGTGGAATTGATAGTAGACTTTAGTAGACAATCATCCACACCCTCTGTGCTACACAACATAACTTATCCAATATCAACAATAAAAATAGAGGAGGTGGAGAGGCTTTTCAGAGGACAAAAGAGCCGGAAATCTCCAGGACCTGACAATGTTTCCCCCTATATTCTTAAGCTCTGTGCCAAACAGCTGGCATCGGTCTATAACAGACATTTTTAACCAGTCCCTGCAAACATGTACTGAACCTGCCTGCTTCAAAGTCTCCACTTTTGTCCCTGTACTCAAAAAGGCAAGGATTACTTGTCTTAATGACTACAGGCCTGTCGCACTGATCTCTGTAGTCATGAAGCCATTCGAAAGGCATGTGCTGGCCAAGCTGAAAAATATCACAAACTCCCTGCTGGACCTTCTGCAGTTTGCATATTGGGCCAATAGATCTGTGGATGATGAAGTCAACCTGGGCCTGCACTTCATCCTACAGCACCTAGACCGCCAGGGGACCTATGCGAGGATCCTGTTTGTTGATTTTAGCTCGGCATTCAACACCATTGTACCAGAGCTTCTACACTACAAACTTTCCGAGTTGACTATGCCTGAAGCCCTCTGTCAGTGGATCACCAACTTCCTGAGAGACAGGAAGCAGCATGTGAGGCTGGGAAAGCATATCTTGAACCCGCAAACGCTCAGCATAGGAGCACCGCAAGGCTGCGTACTCTCTCCTCTCCTCTATTCTCTCCACACCAATGACTGCACCTCCACAGACTCCTCTGTCAAGCTTCTCAAGTTTGCGGATGACACACCCCTGATTGGACTGATCCAGGATGGGGAGGAATCTGCCTACAGACAGGAAGTGTCACAGCTGGCATCCTGGTGCCGTAGCAACAACCTTGAGCTCAATGCTCTTAAGGCAGTGGAATTGATTGTAGACTTTAGGAGAGCTCCCCCTCCCCTCACCCCACTCACCATCACAAACACCACAATCATATCTGTGGAGTCTTTTAAGTTCCTGGGAACCATCATCTCCAAGGACCTTAAGTGGGGGGCTTCCATCAACTCCACAGTCTAAAAGGCACAACAGAAGATGTACTTCCTGCGGCAGCTGAGGAAGCATAATCTGCCACAGGCAATGATGGTCCAATTCTACACGGCCATCATAGAGTCAGTTCTCACCTTCTCCATCATGGTCTGGTTTGGCTCAGCCACCATGCACGACACCTGGAGGCTGCAGCGAATCATCCGATCAGCAGAGAAGATTATTGGCTGCAACCTTCCCTCCATTGATGAACTGTACAATGCAAGGGCCAGGAAGCGAACGGGCAAGATCATCTCTGACCCCTCTCACCCTGGCCACGAACTCTTTGAATCACTTCACTCTGGAAGGCGACTCTGGACTGTCAAAGCTGCCACAGTTTTAATCACGAGTAGTTGGTCTCCTCTACAGCCAAAAATCTGTAGCCTCCCTTTGATCTGGTATTTTGTTGGTTCACATGCTTGATCAATGGTGTTTTATCATTAATGGTTTATTATTATTAATGTTTAGTGTTTTCAGAGTCATTCGTAACTGTCACTGTATGTCATGTTGTTACTTGTGGGTGGAGCACCAAGGCAAATTCCTTGTAGGTGTACATACTTGGCCAATAAACATATGCATTCATTCATTCATTCATTTATACAACAGGGCAGTAATTTCAAAAATAGTTGAGTGTTTCTTCATATAAATTTTGATTCTTGCTTCACAATTTTGGATTGTTTTTGGATGAAGAGCCAGACATTGTCATTTATCATTTAACTAACTCATTTGAGACTAGTGTTATATCCATCTATATGCAGTTAGGATATGCTTGCCGGCCCGGGATTGCCATTTTCGCTGAACATCGCCTCGTGTATTGGTGAGTGGTACAATATTGCATTGGCAGAGGTGGACCCAATGGGTCCACGCTTCATCTAGTATATAACTAAAATGCTTGTCTTGTATGATTTGTTTGTATGTTCCCAAAATATAGCCAAAGCGGTACATGATAGGGAAACAATTTTCGGCCCACCTTACTCGCCATTCACCTGCGGTGTGCAGTGGCATGTTTCATTTCATTTGACAAAGTTTTTCCCTTAATCTATATATCTATACTATTACTAAAACTCTCATCTTGACCATTTCCGGTCTGCATTGTATTTTAATTTGCGCAAAAATGGTCTCTATATCGCCAGCATTACTTATCACCTTACTCACCATTCTCCTCTGCTCCAAGCGCACCAAGTTTGGTGGAAGATTACAAAAGTTATGAAGGTTTAAAAAATTGTGAGATCAACAGATTGGTCTTCTCGCCTGTCGGTCACCATGAAGGTAACGCCCCTTCCGGCACCCGCTGGTGAATAGAGCCCCAGAAGTAGGGCTGAATCTGTGAGCATGTCCACAAGCCACCCGTGCATAAGCCACTGAGAATAAAGATGAAGCAGTAGAGTGTGGGCTGTGTTCTGGGGGTGGGCTGCGTTCGCGGGCGGGTTGTGTTCGCAAGCAGGGGCACTGGGGATGGGAGCAGCTGAGTGAGTCCGGAGGCGAGTCCTGGAGCCAGGAGTGTGGCCGGGAACCGGTGAGCCCACCCCCCCCTCCCACATCCCCACTCCCCAACATCCCCCCACCTCCCCCCCCATCCCCATGGGGGTTGGGGTTCGATGGCAGTGCATCGCGGTCAGTGACTCTGGGTGGGCGGAGGGACCAGCCTGTCCTGCACTTCCGCTCCACCCGAACCACAGCCCATCACAATGCAGCCACACGAGGGAGATGAGGTGGAGGGTGGCTGTGGGAGAGTGGGAGAGCTGTTCCGAAGGATGTGCACCTTCGGCCGCTTACTTGGTGCTTGGGATCAGATTGCCCAGTCACCTAAGGCTTGTGTGGGAAAATGGCCCCCACCCTCCCACCGGTGGAGACGGAGGAGAGAGAGAGGGGGAGGGGGTAGTGAGGGAAGGGGGAGAGAAGGGGGGAAGAGAGATGGGGAGAGAGAAAGCGGAGAGAGAGACAAGGGCCAAAGGGAGACAAGGGGCAGAGAGAGAAGGGAAGGGGGAGGGAGAAGTGGAGACGGAAGGGTGGGCGTCATTTTCCCACACAAGTCATAGTTGACTGGGCAATCTGAACTCAAACACCAAGTTGTAAGCGGCTGAAGATGCGCATCCCTCGGGACAGACCCCACAATCCCACGGCCACTCGCTGTGGTTCGGGTGGAGCGGAGGTGTGGGACAATGTTCATCCCTCCACAGTGATATGATGGACGTGGGGGGTCTGGACTAATTGCTGACGTTACGCTCCCCCCCCCCCCCCCCACGGCAACGTCATGTTCATTATTTGACTTTTCTGTTGAGCCGCATTTGGTTAGTTGGCTTGTAGGCGACGCCGCCTTTTGGGTAGATGGCATTTCGGCAGAGCGGCCATTCGGGGAGTTTGCTTTTAGGCGATGCAGCCTTTCGGTTAGTTGGCTTTTAGGCATCCCACCCTTTCGGTTAGTTTGCATTTAGGCATCCCACCCTTTCGGTTAGTTTGCATTTAGGCATCCCGCCCTTTCGGTTAGTTTGCATTTAGGCGTCCCGCCCTTTCGGTTAGTTGCCGTTTCCTCGTCGTTTCTATTCAGTTATTTGACATTTCGGCTTTGTTTCCATTTGGTTATTTGGCTTCCACTTCTTTGCACCGGCTTCTCATCCGTCGGCCCCACGTCTGGGAGCGCAGTGGGCCCGGTATCCACGCCTTTTTGATGTAAGACTTCCATGTGACAGAGACCCAACGGGTCCACGGGTCGTTCAGTATACTCTATTATACAATACACACTCCTTTTGAATAGACACAAAATGCTGGAGTAACTCAGCCGGTCAGGCAGCATCTCGAAAGAAAATGAGTAGGTGTCTACCTTCTTCGTGTCTGTCTTTGGTAAAAAAACAGCATCTGCAGTTCCTCCCTACATGCTTTTTGATGGTTTGATTGAAAGATGCAGCATGGAAACAGGCACCATCGAAGGTAGACACAAAATGTTGGAGTAACTCAGTGGGTCAGGCAGCATCTCTGGAGAGAAGGAATGGGTGATGTTATGTGTCGAGACCCTTCTTCAGACCCCGAAATGTCACCCATTCCTTCTCTCCAGAGATGCTGCCTGACCCGCTGAGTTACTCCAGCATTTTGTGTTTACCTTTGATTTAAACCAGCAACTGCAGTTCTTTCCTACACAGGTTGGCCCATCGAGTCCATGCCACCCATTGATCACTTGTTCACACTAATTCTGTGTGTGCCTACTGTCACATCTGCTCATTACACATTGGGGGATAATTTGCAGAGGCCAACTAACCTACAAACTCGCATGTCTTTGTGATGTGGGAGGAACCCAGAGCACTCGGAGGAAACCCACATGGTCACAGGGAGAAGGTACAAGCTCCACAGCGGCAAAACCCAAAGTCAGGATCGAACTTGGGTCTCTGATGCTGTAAGTCAGTAGCTCTGCTACCTGAAATCCTAAGTGGATTTCTGTTAAAGAAGCAAACATCTTTCAAATTTCTTTCTTCTGGGTTCTATCCTGACTTTGGCTGCTGTGTGTGTGCAGAGTTTGTACATTTGCCCTGTGACCATGTGGGTTAGAACTAGCGTGAATGACTGATCGATGGCTGGAGTGGACTCTTTTACCTGAGGGCCTGTTTCCATGCGGTATCTTTCAATTAATTCAATCATACAACTCAGACTTTTCATTAACTGCTTCAACTGTATAACGTTTTTTTTTCTCCCACCCTCTGCAATTCATAATTCGTCTCAGAAACGTTTCTTTTTCTGCTGTGCAATACATTAAAGAACGTAATTTGCATTTATACGAGACCTTTCATGTTTTCAGGCTGCTCAAAGCACTTCACTGTCAATGAATTACTGCTGAAGTGCAGCCACTTGTGTTGACAGTCAGTTTGCACACAGTGGGTTGCACAATTAGGAGATGAGATCGGATGGGCGGCTTTTTGGGGAGAAGGTAAAATCGGGCCGTGCGGGGCTGGGAAACGATGAGGTTGGAGGCTCGGTGGGGGTAGGGAGCCAGAGTTGATGAAGTTGGTTATGGTGCTCGAGATGGTGGCCTGGTGCTCGTCAGTGGGGTCATGGTCCAGGGGTAAGTAGGAGGAGGTGTCCGAGAGTTGGCGCGTGGCCTCCGCTTTGTAGAGATCGACGCGCCAGACTACCATGGCACCTCCCTTGTCGGCGGGTTTGATAACCCAGTCCGGGTTGTTACGGAGTGAGTCGATGGCAGTACGTTCAGTGGGGGGAGAGATTGGAGTGAGACAGGGGAGTGGAGAAGTCGAGGAGGTTGATGTCCCGACGGCTGTTCTGTATAAAGAGTTCTAAAGCTGGAGGGCCATGAGGGGTGGTTCACGAGGAGGGGGTTCGTGGGAGACAGGAAAAAGGATCATCAGTAGGGGGCGAGGACTTGTTCCCTTGGAAGAACGCTGTGAGGCGGAGGCGACGGTAGAAGAGCTCCAAGTCGTGGTGGGCGCGGAACTCATTGAGGTGGGGACGGAGGGGGACAAAGGTAAGACCTCTGCTGAGGACCGACCTTTCGGTGTCGGAGAGGGGGAGGTCCGGGGGGGATGGTGAACACGCGGCAAGGATGGGGGTTGTGGCCGGAGGAAGGCAGGCGAGTGAACTGAGGATGGAGCGTTGTGTGGTGGGGGGGTGGAGGGTGGTCAGGGGGTGGGGGAGTATGGGGGCTGTGGTGTGAGTGGGGAAGAGCAGGGGTTACATGGTAGGAGGGGGATGGGGAAGACCCAGTGGAATAGCCACTGAGGTCAACGGGGCTGGGGAAACGGGCAGTAGGACCCAGTGCCGTTAAAAACAGAGTGCTGGGAGGAGTTAGCATCGTGGAGGCTTCAGGCCCGCTGCAGAGTCCAGTCTGCATGCGAGGCGACGGCTGCGGGCTTCTGGAGGGCGGTGGAGTGTCGTGGGTCGGCGGACCTGAAGGTAGGAGTCCGCGGGCAGTGGAGTCGGGGTCGGCGGGCGATGCATGGGAGGTCCCGGTGGGCGGGTGGTCAGTGGGGCGACAAGGTTCAGCCAGGAGTCTGAAGAAGGGTCTCGACCCGAAACGTCGCCTATCTCCTTCGCTCCTTAGATGCTGCTGCACCCGCTGAGTTTCTCCAGCCTTTTGTGTACCCTAGGAGATGAGATCAGTGGCTAGTTCATCTGATGTTATGCGTGTTGGCTAAGGTGTCAATGTTGTGACTCTGACTCACCTACTATAGACTGAAGCTGGTAAATACAGAAGGCCGTTGTTCATCGTAACATGCAGGCATTTGCTTGGAGACCCTCTTGGTAGAGTGTCCCGGAATTCAAAGCACATCAAATTTTAGAGAAGAAAGATAACAGCAGGAGATTCAGTTCAATTTCAGTCACTACAATGTCATTGGTTACTTCAATACTTTGAGTCTGACAAATTGTGTCATTGAACTTCACATTTACAACCAGGAGCACATTGTGGATGAAGATACATCTCTGAATGCTCAAATATCTTTGCTGGGACAAAGGTGATCCATGTGGATGGTCAATAATCTTTTGAGGACAGAGAACCCAGACACTCAAAATTATTGTGGTGAGGAAGGCTCAAAGTGCTGGAGTAACTCATTGGACCAGGCAGCATCTCCAAAGAACGTTGATAGGTGTTGTTTTTGTTGGCACTCTTCTTCAGACTGATTGTGGTCTGGGTAGAAAGCAGGAAGAGAGGTGGGGAGAAGGACAAAGCATACCGAAAGATAGGTTGACACAGTTGAGGTGGGTTCTGATTGGCAAATGGTTGGACAAAGGCCAAAGATCAAAAGACAAGAAGTGTGAGATCAGATTGGGATAGAAAAAGCATGCAATGTGAAGCTTTAAGAAGGAATATAGGTGGAAGGGACTGGGGAGATGGTGAAAGGACAAAACGTGCACATCCAGGTGGAACACAGGGAAGAGAGGGAGAATGGAAATGCGTCTGAATAAGGGTCCGGACCCAAAATGTTGTCTGTCCAGGTTATCCAGGGATGCTGCCTGACCCATTGAGTCACTCCAGCACTTTGTGTTATTTTTTAGTAAACCTACATCTGCAATTCCATATGTCTACATTAGTATTGTGAGGGGTGACTCTCTTGGGCACATAAATATCCTAATTATTGATTAATAGAGCAAGTATGCCCATGACCATGTTTATTGTTCTAGGTGATAAAATTAATAGCCTGGATCCAGTCTCAGTCCCAATGATGCAAAATAACCTTGTTGAAAGTGTCTGATATCTTGTTTGACAGTTAACACACCCCATTGTCTTATGTGTAACTGATGCATGTAATGATATCTCATAGTCATGTCAGTCTACGAGCCATACCTCTTGAGCATCCTCCTACTGTGGGCCAGTAATCTGTGCTTTGTAGACAATACTGCTTGTTTACAAAGTTGTCCTTTTAATTTCAAACCCGATTGTTGCATACAGTTCTCATTTAAGCAGATTTTTTAAAGGCTAGTTCGCGCTGGTATCAATGCCTGCTCCCCACATAATCCATTGACACCTAAATAATCCCTAACGATGAGCATTGATAATTTTATAGAACAGGCTCTTTTTTCGTTTCTGAATGGATCTAAAGGTAAATGATTCTAATGTTATTTCTATTGCTTTTTATTCCTGATCCAGATCCCTGATAATGCATTGCAAGGTAGAAGGATTTTTTCGTGGTATTGCTTTATTATTGCCATGTGTACCGAGATACACTGAAGAGCATTTGATTGCATCCAATTAAATCAGATCAGACGATACATGAGTACAATAAAACCATACACAAGTACAGCAGATAATGCAAAGAGAAAAGTACCAGCGTGCAGAATATAGTTTTGCAGCATTGTAGCATTGGAATTCCATAGAAAAAGTCCAATGTCTGCAATTGGATCGATTGGACAGTACCCTAGCTCACGGGAGGACCATGCAGAAGTCTGAAAACAGACGGGGGTGTAGCTGTTCTGGAGTCTGGTGGTGACGCTTTCAAGCTTTTGTATTTTGTGTCCAACGGGAGTGGGAAGAAGACGGAATGACCAGGATGAGAAAGGTCCTTGATTATGTTGGCTGTTTTCTTGTGGCAAAATGAAGTTGATAATGGGAGACTTGTCTGTGTGATAGACTGGGCTACTTCCACAATGGTCTGCAGTTTCTTGCAGTCTTGGGCAGAGCAGAGTTTACTTCCATAAAACATAGTGGATACAGTTGGATTTATTTCTCTGTCACTCAAAATATGATTATTCGTTTCAGAGACACCACAGGTGTCACCTAGACAAGTTATTGCAGTGTATCTTAGAGATTGTATGCACTCTAGCCATGTTATACCACTGTGCAAGCAATGAATGTTTAGGGTAATGAATGGTGGAGCATTCATTTTGTTTTAGATGGAGTTGAGTTTCATGAATGCTGTTGAAATCTTCATCTGGACGAAAGGAATGTAGGCCATCTTGCTCTTGATTTTTGTGCCTCAGATGGTGGAATGGTTTTGGGGAAAGTATATCCAGTTTCTGATCAATTGTGTCCCCCAAGGTGTTGATAACAGTATATTTGGTGATGTAATTTTAGTTTTAGAGATACAGTGTGGAAACAGGCCATTCAGCCCACCGACTCCGCACTGACCATCAATCCCCACACATTAACACTATCCTACTCCAGGGACAATTTTTACTTTTATATCAAGCCAATTAACCTACAAATCTGTATGTCTTTGGTGTGTGGGAGGAAACCAAAGTTCTCTGAGAAAACCCATGCGGGTCACGGGAGGACGTACAAATTCCATACAGACAGCACCCGCAGCCAGGATCAAACCCGTGTCTCTAGCGCTGTAAGCGCTGTAAGGCAGTAACTCTACCGCCACACCACTGTGCTGTCTTTTATGAATGTTGAGGCAGAATGAAGTTGATTATGGGATACAATGGGAGAATGCTTTAAGAATGTCTGTGATAACTAGTCAGAGTCCCACTTGTTAGAAGGAAAACTAAACAAATGTTCTCAGATCAGGTGGTCTCAGTTTTAATAGCACATGTACTGCAATTGTTATTGGAGACTGGAGCTAAAAGAGATCTGGAAAGGTGGATTCAGCAGTGAAAAGAGGATAGGTGGATTTTTTATTTATTCTCAGCAGGATTCTGAAATAGTGACCAATTTTGAGAGACAAAAGTAAGGCCTAATAACAATTTGTAGTCCAGTTTGATGGCCTTTCCTCACCAGTCAAAATATGATTATTGGCTTGGGAGTGCCACGAGAATCATCTGCAGTAACTGCAAAGTATTTTGTAGATCGTGCATGATACTCTACCAGTGCAGGGAATTAATGTTTAGAATGATGAATGGGATAATGAACTGCCAAACTAATTGCCATATGGTAGTAAAGATAAGACTCTCACCAACAACAAATGGGGATTAGGACTAATATGGGGGAATGGCCAGGGTGAAAGAGAGTAATGTTGTAGATGTTTAAAGGTGGTTGAGTTTTTTAAGTCTGATACATGAAGAGCCAAAGATTTGACAGCAGGGATTTTTATATTGTTTATTCCTTGGACTGCAGAGGTTGAAGGGTTGATTGGTGGCTAAAATCATGAGGGGAATAGAGAGGGTGAATGCACAGAATCAAGAATCAAGGGGGAATACGTATAAGGTGAGAGGGGAAAGATCTACAATGTATCTCGGGAGCAGGCGCAGGGTGTGGGTGAAAAGGGCTGTGAAGGAGATCAATGCAAGTAATGATCTGCGATGGCTTTCTTTGTGATTAGCACGATGACAGCAGCGGCTATATTTCATGCAAAAGGTCAAAGAGGATATTTGTGAATTTGAGTTGAGTAATTTAGGTGGAAGGAGAAACTGAGCAAGAATAGAAAAGCAGCAAATGCAGAGCAAAAAGGATAACGACGGGAGGCTAAAATTACTGCAAATTAGATGTTACGTGGAGCTGGAGGGAGGAATGCAATTCAATGTGGAAATCTTTGTGGTTATTGGATGGGTGACTGAAAAGTAATTTTTTATTTGTGAAAGTGGATCAAAGTGAGATTGTCAATGGAGAAGAGAAACTGGAAAGAGATGCCATTAAGATGGAAAGAGTGCAGAGAAGATTTACAGAATGTTGCTAATAATCGCGGGCCTGAGCTATTGGGAGAGCTTGGGCAAGCTAGGGCTTTATTCCTTGGAAAGCAGGAAGCTGATTATAGAGGTAAATAAATCATGCAGGGAACAGATAGGTTGAACGCATTGAGTGTTTTTGCCAGGCGAGGGGAATCAAGAATTAGAGAGCATAGTTTCAAGGTGGAAGAGAGAAGCACCTGAGGTGGAATAGGAACCTGAAAAGTTGTGAAATATTTGAGTGAATAATTCTTTTTTATATTTTCTATGTTTATCTGGATCAGAAATCCAAAATGGCAGCCAAAGCTAATTAGTGATTTTAAAAAGAAACATTTGGAGCCTGTAACTCGTTAGAGTGAGGCCTTGTTAATATTGATTGCAATCATTAAATATGTATGTGTTCTGAAATTTAAAGCTTGATTAAGGATCTAACAGCACCCTCCAGAAATCTTTTTCAGATTTCTCATCACAATTCAGACTAAATTGACAATTTACTGCAATATTTATTTGGCAATAGCAAATTTAATAGCAAGGTCCATTTTTTTTCATTGAATGACCCAGACCCTAAGATTTGTGCTGACATTGGTGAAATCTTCCATCAAAGGTTCAACAGTTTGCAGTTTCTTCTAATTTGAGGAAGGACATTCCTCCTATTGAGGGAGTGCAGTGTAGGTTCACCAGGTTAATTCCCGGGATGGCAGGACTGACCTATGTTGAAAGAATGGATCGACTGGGCTTGTGTTCACTGGAATTTAGAAAGATGAGAGGGGATCTTATATAAATCTATTCTTAAGGGATTAATCACATTTGGAAAGTGGTGAAATCATTGGACAAAGTCAGCATGGATTTACGAAAGGTCTGACGAATCTTATAGAATTTTTCGAGGATGTAACTAGTAGAGTGGATAAGGGAGAACCAGTGGATGTGTTATATCTAGACATTCAAAAGGCTTTCGACAAGGTCCCACATAATAGATTAGTATACAAACTTAAAGCATTGGGGGTTCAGTATTGATGTGGATAGAGAACTGGCTGGCAGACAGGAAGCAAAGGGTAGGAGTAAACGGGTCCTTTTCAGAATGGCAGGCAGTGACTAGTGGGGTACCGCAAAGCTCAGTGCTGGGACCCCAGCTATTTACAATATATATTAATGATTTGGACGAGGGAATTGAATGCAACATCTCCAAGTTTGTGGATGACACTAAGCTGGAGGTAGTGTTAGGTGTGAGGAGGATGCTAGGAGGCTGCAAGGTGACTTGGATATGCTGGGTGAGTGGGCAAATGCATGGCAGATGCAGTATAATGTGGATAAATTTGAGGTTATCCACTTTGGTGGCAAAAACAGGAGGGCAGACTATTATCTGAATGGTGGCAGATTGGGAAAAGGGGAGATGCAACGAGACCTGGGTGTCATGGTACACCAATCATTGAAAGTAGGCATGCAGGTGCAGCAGGCCGTGAAGAAAGCAAATGGTATATTAGCATTCATAGCGAAAAGATTTGAGTATAGGAGCAGGGAGGTTCTACTGTAGTTGTACAGGGTTTTGGTGAGACCACACCTGGAGTATTGCGTACAGTTTTGCCCACATATCTGAGGAAAGACATTCTTGCCATAGAGGGGGTACAGAGAAGATTCACCAGACTGATTCCTGGGATGTCAGGACTTTCATATGAGGAAAGACTGGATAGACTCGGCTTGTACTCGCTAGAATTTAGAAGACTGAGGGGGGATTTAATAGAAACTTACAAAATTCTTAAGGGGTTGGACAGGCTAAATGCAGGAAGATTGTTCCCGATGTTGGGGAAGTCCTGAACAAGGGGTCACAGTGTAAGGATAAGGGGGAATTCCTTTAGGACTGAGATGAGGAAAACATTTTTCACACAGAGTGATGAGTGTCTGGAATTCTCTGCCACAGAAGGTAGTTGAGGCCAGTTCATTGGCTATATTTAAGAGTGAGTT
This sequence comes from Raja brachyura, assembly GCA_963514005.1. The sequence goes on along the minus strand of OY740789.1, from coordinate 39,413,152 downwards.
AGATGTGGCCCTTGTGGCTAAAGGTATCAGGGGAATGGAGAGAAGGCAGGTACAGGATACTGAGTTGGATGATCGGCCATGGTCATATTGAATGGCGGTGCAGGCTTGAAGGACCGAATGGCCTAGTCCTGCACCTATTTTCTATGTCTATGTCTATGTCTAGACAGGGTAGATGCAGGAAAAATGTTCCCCATGTTGGGGGAGTCCAGAACCAGGGGTCAAAGTTTAAGTATAAGGGGTAGGCCATTTAGGACTGAGAAGGAAAAACCTTTTCACCCAGAGAGGAGTGACTGTAGAATTCTCTTCCACAGAAGGCAGTAGAGGCCTATTCACTGGATATATTCAAGACAGATTTAGATACAATTCTTAGGGCTAATGGAATCAAGGGATACGGGGAGAAAGCAGGAACAGGGTACTGCTTTTGGATAATCAGACTTGATCATATTGAAAAATGGTGCTGAATGGCCTACTCCCACACCTATTTTCTATGTTTCTGTGTTTCTAATATGATTTTTGCCATGGTGATCCTTATTACCAATGTGACTTGTGGTCTGAGCCCAATGGTCGGATGTGTCCAGCAATGATGATTTCATCAGAGGGCGAGCAGGGAATCAGGGAATGAAGAAGGAAGAAGAAGTAACACATTTTAATTTCCTGAAACAAAATTAAATAAGCATTAAGCCCCTGTCCCACTTGAGCAACCTCCATCATGACCTCTGGCGAGCTTAAGCGACAAAAAAAAAAATGTCGCAGTGACCTACGAACTTCCACGACTATGTGTACTACATGCTATGACTATGTTGAAGACCTCCCTCGACTATAAAGAAGACCTCTTTCAACCATGTACTCGAGGCTGTTCTATGGCTAATTGGTCCGTGAATGAGCAAGACCCCCTTCCACCTCAGAGGACCACACCGAAAACCAACAGCGACCAGTGATGAGTGTCTACAGCTCAAATGATCACCTGATAAAATGATGTCATGTCTGCTTTTATTTTTCTCACAAAAAAATGCCTCCCAGGTTTTTTTTTAATCATTCTGAACCATGCAAGCAAGGAAGGAACTAGTTTGGAGGATGTTAGTAAAAATACAACTACTGCTGTTTGCAGTAGCCCTTTTGCTTCAACAGTCTTTTAAGAAAGGCAGAAGGGGAAGAGCAAGGGTGAAGAGGAAGCTCAAGAAGATGTCTCAATGGGTGAATGGAGATGATGTGATGGACTGTCCCAGTACACCAGATGACTGGAAGAGAGTGGCGCTGGGCTTTGACAAAAGATGGAACTTTAAGCACACGTGTGGCAGTGGATGGCAAGCATGCCATTCTTGTACCTGTCCCTGTACCCATCATTTTCCTTTTCGTACAGTGTAAAGAGCTTAAACTCACACAGGTTGAAACACAAGCATCTTTATTGTTCAGGTCATCAAATACACAGCAGGTTATCACACGTTCACACTGCTACTCTAACTGGCAGACAGTGGGTAGGATCTTACACTCTGAATGTTATAATTAGGCGGGGTTATAATTACTAACATGCTATAGCCAATCTACATCTCTTCTTCTATAAATGAAAAGTAGATAAAGCGTTATCATTACGTTGAGTAAATAAATTGTTAAATGCAAAATGCCGCATCTAATAATAATGAGGTTAAAAGTAGTCGCCGTATCTAGCAGGCAGCTTGCTAACCCGCCTGGTCCTCGTACGGTAGGGAGCGGCCTCATCAACCTTTTCTTCCAAAAGGTATAGGACCCGTTTGGGCGAGCCAATAGGGCTCTGGGGAGACACCGTAGGGGTAGACCGTCGCGGGGGTACCGGTGAACTGGTTACAAGGGGGGAAGTGGGTGCAGACCGACGTGGGAGTGGTGGGGGCAGCAGCTGCAGACACTGGAACCGCGATCACTTTAAAGTTCAGTGGAGGGGCGTCAGGACCCTGGAGCGCTGGACGTCGTTCCTTCACTGAAAGGAGGTGTTGACGATTGCGTCTGTAGATGGTGCCGCCGACACCGACAAGGTAGGAGCGCGGCTCCTTCGCGGGGCCATGGACGAATCCCAGTTTGGTATGTCTGCAAACAAACCACTTGGCCTTGGATTAGTGGCTTAAGTGGTTTGCTGGTCTGGTCGTAGGCACTTTCCCGCGTCTCGATTGGATTGTACGCGCGTCTGAACTACAGTGGGGCAAAACACTTTAGGCTTTAAATGTTCCTGTGTCACAGGCAGAGGAGGTCTTGTTCGCCGGGACATCAGTCGTTGGGTTGGAAAGCACTGTCTCTGGAAATGGTCCTCAGGTTCAACAGGTCTAGGTAGGCGTCAGATTTTGCCAGGAAGGAGCGTTCCATAAGTTGTTTAGCGCTGCGAACAGCGCGTTCGGCAAGTCTGTTGGACTGTGGGTATTCTGGTGACATGTTTAAAGTTCCAGCGCTTTGCAAAGTCTTTGAACTTCTGGCTGGTGAATTGAGTCCCATTGTCAGTCTGAAGGCGGGCTGGAATACCATGTACAGAGAAGTGCTGACAAAGTTTCAGGATAACTATTTCAGAGGAGATGGTTGGTAGAAAATCAATTTCAAACCAACTCGAGTACGAGTCCACTAACATGAGGTAGTGCTTCCCGTGCCAGTCAAAGATATCGGTGGCCACGGATGACTAAGGTAGGGAGGGGGCAGGTTGGGACTGCAGCGATTGTTTTTGCTGGTGTGGCGCTGGCCTGTTACAGATTGCGCATGACTCAGTTTTGTCCCAAATGTATTTGGTCATTCCAGGCCAGTAGATAACTTCTTTACTGCGTTGTCGGGTGGCCTCCCTGCCTGGGTGGCCATCGTGGATCTCCTCATAGTATCATTACGCAGAGAAGGGGGGATGACCGTCTTGTGACCCTTTACGATCACTGCGTCCTGTGGTACAAGTTCATCGCGATCCAGAAAGTTGGGTCTTAGTTCAGTTGGATTACTTGTTTGACCAGTCGCCTTTAATGATCGAGATTAGAAGCTGGGATGTCTTATCCATGGTAGTGTGTTCGGCCAGACGACACAGGCAGTCCGTTGGAACGAAGGAAACCTTCAGAATGGAGAATTCCTCTTGTTCGAAAGGATGTTGTTCGCTGGTGGCACGTGGTGCCCGTGATAGAGTGTCTGTGACGTACATGTCTTTACCTTTTTTGTAGACAATGCGGAAGTCGAACCATTGTAGCTGCATCATCATGCGTTGAAGTCTTGCTGGGGCTGCATGAATAGGCTTGCTCAAGATTGTGACCAACGGTTGGTGATCAGTTTCTACTGTGAAAGTGGAAAACTGGAAACTGGAAAACTTCGCTGGCAGAGTTGATGCCAAAGGGCATTCGTAGGAAGTGGTAACGTCCGAACGGGGTGGCGAATGTTGTTAATGCCGATAAAGCACAATCTACCGGGATTTGCCAGAATTAGGTTTTGGCATCCAAGACAGAGAAGACCATTGCATTATCGATTTGTGCTGCAACGTCTTCGATGGTCCTCATGATGGGTAGTGTTGCCGTTTGATTGCTGTATTCAAATCTTTAGGATTGATGTAGATGCGTAACTCCTCCTTGTCTTTCTTTGTGGTGACAACCATGGTGGAAACCCAATCAGAGGGCTCGCTGGTTTTGGCGAGGACTCCAATGGAGACCATACGTTTCAGTTCATCGTGTATTTGCTCACGCGTACCATGCGGAACGCGGTAAGGGGCGCGTACGATTGGGGTGACTGTATGGTCGACAATTATCCTGTATATTGTAGGAAGTTTGCTGAGTTGGTTGTCGAACAAATCTTTGTAGCATCTGTCTGGTAGGTCCCTCTGTCAAACAGACTTTGTGAACAGCACGCCCGAAATAGACCAAACCCAGGTCATGGTACGCATCGATGCCTAGCACGATTTCAGAACTTGGCTGAATGATGTAAAATAGCAAGTCCTTCATCTGTTCATTGATGGTACATTTGAAGTCGACTTTGCCCAGGGGGTGAAGAATTTCCCCTCCATAAGCATGTAAAGTGGAGGAGTATTTTTTCATGAGCTCAGTGGTTCTTATCTTGTTGAACACTTTGAGTGACATGAAGTTCACGCAGCTGCCGGTATCGACTTTGGCGACCAGTGGTTTGTTATTGACCATCATGGTCACAGCAGGATCAGTGACTTTGCCTGGGGTGTGCAGGTTTAGGGAAAGTATGGTTGACTCAGTGTCTGTATTATCAGAGTCATTCCCATGGGAAGATTCGTCATGTTCATGGGAATCTGAATCTGACGGGTTTTGTTGAATCAGCTGCAGCTTCTTCCTTGGAGCTGTACTCCCACTATATCGACAACAATTTGCAAAGTGGTTGGGTTTTTTGCAATTACGACATACTTTCCCATGGGCCATGCAAAAATGGCGCCCCCTGCAGTGGAAATAGTTACAGTTTGTGCACCTCATGTGAGGCATGTTCTGAACTTTGCTGGACGCATTGAGAAATCTTTGCGGAGAGTAACTAGCCAAATTCAGATTTAACTGTTGATTAGCATTCGCGCTATCAAAATCAGCTAGTGGTGCTAGTCTCAGCCATCCGACAAGCATGAATAGCCTGCTCTAAAGTCAATTCTGCATTCTGCAGCAGTTCAGCACGCAGCTTTTGGTCGCTCATTCCTCCCACAATTTTATCTCGCACTAGCTCATTTGTTAGCTCACCAAATCTGCATCGAAAGCTGATGTATCTCAGGTCACTGGTGAATCGTTCCACAGGCTCATCAGCCTGCTGCACTCGGGCAAAATATCTAGTTCTCTCAAGGATTCTGTTATAAGGCAGGTCACACAGTTCTCTAAACTTTCTCAGCACCACCATGGATGTGTCTATAGATTCTATAGATTATGCTGGCCAATACCTGTCCATCCCCATACAGTTGAGCAGGTGCAAATTCGAACGAGTCAGCGTGGATCATAGCTTCTGGACCCGCTAAATTCAACAGCAGTGAAGCCTTCAAATCATCGGGATCGTTACGATGAACGATGCGGATATAATGAGAGTAGTCCTTCTCAAACATTCGCCATCGCTCGGTGATATCAGAATTAAACACAAGCGGGCTAGGCTTTTGACAAGAGTTAGCCATATCCTCAAATCACAAAAAACAAGCAAATAAAAACTGGTAAACAAAATAAATCGCAGGGTAGATCCCACTTCTGACACCATGCAGCGAGTTTAAACTCACACAGGTTGAAACACAAATATCTTTATTGATCAGGTCATCAACTAACTGGCAGACAGTGGTTAGGATCTTACACTATGAATGTTATAATTATGCGGGGTTATAATTACCAGGCATTCTAATTGGCTAACATGCTATAGCCAAATTACATACAGGATGGCATTCTGCTGGAACCATTCCTCAAGGTCACCCTCCTGAACTTGGTGAAGGTGTAGGGCATAACCTTCCTCCAGCCTTCCCTCACCACCAATGGAGCATCTGCCTATGATGTTGTGTCAGACACAGGAGGAAGGACTGCTTTGCTGCCTTAAAATGAGGCAGTGAAGGATGGGGTAGTGGTGGGGACATATAGTACCATCCTGGTCTCCTCCTCCAAGGGTCTCCATGCAGCGCTACCTCCTCCTGCACTATCACCTCCTGCTACTCCTCATCCTGGGTGGGCAACACCTGCATGGCAGGTTTTTTTTAGGGTTGTGCCCTCCCCCTGCACTGTTGTCTTTTTGGTGCAATCTCTAAAACGCAAGTTTCCTCTCCAAATAACTCTCCAGCTAGGAATGAACATGCCTTGGAGTGAAAGAGGTGACATTCTGCTGTTTAAATGACCTTTTCTTTCTACTGACCTTTTCTTCACCCCGGAACTATTACCTTCGACTACCTTCGACCACCTTCGACTACCTACAACTAGCATCACAACCTATTACGACTGGCTTCGACTAGACCTACGACTAAAAAAGTATCGATTTTTCCCATGGCGACCTATTTTTAGTTGCGGTCAATTTATAACATTTTGAAAAATACGCCGCAACCTAGCTGAAGCCTCGACTATGCGGAGACCACTCTCGACCATGAAGGAGAGTGATGAAGACCTCCTGCGATCTCGTGGCGACCTTACCGCGACTATGGGTCGTGGGCAAACTCGACAGAGGTCGCCCAAGTGGGACAGTGGCTTTAGGATACTTGTATGTTCAACACAGCTAAAATGTTATATTTTTTTATAATTATAAGTACATTTTAAAGACATTTTATTTTTAAGCTTGTGCGGTTTTTTGAAGGTATGATCTGAACACACACATATACGCACACACACACAACAAAACACAAAGTTCTGTAGAAATTAATTGGGTCAGACAAATTCTCTGGAGAACATGGATATGAGATGTTTCGCATTGAGACCCTTCTTCAGGTCCCTATCCATGTTCTCCAGAAATGCTATCTGACCTGCTGAGTTACTCCAGTAATTTATGTCCTACTTTGTAAACCAGCATCTGCAGTTCCTTGTTTCTACATTTTAGCATCTGTGAAGGGTATGGGCCGGGAGCCAGTCTGAAGAAGGGTCCTGACCTGAACACACACATGCGCAAGCACACACACACATATACACGTACACATACTGTACATACACTTAATAGGATTGTAATAACCTTACTCAGCGAGGTGTAACTTGGAAATAATGTTTCAAAATTTGAAATTTAGGTCAAATTAGTGATTATGCGTTGATGGTATATGCAAAGCATTGTAATAGTAAAACTTATAGAATAATAGTTTATTGCTGACAGCAACATCTGCATACTGACAGCAACATCTGCATACTACCAGAATCCAATACAGATGGTGCATTCAGATTGAAACAGGATTGACCTTGCATAAAATCATGCTGACTTCAGGCTCGAAGCTCCGCAAACCACAGCTCCACAGTGTTAATCAGGAGGCCCAACAATCTGGAGCTTCAACAGTTGATCCCCCATAAGGCATCGTTCCACTCCGTGATGGAATTCAGCGCTGCACCCGCTGCTGAAGCTCTGACCGGTCTCCAACAGGAAAGGCCATGCCAATCCAGTTAATAGACTGCGAAGGTGGGGGCTGAAGGTGCGACTCGGAGAAAAGACACATCTACGACCAGATAGTGAAACGGTGTCCCCCTTTTCCCCCACCCCCCACATAAAAAAGACTTAGAAGCCTTTAAAACAAACTTTTAGACATACAAAACATAACAAAAAAGGATGAAAGAACTGACAGCTGTTGGCGAGGCCACTGCACCTGACGGCGCCACCCGATGGAAGGCACTTCCTTGCCTTCCCAAGTGATCATAAATCCTATCCCTAAGAATATTGTTCCACCAGTTTCCCTACTTCTGGCCTAAGCTTTACAGACCTGTAGTTTACTGTCTTATCCTTACTGCAAATATAGGTTCCTTTGTCGCTACTCTCCAGTTTCAGTACCTTCTCCAGGACTCGAGGGCTTGAGCTATAGGGAGAGTTTGGACAGATTAGGACTTTATTCCTTAATGCTCAGGAGGTTGAGGGTGAGTATGACGCCATGACTCTCACACGACTATTGACGATAAAAAATCTTTGCCAAAGGCCCAGCAATCTCCTCCTTGTCCTTTCTATAATGCCCGAGGATGGATTTTGTTATGCCACAGGAATAGTAAGATTGAACGAGAACTTACCGGTTCGAAGGTTGATCTTTATTTTATGAGGAGTCGAAGTGAGGGATTTCGTGAAGAGCCCACCGGCGCGCATGCTCGACATACTTCAAAGTAGCGGCGTGGAATCACAGAAACCAACAATAGAAATGACTTTGCATAGTAAGATTGAAGTGACTAAGATTACCAGATGAAGGTGATTGTGGGTTGGGCGAGGAGGGCACGAAATCCCTCACTTCGACTCCTCATAAAATAAAGATCAACCTTTGAACTGGTAAGTTCTCGTTCAATCTTACTATTTCATTTCGGAGTCACGTGAGTGACTTCGTGAAGACTTCAAAGCTTCTGTGATTACACGCCCTGGACCACGTCCATGCTGACACACCACTACCAGGGATGGATGGGAGGAACAAACTTGCTCAATAGTTCATACTACAAAACAAGAGCATATTTATGAATAACAAATCAAAAACCCCTCATGCGGGGACATCTCCACGTTCTGAACCTGCATTCAGCACGGCTTCTGCGAACTGTAGAGGAGCAGCAACAGGCTTGTTATAAAAACGCTGGAACACAGCTTCATTAGCCCATCCTGCTGTGGCGAGAATTTGGTCCATGGGCACCTCCATGACCCTCGCTGCTGACGTTGATGCAGCCCTGGTGGAATGAGACTTGAACACATTAGTGTCGATACCTGACTTACCCAAGACGACTCGAAGCCACCTGGATATTGTCTGGACTGTCACTCGATGATGAGGTCTCTTATGAGTGACAAGCAGGTATCTCTCCATTCCTCTGATGCGTGCCGTCACCTTGACATAGTGGCGGATATGTGAGGCTAAACATAGCCTAGCATCTGCGGGGTATGCCGGGAACTTCAGCTGCAGCCCTGTGCACCCAGGTCTATGCTGCTTTAGTAGCTCGTCAATGAAAAAGACTACTTCTGTAGGGGTAGAAGTCATTCTGTCGACACAAAGTTTGTGTAGTGTCTGCACCCTCTGAGCTGAAGTCAGCGCTAGTAACATCACCAGCTTCATGGTGAGTTGGTCCAGCTGGAGCCCTTCCATGGGAGACCACATCCTGAGCAGGGTTAATACGTCCCTGACATCCCAGGTGATATTATAGCGTGGTGTAGGCGGATTCATATTGAATATACCCCGCATGAGTCTGGACACTAGCCTGTTGGATCCTACCCCAATATTCAGGTAGAATGATAGCGCACTTCTGGCGCTGTTGATGGCACTGTAACTTAAGTGTTCATCATGGTGCAACCCCGCGAGGAATTCCAGGACGTCGGTTATTGTCACGTCATCGTACGTGATGCGAGAGCGGCTGCAATAGGCTTCCCACTTCTTAATATGCGAGCGGTATCTTCGCCTTGTGGACTCTCGACACGACGCCCCGATGGTATCCATGGTCCGAGCCGAGAGGCCGTATTGGACTAACGGCCTGTTCAGAACCTGCAAGCCAACAAATTTAAATAGCCATGGCAGGGATGTGGCTCCCCTGAGACAGGGTGAGTAACCAATTGTGGGCAACCCTTCAAAAGGACCCAAGGTTCGTTGAGCATGTCAAAGACCACCGGATACCAAGGCTGTGTGGGCCAGTCGGGTATAATAAGGATGCCCTTGGCAGCATCTGCCTGAATCTTTCGCAATACCCGACTGATGAGGCAAAACGGGGGGAAGGCATAGAAAAACCAATTCCCCCAGTCCAGCGAGAATGCATCTAGCGCTATTGCCCCAGGATCTGGTTCCCATGAAACGTAGGTTGGTACCTGATGGTTCAACCGTGACGCAAAAAGGTCAATGTCCGGTTTACCAAATTTGGCTGTGACTTTAGAAAAAATCTCAGGATGCAACATCCATTCAATATTGTCATTAAATTTGCGTGACCTGGTGTCCGCCACAGTATTAAGCTCACCTGGCAAATAGGTAGCTGAAATCCAAATGTCTCTTTGAACACACCAGAGCCAAATTGAGTTAGCCAATTTGTCACACAAAACTGACCTGGTACCACCCATATGGTTTAAGTATGCCACTGCTGTGGTGTTGTCTATTTGGAGACGGACATGTGCTCCAACAAGCTTGGAACAATACGCACAAAGTCCGTGGAATGCTGCCAGCAACTCCAAATAGTTAATCCCTTGAGTCAACAACATCGTTGATTCAAGGGTATCCCATCTGCCCCCACAACTAGAGCAATTATCCGTGGCTCCCCAGCCATTGGAGCTTGCATCAGTCTGCAAATATACCACCGGATTAGCCTCCCTGATAGGCTTGAATGAGCTGCTAATGTGACACACCCACCATTGCAACTCATTTATCGCTTCGGGCGTCAGCTGCATGGACCGATCATAATGACCAGCGTTCTGTTTTAACGCAGCAATTTTAGCTCTTTGCAAATTCTGATAATGCAAAGGTCCATATCGCGCTGCCGGAAACAAAGCTACAAGCTTCCCAATTATTGTAGCTGAATGCCGAATCGATGGTATATTGGTGCGGATTAAATCTTGACACACCTGGGTAACCTCCTCAATCTTGTTAATTGGAATGGTAACCCTCATGCTCATAGAGTTCACCGTGAACCCTAGGTAATTAATCACCTGGGCAGGGCAGAACTTTGATTTCTCTGGATGGACAATAAACCCTAATTGTTGAAATATATTGACAGTAGCTGCAACACCCTGTTCAGCCAATTCCAGGGTGTGGCCCACAATTAAGATATCATCTAAGTAGGCCATAACTATATGGTGTCGTTGTCTCAATAAGCCATAATTGGTTTCACTAATTTAGTGAACAATCTAGGGGCTGTGGTGAGCCCATTAGGCAAAGCCTTGTACTGCCAGAGTTGCCCCATCCAGATGAATTTCAAAAACCTTCTGTCGTATTTCTGGATGGATACTGAACAATATGCGTCTTTCAAATCGATGCATAAAGCAGCCATGAGAAATCAATGATTTGGCTGTTTCAAACGTATCCATTTTAAAATGAGTATATGTTACAAAAGTATTCAAACGGGTTAGATCAATAATGACACGACAACCTCCATCCTTCTTAGGTCTGGTGAATATATGCGAAACAAATTCAACTGGCTCATGCACCGCTCTCTCAATCACTCCCTTCTGCTCAAGACTTAAAAGTTCCTTGTAGCCTGCTGCCTGTTCTGCAGCAGATAATTTAAACTTTCGAGCGGGCATGTGCTGGGATGGAGGAATGTCGCCATTAATAAACTCAATTTTATGCCCCTGAATATTCTGCAACACATACTCGTCACCATTAAAATTACCCCATGCACCCAAACACAACCGAAGGCGACCACCAACATGTGAAGTTAAACAAAGAGAAAAGAGAGAACCAGACCCCCTCACCTCCGTGGTTACCGGCGGTCTTTGACACGCGTGGGTGGACGTGGAGGTGCTGGGTTGGCTTGAGGGCGCGGCGTCTTCGTTTTCCACCAGGGTCTCTGCCGACCCTGTCCTAAAAAAGACCCCTGGTGCTGGGTCTGATGTTGCTGTCGTTGTGGAGCTTGAGGGTGGGTCCTCGTCGAGGTACTAGCAGACCCTCGTGATCAAATGTATGGAGACTTTGAGCCTGACGGTGCGGGGGCACTCTGAGAGCGCATGATCTCCACCGTTTTGGCTTGTTCGTCAAGCTCTTTGACTCTCTTTGAGAGGTCCTCGCCAAAGAGCTGACGGGGCGGGGGCGGCGGCGGTGGTTTGCACAATCCTGCAAACTTCGGATTGAGCGCTGGGCGGATGCTGGTTTTGCGAAACCCGTTGATTTCGTGCTGGGTCGCATCTTCCTGGTCCAAATTCAGTTCGTCCCCGTCCACCGACCGTGCAAAGGCGGTAATACCGGCCGTGAGGAGCTTCAGGATCCGCTGAAATTTTACCTCTTGTTGACGGATAGCCGCACTGATGTTGCCCCATATCGGCGTATTGACCACAGGCACGTTGAGGGAGTTGCAATTGGATGGAGCCTTGTGACGGCTCATTGCCTGAATGAGGACTTCTTCCTGTAGTTGCTGGTTGTTAAGAAAGTCCACAGTGGCTGCCAGCTTTGCGTTTAAAGGAAGTCCAGATGAATGTGGGGCCGCAAATTTGGTCGCCACATCCAGAAGATCCTCCGCTGGCACCTCCAACGGAGATGGTATGGGATCCACCAAAACCTCCTCCTCCTGCTGCTCCAGGCTGATGGTAGAGGCTGGTGACGACGCCCTGTGCCTGTTGCTGCCCTGCTGTTGTTGACTTTGAAGCAGGAGCTCCAGCAGCCGCTCCATACGGTCAATACGCCCTTCACCCTGAACACTCAGGTGGTCGGAGTCCTCCGGCTCTGAAAAGAAAACTGGGCTCCTATCATCGGCCCGCACCTCATCGAGGCCCTGCCGGTGCCGGTAGTTGTCGCTAACAGCTGCCTAGGCGAAACTGTGCGATTCCCGCGCGGGCGTGTTCAACCGCCTCCGTTTAGCGGGAGCTGAAGCCGCTGCCACTAAGGGCACGTGCGGCGTGGTGTCGGCACCAGCCGAAGCATGGCTGCCTGAAGCCCGCGCAGGCTTGCCGGCTGCCCACATCGTGGACCTTGCCGACGCATGGTCTCGCCCACCCATCCATGGGGGGCTCGGCGACCGTGACGAGACCTGACTCAACCGACCCGTCCCGGCGTCGAGAGTCGGGGTGTGCCGGCTGGACCTCACAGCTGCCCCGGGTCTCGCCCTGGAACCTGACCGCTCCTCCGTGTCAGGCAATGTCTTAGCCCTGGCAGGGTAAGGCTTCTGGGCTGCTGCCCTTCCCCTACTCGGAGGGCTGAGTGGAACGGGCCGTGCAGCCGCACGCACCCAGCTCGAGGTCGCCAGCGAGCCCGCTGACGACCTGACTGCCATGGCAGGGTCCCCCTGCTCTGGCGGCACACCACACTCCTCCTTGTCGAACTCCTCCGAGCTGTGGTGTGCTGGCGGATCTGGACCTGTAATCACAGGGCTTACCCACATCTCCGCCTGAGTCCCGGCCTGCGTTGCAGGTACTGCCGATGGTAAAGGCCCCGGAACTGTTGACCGGCGAACTCGTCCTGACGTCCTCCGGCCCTTGGAACTCCCATCCATGTCCTTGCTGCAAGACATAACCAACAACAAGGACCACCAACTAAAGGTAGGATACTTACCTCCGTGGCCCCTTATGAAAGGCTGGCGAGGAGCGCGCTCCACCGCCAGCCGTCGCAGCAACACGGTACGACGATATGTCGAGCATGCGCGCCGGCGGGCTCTTCACGAAGTCACTCACGTGACTCCGAAATGAAATAATGTGTGTTAATACCTCAAATATCCGCTTTGTTGATATACATAAATTCCAGACTATCAGCACACACCTTCCCTCACATGCAAAACATAGCTTTCCCATGCACTTTGTTATATACAACAACAATAAACCGGAACCTAAACCTTACGATGAAAATCCATCTGAGTATTTTTCAAGAGGGAATGGCTCAGTGAACATAGAACAATACAGCTCAGGAATAGGCACTTCGGCCCACAATGTCCATGCTAAACATGATGCCATGTTAAACTAATGTCCTCTTTCTGCATGTGTTAAGAGTAAAGAGTGTTTTTTGGTCAAATGTCCTGAAAAGGAACAATGAAATTATTACATGCAGCAGCATAACAGATATGTAAACATAGTACTCAGTTGACACCACAATGAACTGTAATGCAACTTAATGGCCAACAGAGTAAAATACATTGAGGGCAACTTCCATTTGTAGTACTTGCAATCAGTAAGTACAATTGTAGTAATTACAAGGAAGGTCACCCTTAAGTCCAAATTTTAACAGGATGATGATCTAAAAGAGTGAAATAGCTCTGAGGCCAATACTAATTGGGTGGGAACTGGAGAGCAGATAGCCAAATTTACATAATAGACAATAGCAGTCAGGGAAAGAGTGATTCAGGTGGTAGAGACGCTGACTCTCACAGTACCAGAGACATGGGTTCTATCTTGATCTCAGGTGCTGTCTGTGTGGAGTTTGCATGTTCACCCTATAATCGCATGGGTTTCTTCCAGGTATTCCGGATTCCCCCCACACCACAAAGATGTGCAGGTTTGTAGGTTAATTCCCCACTGTATATTGCCCTAGTGTGAGGAGTGGATGTAAAAATGGGATAACCTAGCAGTAGTATAAATGGGTGATCAATGGTTGTGATGGACTCAGTGGGCTGAAGGGCTTGTTTCCATAATGTATCTTTCAATTCAATTTAATTTGATGAACAGTGAGGATACAGAACATACAGAAGGAGATTGGTCTCCACAGTAGTCAGTGGCACACAGAAAGGATAATCCTAATGTCACGGAAGTGGAAGAATTAGGGATAAAATCATACAGAATTACCATATTACTTTCATGTAATAACAACATTAAGCTTGCCTTCAACATAGTTTTTACCACATTATTCCTTGAATTAATGCATTTGTCACAGTCTGGCAAAGGAATTTAACCTTTGGATATGTCACATCTTATCTGAAGGGACTTGGGCACATGAAACAATTGTCATGGGTAGCAGTTTGTCTGGTTTTTGAACAGATGGATAGGGAAGATTAAATTGTTAACTCCTTCATCCTGTTTTGGGGACTCTGAAAAGAGAAATTCACCTTCTCAAATCAAAATGCTCTTTTTTTAATTTTTGAGAACAAGGAATTTGATTGTACACATGATCATTATTTCTATATTTTTAAACTCATTTGGTAATGCTACTGTCATGGTTTATTAATGCCATGTGGAACATGATACTGGGAGAAACTTTTGATTGTGTGCTACCTAATTTTACTTTGGAGTCACGTGAGTGACTACGTGAAGACCCCGCCAGCACACATGCGCGACATTATCATCTACCGCATTGCGCAACGACAGACTGTGGAAGCGCTGCTCCACCAGCGGTAAGTTTGAAACCTGAAGGTAAGTTTTTCAACTTAACTCCAGGTCTGTTTTTCTCCTTGCAGGAAGCTCTGTGCACAGAGTTCCTGCTGGAGATATTGCGTTCCCCTGCACCGCGGGGAAATCCCGGCTGCGAGAATCGCGGTGATGCCTGGCTGGAGGGGGAACCTCACCACAGACTTCGCGGGGAATCCCGTCTCCAGGGACCACAAGGGAATCCCGTCTCCAGGGACCACAAGGGAATCCCGGCTGTGGTAAACCACGGAATGGATTCGGCGGGGAACCAGGGACAACAAGAGAATCAAGCCGCGAGGTGAACCCGAGTCGGGGAAAACCCGGCCGTGGGGACCGCGGGAAGATTCTGGCTGCGGGGTGAACCCGGCTGGAGGGAAAACCCGACCGCGGGAAGACCGCAGGATGAACCCGGCTTGGGGAAACCCGGCCGCAGGGACTGCGTGAGGGGACCATGTGAAGACACGGCTGCGGACCGCAGAAGTGCGATAGCCGGTGGCATTTTTCAGACTCCAGCGGCCCAGAGAGGTTCAATGGAGTCTGAAAGACCTGGGCAGGCCAGGAGGGTCCCCTCCAACATGGGTACGTCCTCGGCCGTTTACCCATGTGGAGCATGGATAGCGTCACTGAGCACTCATCCCACTGATGCTCCCTCCTGATATGGTCCATGTATGGCATATCAGTAGAGATATACCGCCTATGGTAAGGCCAGAGACCTGCAGTGTCCGGGCTGTGTATATACCACCGGCGGATGAGTCCATAGACTCGGAGGGTCCGGGCTCTAAGATTACCCCCTGCAGAGGAATTTCCCGCCGGCGGATAACCTCGGAGACTCAGCATAAGTCTGGGCTGGAATGTACACCGTCTACGTATCCCGCAGGAAGCAGAAGACTCGGAAGTATGTCCAGGGAACATACTGGAGTACAAACGTGAGGTTCCAGAAATTCTGGCGTGGCATCAAGACCATCGCGAAAAGTAGCCTGAAGGCCAGAGTTCCCTCGTGAAGGAACAGCCACCTCACGCCACATCACAGGTGCTGGCGGTGGAATACCATACACCTGCAAAATTGTCCCTGAAAGGACCAGCAGTGAACAGGGCTATATGGGGGTACAATGCACTTCAAAATGAACTGCTTCCAGAAGAACACCATCGGTCCTGCCTTAAATGTTCAAATCTGGAAGTTCAAGTGAGGCCAGCAATGTCTAGCCGCCGAATCCTCTCTTCAGCAACCTGCACAAACAGGTAAGACCTGGATGAAGAATTAGAGCTGTCCGGCTTATCAATGTACCACGGCAACACACCCCACACCTCTATCGGCAGCAAACCTTTCACTGAAGCTGGTGGCAGCTTCAAAACTGGACGCTGGCTTTTCAGGCCAAGGCCAAACCGGTCCTCAGAGAATTGGGTCCACACACCGCAGCAATCCTACTCTCCAAATCTGGGACGGAATTAGAACCCGCGCCAGGGGTCTTTGGGCTTACCACAAGACCACCAATAACCATAAAGGTAGGTGGGTCTGGTTCTTTCCAAAAAATGAGGTATATGGACCATTTACAAGTTGGTAAATTTACACTTGTTTATGCAAGATGAGTTGCCTTTCAAGACAGGCCGTAGTTGCGGGCCGCTCATTGTCACTGTGAAGGATACCGGTTTCAACTTGCATATGCAGTATAGACTTTTTTGAATAGAAAACTTCATTACTGTCTAACAACGGGGGAACAGTTTCCACTGGGCTCAGCTAAGATATTATATTTTGGGCTATCTGGATGATGTTCTAAAACACTGTATTTTGCCAAATCAGCGGTATCAGCCACAAACCATTCTGCAAAAATTGGATTCTCATCCATCCAGTAAATTTAATTTGATACCAACTGAAATTATTAAATTGTCCGGGATTGGCAATATATTGGTCAGCTGTGCTATTGCGCCTTCTGAACCATCAGACCTCTACGGCGTGCAAAGGAGCAAGCTCACAGGCTATTCCCAGCTGAAACTATCAAAGTCACCATGGTGGACAAACAGTATTCAGCATTGCCCCGCTAACCTTCATCAGTACTTGTTAGTTCAAAATAATGCTATGCTTAAAGAAGGATAATTACTATATACCATTGTTAGTATGGAGGCGGATGGGGTTTGCACGAGTTACCAATTATTCAGTTATATGGTATCAACTACCTATTCACATAAGGTGCATTCTGTGGATAAAGGTTTGTGCGAATATGCATATCTGCATGCTCAAGTCTAACTTGATACACTCTGGTGCTATTATATGTAAATCACATGGGTGCAATCAAGTCAAAGTATCCGGTAATAGTTTACCTAACTTCATTGGCATTGGCGTATCAGCAGGAAAACGAGAATGGATGTGGAATCACAAGGATTTAAGGACATTAAGGCTCGATGAATATACCTAAAGATCAAAATGTTGCATCCAAGCTCAAACGGCAGTTGCAAAATACGTGGCGTATCAGTGGCGATGGATGCATTCTCACTACACTGAGGAAGTATGTTCATTGTGTTCCTCCATTTTACCTTACCGGACGGGTCTTGCAAATACAGCATTTCCCGCTTCAGGCATTTTTGGAGTGCCTGACTGGCCAATGCAGCCATGATTCCCGCTGATGTTGGGAATGATGATAGAACCTTATATGGATTCCAGGCACTAAATGGCTGGTTAGCCGTGACTGGGGAACCATCCTCAGCATACTTAAATCTATACATTGACTTGCAGACTGGGAAGACGGCTTCCTGCGGCTTAGAAAAATGTCAAACCATACTATGGACGTGCTCACTGCAATAGCAGGGATAGCACCAAACAAACAGTGCTTCCCTCATTGGGATGGGAGTATTTTTTGTTAACACAAAAGTTGACTGAAGTCTTTAGTTCAGTTCCATATGGGGTTGACAATCATTTCAAGAGTGCCATTACTGTGCCGCACGTGCCTTCTCAGCATATTGGCTGCGAGGAGCAGAATCCACTCTGTCGGGTCACCTTCTGTTATCGAGATTATGAAGGGTATCTTCAAGTCGACACTCCTCTAGGCCAGGTACGCAGAGATATGGGATGTTAACATTGGAACATTCCTGCCCTTGGCTCACTAAACCAAGTGGTTATGCTCATGACGCTGAGTCAGCACAACGGGTCCAGTTTGCATAGCTGTGACTGGACAAGATGATTATTCTGCAGGAAATTACATTTAATGTTATCACTTAATCAGCAGAAATCACCAGGGACTTTAGGTCTCATACTAGAATTGCATATCCCATGGACCTTCGGTTGTATGTGGCCACACATCTACGCCAGTATGTTAAGGTCACTAGAGCCTTAGGGACCCTGAACTAGCAATGATTGTTAGTCACATGAAGCCTCAGTAGAGGGTACACAAAAAGCTGGAGAAACTCAGCGGGTGCAGCAGCATCTAAGGAGCGAAGGAGATAGGCGACGTTTCGGGTCGAGACCCTTCTTCAGACTGGTTAGAGATCAGGGAAACGAGAGATATAAACAGTGATCTGGAGAGATAAAGAACAATGAATGAAAGATATGCAAAAAAGTATTGATGATAAAGGAAACAGGCCATTGTAAGCTGTTTGTAGTGTGAAAATGAGAAGTTAGTGCGACTTGGGTGGGGGAGAGGTAGAGAGAGAAGGAATGCCAGGGCCTGAGGGCTTAGGGAGAGGTGGGAAGGGGAGGAGACAGTCAGGGTTAACATAATTGAGAAAATTCAATGTTTAAGCCCAGGGGATGCAGACTTCCCAAGCAGAATATGAGGTGCTGTTCCTCCAACTTGCGGTGTTGCTCACTCTGGCCGTGGAGGAGGCCCAGGACAACTCCGCTCGGTCCGCAATAACCAACCCGACCTCCCGGTGGCTCAGCACTTCAACTCCCCCTCCCATTCCGTATCCGACCTCTCGGTCCTGGGCCTCCTCCACGGCCAGAGTGAGCAATTGTTCATTGTTCTTTATCTCTCCACATCACCGTCTATATCTCTCGTTTCCCTGATCCCTAACTAGTCTGAAGAAGGGTCTCGACCCGAAACGTTACCTATCTCCTTCGCTCCTTAGATGCTGCTGCACCCGCTGAGTTTCTCCAGCTTTTTGTGTACCCTCGATTCTCCAGCATCTGCAGTTCCTTCTTTAACACAAAGCCTCACTAGAGAATCACTACAGACCATCGGCCAGTGGTTAATATGGGTTCTGGGATTCAGGAGTGAACACTGACATACAAGTCTCACTCCACCCAGGCTGTAACTATTTCAGCAGCAGGGGATGGATGTTCACGGGACCACATCCTAGCAGCTGCAGGATGGTCTAATGAACGATTCCAAACATTAGAAATACCCTTGCGAGACCAGGGGTATTTGCTGACTCTTTTTAGGTCTGTGTTATAGTCCTCCTGGGTGGAGGAGGTACTATTATCACTATGTGTACATTAATAGCAGCAACATGTCTATACCTATGTCATGACTGAATGCATTATTAAAATTAGCTCTTCACTGATGCAGTGTGTGCTGCATGGACTCGTCCACAGCATGAAATCACAGAGCTTTGAAATCTTCACGTAGTCACTCATGTGACTCCGAAGTAAAATAGTAAGATTAAATGAGAACTTACCAGTTTGAAGTTTGATCCTTATTTTATGAGAAGTTACGATGAGGGATTACGTGCCCTCCGCTCCCAACCCTCTATATAAGGATCAACTGGTATTTTAGTTCTCTTATCTTACTATACATTCAGTCAACTTCTGTGTTCTGTGATTTCACACGTCTGCTTTGAAGAATGTAGTGCATGCGTGCTGGTGGGGTACTCACGTAATCCCTCATCGTAACTCCTCATAAAATAAGGATCAAACTTCAAACTGGTAAGTTCTTGTTTAATCTTACTATTATATGAGCTTACAATCAAGTAATTATATGTGTACAATCAAGTCATACACATGTACAGCAGGTAGTGCAGAGAAAAATACCAGTGAAGAATAGTGAGATTGAACGAGAACTTACCAGTTCGAAGGTTGATCTTTATTTCATGAGGAGTTGCGGTGAGGGATTTCGTGAAGAGCCCGCCGGCACGCATGCGCGACATTCTTCAAAGTAGCGGTGTGGAATCACAGAAACAACAACAGAAATGACTTGGCATAGTAAGATTGAAGAGACTCTAATTACCAGTTGAGGATGATCGAGGGTTGGGAGCGGAGGGCACGAAATCCCTCACCGCAACTCCTCATGAAATAAAGATCAACCTTCGAACTGGTAAGTTCTCGTTCAATCTCACTATTTCATTTCGGAGTCACGTGAGTGACTTCGTGAAGACTTCAAAGCTCTGTGATTCCACGCCCTCGACCACGTCCATGCTGTCACACACCACTTATGAGGATGGATAGGAGTAATCAACTTTCCAGACTGCTTATACTGAAAGACAAGAGCAACATTTGTTAACAACAAAAGAAAAACCTCTTATTCGGGGACATCTCCACGTTCTTGACCTGCATTCAGCACGGCCTCCGCGAACTGTAGAGGAGCGGCAACAGATGTATTGTAGAACCGCTGGAAGGTGGCTTCATTCGCCATCCTACTGTGGCAAGGATATGGTCCATGGGCACCTCCATGACCCTTGCCGCCGACGTTGATGCATGCCCTGGTGGAATGGGATTTGAAGATATTAGTGTCAACACGTGACTTACCCAAGACGATCCTGAGCCACCTGGATATCGTCTGGACCGTCACTCTATGGTGAGGGTTCTCCATTCCTTCAGTTTTCTCGTCACTTTCACAAAGTGACGGATATGGGTGGCTAAACATAGCCGTGCATCAGCGGGGTATGCCAGGAAATTCAGCTGCAGCCCTGTGCACCCAGGTCTATGCTGCTTGAGTAGCTCGTCTATGACGAAGGCTGCTTCCGCAGGGGTAGAGATCATCCTGTCGATCTGGATTGTGCGGAGTGTCTGTACCCTCTGCGCTGAAGTCAGTGCCAGTAACATCACCAGCTTCAGGGTGAGTTTGTCCAGTTCCAGGCCCTCCATGGGCGACCACGTCCTGAGCAGGGTGAGTATTTCTCCGATATCCCAGGTGATATTATAGCGTGGTCGGGGCGGATTCGAATTGAATATTTCCCGCATGAGTCTGGACACCAGCCTGTTGGATCCTACCTTAATATTGAGGTAGAATGACAGCGCACTTGAGGCGCTGTTGATGGCACTGTAGCTCAGGTGTTCATTATGATGCAACCCCGTCAGAATTCCAATACGTCGGTTATGGTTACAGCGTCATAGGTAATATGGGAGCGGCCGCAGTAGGTTTCCCATTTCCGGATGTGAGAGAGGTATTGCCGCCTGGTGAACTCCCAGCATGACGCTCCGATGGTATCCATGGTTCTAGATGATATGCCATACCGCAGTAATGGCCTGTGCAGAACCTCCAAGCCAACAAGCTTAGATGACTGTGGCAGGGATGTGGTCCCCCTGAGACAGGGTTTGTACCAATTATGGGCAACCCTCTAAGAGGACCCAAGGTTGACTGATCATATCAAGGACCACCGGATACCATGGCTGCGTAGGCCAGTCAGGTATGATAAGAATGCCCTTAGCAGCATTTGTCTGGATTACCCGCAACACCCGACTGATGAGGCAAAATGGAGGAAAGGCATAGAAACCCATTTCCCTCAGTCCAGCGAGACGCATCCATCGCCATTGCCCCAGGATCGGGTCCCACAAACGTATGTTGGTACCTGATGGTGCAAGCGGGACGCAAAGAGGTCGATATCCGGTTCACCAAATTTGGCAGTAATTTTAGCGGATATTTGGAGATTCATCATCCACTTGATGTGGTCATAGAATTTGCGTGACCTGATGTCCGCCACTGTACAGAGCTCACCTGGGAAACAGGTAGCTGAAATCCAAATAGCCCGTCGAACACACCAGAGCCAAATTGTATTTGTCAATTCATCACATGAAAGTGACCTGGTACCGCCCATATGGTTTAGATATGCCACCGCAGTGGTATTATGCATTTGGAGACGGACATGAGCATCAGTAAGGCTAGAACAATAAGCTCGAAGTCCGTGAAATGCTCCCAGCATCTCCAAATAGTTTATCCCTTGTGACAACAAGAAGGTAAATTCAAGGGTGTCCCATCTGCCCTCACAACTGGAGCAGTTGTCCATAGCACCCCGGACATGGGAGCTTGCGTCTGGTTGTAAGTATACCATCGGATTGGCCAAAATGATGGATTTAAGGGAGACATAAATATTGTCAATCCTCCATTGTAACGCAATCTGTGCCTTGCAAGGCACCTGCATCGGTCTATGGAAATGTCTAGCGTTCAGTTTTAACGCCGAGACCTTGGCGCTCTGCAAATTTGATAATGCAAAGGCCCGTATTGGGCAGCTGGAAAAACGCTACAATCTTGCCAATTACCTAGTAGTTTGTTGAATTGATGGTATACTGGCCCAGACTAGACCCTACCATAGTTGGGTGACATCGCCAACCTAGTTAGTTGGTATAGTGGCCCTCACGTGATTGGAATCCGCCGGAACCCCAGATACCCTTAACCTGTGAAGGGCAGGACGTTGATTTATCTGGGTGGGTAATGAACCCCATTTGCTGAAAAAATTTCCACGGGCTGAAACTGCCAGTTCGGCTGATTCCCAAGAAGTAGGATATCACCTGGATAGGCCAACCCTATGTGATTTTGTCTCCTAGTGTAGCCAGTATTGATTGGAGCAATTTAGAAATAATCTAGGGTGTGTAAGCCCATTTGGCAAAGCTCCGTATAGCCAGAGCTGATCCATCCAGATAAATGGCAAGAACTTCCTGTGGCATTTCTGAATGGATACTGAATAGCATGCATCTTTTAATCAATGCATGCCACAAAGCAGCCCCCAGAACCCAAGAACTTAGATGTCTGGAACGTTTCCAGTTTGAAATGGGTATATTCTACAAAAGTATTCAAATGGTTCAAATCAAAAATAACCCGACATCCTCCATCCCTCCTTGTGACTGTAAATTTTTCAGCATAGCCTACTGCCGCTCTTTGCCGGACAGTGCAAATTTTGGATCTGCATATGCTGGGATGGAGGGATGTCACCATTGATGAACTCAATCGCATGGCACTTGAATACTTTGTAAGATAAACTCATCAGACGTGATGGGACCGCATGCCCCCGGAAAGAGCCGTAGTTTCCCACAAACATGTGAAGTTCAACATGCAGGGGCATGAAATCCAGACCACCTTACCGTCATGGTTATCGGCGGCCCTTGAGATGCATGGCCGTATGTGGAGGTGCTGGATTCTGAAAATTGAGGTGGAGCTGGAGCGGAGGCCCTTGCTGGGCTAATGGCAGGGCCTTCCTGGTCGAGATATGTGACCACATGAGTCCCACCATCGTAGCGTGGTCATCCCGCTCCTGGACCCTCTTGGGGAGGTCTTCCACGAAAATTTTGATTCTGGTGCAGGAGGAGCTCCAACATCCGCTCTATCCTGGCCAATACGCCCCTCGGCCTTAGAACTCGGGCGGACGGAGTCCTCATGTTCTGCTGAACTGCTGGGGCTTCGTCCATCGGTCCGCACCTCGTCGAGGTGAACCCGGTGCCGGAAGTTGTCGCCGGCAGCCGCTGCAGCGAAGCTGAGCGATTCCCGTGTGGGAGGTACGCTCAAACTCCTCCTCGGCGGAGCTTGATCCCGCTGCCCCGGAGGGCAAATGCGGCGGGGAGTCGGCACCTGACTTAGCATGGAGACCCGACGCCCGCGCGGGCTTGCTGGCTGCCCACATCATGGACCTTGCCGACGCATGGTCTCGTCCTCCCATCCATGGGGGACTTGGCGACCGTGGCGTATGGGCTCGTTGAAGGGAGTAGCAGTTCGCTGGGCTTTGTGACTGGTTTGAAGGCCTCCGATAGGACCTCCTCCTGGAGCTGATGTTTGGTCAGGAAGTCCACGGTGGCTGCCAGTGTGGGGTTGCGGGGTAGTCCCGATGTCTCCAATCCTCTGGCTGCCTCAGGCTCCTGCTGACGATGGTGAAACCTCCCTGTGCCCACTGGAGCTGGATGCTTCCTCCCGATGATTCTGTTGCAGGAGGAGCTCCAGTAGCCGCTTCATGCGGCCAATACGCCCTTCACCCTGAACACTCGGGTGGTCGGAGTCCTCCGGCTCAGAAATACTGCCGGGGCTCCTCTCATCAGCCCGCACCTCATCGAGGTGAACCCGGTGCCGGTAGTTGTCGCTGCCAGCCGCCGAAGCGAAACTGAGCGATTCCCGCGCGGGAGATGTGTTCAACCACCTCCTTTTGGCGGGAGCTGAGGCCGCTGCCACGAAGGGCAAATGCAGCAGGGAGTCGGCACCAGCCGTAGCATGGAGACCCGACGCCCGCGCGGGCTTGCCGGCTGCCCACGTCGTGGACCTTGCCGACGCATGGTCTCGTCCCCCCATCCATGGGGGACTCGGCGACCGTGGCGGGACCCTACCCAAATGACCCGTCCCGGCATCGGAGGTTGGGGGGTCGACACTGCCTCACAGTGGACTTGGGTCCCGCCTTTGAACAAGTCCGCAACTCAGAAGGGTGAGGCTTGCGAGCTCCTTCCCTCCCCCTACTCGGAGGGCTGAGGGAGAAGGGCCGTGCAGCAGCACGCGAGCCCGAGCCCAGGTCGCCCAACGAGCCCGTTGGCGACCCGGATACGGAAACAGGGTCTACCTGCTCCTCGAGCACTGGATTTCCTGCTCCTCGAATCAGCACTGGAGCTCCTGCTCCTCGAATCAGCACTGGAGCTCCTGCTCCTCGAATTAGCACTGGAGCTCCTGCACAGCGGCGAGTCGGGCCCTGTAACAACAGGGCTCCCCGACTTCCACGCCTATTTCCCGGCCACGTACCTGTGAGGAGAGAACACACTCGCCACAACAGGACACCAACTCCCACTGGAGCTCCGGTGTATCGGCGGGTCGGGCCCTGTACCAACAGGGCTCCCCGACTACCACGCCTAATTTCCCGGCCCGACTCGCAGGTGAGCCGCTGAGGAGGGCTCCGGGATAAGTGGCCGGCGACTCCAATCCACGTTCCTGTAGGGAGAGAACACACTGCCCACCCCCCCCCCCCCAACAGGAACACCAACTCTAGGGGGCTGAGCCTTACCTGAGTCGGCCCTCTGAAGGGCCGGTGGGGAGCCGCGCTCCCCACCAGCCGTCGGCAGCAATGCGTTGCGACGATATGTCGCGCATGCGTGCCGGCGGGCTCTTCACGAAGTCACTCATGTGACTCCGAAATGAAATAGGTTTGCAGCATAGGAGTGTTACAGTTACAGAAAAAAAGTCCAGCAATCACAAATGAGGTAGGGTTTACATTGGGACTCTATCCTAGGATGGGAGGATCATTCAGTAGTCTTATGACAGAGGGGAAGAAACTGTTCTTGAGTCTGGTGGAACATGCTTTCAAGGATTTACTATCACTAAAAGAAGAAGTTTCAACCGTTATGGCAGTTCTGGGAGATGTCATCATCATCCCAGGATGTTACAAGCTGTCCTTGAAAATGTTGTGCAGATACTGGGGAAGAGACTTCGGTTCACTTTTGTTTCCATGTGTGGTGAGATAAATCGTAGGGACAACTCTGTAATTAGTTTAGTTGAGAGAAACAGCATGGAAACAGGCCCTTTGGTCCACCAAGTCTATGCTGACCATCAACTGCACAATGACACTGGTTCTACATTATCCCACTTTTGCATCTACTTTCTGCACACCAGGGACAATTTACAGAGCCCAACTAACCTACAAACCTGCATGTCTCTGGGTTACACGAACAAACGGAAGCACCTGGAGGAAATGCACACAGTCACAGGCAAACTTCACACAGACAGCGGCCGAGGTCAGGATTGGACTCTGGCGTCGTGAGACTGCAGCTCTACCAACAGCACTGATGCACTGTGCCTGTAATGATTCCTTTTAGGAGGTTTAACAATAAAATCGACCACCAACGAGTTCAGCCTTTTCTTGAGGAGTGTACTTTTGCTATAAATAGACTGGGTAGCTCAACAGAAATTCAATGGAAAATAAGTATGCTCATTTTCCAGGAACTGTACATTTTCACAACGTATTTAAATGAAACCCAGAATTTGTGATCATTAATGGTTCATGTTACAGAGATCATGAAGACAGACTGACAGCTTGACAACTCCTGCTAAAAGTTGCTGTAATTAAAGAGTAAATCATATTTAGCCCATAGTTGCTGTAATTAAAGAGTAAATCCTATTTAGTTATCATAAGCTGAATCAGCACAAGATCATCTCCATCTCCATGCAAGCTCCACTAATGGCCAACAGGTAATCTATCCGACTCAGATGTGGGTAAAAAGATGTAACATTAGTCAAGAGTCAACAATGTTCAAGTGTCAAAAGTACTGGCAACAGAACAATGAAATTCTTAATGCTGCAGCTGGACAGGTTCAGTCATGCAAAGCACATAATTAAATATAAAATAATCAATAATACAATAAATGAATAATCACTAACCTGGGCAGCACAGTAGCACAGCTGGTAGAGCTGCGAGGCGGCGGACCTGCGGAGCTGTGGGGGCGGCGGATCAGCGGAGCGCACCAAGTCAGCTCGGCCGACCGGAAGCACCCACAGACGGCGACGAGAACGCAAGCACCACTGAGGATGCCGAGGTGGGTTAAAGGCTAGGTTAGAACGAGCCCCACACAGGCCATGGATTCCTAGCCTTTTCCTCGCCAACGTACGCTCACTGGCAAACAAAATGGACAAACTCCGGCTACTGATTACCTCCTACAACTGGATCAAAGACTGCAGCATCCTGATCTTCACTGAAACCTGGCTCAACACCGATGTTCCTGACAGCGCCATCGAGCTAACGGGATGTCTTATACTCCGAGCGGATAGAACACCAGACTCCAGTAAGACCAGAGGTGGGGGGCTGTGCATTTATGTGAATAAAGCATGGTGTACGGACACCACCATCATCGAGGGTCACTGCTCAGCTAACCTAGAATTCCTCTTGGTTAAATGCAGACCAGAGAGCCCAGAGAGTTTACCTCCACTGTTGTGACTGCAGTCTACATTCCTCCTGACGCTAATGCTAAGCTTGCAATGAAAGAACTGCATACTGCCATTAGCAAACAAGTGACTCACAACCCCGAGGCTGCCTTCATTGTTGTGGACTTCAATCACTCCAACCTGAAGACTGTACTCCCCAAATTCCACCAACATGTCTCCTTCGCCACTAGAGAAGACAAGACACTGGACAAAGTCTACACAAATATGGCTGAAGCTTACAAAGTCTTTCCCCTCCCCCACCTTGGTCAGTCTGATCACCTCTCATTGTTCCTGCTCCCTAAGTACTCCCACTCATCAGACGGGTAAAACCCACAGTGAGAACAGTTAACGTTTGGTCAGAGGAGGCTGACTCCACATTTCAGCAGCGTTTTGGAAACACTGACTGAAATGTGTTTGCAGGCCAGGCCACCTTCGACTCCCACACGGCCATAGACGCTTATATATCCTCTGTTCTGGAGTTTATCAACTCCACCATCAACAGTGTCACCACCCTCAAACGGATTACCACATTCCCAAATCCGAATCAGAAGCCATAGATGAACAGAGAGGTCAGGCTACTGCTGAAAGCACGGGACCGCTTTCAGGTCAGGCGATGCTCGAGCCTACAGTTCATCTGCCCAGTTGCACTTACTCCCATTATCACCAAGTGTTTAGAGAGGCTGGTCCTGGCACACCTCAAAGGCTGCCTACCTCCCACACTGGACCCCTATCTCTTTGCCTACCGCAAGAATAGTACGGAGGATGCCATCTCAACGGCACTCCACTCCGCCCTCTCCCACCTCCACAACAGAGACACCTACGTGAGAATGCTGTTCATTGACTTTAGCTCAGCATTTATCACCATTATCCCCTCAAAACTGATCACCAAACTCAGTGACCTGGGCATCAACCCCTCCCTCTGCAACTGGATACTGGACTTCCTGACTAACAGACCACAGTCTGTTAGGTTGGACAACCACACCTCTTCAACCCTCACCCTGAACACCGGCGTCCAACAGGGCTGTGTACTGAGCCCCCTCCTCTACTCCCTCTTCACTTACGACTGCACACCTGTACATGGTTCTAACCGAATCATCAAGTATACAGATGATACAACGGTGATTGGCCTCATCAGCGACAATGATGAGTCGGCCTATAGGGAGGAGGTTCAGCTCCTAGCTGCATGGTGCGCTGACAACAACCTGGCCCTTAACTCCAAGAAGACCAAGAAGCTCATTGTGGACTATAGAAGGTCTAGGGGCTGCACGCACACCCCCATCCATATTAACGGGACGGAGGTGGAACGTGTTTCCAGTTTCAGGTTTCTGGGGGTCAACATCTCTGATGACCTCTCTTGGACCAACAATACCTCTACACTGGTCAAGAAGGCTCACCAGTGTCTCTTCTTACTGAGGAGACTAAAGAACGTCCATCTGTCTCCTCAGATTCTGGTGAACTGCTACTGCTGCACCATCGAGAGCATCCTTACCAACTGTATCACAGTATGGTATGGCAACTGCTCTGTCTCTGACCGGAAAGCACTGCAGAGGGTGGTGAAAACTGCCCAACACATCACCGGGTCCTCACTCCCCTCCATTGAGTCTGTCCAAAGCAAACATAGTATGCGAAGGGTGCGCAGCAACATCAAGGACTGGTCTCATCACAGCCACAGACTGTTTACCCTCCTCCCATCCAGGAGGCGCTACAGGTCCCTCCGTTGCCGGACCAGCAACAGCTTCTTCCCTGCAGCTGTTACAATACTTAACTCTGCACCTCAGTGATTGCCAGTCACCGCCCTGGACACTCATTCCCCCAGTAGAGCTGCTGTCTCACAGTGCCAGAGAGCCGGGGTTGATCCTGATTTCAGTTGTTGTCTGTGGAGTTTGCACGTTCTCTCTGTGACCGTGTGGGTTTCTTTCGTGAATCATGAATCCTGCACATCTTAATCCATACCAAAGAAGGCCCATGAGAAAAATTTGACAAAACATGACTTGACATCAAAATAAAATATTTATTTTATGTCCCCATGTAGATGGTATTAAAAATTCTTCAGGCTGTCAAATATTCTATGGCATGTGCAGCTGACTGAAAATAAAATCATCTTACACTTCGCTGCAGCAATTGAATGTTAGGCCTTAATTGTATTTTGTTCTTAACTTCATCAATAATGTTTAAGTCCATTTCGGAAACAGTTTAGACTTCCTACTAATCCAATAATTGCAGTCCAAATAGAGTACTCAGCAGGGAACTCACCAATATAGAATGCTTTGCAAGATTGTTGACATTAAATAATATAATAATATAATAAAGAATTTATTGTTCCCTTTCCGCACCGAAATATATCATTCAGCCTGTCTATAAATCTTCGTAGTCGCAAGGAAATCTGTAATTGGAAAAAAAAGTAAAGATCATCCAGTTTATTTACTTGAATGAAGCATGAAGTAAAATCAAGGATCACACAAAACCTGGCACAGTGGAGCTCAGAAAGTCTACAATAGAATTTGAAAATGAAGAATTAAACTACCTTGTGGTTAAAGACTTTGTTCTTAAATTGTGCCAGAGAATGCACAGATATGACAATTTCAAATTGTGGGAGTACCAATCAAATTATGGACTGAGTTAACCTTTATCAAAATGAAAAAGGATTTGCAACATTTGGCATTGAAAGAGCCAAGCAAACTCCTTGTAATTAACTTTAGGAGCTGAACAGATGTGTTCGAAAAAATTAAGTGGTGCTAAATGTGCTGCAAATATGTTGTGCAATGCCTCTAAATGAAGGAAATGATTGTGGAATTAGAGAAATAAATTTTCAGGCAGATCTTGTTTGGGCCTGTTAGAAGCAATGCGCAATCTTTGACTTTCAGCAAAGCAAAGCAGAGGATTGACAGTGCTATTCTTGTAGAGAAGATGCCAATTCATGTACCAATTAAAAATTAAGCTACATTTATCAACAATTGTTTTGATTCCCCCTGCTTCTGTTTTGATTTTGTGATGTATACTCCAACAGCATTAAAAAGGCACTTGGATCAGTATATGGATATGAAAGTTTCAGTAGGATATGGGTCAAAAGTGGGCAAATGTGATGAGCTGAGAGAGGCATCTTACATAGAAAAATAGATAATAGGTGCAGGAGTAGACCATTTGACCATTCAATATGATCATGGCTGATCATCCAACTAAGTATCCCGTACCTGCCTTCTCTCCATACCCCCTGATCCCCATAGCCACAAGGGCCACGTCTAACTCCCTCCTAAATATAGCCAATGAACTGGCCTCAACTACCTTCTGTGGCAGAGAATTCCACAGATTCACCACTCTTTGTGTGAAAAACTTTTTTCTCATCTCGGTGCTAAAAGGCTTCCACCTTATCCTTAAACTGTGACCCCTTGTTCTGGACTTCCCCAACATCTGGAGCAATCTTCCTGCATCTAGCCTGTCCAACCCCTTAAGAATTTTGTAAGTTTCGATAAGATCCCCCTCAATCTTCTAAATTCTAGCGAGTGCATGCCGAGTCTATCCAGTCTTTCTTCATATGAACGTCCTGACATCCCAGGAATCAGCCTGGTGAACCTTCTCTGTACTCCCTCTATGGCAAGAATGTCTTTCCTCAGATTAGGAGACCAAAATTCTAAGCAATTTCCAGGTGTGGTCTCATCAAGACCCTGTACAACTGCAGTAGCACCTCCCTGCTCCTATACTCAAATCCTTTTCCTATGAATGCTAACAT
Source organism: Raja brachyura (assembly GCA_963514005.1). The sequence continues at coordinate 39,382,861 of OY740789.1, read as the reverse complement.
ACCATTCGCTTTCTTCACTGCCTGCTGCACCTGCATGCCTACTTTCAATGATTGGTGTACCATGACACCCAGGTCTCGTTGCATCTCCCCTTTTCCTAATCGGCCACCATTCAAATAATAGTCTACCCTCCTGTTTTTACCACCAAAGTGGATAACCTCACATTCACCCACATTATACTGCATCTGCCATGCATTTGCCCACTCACCCAACCTATCCAAGTCACCTTGCAGCCTCCTAGAATCCTCCTCACAGCTAACACTGCCCCCCAGCTTTGTGTCATCTAGAAACTTGGAGATGATGCAGTCAATTCCCTCATCCAAAGCATTAATATATGTTGTAAATAGCTTGGGTCCCAGCACCGAGCCTTGGGGTACCCCACTAGTCACTGCCTGCCATTCTGAAAAGGACCCGTTTACTCCTACTCTTTGCTTCCTGTCTGCCAGCCAGTTCTCTATCCACATCAATACTGAACCCCCAATACTGTGTGCTTTAACTTTGCATTCTAATCTCTTACGTGGGACCTTGTCGAAAGCCTTCTGAAATTCCAGATATAACACATCCACTGGTTCTCCCTTATCCACCCTACTAGTTACATCCTCCAAAAATTCTATAAGATTCGTCATACATGACTTACCTTTCATAAATCCATGCTGACTTTGTCCAATGATTTCACCACTTTCCAAATGTGCTGCTATTCCATCTTTAATAACTGACTCTAGCAGTTTCCCCACTACTGATGTTAGACTAACTGGTCTGTAATTTCCCATTTTCTCTCTCCCTCCCTTTTTAAAAAGTGGGGTTACATTAGCTACCATCCAATCCTCAGGAACTACTCCAGAATCTAAAGAGTTTTGAAAAATTATCAATAATGCATCCACTATTTCTGGGGCTACTTCCTTAAGTACTCTGGGATGCAGCCTATTTGGCCCTGGGGATTTATCAGCCTTTAATCCATTCAATTTACCCAACACCACTTCCTGGCTAACCTGGATTTCACTCAGTTCCATCTTATTTGATGGAGTCCCCTGCTATTTCCGGCAGATTATTTGTGTCTTCATTAGTGAAGACGGAACCAAAGTAGATATTCAATTGTTCTGCCATGTCCTTGTCCCCCATGATCAATTCACTTGTTTCTGACTGCAAGGGACCTACATTTGTTTTTACTAATCTTTTTCTCTTCTCATATCTATAAAAACATTTGCAGTTAGTTTTTATGTTCCCTGCCAGTTTTCTTTCATAATCTATTTTTTCCTTTCCTAATTAATCCCTTTGTCCTCCTCTGCCGGACTGAATTTCTCCCAGTCCTCTGGTAGGCTGCTTTTTCTGGCTAATTTGTATGCTTCATCTTTTGTTTTGATACTATCCCTGATTTGCCTTGTTATCCACGGATGCACTACCTTCCCTGATTTATTCTTTTGCCAAACTGGGATGAACAATTTTTGTAGTTCATCCATGCAGTCTTTAAATGCCTTCCATTGCCTATCCACCGTCAACCCTTTATGAATCAATTTCTAGTCTATCTTGGCCAATTCACATCTCATATCCTCAGTTACCTTTCTTAAAGTTCAGAACCCTTGTTTCTGAATTAATTATGTCACTCTCCATCCTAAGGAATGCGGGACGGGATGAATGAGTTGAGCTGACGTTTAGTGTATTTCCTTCTAGAGATATAGCATGTAAAAAGGCCCACCGTGTCTGTGCCGACCAGCTATCCCCATAAACTAGCACTATCCTTCACACCAGTGACAATTTACAATCAGTACCAAAGCCAATTAATCTACAAAACTCTTTGGAATCTGGGAGTGTGAGAGGAAATTTGGAGTGTGGGAGAAAACTGGAGCACCCGGGGAAAACCCATGCAGTCATGGGGAGAACTTGAAAACCCTGTACAGAAAGCACCTATAGTCAGGATTGAACCTGGATATTTGGAGCTGTAAGGCAGCAACTCTACCGCTGCACCACCGTGCAGCCCACAAAGAATTTGTTTCTGTATGGCTCTATGACTCTAACTTCTCATTTAACAAATGAACTAAAAAGTATAAAATCAACACGTAAACAAATTCTAAAAAATTAACATTTTGTTTTTAACTTTTTAGAAGTACTGCTACACTGCACTGACACAAAAAAGAAATGGACGGTTGGGATTAAAAGTGGTTGCAGACACCAAAGTCAGAATGTTGTGGAGTGATTGGTGAAGCTTGGCAGGTCCAGATACGGAACGGGAGGTCAGATGAGCCTCATGCAACCTTCAACGTGATCCCAGCTTCCATGTTGACAATGCACACACTGGAGCTCATCCAGCCAATATACTGTATATACCCATTCTCTTCTCAGGCAGTTAAGTGCAAGGTGTCTAATGTCCATGCTGTTTAGGGTAAAAGAGATCTCCAGGTCTCTTTACAATTTTTCCATTTTGTCAACCTCACCTTTCTGTACCCAAACTCCCAAATTATCCTGGGTCCTATGGTTCTTTTTATTATCACGTGTACAAATTCAATTATTTTTATCACATGCAGTTCAGTAAGATTATAGACAATAGACAATAGGTGCAGGAGTAGGCCATTCGGCCCTTTTGAGCCAGCACCACCATTCAATATGATCATGGCTGATTATCCACAATCAGTACCACGTTCCTGCCTTCTTGCCATATCCCTGACTCCGCTATCTTTAAGAGCTCTGCCTAGCTCTCTATTGAGAAACAGAGAACCAGCCTCCACCACCCTCCGAGGCGGAGAATTCCACAGACTCCCAACTCCGTGTGAAAAAGTTTTTCTTTATCTCCGTTTTAAAGGCCTTCCCCTGAAGCTTAAACTGTGGCCCGAAGTTCTGGATTCCCCTAACATCGGGAACATTCTAGCATGTCCATCCCTTAATAATCTTATATGTTTCAATAAGATCCCTTCTCATCCGTCTAAATGTCAGAGTGTACAAGCCCAGCTGCTCGATTTTATCAACATATGACAGTCCCGGCAACCTGGGAATTAACCTTGTGAAGCAAGAATGTCCTTTCGCAAATTTGGAGACCAAAACTGCACACAATATTCAAGGTGTGGTCTCACTAGGGTTCTGAACAACTGCAGAAGGACCTCTTTGCTCCTATTCTCAACACCTCTTGTTATGAAGGCCAACATGCAGATCGCCAATGAATCATCGTCCCTCTTTAGCCTGGCCTTCAACCTTCAGCCTTCAAACCCCAAGGTGGCGTCTCCCACAGCTGATCTTGTTGGCATGGAAGGTAAGACCCCCAGTTCCCCTTTACTGGCCCTTGGTCCCGGGTTTGCTGTCGTCACCGACTCCCTCCACATTCCAGTTCCCGGTCTTTGGAAGAGCGGGAATGAGCATCGGACAAGGCTCCCATTCCAAGTGGGTTTCCCGGTTCCTTGGAGGCAAGCCAGGCCTGCTGCCTAATTATGGAAGCAGGAGCTCCATTGCTGCACATGGCCCACCTGGAACTCAATATATCAAGAATAAGACATTGACAAAATAGCCTGGACTTGACCAGATTGTGATCCAGATCTGGGAATAGGCTCAAGATGAATGACTTGGTGCTTTTGTCTGCCCATCTGACAATCAAAAAATCTTCTCATCTGTATCCACCTATTACTTCCCTGGCTTTGTCCCACCAACAGTTCACTTCCAGGTACCCCCCCCCCCCCCCCCCCCCCCCCGTCCCCATCAACAATCCATATGCAGAAACATTACTTATCCATTTTCTCCATAATTGCTGCCTGACCCACTTAATAATTACTCCAGCATTTTGTGTCTTTTTCCAAGTGACGGAGTTTTCAAATCTCCCTCCTAAGATTTTGCATCCCTATTTCTTAATAATCTTTTCCCCTCTGATATGATGCATCTGTTTCTCGTTCTTAACCGGTTGCTCAGGATTTCCTTTCAACATTGGTCAAATGCCTTGTTTCGTGTTTTGTTTTGCAATTGGCAAACCAAACGTCGTCCCGGATTTATAATCTATGGCTTCGATACCAGACAGTGAATAATTACCTCTCATTCTGTGTATTTCACTTAGTGGTTATAAATGTGATTGTTAACAGGATGAAATAGTAGTAAACCTGAAAAAAAACATGAAATGAAAATTTCCATTTTAATTGACACTACAGTCAGCATCATTAATTATGAGCGCTATCTTTAACCATGTGTTTTAGTTGAATAACTAGCAATACTCATTAAGCCTTTATCTACTGATAATTTCCGACTGTAAAATTAATGCATCCCATTGACACTGATGAAGTAGGTAATTCTGTCACTAAATATTTTAAACGTTGCAACAAAAAGATTGTGCATGAAAGGATTCTCATTAAGCAGTTTGTCTAAAAATCATGAATATTCCATTGAACGTGTACTTCGCATGGTTAAAAGAGAACAGCGAGCTCTATGCCACTCCACAATGGTATGGTGCCTTCACATTGCCAGAAGAGATTTACCAGAATGCTGACTGGATTTGAGGGGCTTAAAGAGAGGTTGGTGAAGCTTGGATCATTTTCTCTGAGATTCCAGAGGTTGAGGGAAGATCTAGTAAATGTATATACAATTACAAGATACATAGAAAGGGTAGACAGTCACAACCTTTATCTCAAGGTAGAAGTATCAAAGACAAGAGGCTAGAGCTTTAAGGTGAGAGGGTCAAAATTTAAAGGAGATATACATAACAAGTTTTTTACACAAAAGGCAGTGGGTGGCTGGAACGTGTTGCCACGGGTGGTGTCGGAGCAGATGTAATATGGCGTTTGAAGCTTTTAAATAGGCACACGGATATGCAGGGAATGGAGGGATATGGATCATGAATATGCAGAAGAGATTAATTAAACTTGGCAGCATGTTTGGCCTGGACATTGTTCTCGTTCTGTTCAATGACTATGTTTTATGTTAATACAGTTGATTCATTATACCAATATTTTTAGTTATGGGGCATATCTCTGGCACTGCTTTATGTTCTATGTTTCATTTTTTTCAACATGTAGGTCTTTGAATTTATATGGCATTTCATGTTTTTCAAATGTTAAGACAATATTACATAACGTTTAATTCATCAAAAAAATACAGTTTTATAAAATAAGAATTACATTTTTCTGCATGGTAGTCAAAATCCTATGAGATGGTTTGAGTCTGTTTAAGAGTTCAAGCTGTAACTCAAACAATATGCTTTTTTGAAAACAAAGCAATTCAAATTATGGATGTCTGAAATAAAAATAATAGTGGAAACACTGAACAATCCAAGCAACATTAGTTTTTATATAATTAAAAGTCTCATCTTGACCACTGTTTGCACTGTGCTTTGATTTTAGAAAAAACGCTCCCACATATGGCTGTGATTTTTGGCCATCTTACTCAGAGTCCTCCTCCGCTGCGCAGGCCCCGTGGATTTTTCCCATTGATGAAAAATAAAAGACTTATTAGTGTTTAAAAATCTTGAGATTCTCTCTCCCGTCAATCACTGCCAGGACAGCCATGCCCCTTCCGATGGGAGTGGGGAAGGACTATAAAACCTGGAAGTGTAGGCGTGGCACAGTCTATCTGCACGATGGTGACGGAGAGGTCACGACTCTCTGAGCTGGGAAAATACAGAAGCCTCTTAAACATTAGGATTATATCCGCCTTCATCTCCACTCCAGCAGCATGTTCCAAGCAACCACCACTTTCTGTGTAAAAAACTTGCCCTGCACAACTCCTTTGAACATTGCCCCTCTCACCTTAAACATGCCCTCAATTCTTTGACATTTCTACCCTGGGAAAAATATGTTGACTATGCCAACCCTAACTATGTCTGTCATAATCATATATACTTCTATCAGGTCTCTCCTCAACCTCTGATATTCCAGAGAAAACAATCCAACCTCTCCTTGTAGCTAATACCATCCAATCCTGGCAGCTTTCTGGTAAAATATAGGGAAAGCCTGGTGATAATTTGTACCTAACGGGGAGATCCGTGCCAGCTAATGCAAGGCAAAAAGAGATACATTGGGCAGAGCTTGATGCTGGTCTTCAAACGGTCTTGTAGAGGTTTTTGCACCTATCTTAAATTTACAAATAAAATCTTGAGTTACTATCCCACCCAAAATCAGATTCCCCTAATAAATCTTTGTGCCAGCCTTCAATATTGTAATACATCAAAGAATTGGAAATACAAGTTCAGTTACAATAAAATTAAAGCAATATTTCTCTGTGGATAGATGTGCACTATTATTACATTTTGTGTTCTTCTGTTGTTAAGAACACCAACACATATGAATATAACAAAATAGGAGCAGGTGTGGGCCACTTAGAGTCAGTGACTGTCACCTTCAGGACAAGATTGAAGAAGGGTCTCGACTCGAACCGTTGCCTATTTCTTCACTCCATAGATGCTGCCTCACCCTCTGAGCTTCTCCAGCTTTTTTGTCTACCTTCTTCCAATGATCAACTCTTTAACATTTACACCCAAAAGGTTGTAAGATTAGGAAAGCTCTTGTTTATTAAGACATCCCATGCTTCCCAGTAAATACCTCCTTTCTTTAAATCAGTCCAGATGCATTTTCTACTGGAGTACTTAGAGTGACAGTAAGAAACATAAAAAAACATATTTGTGATCTATGATCTTTGTAATAAACATTGGAGCAGGAGTCAGCCATTCTGCCCCTCAGACCTGCCCTGCTTTCAACAGGATCATTATTCCCAATCACCATTAGGCTCTTGATACACCACACTAACCTCAGCCTCACTGACTTTCTATAGACTGTCTTTGGTTTTTGCACTAGTTTTGTGGTTGTATTTTTTTTTTCTTAAGTAGCATATATTATCTGTGCATATTGTACTTATGGGCCTGTTAAGCTGCTGCAAGTAAGAATTTCATTCTTCCATTGTCGGTACATATCACAATTAAATACTCTTGATATTTGGCTTATCTATCCCTGGCTTCATCTCCTCTTCCTCACAGCCCTTATTTCCCTGATCTTTTGATATTGTTTCTACTCCCTCTTTGAATACCCCCATAATTTAGTCTCCACAAACCACTGGCATAGAGAATAGAGATAGAGAATGGAAGAGAATTTCCACTCCTGTTAATCTCCATTGTACTTTATCCTTCATTGTGGCGATACGATGCTTGAACTATGGACTTACACAGAAAAACAATGGATGCTGTTCCAATACAGGACAGACGTATTGACTTTTTCTCTTTGCTTAGATGTATCATTCCACTGCCACAAATTGGCCCATCTAAAGGGCCTAGGCTAGACTTAATGAAATTCCCTGCTATGGAAAATTGATATTCAATAACAGATGAAACTGTGAATCGACCACAGGTCTCTGTACTGGGAACTCACTGTTGCTCCATGAAATACCAACTTCATATATCAGTGTACTACAAAACAAGAATAAGCTGAAATTTTAGGGCCTTATGTACAATGGTCACTCATTACTTCCATATCCACGATTCCCAGATATAATTGGTTAGATACAAAATTACAAATATATGATAATCTCATATTTTCTGGTTTAACATTAAACCTCAAAGATTGTGGCAGACTATACCTCACCAATTTCTCTGCTTAATGATTTAAAAAAAACTGAATTTGGGTATTGGCTAATTTACTTTAAAAACATTAACATAACTTTCGGGATAAAAAAAAATTAAAAAACATTTCCTCATTAATTAATTGCTAAGATTCACAGTGCCAGTGTCCTTCAAACATGATACCAAGTTAAACTAATCCCTCTGCCTGTACATGATCCGTATCCTTTCATTCATGCATATCCATGTGGCTATGTGAAAGTCTCTTAAATGCCACTATCATAAGACTTTATCACCAACCCAGGCAGCACCTTCCAGGCATTCCATGCAAGGTCACTGTCTCAGGTCATGTAAAAAAAAAATGCAAGACGTACTACAAAGTGAGGAACAAAAACCAAAAGAAATCCTACAGTTGCTGGAAATCTTAAATAAAAACAGAGAATGCTGAAAACAATTAGCGGATCAGACAGCACCTAAATAATGAAAAACTGAGGTGATATTTCAAGTCAAAGATTCATTATGGGTCTGAACATTGCAGGTACTTTCTGCTTTGATTTTCATGTAGGGTATTCATTTCCCAATGGCTGGACTAATATGACTGGGAAAAAAAAGATTATCTGGCGCTGATCATTAATACATCGCAAATTGACAATTTTTGTGAGATCCAACACTGAAAGAGACTCTTCAGGCCATCAAGTCAATGCCAACCATCAACCACCCCCAGATTCTACCACTCAATTACACTTGAGGGACAATTTACAGAGCACTTTAACCTGCCTTAGGTTCATCGATCCATTAACCAACCAAACTTGATAAACTAGTTTGGGCTGTGAGAGGAAACCAAAGTATCTGGAGGAAACATACAGACACCAAGAGAATGTGTAAACTCCACGCAGACAGCACCCAAGGTTAGGGTCAAACTGGTTTCTACCAGCTGCCATTGTGTAGAATTTGAGGCAAGTACAACAACACTGTATAGAAGTCATTTGGACAAGATGTGGGTAGGATTGGATCAGATGGATGCAGGCCAAACACAGGCAAAAATATCTAGCTTATGATGAGGCTTCTTAGTCAGTGTGGACGAGTTGGGCCGAAGAGGCCTGTTCATTTGCTGTATTACACTGACTCTAATTTGGTTTTGCGCTGCCTTTATTATAATAGCAATTACATTTCAAAAGTGTTTATTGGCTGCAGAGAGCTTTGCGATGTTTCAAATAGATTCAAAAAGCACTACATGACAGAGGTGGATTTGATTCAAAATTACACTCTATTCTATGGTTCTGTGAGAAACATTGTGATTTTCTTTTTAATGAGCTGGTCTTCCAGCATCTTGCAGCTGCTACCAATATCTCCCAGGAAGGGTGATTTCCACAGTGCTAATTTAACATTCCAGATGGATTATTTTCTGGTCACTGCAATTTTTAAAGAATACACCTTTTACTGTGGGAAATCCATTTGCTACACAACAAGGACACAATCCACAAATACACATAACCATGAAAAGAAATCATGGACATAAGGAGAATTGCTTTACTTTACAATACATAAATTATTTGAAGAAAATAAATCTATGCATCATTAAGAACAAACAAAAAACCCTGAAGTTTGGTGAGAGATTGCATCAATCAAATATCAGTATGTGCTTATTTAGCTAGTTTTGAACTATCCAGAATTAGACCTCAGCACAATAGTGGTAATTGCCTCAAGATATTTTAAGGCAGAAATCTGTTTGGCTCAAAGGGATACCACAGTGATGCAACTGGTTGCTGCTGCCTCACAGCATCAGAGACCTGGGTTCTTTCCTGACCTTGATGCTGTCTGTGAAGGGTTTGCACGTTATCCCTGTGACTGTATGGGTTTTCTCCGGGTTCTCCGGTTTCTTCCCACATCCCAGGTTAATAAGTTAATGAGATTCTGTAAATTGCCCTTAGTGTGCAGGGAGATGATGCGAAGGTGGAATAACAGAACTTGTGTGAACAGGCGATCGATGGTCATAGCGGACTCAATGGGCCGAAGATCCTGTTTCCATGCTGTATCAATCAATCAATCAATCAATCAATCAATCAATCAATCAATCAATAAGATTAAAACTGTACCCATATTAAATGCAACCACAACCCGCCTGAGCTCAACCCAAACCCTTATATCTTTGTCCTGACCCCAAAACACTCGCAAAATATTATACACAGGCATTAGGACTATTTCATCCTTGAGATCCATACCTCTTGGTGAACCGGGTCAAAATAAGCACTCTGGCCTTGAGTGAAAGCCTCCTGGGCATATCTTGTCCCCTGACCCTGCAGCCAAGTATGCGAATTGATGACCAGAATCACACTGGTGGCTCACTTTTAAGTTTTTGTATCTTCTGCCAGATGGGAGAGGGGAGAAGAGGGAATGAATGGTACGAAAATGGTCCTTAATTATGTTGGTTACTTTTCTGAGGTAGCATGGTGTAGGTGCAGTGAGGTTTAGTTTAGTTTGTAGATGAGTTTAGAGAAACAGCGCAGAAACATGCCTTTCGGCCCACCAAGTCCACACCGACCAGCAATCCCCGCACATTAACACTACCCTACACACACTATGGACAGTTTACACTTATGCCAAGCCAATTTACCTACAAACCTGTACATCAATGAAGTTGGGATGAAACCGAAGATCTCGGTGTGAACCCAAGCGGTCACGGGACGAACGTAGAAACTCAGTACAGGCAGCACCCATAGTCGGGATCAAACCTGGGTCTCCAGCGCTTCAAGCTCTATAAGGCAGCAACTCTCCACTGCGCCACCGTGCCACCGTGCCACCTGACTTGGTGTAGACCTTCCAGATGTGGGCAACATTTCCTTTCCATTTTCCTGCAGAATATCTCACTTTGCTGGTGGCACCAAGCTAAACGTGGAATTAGCACTGAGTACATCATCCACCCAGACAAGGTCAAGTTCCCTTTCAGGTTTTTGGCTGAGTGTCAAGCACAGACACAAACTGCTAACCTGTTAAACTGAGCTGAAGCAAATATTGAACTGGGCCAGCATTCTGATCCAGTTTGAGATACAGATTTGTTCATTGCCATATATACCAGTGTGCAGTGAAATTCCTTGTTTGCATGAAGCTCATAGAGGGAACTGTGTAAATAATAATGATAGATGTGACAACAAATAATAAGAATAAATGAGAACTTACCAGTTCGAAGTTTGATCCTTATTTTATGAGGAGTTACGTTGAGGGATTATGTGAAGAAGCCCCCCCAGGCGCATGCGCGTCATACTTCAAAGCAGTGGCGTGAAAATGATAGCCGAAGTAACATAGTAAGGCTTTAGAAGACTAGAATTACCAGATAATCCTTTCGATTTTGAGGGCTGGGAGCGGAGGGTACGTAATACCTCATTGTAACTCCTCATAAAATAAGGATCAAACTTCGAACTAGTAAGTTCTCATTTAATCTTTCTATTTTACTTCGGAGTCACGTGAGTGACTACGTGAAGATTTCAAAGCTCTGTGATTTCATGCCGTAGATGCACTCCATATGACAAACTGCGTCAGTTGACACAGTAGTGAATAAATAATGTATGGAACATTGCTTAGAATTATTCAATAATCATTTTTTAAATAACAATACAGTAATAACCCCTCTAACCCAGGGGAAATTACAAATTAAATTTATAAAGACAAAGCAAATCAAATCAAACGGGACCCAAAACAGCATGCCCTAACCTTGGCACTAGCAGGACAGGTTTATCATAATTTTAAAAAGTTGATTCCTTAGACCATCCTGCGGCCTTGCTGCGGATGTTGATGTGGAGTGAGATTTAAACATATGAGTGTCTACTTCATCGGAATCCAAAACCTGTTTTACCATCTAAAAATTGTTTATACTGACAACTTTTATGAGGTTTTTTGAGACTGATGAGCATTGCTGTCTCAGAGTTACCTTGATATATTGACTCCGGTGCTTAACTACACATAACCTTTGGTCAACAGAGTACGCTTTAAACCCTGTACGGAACCCAACACAGCATGCCCAAATCCTGGAACTGTGAGAACTGGTTTATCATAAAACTTAGAAAACATCGATTCCCTAGACCATCGGGCGGCCCCGAGGATTTGGTCTAGCGGCACGTCCTGCACCTTCACTGCGGATGTTGATGCCACCTTCAAAAAATCGGCCTGGAAAATCTCCTTCTCCCGATATTGGAGTTGTTGTGCAGCTGCACTAGTGGGTAATATCGGCGCCCCATCAGCCTCCCTCTGCTGGGCCCTGCCCTGTGATCCGGCCCCTTGCACATCGAACCTGACTGTTTAGATGACATCCTGGGAGTAGGGATGAATGGTTTCATGAGCCCAATTGTCTTTGCCTCATCGTCGATGTCCCTAATTTGCTTGACTAATTCGCCAAACAAGTAATCCGGTGTTTGAATGTTGCTAGCCCTACATAGGCCTGCAAAGTTCGGGTTTAAGGTTGGTCAAATGGCAATCTTCCTCATGCAGTTCACCTCGAAGTAGGCATTGCAAAACAGTGGTAGCATATCTTGTTGGGTTCTTGACATCGGTGACCCCTTGACCATCCTCCCGAACGCAGTTATGTCTGCTGCCACCAACTTGAAGACACGTTGAAAGCGCACTTCCTGTCCTCGCATCGTTGCACTCATGGGTGCCAATATTGCCGAGTTTACGGTGGGCACTCTGAGTGAAGCACAATTGACAGGTGTTTGATATCGTGCTGTGGTCTCCATCATGATCGTTTCCTGGAGTGGGTGAGAAGCCAAGTAGTTCACATTGGCAGCTAGATTGTCATCCATAGCCTCACCAGTCCCTTCCAGAATAGCAATGTTTCACGCTATATCCGGGACACCTGGAGCGTGGCTCTTGTGCTCTGGCGTGTGCACATAAGCAGGGACACCAGCTTCAGGGTCAGACTCCTCCTGCCCTGGCACTCCTGAGTCCTGCTCAAGGGAGACCTCATCCAGACCTAAACAAGGTGCTGGAGAGAAAGATTCCCATTGTGGACAGGCACCATATTCTGCATATGGAAATCACTGAGAGGTTGCCTGGAGGAATCACTGAGGCCTTGGACACCTGGCTGATTAGGGTGTGGAGCATTTGTTCCATTTGTTCGAGTCTCCCCCACATTTTCTTGCGATCTGGAGGGGAGTCCTCTTCTTCCTCAGGCCCGTCAGATAAAATAAGTCTGACAGACTTTTGTTTTGCTTTTTTGCTTGTTGTCGTGGCTTCAGTGCCCTGCGACACTGGATCAGCTGGGGGAATGGCCACCGGTATCGGAGCCGGCGTTACCGCACTTATCTCCTGACCCGATCGCTGAGATGGAACCGTATCACTGCGCGCCCCATGCTTACTGCAAACAGACTTTCTTCCATTACTTTCCATAACCACTCGCTCCCACTCCAAACTACACTACAGGGAAAGCTGCCACCAATTTACTAATAACAGTAGCTACTTCCCAGATGGAGGGATATTGTTTTTCAGCGAGACTGGTACAGACCTCTCTGATCTCCACAGCCTTGGCTGTAGGCAAAGTCACTGACATATCAACTGAATCAATGACAAATCCCAAATAAACAATTTTTTAGGATGGCTCTAACTTGGATTTGGTTGGATAGACCAGGAACCTTAACCTTTCAAACAGGTATTTGGTTGCTGAAACCAGTTCCTCAGCTGTCTCTTGAGTGTTACTTATGATTAAAAATCATCTAGATAAGCCATTACCATGTGATTCTGGGCCCAAAGTAGCGCCAACACTGGTTTCCACAATTTCTTGAATAGCCTAGGAACTGAGGTTAACTCATTCGGTAATGCTTTAAATTGCAACAGCTGTCCCATCCAACTAAATTTCAAGTATCTCCGATACTGATGATAAATTGGTACTGAATATTATGCATCTTTCAGATCTCTAGTTGCCATATAACACCCTTGTGATAACAGCCGTTTCACAGTATTGAAGGTGTCCATTTTAAAAGTGCCTATACTGAACAGGAATTTAACAGGTTTAGGTCCAAAATGCCTCTACATCCCCCATCTTTCTCTGTCTGGGGAATATATTGGACACAAATTGTTGAGGATGGTTTATCGCCCTCTCAATTCCCCTCTTTTGGGACAAAATCGTAATTTCTTCATTTACCTGCTGAGTTTGTGCAGAAACCCCAATACTCTATTAGGCATATTCTGTACCGGCGGATCAATTCCTGACATAAACTGTATTCGAGCTTGAGACAGTGTGTAGTATAAACTGATGAGATGTTTATGCAGCACCCTTCATAATACCCAATTGCAACCTACCCCCAACTGGAGGTCCCAGAATCTTATCCTGGATAGAATGAATCACCTGTACCTCTACAATTGGCCTTTACTTCTTCTGCCCATATTGGGGTTGTAGCTGGGATACGCAGGTGAGTAATACCGTCGTCCCACTGGCCCCACTCTGCTTGGCCCTGCCCCTGGATCCGTCAACTTTCGCGATGAAACGACCTGCGAGGTGGCATCCTGGCAGAAGGGACGTATGTCTTCATGAGATGGATTGTTTTGGCATGTTCCTCCAGGTCCTTGACTTGTTTGAGGAGGTCCACCCCAAATAAATAATCTGGACTTGGATATTGGTGGACCTACATAGAGCTGCAACTTCGGTTCAACGTAGGCGTTGTAGAACAGGCCAGCCTATCTTATTGAGTACCAGACATCGGTGCCCCCTGGACCTTCTCCGAATGCCTGCTGCCAACAACTTGAGGATGTGTGAAATCTCACTACTTGTCTCTGCATCATTGCACTCATTTGTGCCCTTGCCGAGTTCACGGTGGGCATTTTGAGTGAAGCACAGTTTACAGGTGTTTTATAACTTATGGCAGTTTCCATGAACGTATCCTGGAGCTGGTGAGAAGCCATGTAATTTACATTGGTGGCTAGAGTTTTCTCGATAGCCTCACCAGTCCCTTCCGGGTTTAGCAAATTTTAATGCTACGTCCGGGACACCTGGAGCATGGCTCGTGTGCGCTGGTGTGTGCACATAAGCAGTGACACCAGCTTCAGGGTCAGACTCCTTCTGCCTGCTTCTCCCAAGTCATGCTCTAGGGAGGTCTCATCCAACCCTAAACAAGGTGCTGGAGAGGATGATTCCCACTGTTATCCATAAGCGATGTTTTCTTCTTTGCTGTATGGACCTCTGCAAGAGGCTGGGTGGGAATCCTAGGGCATTCGACCCCAATTGAAATTTTCCATGGCTCTTTAAATTTGGAGCATTTTCCCCCATTGGTTGAGCCATCCGCATACCCTTAAATTAAAAGGAGGTAGTCTTCCGTATCATCAGGCTCATGAGTCAAATGAGCCTGAGAGTACTTTAGTTTGGTATTTCTGAGTGCCTTGAAGCACTGGAAATTGATGGGGGCAGTTGAGAATAAAGTTAATAATTCATTTTATTTCATTTCATTTCAGCTGCAATAAAACAGTAGCGGGTATTGGAGCTGGCATTAGTGCAGCCGTTATCTCCAAACCTGATCTAAATAGCAGTAATCGCGGGTGCCGGCTTTAGAGCAGCCGTTATCTCCCGACCCGATCTATAAGCGGTAACCGCGGTCCCCGCGCGTTCCACTCTATTACCGCAGTTTATATTAACAATATATATTACCAACTCTAGCTGGCTCTTTGAGCCAGACTTACAGAGTTTAAAAAACACTCGCAGGGAAAGTTTAACATTGACTTACCTGTGGGTTACTACTTACCGCTGATGGAGCTGAGCTCTCCAGCCTGTCGTTGTGACATGCATCGACGTAATGACGCGCATGCGTCTGGCAGGGCTTTTTGGGCAGTGGGCAAATGTTTGGCAGATGCAGTATAATGGGGTAAATGTGAGGTTATCCACTTTGGTGGCAAAAACAGGAAAGTAGACTATTATTTGAATGGTGGCTGATTAGGAAAAGGGGAGATGCAACGAGACCTGGGTGTCATGATACACCAATCATTGAAAGTAGGCATGCAAGTGCAGCAGGCAGTGAAGAAAGCGAATGGTATGTTAGCTTTCATAGCAAAAGGATTTGAGTATAGTAGCAGGGAGGTTCTACTTCAGTTGTACAGGGTCTTGGTGAGGCCACACCTGGAGTATTGCGTACAGTTTTGGTCTCCAAATCTGAGGAAGGACATTATTGAGGGAGTGCAGAGAAGGTTCACCAGACTGATTCCTGGGATGTCAGGACTGTCTTATGAAGAAAGACTGGACAGACTTGGTTTATACTCTCTAGAATTTAGGAGATTGAGAGGGGATCTTATACAAACTTACAAAATTCTTAAGGGGTTGGACAGGCTAGATGCAGGAAGATTGTTCCCGATGTTGGGGAAGTCCAGGACAAGGGTCACAGCTTAAAGATAAGGGGGAAATCCTTTAAGACCGAGATGAGAAAGACTTTTTTCACACAGAGAGTGGTGACTCTCTGGAACTCTCTGCCACAGAGGGTAGTTGAGGCCAGTTCATTGGCTATATTTAAGAGTTAGATGTGGCCCTTGTGGCTAAGGGGATCAGAGGGTATGGAGAGAAGGCAGGTACGGGATACTGAGTTGGATGATCAGCCATGATCATATTGAATGGCGGTGCAGGCTTGAAGGGCTGAATGGCCTACTCCTGCACCTAATTTCTATGTTTATATGTTTCTATGCTTCACGTAGTCACTCACGTGACTCCGAAGTGAAATACAACAACCAATACCACAGAATGGTGCAAAGATTGTCATGCCATCTGAAGTAGTGCAAAGACAAATACTAAGGTGCAATAACAGAATGACCAATAAGAGTTAAGAATAAGAGTACAGCGTAGTACTTGTGGCAAGGAGTGGGAAAGAGGTAAATGGTTCAGGTGCCTGAAAGCGGTGAGAAAGAAGTTGTTCTTATGTCTGGATGTCCAGGCTTTCAAGGTCCTGTATCTTCTCTCAAAAGGTGGAGAGAAAAGGGAAAGGCCAAGGTGGCAGGTATCCTTGATGATACTTCCAGCCTCCTTTTGCAACATACTGTGAAGATGGACAGGATGAAAGGCATTAACATGCCAGTGATGGACTGGGCTATGTTCACCACTCTCTGCAGCTTCAGGCCGTCATGATCAGAACTGTTGCCATAGCAGGCTGAGATGGATTCAGTCAGAATACTTCCTATGTAGTGCATCTGTAGAGGCTCAAGAAAATGCTCCTGGGCATACTGAATATTCTCACATTCCTAAGAAACTAAATACGCTCTTGAGCTTTCTTGATCACCACAACAGTGTGAAGGGAGCAGTTTAGGTTGCCAGTGATATGGATCGAAGGAACTTGAACTCTGTCGATGAGGATAGGGTTGTGTTCACCCCCGTATTTTGTCCATCAATAAGATTAAAAGGTTACCAATATCTAATCCATCAATATCTACAGACAGTCAGAACACAACCCAAGACCTTATATTTTTATCCTTACCTGATCTGACCCAGAAGCACTTGTGGACTATTAGACACAATCAGTCTGAAGAAGGGATCTGACCTGAAACGTTGTCTATCCATTTCCCTCCACAGATGCTAGCTGACCTGCTGAGTTCATTCAACACTCTTTTTTTGCTTAAGATTCCAGCATCTGCAGTTCCTTGTGTCTCAAGGCCAGGATCAAACTAAGATCAAACCCGCTATGGGAAGGATGTCATTAAGCTGGAAAGAATGCAGTGACGATTTACAAGAATGTTGCCAGGACTCAAGGGTCTGAGCTACAAGGAGAGGTTGGACAAACAGGGGCTTTATTTCTTGGAGGGCAGGTGGCTAGGAGGTAATCTTAAAGTAATGTATAAAGTCATGAGGGGAATTGATAGTGAGTCTTTTCCCAGGTAGGGGAACCAGACAATATTGCATTGAGGTGAGAGAGGAAAGATTTAATTGAAACCCGAGGAACAACATTTTCACTCAAAGGGTGGTGGGTACATGGAACGAGCTGCCAATGGAGGTTGTTGAGGGAGGTACAATAACAATATTAATAAGACACTTGGACAGGTACATGGATAGAAAAGGTTTAGAGGACATGGGCCAAATGCAACCAAATGAGTAGTTTAGATGGGCATCTTTGTTGGCATGGATGATTTGGTTCCTCAAAGATTCCTTTAACCTCCCAGCATGAAGCTTTTAAAGTAATGAATGTTAGATTACCCGTGAAACAGTAGATATAGGAAGACTTTCCAAAGTCTCTCGGAGGGTTGCATCAAAGAAAATTGCAGAGCAAAGAGAATGCTTGTTTTTCCCTTGGTGTATTGATTGTATGGGCATTTATAGGTAATTGTTATTGTAATTCAGTGTGAATGCAGTAATTAATGCAGTGGATCATCTTGCATTTTCATCATTGCAAATGTAACATGCTGGTTTAAAACTGGAGACAAAATCATAATTATATTATTACAGTATGGAGCTAATTTTGTGGACATTAGGAAATTTAGTGCTGTCTTTAAACAATTGTGAATTACATTTTCCTAATGCAATTCCATTTGGGATAAGATGATAAACGATTAGTTACATTATTACTGACACTGCACAAGTGACTGGAAATTCCAATCAATTCATTTACTGAAGGGAAAAGAATTGATATTTCATTTAGTTTGGAGTTATAGCATGAAATTAGGCCTTATTCACTGGTGTTTAGAAGGACGAGGGGATATCTTATAGAAATACATAAAATTATAAAAGGACTGGACAAGCTAGATGCAGGAAAAATGTTCCCAATGTTGGGCCGGGTCCAGAACTAGGAGCCACAGTCTTAGAATAAAGGGGAAGCCATTTAAGACTGACGTGAGAAAAAACTTTTTCACCCAGAGAGTTGTGAATTTATGGAATTCCCTGCCACAGAGGGCAGTGGAGGCCAAGTCACTGGATGGATTTAAGAGAGAGTTAGATAGAGCTCTAGGGACTTGTGGAATCAAGGGATATGGGGAGAAGGCAGGTACGGGTTATTGATTGGAGACGATCAGCCATGATCACAATGAATGACGGTGCAGACTCGAAGGGCCAAATGGCCTCCTCCTGCACCTATTTTCTATGTTTATATGTTTCTATGTTTCAGCCCATCGAGTCCACCCTAACCATTGATCACCCGTTCACGCTAGTTCTATGTTATTGTACATTCTTATTCACTCAAAACACATTAGGGCATTTTTTTCTTGATTGAGACCAATTAACTGACAAATCTGCAAATCTTTGGGATGTGGGAGGAAAGTACCTGGCAGAATATCACATGGTCACAGGGAGACTGTGCAGACTCCGCACAGACAGGTCCCGAGGTCGGGATTGAACTCGGGTCTCTGGAGCCGTGAGGCAGCAGCTTTACCAGCTGTACCACTGTGCCATCCTATGTCAGTCCATCACTCAGATGGGATTTCTCACCGTTGACTCCATCTACATTTCACGCTACCTCGGGAAAGCAGCCAACATAATCAATCAACTTTCCCACCCCAGTCATTTATTCTCTCCCCTCTCTTGATAGGCAGAAGATATAGAAGCTTAAAAGTGTACATCACCAGACTCAGGAACAACTTCTTCCTCTCTGTTACCAGGCTTCTGAGCGGTCGTTCCCTAAAGTAGGGTACTATGTAATTATCCTCTATCCCATTGCAGGCATTAGACTTTGTCTCTGGAACTGGTGTACTAAACTGCTGAGAACTATACACTACATTTTGTATCTTTTCTTTCACTCTACCTACTTTTCTTGAGTTTGGGTTGATTTTACGTATGTATATAGTATTATCTGAATTGATTGGCTTTTCACTATGCCTCAGCATACGTAACCATAATAAACCTAAACCTAAGTAGGGAAAGTTATATTGACAATAATGCCACTGGAAATAAATAAGTTAAATTAACTACAAACTGCTCAATAGTCAGCAATGAGATTATGTGAACATCATCAGTGATACTGTAATTTAAGTATGATTTACAAAGTCATTCTCACACAACTCCCACCTCCTCAAACTTGCTTGACAATGCGCCTTTTGCATTTTTCAGTCCAATTTTCCTCGGAGACGTTAGTCACTGTACAATCACAGAGGTGGGGCAAGGTAGCGTCTTCAACAATCACCAGTTTAAGCTTCATTTAACGTGAGACACCATATTGGTAAAAGAGTTGTTGGTTGTCAGGAGAATCGTTAAATAGCTGACTGCCTTTTAAATTGCCTGCTGGAATCATTTAAGGATACCACATTTTATTATGGTGGGAAACAGGCTGAGGTTTTTTTGTTCGCTAAGGATTGCTGTAAATGCAAAGTGGAGAGGATTTGCAGAGAAATGTTACTGCTGTGAAGAGAGCCCCTGAAACAGAATAGAACATTTACTGGCAATCTTTTCCAAGAACTCTACCAGAGTCGAATTACAAATATGTATTTCAGCAATTGTCCGAAAGCTTCACCTAGAAAAAAAAATTGTGCCTCTCCACCGCACTGGACACTTGCTGGAGAAAAGCAATGTGGGTCTGAAGGGTCTCAAACCTAAACGTCACCATTCTTTCTCTCCAGAGATGCTGCTTGACCTGCTGAGTTATTCCAGCATTTTGTGTCTTTCCCTGGACATGTTCATTGGTCTGCAGGCGGAATTGGACGAAGGCATGGTGTCCAACAGAACAACATCGCTGCAGGAGATATTCTAGCATCCCTTCCTCACTATTCCTGAGAACACATTCCCATAGCCCCAGAGATACCTTCAGTGAAGGTGCATGTGAAGACTGCCCATGACACAACGTCATGTTTTGAGGTTGTTTTGATTATTGTTAAGTATAATAATATCGGATTTGTTTGGAGAGCCCAGATTTGATCCTGACATCGGGTTTTCCGAAATTAATTTTTGTAAAGAAGGGTAGAGTATGGTTAATTTTTGAGTAGTTTAGTTTAGAGATACAGCATGGAGACGGGCCCTTCAGCCCACTGAGTCCATGCTGACTATTATGACTAGTTTTACAACATCCCACTTTCTCATCCACTTTATACACAGTAGGGGCAATTTACAGAGGTCAATTAACTGACAAACCCAGTTGTCAGTTGAGGTCAGGATCAGGCCTGGGTCTCTACCAGCTGTGCCACTGTGCTGCCCAATCTGCACAACTCTAACGCTCTCAGAAAAATCTGAGCACCTGTTATTATGTAGGGGGTTGTAGGGGGATGTAGGGGGAAACCGTTAGTCTCTTCCCTGTACGGGAACCATACTTTTTCCCTGTTGGGTCTCCGGTGTCGTTGGGCCTAACATCGTGGAGCCGGCGATGGCCTCCGACCGGGACCAACCTGAGGGCTCCAGTCGCGGAGCCTGCGCACCTGACATCGCGGAGCTGGCCGTCTTTGGAGCGGGAAGAGCTGTGGCGGCGCTCGGCTGCGGCCCGACTTTGGAGCTTCGGAAGCTCCGGCTGCAGGCCCAGTGGACAGGAACATCGAAAGCTCCAGGTCCCAGGTGGGAGACGGCTTTTCAGAGCTCCCGCAACGGCAACTTTTCCCGCTGGAATCGCGGGGTTTAAAGGACACGGAGCGGGGCCTAACATCGACCCGCGCGGGTTAGCAGCCACGGAACTTACCATCGTCTGCCGGGGGCTCTATCATCAGAGCCCTAGTTTGCCTAGACGCTGCAGTTGGACTGCTGGACCGCGGGTGAAGAACAGGGGGAAGAGATAAGATATTGCCTTCCATCACAGTGAGGAGGTGTTGGAGACTCACTGTGATGGATGTTTGTGTAAACTGTGTTAAGTGTGGGTCTTGGGCTGTTTTGTAATGTAAAACAAAAACTGTGAAAAATGCAATTTTGTTCAAACTTGTTTGAATGACAATAAATAACATTCTATTCTATTCTAGTCTATTTGGCCAGATCACACTGCAGATGGTGTGAGGAACCGCTGGTGAATGGCCAAATGCATATCAGCTTGGACTTCCATGCCTGTGTTGTTTCCTGGGACATCCTGAAAAAATCTGATAAGCTGCATGCACCATATCTGGATAGGTGGAATTACACCAGATATCTAGTGTTGGAATCAACAACTTTCATTGAATAGTTCAGCGATTTTTTTATTTTCATTTAATTTAACTTTATTAATATCAGTTTTCATTAATTTACTTCAGAATAATGTCATTAAGTTAATTTATTATTTCCTATTTTTTGTTGTTAATTTTAACCAGTCACAGAGATATAGAGATCAAAAACAGGCTCTTCAGCCCAACTCATCCATGCCAGCAAAATCCCCCATCTGAGCTAGTCTTCTTTATCTGTATTTGCTCCATATCTCTTTAGACCTTTCCTATTCATGTACTTGTCCAAATATGTTTTACATGGTGTTTTTGTGCCTCCACCATTTTCTCTGGCAGATTGTTCCTTACACGTACTATCCCATGTGTGTTTTATTCTTCCTTTCACCTTGAACTGATGTCCTCTGGTCCTCAATTCCCCTATGCTGGGCAAGAGATTCTGTGCATCTACCCGATTTATTCCTCTCATGATTTTATACAGCTCTATAAGATCACCCCTCACCCTCCTGCGCTCCAAGGAATAGAAACCCAGCCTACTCAACCTCTCCCTATAGCTCAGACCCTCTAGTCCTGGCAATATCATCAGAATTCTTCTCTGAACCCTTTCAAGAATTAAACATAGAAACATGGAAACATAGAAAATAGGTGCAGAAGTAGGCCATTTGGCCCTTCGAGCCAGCACCTCCATTCAATATGATCATGGCTGATCATCCACAATCAGTACCCATTCCTGCAGAAACTCAGGTTTGA
Source organism: Raja brachyura (assembly GCA_963514005.1). Next base: position 39,360,629 of record OY740789.1, on the reverse strand, counting down.
TCCTGACCTTGGCTGCTATCTGTGCGGGGCTTGTACATTCTCCCTGTGAGCACAAGATTCCTCCATGAAAGTGGGTGGCATCATACATAGCGAAGATGGTAATCAAAACTTGCAGCAGGATCTTGTGGTTTGAAGTTATTCTTGAGGTTTTTAAAAATCCCATTGGGAAATGCTTTTGTTGCTGCCGAAAGGATGAATATTCTTTCACTAGTGATAAATTGTAATAAATATCTACATTTCAATGTAGGATTTTAATCATGTGCAACCGTACGGCTGTTTCTCCCTGAATTTTCTAAAAGGTCTCACTTACCTTGAAAGGCATTGGACACATGTCATCAATATTGATCAATCTAAGCCTGTTTCATTTCTTCAGATTACTTAGATTTTCACCTTCATTCAACTGTGTCCTATGTCTCCTACAGTTCCGTGCTTAGCTTTTCTGTCTAATATTTCAAGATTAAAATGTGTACCCAGAATTTGTAACAAAGGAAGAGTGCAGTGGATATAACAGAAACTGTATTCCCATGTCCATTACTGTAGGTTTGTTCAGAAAAATTAATATACAGTGCAGTGAGGCAAGATCACCTATTAACTAATGGGGTTATTTATTGAATGTGTAATTATAATGAGCTGGAAACAGCCTACTGTGAATTTCAATGTATTTTATTGTATTCTTCATGACCAAGAAAAGAACAGATTATTGTCATCTGTGAGTAACAATTACCAAGTGGATTAACATATTTCTGAAGTAATTGGCGAAATGGTGAAATCATTGGACAAAGTCAGCACGGATTTATGAAAGGTAAATCATGTCTGACGAATCTTATAGAATTTTTCTAGGATGTAACTAGTAGAGTGGATAAGGGAGAACCTGTGGATGTGTTATATCTGGACTTTCAGAAGGCTTTCGACAAGGTCCCACATAAGAGATTAGTATACAAACTTAAAGCACACGGTATTGGCGGTTCAGTATTGATGTGGATAGAGAACTGGCTGGCAGACAGGAAGCAAAGAGTAGGAGTGAATGGGTTCTTTTGAGGATGGCAGGCAGTGACTAATGGGGTGCCGCAAGGCTCAGTGCTGGGACTCCAGCTATTTACAATATATATTAATGATTTGGACGAGGGAATTGAATGCAACATCTCCACGTTTGTAGATGGCATGAAGCTGGGGGCAATGTTAGCTGTGAGGAGGATGCTAGGAGGCTGCAAGGTGACTTGGATAGGCTGGGTGAGTGGGCAAATGCATGGCAGATGCAATATAATGTGGATAAATGTGAGGTTATCCACTTTGGTGACAAAAACAGGAAAGTAGACTATTATTTGAATGGTGGCCGATTATGAAAAGGGGAGATGCAACGCGACCTGGGTGTCATGGCACACCAGTCATTGAAAGTAGGCATGCAGCTGCAGCAGGCAGTGAAGAAAGCGAATGGTATGTTAGCATTCATAGCAACAGGATTTGAGTATAGGAGCAGGGAGGTTCTATTGCAGTTGTACAGGGTCTTGGTGAGACCACACCTGGAATATTGCGTACAGTTTTGGTCTCCAAATCTGAGGAAAGACATCTTGCATAGAGGGAGTACAGAGAAGGTTCACCAGACTGATTCCTGGGATGTCAGGACTTTCATATGAAGAAAGACTGGATAGACTTGGCTTGTACTCGCTAGAATTTAGAAGATTGAGGGGGGATCTTATAGAAACTTACTAAGTTCTTAAGGGGTTGGACAGGCTAGATGCAGGAAGATTGTTCCCGATGTTGGGGAAGTCCAGAACAAGGGGTCACAGTTTAAGGATAAGGGGGAAATCTTTTAGGACCGAGATGAGAAAAACATTTTTCACACTTAGAGTGATGAATCTGTGGAATTCGCTGCCACATAAGGTAGTTGAGGCCACTTCATTCGCTATATTTAAGAGGGAGTTAGATGTGGCCCTTGTGGCTAAAGGGATCAGGGGGTATGTAGAGAAGGCAGGTACAGGATACTGAGTTGAATGATCAGCCATGATAATATTGAATGGCGGTGCAGGCTCGAAGGGCCGAATGGCCTATTCCTGCACCTATTTTCTATGTTTCTATGTTTCTATCTTTTATGGAATCTCCAAAGACTGCGGATACAAGGAACTACAGATGTTGGTTTATAAATAAATTACAGAGTGCTGGAGTAACTCAGTGAGTTACATCAACTCTGTGGAACATGTAAAGGTGATGTTTTTGGTTGGGTCCCTACTTTAGCCTAATTCAACAAATACATTTGAAGAAGAGTCCCGACCTGAAACATTGCCTATCCATGTTCCCTGGACAACATGGATGTCTGGTTGCCTAGCTTGTTGTTACTCCAGCACTATCTCAAAAACACTATATCGTTCAATTTCCTTATGCTTTGGCTTTAATAATTCAGGTTTATTATTCGTTAATTTCAGGAAAGATGTTCAGTAATTATTTGGGAAAAATTTAGCATTTCTATTTATATTAAAAAATTGAAACTTTTGTGATTTTATACTAATTTATGATGAAATTGATGTCTTCAATGATGTCCGTTGCTGCATGCATTTTCTCTAATCTGTATTTGTTCCATCAAAATTACTCCTTGGTGCAAACAATGTGAGTGGAGGACAGAAACACAAGGAATTGCAGATGTTGGAAAAACACGGAGTCCCTGGAGGAACTCAAGGTCAGGAAGTATCTGCAGTGGAAATGGACAAATTACGTTTTGGTTTGTGACCCATGGTATTTTGCTTGTGGCTGCTGAATGATTTTACCAAAAATCCACATTTTAAATGCTGGGTTTATGTTGGAAAATGCACTATTAACATTATCAGCGTGTAAAGAAAATAGAAGAAGGGTTCCGACCCAAAAGGTCGCCTATCCTTTTTCCAGAGATGTTGCCTGACCTGCAGAGTTACTCCAGCTCTTTGTATCTATGTAAAGAAAATAACTTTGATTTAAGGGGATGGAGTTCCACATATTGTTGAAAAAAAAACAAAGACATCAATCACTATTCATATTTGAGCTAGGCAAGTTAGACTTCTGTCCATCTGATGCAATCAAATTCACTGCTATCTCTTCATTGTGAGCAAACACATTGGGCTGAATCCTGTGTAGGAAGGTACTTCAGATGCTGGCTTAAACCAAAAATAGACACAAAATGCTGGAATAACTCAGTAGGAGAGGCAGCATCTCTGGAGAGGAGGAATGGAGGACATTTCGGGTCGAAACTCTTCTTCAGACTGATGTGACCTGTTGAGATATTTCAGCATTTTGTTCACAATTGCAGACCATCAATCTGAAGAAGGCAGGAGGATGAGGTTAGGAGGGAGAGATAGATCAGCTAAGATTGAATGGTGGAATAGACATGATGGGCCGAATGGCCTAATTAGACAATAGACAATTAGTGCAGGAGTAGGCCATTTGGCCCTTCGAGCCAGCACCACATTCACAGTGATCATGGCTGATCATCTATATTCAGTATCCCTTTCCTGGCTTCGCACCATATCCCCGGACTCCGCTATCTTTAAGAGATCTATCTAACTTTTTCTTGAAAGCATCCAGAGAATTGGCCTCCACTGCCTTCTGAGGCAGAGAATTCCACAGATTCACAACTCTCTGGGTGAAAAAGATTTTCCTCATCTCCGTTCTAAATGGCCTACCCCTTATTCTTAAACTGTGGCCCTTGGTTCTGGACTCCCCCAACATTGGGAACATGTTTCCTGCCTCTAGCATGTCCAATACCTTAATAATCTTATATGTTTCAATAAGATTCCCTCTCATCCTTCTAAATTCCAGAGTATACAAGCCCAGCCGCTCCATTCTATCAACATATGACAGTCCCGCCATCCCTGGAATTAACCTTGTGAACCTACGCTGCACTTCCTCAATAGCAAAAAGGTCCTACCTCAAATTTGGAGACCAAAACTGCACACAAAACTGTTCTTATCACAGCACTATCAGTGAGAGTGAATCCAGAACACCAAATACAAACAATTAGAACTCTAAAATCATTTCCTAGAACAAGTTGATAATATTGTCTGAGCTAAAAATTGATTAATAAGAGGGGTTAGCAAGCAACAAACAAGAGGCAGTGAACCAATCTCATAGTGTATGGGGTGTGAGTATTCAAAATAAAATGACAGGCCAGCACTTATATTGTGCCATTCACATTTCTTTAAAGGTGTACATATTACTTTATGGTCAAATATATATTTTTGGTGTTGTAAAGTCAACACTCAAGAGTTAAGGGCCTGTCACACTGTACGAGGTAATTCACGAGTTCTCCCAAGTTCTCCCCTGATTCGAGCTCGTGTAATGTACGTAACGGGTATGTAGGGGCTCGTACGGGTAAAAAGTAATTTTTTTTTCATCACGAGTATTTTTTTACTCGTGGACATTTTTCACAGTGTTGAAAAAATGTCACGGGTTTACCGGAATTCCCGAGTGCCTATAGTTACTCGTACGAGCCGCTATGTGACATCCACGAGCTCCTACGTACCCGCTATGTACATTACACAAATTCAAATCGGGAGAACGCAGGAGAATTGAATTACCTCGTACACAGGCCCTTACAGGCAGAGTGTTTAATTACCAAATGTACCAAAACCAGAATAACACCATTCTTACTTGCAGCAGCATAACAGACCTGATATGCAATACATGCGCATAACAGATAATAAACAAAACATCAATAAATTAATATCCACAATACTAATGCAAAAATCTCAGAGTTGAGGTTAGTGTTGTGTAGTCTTCAAGAACCTGATGGTTGTGGGAAGAAGCTGCCCATGAACCTGATGATCACAGTTTTCAGGCTCCTGTTCCTTCTTCCCGATGGTGGGTGTAATTAAAGAGTGTGGCAAAGGTGATGCGGCTTTTTGATGATAATGGCTGCCTTTTTGAGGCAGTGCCTCAGATAAATCCTTTGATGGTGGGAAGGTCCATACCCATGATGGACTCTCTGGAATCTCCTTATTTCCTGGGTGTTCAAGTTTCCGAACCAGGCTGTGATGCAACCAGTCAGTATGCTCTCCACCGTACACCTGTACAAACTCACGAGAGTAGTCACAAGACATATCAAATCACCACAATTTTCTAAGAAAGTAGGGGCATTGATAGTGGGAAATACTGCTGTCCTACAAGTTATATGCAGCAAAAATCCAAAAACAATAATGTAATAGTGACTAGGTATTCTACTTCAGACAGCCTTGTTCTCCCTATTCATGGATAACTATAGTTCAGGACACTAAAGATAGCTCTTCTTCCCTTTCTTCCCTAATCCCAGAATGCTTGTATGTCCAGCAAAGTATTATATTCAGCCATGGTTTCTCAGTATCTATATGACTGGATGTCTAGTCACGCAACTTTGAGGCACTGGGGAACCAGCTTAGATGTTGTGCTGAAAGCCGTCCAAGTTCACTATCAACCTCTGGCTCACAGAAGTTAATATTACTAGTACACTGTCATATGCCAAGGGTCCCAACAATCTTCACGCATTTTCCTATCTGATGTGAAATATTTATTTATCATGGGTCAAAGAAGTGCAGAGGGGTCCTTCGTGGCGTTCTGACTAATATTGTTGCCATAACAAACTCTGTTTATTGGGGCATTGATGTTTGTGGCATCTTGCCATTGTCGTGATAAGGCTGAAAGATCAGGCAGATTCACGTTCAGAGACACAAGAGCCTACAGAGGATGAAATTTGGAGCAAAAAAAATCTGCTGGAAGAACTCAATGGGTAAACTGGGGAAATGTGTAAGGATTGATGCATGACACATTCTGAACACTATCAGTTTAAAACATCAATATTAATATTGCAAAAACTGTGTCCTGCACCATGCCATTAAAGAATCGAGAAGCAAGGAACTGCAGATGTTGTTTTATAAAACAAGATAGAAAATGCTGGAGTAACTCAGAGGCAGCATCACTGGAGAAGATGGATGTGACATTTTGAGTCTGGGCCATACTTCTGGTGAGAGAGGGGGGTGGGAGAAAGCTGGAAGTAAGGAAGGGAGGACAAAATCTGGCAAGTGATAGGTAAGGTGAGTTTTTGATAGGCGATGGTTGTACAAAAGCCAGAGAAAATGGACAAAAGCTGTGACATAAGGATAGAAGTGTGAATTGTGAAGGCAGATGACGGAATCTATGTGGAAGGGGAGGGGGGAGGGGGGAGGAGAAATCAGCATGCATCTATGTGGGGCACAGGGGGGCAGAAGTGTGGTATAAAGGGGTGAGGCAGAAGTTTTTAGGTTATTTACCTAAATTTGGAAGATTTAATGTTCATACCATTAGGTTGCAAGCATGGGTATGAACTATTGACATATCCTTATATCATACTTTATCCTGCTCACACCTCTCTTCCAGCTTTCTCCCACTACCTCTTTCCCTCTCCCCCCTCCACCCACCCCCCCCCCCCCCCCCTCCCTTCCCAATGACAGTTGAATGATATGCCCTCTTCATAAAAATCTGAACTGATCTGACCTGGCTAATTATCATGCATAGGTCTATTCTGAATTGTTAACAAAGCCATGGAATGTGACGTTGACAAGTGGGACCCACACTCCAATAATCTCCTCACTGATGACCAGTTTGAATTTCCTGAACCCAGGCTTGGGCTAGAAGTGATATGAGAGTGACTGCCCAAGACAACACAGAAGGAGCACATAAAACAGAAAACACTCCAATATTTTGTGAACATATATAATATATAAGTACATACATGTAAAGCCGCAGATACCGAACAATCTAGAATAAAAACAAAAAGTATAGGAAATAGTCAGCAGACCTGGCTGAATCTAAGATAAATAGTCAATGTTTAACAGAACATAGTAGAACATAGATGAGGACCAAACAGGCAGGTCCTTTGGCCCACCATTCCCATGCCAAACGTAGTGCCAAGATAAACTAATCTTACCATTATGGATGTGATCCATACCCTTATGTTCCTTGCCTATCCAAAAAACACTCAAATACCATTATTGTATCTGCCTCCACCACCAACCCTGACAAAACATTCCAAACATACACCATTCTTTACGTCAGAAAAGCTTACCTCACAGGTCTACTTTAAATGTTGATTCTCTCACCTTAAATACTTTATTAGAACCAAATGGAGACAACACAAGTGTGTTAAGCTGCATGGAGGGTGGGGGAGCGGGAAAGTTTCGGATTAGGATAAAACCACAGTAATGAACTGAGTCAAAGACAAGAAGGGAACGAGACCACACAAAGAGTGAGCATGACAAGAGAGATGGGCGGATATCCCTTTGGTGCACACAGTGGAACCTTTGCAGGTTAGGCATTCATGGTGGAGAAGTGATGGTGAATTCAATCATTCGCTGAAAATCAAAACAAAACATAATGTGGATACTGGAAAGCTAAGAATTGAAAATGTTGGAAATGTACAGGTGTGTGATGAGAACGGGCTGGATTATCCATCGCTCTCCCTGACACAGTCAGCTACCTAACCTTACATCTGCGCCATCCATCACCAAGTGAATATCCAACTAACTGTTGCCACTCTGAGTGCTGGCACAGGTCTGTGTGTCTTTTCACAGTAAATTCGTAAATGAACTCAGCTTCAACAACTCTGGCTGCATACGTCAATGCCTTGGAAGGCAGAAGACTTCCTGCACTGCTGGCAAGCAAACAATCATGACAAACACCCTACTCAATCTTCCTATCGTTCTGTCACAGCTGATATAAAGTCACCACGGTGTCAGAGGATATTTTTAATTCTGACGCAAGTTGACTGTGAAATCTCAGCCTCGTCATCACAGGCTGGGAGGGAGACCAATGCGCCACTTGTCTCCGGTGCCGCTTCTGCATCAGTGAATGCGTCTTCATCAACGATGAGAGTCAATGGCGTCTTGTTCCTGGGCATATATAATGCTGAAGACTTCCCCTCTGCCCAGCACATTAATACAATCACACAGAAAGATCATCAATACATCCTTAGAAGATTCACTCTGTTGATAAATACTTTATAAAACTTCCATAGGTGTAGACTTCCACAGGTAAAGAGCATTGACTGATTGCATAGCTTAGTTCAGTAACTCAAATGCCCAGGAATGAATAAGTCTGCATGAAGCAGTGTCTGTGTCCAGTTCATCACAGGTATTGATCTCCCCACCATCAAAGAGATCTATGGGAGGCATGATTCAAAAATATATCTAATATCTTTAACGATCAACACCACCCTGGCCACATTCTCATCTCGCTACTACCACTGGGAAGATGGTAGAAGAGCTTGAAATCCAAGTCCTCCAGTTTCAAGAACAGCTTCGTCTCAGCAAACATTGGGCTCTTCAACATGGCACAACACCCACCACAACCTTGTCTCAGCAGTTACCGGGTTACCTCCAGTTATCCTTCTTTCCTTTCATTGCTCTCTATTTCCAAAGAGCAAACCAATGAGGAAATGAAGGGTATGTATTCACCTGATGAACCTGCTCCTTTGAATTGGAGTGCATGAGGATTGGAGTGAGCAGTGATGAGTGAATGAATTGGGAATTGAGGAAGTGCTTAGAAAGTGAAGTCCAGTTGTCTTGAGAGAAAACAAAAGCTTGTTTAAGAATCGAAACGATGAATCAGTTTGGCAAGATTTGGAAATGAATAATATCACGGAGTGTAAGGACACGAGGAGATCATTATGTCAAGACAGAAGAGACAGAAGAGACTTTAGATGATGGAACCTTGAGCATAATACAAAGCACTGGAGGAATGCAGTGGGTCAGGCAGCATCTGTGGAGGGAATGGATAGATAACATTTTAGGTCTGGACCACTTTTTCAGACATAGAAACATAGACATAGAAAATAGGTACAAGAGTAGGCCCTTCGAGCCAGCATCGCCATTCAATATGATCATGACTGATCATCTAAAATTAGTACCTGTTTCTGCTTTTTCCCCATATCCCTTGATTAAGTTAGCCCTAAGAGTTATTTCGAACTCTTTCTTGAAAACATCAAGTGAATTGACCTCCATTGACAGAGAATTCCACAGATTTACATCTCCCTGGGTGATTCGACAGATTTACAACTCTCTGGGTGAGAGAGTCCCGTCTCCCGTCCCTCCACAGAGCTACCTGACCTGCTGAATTCCTCCAGCACTTGTTTCTTGCTCAATCATGTTGTCAACATTGTTCAGAAATTAATCTTTTTCCAGAGTTCTTTCAGCCTTAAAACAGATTTCTTTACTGTTTTCAAGACCTGTGTAAAATAGTCTTGTTGAGGAATTCCTCATCTCTGAACATACCTTATTTCTCACAGCTCAAGCTTTCATCCCTTTCCGCTGGGGAAAATTATGACTCTCCTTGTTCTTCAACCACCTGAGGTCATTTCAAAGGAAATACCATAGATTCTGGCTGCTGTCTTTGCTCTTTGTAATCATATTATACCTTATATATATTCCATTTCTACTCTACATCTTTAAATAGTGGACTTCAAATTAGACATTCAGATACACATCAGACTCTCTATACAACTTTAAGATGCAAAAGCCCATAACAAATATTTACCATTGAATTGAAGACCATCACAGAAGCTAAACTATTGACTGGGCATCTTAGTTTCATGCAATGAATCATCACCCCTGCTTGCAGCCTATTCTTGCAGTAATCTCAGGAATAATATGTCCATGGAAGCATTTTGATCTCTGCATATCTAAGGGTACACAAAAGGTTGGAGAAACTCAGCGGGTGCAGCAGCATCTAAGGAGCGAAGGAGAAAGGCGACGTTTCGGGTCGAGACCCTTCTTCGGACTGGTTAGGGATCAGGGAAACAAGAGACATAGACGGTGATGTGGAGAGATAAAGAACAATGAATGAAAGATATGCAAAAAAGTATCGATGATAAAGGAAACAGGCCATTGTAAGCTGTTTGTAGTGTGAAAATGAGAAGCTAGTGTGACTTGGGTGGAGAAGAGATAGAGAGAAAGGGAATGCCAGGACCCGAGGGCTGAGGGAGAGGTGGGAAGGGGAGGAGACAGCAAGGGTTAACAGAATTGAGAAAATTTAATGTTCAAGCCCAGAGGATGCAGACTCCCCAAGCGGAATATGAGGTGCTGTTCCTCCAACTTGTGGTGTTGCTCACTCTGGCCGTGGAGGAGGCCCAGGACAGAGAGGTCAGATATGGAATGAGAGAGGGAGTTGAAGTGCTGAGCCACCGGGAGGACGGGTTGGTTATTGCGGACCGAGCGGAGGTGTTCGGCGAAGCGATCGCCGAGCCTCCGCTTGGTCTCACCGATATAGATCAGCTGGCATCTGGAGCAGCGGATGCAGTAGATGATGTTGGAGGAGGTGCAGGTGAACCTCTGTCGGACTTGGAATGACTGCTTGGGTCCCTGAAAGGAGTGGACGGGGGAGGTGAAGGGACAAGTGTAGCATCTCTTGCGGTTGCAAGGGAAAGTGCCCGGGGAAGGGGTGGAGCGGGAGGGAAGGGAAGAATTGACAAGGGAGTTGCGGAGGGAGCGGTCTTTGCGGAAGGCAGACGGGGGGAGATGTGAAGATGTGGCGAGTGGAGTGGTCATGTGGAGGTGGCGAATATCTAAACTGCATATCTAAACTTTGGCCCTCTTGTCCACAAGCAGAATATACAGATTTTCATCACCTGAGTTGAACTATTTGTTCAATTGCATGATCTGAACTTTTCCTTCAATTATGTTCATTACTCAAAGCGTGGCAGACAGCCATAAATAATGAAGTCACCCAACATCAGGGAATAAGAGACACAAATAGTTTATTTGTTGTTCAAGATTCCAGCATCTGCAGCCTCTTGTTTCCCTCTGTAGAAGGGTCCTGTCCTGTAATATCATCTCTTGATTTCCCTCCACAGATGCTGCCTGAACTGCTGAGTTCCTCCAGCAGTTTGCATTTTGCCCAAAATTCCAGCATTGGCAGTTTCTTCTATGGCCATTTTACTGGTCCACTGTAATTATCCTCAAAATATGTGTACTTGTAAACGTAGACGGGTTGGTTGATAAATTTGAAGATGACATCGATAGACAATAGACAATAGACAATAGGTGCAGGAGTATGCCATTAAATCCTTCGAGCCAGCACCACCATTCAATGTGATCATGGCTGATCATCCCTAGTCAGTACCCCGTTCCTGCCTTCTCCCCAAATCCCCTATCTAGCTCTCTCTTGAAAGCATCCAGAGAACCTGCCTCCACCGCCCTCTGAGGCAGAGAATTCCGCAGACTCACCACTCTCTGTGAGTAAAAGTGTTTCATTGTCTCTGTTCTAAATGGCCAACTACTTATTCTAAAACTGTGACCCTTGGTTCTGGACTCCCCCAACATCGGGAACATGTTTCCTGCCTCTAGTATGTCCAAGCCCTTAACAATCTTATACGTTTCAATGAGATCCCCTCTCGAAATTAATGAGGTCACGGACTGGGTGCAATGCTGCCATAATATAGAGCGGGATATAGATCTGCTATAGAAATGGGCAGATAACTGGCAGATAGAGCTTTATCTGAACAAATGTGAGGTATTGCACTTTAGGAGGTCAAATGTTAGGGGAAAATATACAATTGATGGCATAACCCTTAATAGCCTTCATGTACAGAGAAATATTGGGTTCCAAGACCATAACTCTCAGAAAGTGGAAACCCAAGTAGATAGAATGATAAAAGAGGCATATGATATGCTTGCCTTCATAGGTTGTGGCATTGAGTAGAAGAGTTAGGAAGTTATGATGCAGCTCTATATGACTTTTGTGAGGCCACATTTGGCGTATTGCATGCAGTTCTGGTCATCTCATTATACGAAGGAGGTGGAGGATTTGGGAAGGGTGCAAATGAGGTTTACCAGAATGATACCTTGATTAAGGGGCATAAAGGGAGAAGTTGGACAGACATGGAATGGTATCTGTGCAATGGGAGACTTGGTAAGAATATATAATGTTATGAGAGATATAGATGGTTTAGACAGTCAGACATCTTTCCCAGGATGGAAAAATCAAATACTAGAGGGTGTAGCTTTAAGGTACGAAGGGCAAAGTTTAAAGGAGATGTGTGTGTTTCTTACCCAGAGGGTGGTGAGTGCCTGGAATGCACTGCTGGGATGGTGGTTGAGGCAGATATGATAGTGGCATTTGAAAAACCTTTAGATAAGCACATGGATATGTAGGGAATGGAGCGATATGGAATATGTGTAGACAGTTAAGAGCTGGTTTTGGCATTCTCTTTTGCACAGACATTATGGGCCAAAGAGCCTGATCTTGTTTTCTTGAATCAGTTCTACGTACAATGTAAGTTCCCTTCCTCTCTCTGACAGGAGCTCCGAGACACTCTCACTCACTGCTCCCCCTGTGTGATCCCTATAGCTCTCCTTTTCGAGTTTGAAGGCGGGTCCCGACCTGCAATGTTCATCTTTCCATTTCCCTCCACAGATGCTGCCTGATTTTTTTAAATTTGAGCAGAGAACAAGAATTGAGAACAAAAAAAAACTCTGCAATTGATTTGACTCTATTTGCTAATCCATGTTTTTCTTTGCAAAATCTCACAATGTTTTCACTATTCCCCCTCCCCAAATAATTGTCTACTGCCATTTATTATATGTGCAGCTAAATAATAATATAGCTCTACAACATGGAATGAGAACCTTCGGCCCAACTTGTCCATGCTGACCAAGTATACTAGGCTCGTCCTATCCTGACTATGATCCTGACTATGGGTGCTGTCTGCATGGACTTTGTACATCTCCCTGGGACCTTGTGGGTTTTCTCTGGGTGCTCCGTTTTCCTCCCACCCTCCAAAGATGTACAGGTTTGTAGGTTAATTGGCTTTGGTAAAATTATAAATTGTTACTTGTGTGTAGGATAGTGCTAGTTTATAGGGTGATTGCTGGTGGCTGTGGACATGGTGGGCCGAAGGTCCTGTTTCCACGCTAATGCCTGAAAATCGGTGGTGGCGCTGTCGCAGCGGTAGAGTTGCTGCCTTACAGACACTTGCAGCCCCAGAGTCCAGCATTCAATTCTGACCGGGTGCTGCCTGTACGGAGTTTGTTCGTTCTCCCCGTGAACATGTGGATTTTCTCAGAGATCTTTGGTTTCTTCTCACACTCCAAAGACGTACAGGTTAATTGGCTTGGCATAAGTGTAAATTGTCCTTAGTGTGTTTAGGATAGTGTTGATGTGTGGGGATTGCTGGTCAGTGCGGACTTGGTGGGCCAAAGGGTCTGTTTCCGCTCTGTATCTCTAAATTAAACTAAACTAAACTAAACTAAACCACCCACATCAAAGAAAAAAGTCTCAGTCTATCCAGCCTCTCCATATAACTCAAGCCCACAAGCCCAGGTAACATCTTGGTGAACATCCTGCACCCAACCATATAAATGTATCTGAACTTGTCATATCACCTGTCCATATACTTAACTTTATTTTCTAATTTTTGGTATTTACTGGTATGATATAAAATATATGTAAGGAACTTGAATGCATTGACCTGGGCATTCTATTATGTTGCACAACATCCATTCATGAGAATTGGACTAGTTTTGTTACAAGCAACAATAATATCATGGGGATTTGTGGATTAAATACATTCAAACAGAAATTCAAAGCAAAGAGATTGTTTGCAAAACTGCATGTATTCTTCACCAATTAAAGTTAGGCAAACATTTGACAATGTTTGAAAAATAGAATAAATTAAAATAAGACTTGCCAACGATAATAGTGATAAAATATCTCTTTGGCAGGAGATGGATTTTTGTAGCAGGTGTAAATAAATGTGCAATGACATCCAATGTCAAATAAAATCTCTCTTGAATGGGAAATATTTACTGTACCTGCTGGTCAAGATTGGAATAAAGATGCCTCTGATTCAGGATTATTTGTGGATGTTATTAAAATGGAACATTTATTGAAAATAATAGTTGGAAATTTTTTACAACTCAAAATGTTTTGTGAGAGCAATTTATTACAGCTATTGCTTTATCACTGAATCCTTCAAAAAACATAAAAATAAAGTTTGCATTTACTGTATCTAGTTTTTTTTTCAATATCAAGACATCCCACCAAGTGTTTATAGATCATCAATGGTTGTAATTTAGGAAATCATAGCGGGATCCTACGATCACTATTATCAAACTGATAAAATATGTTGCATTGTCAGTAGTGTTGGCTAAGGGACAATTACAGGCTTCTTCTCCGAGGGCCACCACCTTGTCATGGTGGAGAGGCTTGCATGTGCCTTGGATGCTGAGAACTAAACCATTCAGAGCTATTGTTCCTGGCAGGGTCACCCATAGTGGGCAGATTGAGGGGGCACGTTGCTGACAAAGTGTGGCCCAGGAAGACAACCTCAATGGTGGAACATGTGGAGGATGGTGGCTGACCAGCAGGTGGAGCATAACAGTGAATGAGAAAATGGAAGAAAGCAGCAGCAGGGAGAGATTCTCAACTATGGTGGAATCCATGTCATTGGACTTGGGTCTGTCTCTGTCAAAGACCATGTGGTGGTGGTTTGTACGCCAATCTCCCCATGTTAAAAGATGTATAGAAGTCCACCTGGAGGGATAAAATCTGTGGCTCCATGATCGGCCTCCTCAGCCATCTCCAAGGCACACTGAAAGGACCCATCAGAAGGACAATCATACTCGATTTCAATTGATCACTGACGATGATGGTCAAGCACAACGGAAAGCACCTATGCTCTTTTCTAAAATAATCCTATGGGATTGTTCATAAACACTTGAGAGGTGGTCAAGATTTAGGTGCAAAAATGTTAGGTTAGATCTGTGTTCAAGACTCTTGAGAGAAACTTAAGGTCCTATCCTTCTTACTGAAAGGGGAGATTGCCCAATCTGCATTTACCAATGTCCTTTATTTGACCCTAAAAACAAAGTTAGATAGGTAGAACACAATGCTGGAGTAACTCAGACAGTCAGACAGCACCTCTGGAAGACATGCTTAGATTGACATTTTGAGTTGGAACCCTTCTTCAGACTGAGCGTTACATATCTGTATGCTTAATTACCTATTAATTTATGTTTTAAGAACATTGCGATAACTAGCTGTGTTTGCTATTGAGAGGTAATGATGTAAAAATGATCAGTCTATGTGCCGAGGCAACCCACGCTGCTTTACACCATCTTTTCACAATGAATTTTAAAACACAATCACATTTACCCTGGGCACAGGTCATGGGGGCCATCATGTGACCTCCAGAACATCTGGGTATTCTGTGGCAAATGATATCAGCTCTACCAGTTTCAATTGTGTATTCATGATCTGCACAAAAGCAAACTTTCAGAAGACAAGTAGGGTCTGATTTTGCCTCAAAAAGGCAGTCACTATCATCAAAGATCCACATCACCCTGACTACTCATTTCACTTCTACCATTGGAAAGGTGCAGGCACCTGAAAATTGTGACTACTGAGTTCAAGAATAGCTTCTACTCAACAACCATCAGGCTCTTGAACACTCTGTTTTTACCGGCTTACTGTTTACCAAAAGTAATAATTTAATATGCTGTTGTCAGCACATATGACAATGAAACTCTTGTCTCAAGATTTTATGCATCTTTAAGGGGGGTTGCTTTACTGGTTTGTTGCCATAGGGCTTGTTGTATGAATGATCTTATGGCTCGATTCTCCTTTATCTTGTCACCCCTCCCATCCTCCCTTGCCATGGATAATCTTAGACTCATACTTCTAACCCAGGGATGGTCTCCGTTCCCCCCTCCACCACTGCCCTGATCATATTCATGATCCCCACACCAACTCAGGACCCAACCTACAAACTCATTTGAACTTATCTTATTAGTCCTCCATCTTTCCTCCCCTTGCCTCATTGCTTCCAACAGACAAAGCCCAAGTTTAGGATTCCTCAGCAGGAGATGCAGCTGGAATCACTGTTTAGTATTACAGAGACTAGGGATTTCTTAGACCAAACAGTAATGCAGCTAGTGGAGCTGCTATTTCACAGCATCAGAGACCAGCGGTCACAGGGAAAACATACAAATTCCACACAGATATCACCTGAGGTCAGGATGGACCCCAGGTCTCTGGCACTGTGAGGCAGCAGCTCTTCCAGCTACAACACTGGGCTGCCTCAGCTGTGACATCCTGAGTTGTCGGCATGACCAAGAAGAACAGTCAAATATAAAATAGAAGCAATAAGAAATGTTCATGCTTCAAGCTTCTTTCAAGGTGGCAGAGCAGTAGAGTTGCTGCTATACAGCGCTTACAGCACCAGAGACCCTGGTTCAATCCTGGCTATGGGTGCTTGTCTGTACGGAGTTTACACATTCTCACCATAACCATGTCCGTTATCTCTTAGATCTTCGATTTCCTACCACACTCCAAAGATGTACATGTTAGGAGGTTAAGTGGTTTGGTAGGTATAAATTGTCCATAGTACTGTATGTGTATGTGTAGGATACTCAGTGGGCTGAAGAACCTGTTTCCAAACCGTATCTTTAAACTAAACTAAATTAAACTAAAGCTGGTGGATCTTTTAGCTGATGTGCATTCTCCAAAGTTAATTCTATTCCAGTGCTCTCCTTTTTAATGGTAAAAGGCTGAATAAAAAGTAAAAGATTCTTAGATACGCAACTGTTTCGCTGCATCTGTTCACTTCTAAATTATTTTGATCTGCTTTTTGTATAAGTAGTCAATTGCAAGTATTTACAATGCCCTCTCAATAACAGTGCACATTTATAATCTGTACTCACTGCACTCACTCACTCGATCCACGCAGCTTTTCTATTCATGCTTTGATAATGAATTTCGCACAAAAGGCTTATATTTTCCAGAAGCCAACATCTTATTGGCGAGAAACGCTCTCATCATTTCAAGGTCCCTTGTTCTGATGAAAACTCAAAATAACAGAAGAAATGCAAAATAACGAAAGCCGTCAATTCTGAGCTGCATCGTTTGCAAAAAATCTATTACCATTTTTTAATTCTCATTTCTTAAAACCAGAATTGACTAGATTGGACATGAATTGTAAGCATAGTGCAAATATACTCGCTTCTCATGTATTTAGAATAATGGGCTCATATTAAAGATTAACACAAAAACCATAGCAACACAAATACAATTTTCACTGAAGGATTTTTGCACAACCGTAATATTTATTTTGAGTTGCCAATAACTTGATTTGTCATTGACTGTGCTTCATGAGCCAAGATCAGCGCTGTGACCATAAGCAAGTAAGCATGCATTAATAATGAAAAATATGAGCTGCATATTTCATTTTTAGTCTAATCCTGATCCCTGTAATTTTATTTCTATTTGCTTATATTTATGCAGCTATGTAAAACAACCAACATTAATTGCTAATTCTAATTGAAGTTAATGTTACCTAGCCATCTGAGTTCAATGAATAAATAGAGTATTTCAAACATTTTTGGTATGAGCTTTGAGCACAAAATATCATGCGCATTTAATAACCTCATTCATGTTGGATTCATGACTGCACTGAAAGTGGAAAACGCTTGATGAAGTGTCTCTTTGCCACTGATGCCGTGGTCATTAATATGGCCCCTATCTAAAAAGAAATTGGATGAGATGGACGAACGATCAAAATGGTTATTTGTGGGTCTGTGGATAGGCAACGTTTTGGGCCTGAATCTTTCTTCAGAGTGAAGAAGATCCCAACCCAAAATGTCACATGTATTGTCACACCCGAGATGTTGCCTGTCCTGATAAGTTCCTCCAGCACATTGTGTTTTGCTCAAGATTTCAGCATTTGCAGTTACTTGTGTCTCTAAAATGGCTATTTTTTCCCAAAATTTTAAAATGTGTGGAACAAGAACAATGCAAGAACAGTGCAATAAACTCAGCATTTATACATTCATCCGCGTTATATTTGGTAGTGTTTGCAAACTATCCTTACGACAAACACCCTTGCCACTTAAAATGGCTATTACTCTACCACATCTCTACCCATTTCAGTGTGACCTTTAGGGCATATGCTTGTTCAAGCAAATTACATTTTCTTAAATGTTTACATTTTCATCGTAAATCTATACCTCCTGGTTTTAGACTCGCTGATCCTGGAAGAAAGACTGGCATAGACCTTATGTGTGCCCTTCATGTTTTCACATGCTTCTATAGGGTACGGCTATGACTGCCTACCCATGTGAGTCCCTTGAAGGCAGAAACAGGTGAAATTATTACGGGGAACAAGGAAATGGCAGAGGAGTAGAACAGGTACTTTGGTTCTGTCTTCACTAATGAAGACACAAACAATCTTCCAGATGTACCAGAGGACAGAAGATCCAGAGAGAGAGCGGAACCAAAAGACTGAAGCTGATAAATCCCCAGGGCTTGATGGTTTGCATCCCAGGGCACTCAAGGAGATGGCTCCAGAAATCGTGGATGCATTGGTGATCATTTCCCAATGTTCTACAGATTCAGGGTCAGTTCCTGCAGATTGGAGGGTAGCTAATGTTATCGCACTTTTCAAGAAAGGAGCGAGAGAGAAAACGGGGAATTATAGACCAGTTAGCCAGACATCGGTGGGGAAGATGCTGGAGTCAATTATTAAATAAGTAATAATGGATCTTCTGGAATTTTTTGAGGATGTGACAAGTAAAATGGATGAAGGAGAGCCAGTGGATGAAGTGTATCTGGGCTTTCAGAAAGCCTTTGATAAGGTCCCACACAGGCGGTTAGCAAACAAAATTAGGGCGCATGGGATTGGGGGTAGGGTATTGACATGGATAGAGAATTGATTGACAGACAGGAAACAAAGAGTAGGAATAAACGGGTCCCTGTCAGAATGGCAGGCAGTGGTAAGTGAAGAGCCGCAAAGCTTGGTGCTGCAATATTTACAATATATTGTGTATTAATGATTTAGATGATGGAATTAAAAGAAACACCAGCAAATTTGCAGATGACACAAAGCTAGGTGGCAGTGTGAACTGTGAAGGGAGATTGCAGGGTGACTTGGACAGGTTGAATGAGTGGACAGATGCATGGCAGATGCAGTATAATGTAGATAAATGTGAGGTTATCCACTATGGCGGCAAGAACAAGGAGGCAGATTATTATCTCGATGGTGTCAGTTTAGGAAAAAGGGAAGTGCAACAAGATGTGGGTGTCCTTGTACACCAGTCACTGAAAGTAAACATGCAGGTACAGCAGGCAGTGAAGAAAGCTAATGGCATGTTGGCCTTCATAACGAGAGGATTTGAGTATAGGAGTAAAGAGGTCCTTCTGCAGTTGTACACGGTCCTGGTGAGACCACACCTAGAGTATTGTGTGCAGTTTAATTCTCTTAATTTGAGGAAGGACATCCTTGCTATTGAGGCAGTGGAGCACAGATTCACAAGGTTAATCTCCGGGATGGCAGGATCGTCATATGAGGAAATGTGATATGTGAAGAGAAAGAGACTAGTTAAAACAAATGTTGGTCCCTTGCAGTCAGAAACAGGTGAATTGATCATGGGGAACAAGGACATGGCAGACCAATTGAATAACTACTTTGGTTCTGTCTTCACTAAGGAAGATATAAATAATCTGCCGGAAATAGCAGTGGAACGGGGGTCAAATAAGATGGAGGAACTGAGTGAAATCCAGGTTAGCCGGGAGGTGGTGTTGGGTAAATTGAACGGATTGAAGGCCGATAAATCCCCAGGGCCAGATAGTCTGCATCCCAGAGTACTCAAGGAGGTAGCCACAGAAATAGTGGATGCATTAGTGATAATTTTTCAAAATTCCTTAGATTCTGGAGTAGTTCCTGAGGATTGGAGGGTAGCTAATGTAGCCCCACTTTTTAAAAAAGGAGGGAGAGAGAAAGCGGGGAATTACAGACCAGTTAGTCTAACATCGGTAGTGGGGAAACTGCTAGAGTCAGTTATTAAAGATGGGATAGCAGCGCATTTGGAAAGTGGTGAAATCATTGGACAAAGTCAGCATGGATTTACGAAAGGTAAATCATGTCTGACAAATCTGATAGAATTTTTCGAGGATGTAACTAGTAGAGTGGATAAGGGAGAACCAGTGGATGTGTTATATCTAGACTTTCAGAAGGCTTTCGACAAGGTCCCGCATAAGAGATTAGCATACAAACTTAAAGCACACGGTATTGGGGGTTCAGTATTGATGTGGATAGAGAACTGGCTAGCAGACAGGAGGCAAAGGGTAGGAGTAAACGGGTCCTTTTCAGAATGGCAGGCAGTGACTAGTGGGGTGCCGCAAGGCTCAGTGCTGGGACCCCAGCTATTTACAATATATATTAATGATTTGGACGAGGGAATTGAATGCAACATCTCCAAGTTTGCAGATGACACCAAGCTGGGGGGTATAGTTAGGTGTGAGGAGGATGCTTGGAGGCTGCAGGGTGATTTGGATAGGCTGAGTGAATGGGCAGATGCATGGCAGATGCAGTATAATGTGGATAAATGTGAGGTTATCCACTTTGGTGGCAAAAACATGAGGGTAGACTATTATCTGAATGGTGGCAGATTAGGAAAAGGGGAGATGCAACGAGACCTGGGTGTCATGGTACACCAGTCATTGAAAGTAGGCATGCAGGTGCAGCAGGCAGTGAAGAAAGCAAATGGTATGTTGGCATTCATAGCAAAAGGATTTGAGTATAGGAGCAGGGAGGTTCTACTGCAGTTGTACAGGGTTTTGGTGAGGCCACACCTGGAGTATTGCATACAGTTTTGGTCTCCAAATCTGAGGAAAGACATCCTTGCCATAGAGGGGGTACAGAGAAGATTCACCAGACTGATTCCTGGGATGTCAGGACTTTCATATGAGGAAAGATTGGATAGACTCGGCTTGTACTCACTGGAATTTAGAAGATTGAGGGGGGATCTTATAGAAACTTACAAAATTCTTAAGGGGTTGGACAAGCTAGATGCTGGAAGATTGTTCCCGATGTTGGGAGAGTCCAGAACAAGGGGTCACAGTCTAAGGATAAGGGGGAATTCCTTTAGGACCGAGATGAGGAAAACATTCTTTACACAGAGAGTGGTGAGTCTCTGGAATTCTCTGCCACAGAAGGTAGTTGAGGCCAGTTCATTGGCTATATTTAAGAGGGCGTTAGATGTGGCACTTGTGGCTAAAGGGATCAGGGGGTATGGAGAGAAGGCAGGTACGGGATACTGAGTTGGATGATCAGCCATGATCACATTGAATGGCGGTGCAGGCTCGAAGGGCCGAATGGCCTACTCCTGCACCTATTTTTCAATGTTCTATGTTTCTAGAAAAGATTAGAAAGACTGGGCTTGCATTCACTGGAATATAGAAGGATGAGAGGGGATCTAACAGAAAGGTATAAAATTATAAAAGGACTGGACAAGCTAGGTGCAGGGAAAAAAAATCCCAATGCCGGGGGAGTCCAGAACCAGCGCCACAGTTTAAGAATAAAGAGGAAGCCATTTAAAACTGAGATGAGTAAAAACAATTCACCCAGAGAGTTGTGAATTTGTGCAATTCTCTGCCACAGGCAGTAGAGGCCAATTCACTGGATGAATTTAAAAGACAGTTAGATAGAGCTCTAGGAGCTAGCTAACTCCCTCTTAAAAGCATTCAGCGGAAGGGATATGGGGATATGGGGAGAAGTAAGGAATGGGGTACTGATTGTGAATGATCAGCCATGATCACAGTGAATGGCGGTGCTGGCTTGAAGGGACGAATTACCTACTCCTGTAGCTATTGTCTATTGTATTGTCTATTGTTTCTATCCTTTACAAACAAATCCTGTTCCTTAAAATCCCCTCCAATAATTTCACACCACCATGGATAAGTTCAATGACCTGTTGTTCCCCAGATTGTCCTTGCAGTAAATAAAAGCACAACAAGTGACTCATTTTACATGTGAGGACTGTCAGTAAGTCTGTTGCCTATTGAACATTACCTGAGACTTGCATTGCCCTTGCCATCTGCAAACCTCGGATCAAGTGGAGCAGGTGAATCAGATCCTGAAACAAAGATTAGCCAAATACCATCATGAAGGAATGCCAATAGTCCTGTGCAGCATTAGGGCAACACCAAATAGAACTATTGGCCTGAGTCCATTTGAAGTAATTACTGGCGGGCTAGTTGAGCCATTTCTAAAATAGTAACATGGTCAAACAAAAGTTGTCAGTTCTACTTCCCCACACGCATTGACAGCCTGGGGTGACCTACCAGAAGGAGGACACAATATAATCTGCAGAGTTTGGGTTTAACCACTGGGCTCTAAGTGGGAAGCAGCAGTCAATGTGCAAGGGAAAAACCCTGAATACACACCTCTCATGTAAAATACCTATCAACCCTCCCTTACCTGTATCCACCTATCACTTGTCAGGCTTTGTCCCATCCCTACCTCCCTTCCAACTTGCTCTCCCTTACTACAATCAGTTTGATGAAGGGTTCTATCCATATCTTCCATAAATGCTGCCAGATCCATCGAGTTACACCAGCACTTTATGTGTTTTTCCGTAAAGTAGTTCCTTGTGTTTACTGGTTATTTATCGCATTGTTTGACACAGTTCTGCCACAGATTTCATTAGATTAGATTAGATTAGATTCAACTTTATTGTCATTGCACATTTTACAGTACAATGAAATGCGAACCCTGCAGTCATAACATAGAACAAAACAACAAAACACACACTCAACACAGTTTGAACGGGCCGGTTCAAACTCCGCGGCCCGGAGCGGTTGAAGCTGCCGAAGTTGCCGCCTTCCAGTCCAGCAGACGAAGCTGTTGTTGCGGGAGCTCCGGAAAAACTGGTTACCAACCTGTGACCTGCGAGCTCCCAACCTTATTGTCCACTGGGCCCGGGGCAAAGCTTCCGAGGCTCCGAAGTCGGGTCGCCGCCGCTGGAATGCCGCCACAGCCCCGAAGTCGGACAGCTTCACGATGATAAGTAAGTCATGGCTCTGCGTCCGGAGCCTCAAGGTTGGTCCCTGTTGGAGGCCGCCAGCTCTGCCATTAGGCCTCAGAGCCTAAGATCAGGCCTCAGATCAAATTTTAATCACAAGTCAAGGAACACAGAAGCTAATAAAAGGACACTTGCTGTGTATTTTCACCATTGCACAAAACCTTGTTCAAAACAAAAAGTACTAGAGGAATTCAACAGGTCTGGCAGCATCAGAAGAAGAAATGTACAGGTAGGTAATGTTTTGGGTCAGGACTCTTCTTCAATAAAAACATGAATTGGATACTTCAATAGACCTTCTGTGGCCATAGGAACCTAGGGTGAATAGGAAATGATGGAGCCTTCTAGATATATGACTTTTATCGTATGGAACATGTCTAAAGAACTAATGCACTTTAATGCACTATGATTTTGAGAACTATAATCTGCACTCTGCATTTTCCCCTTTACTCGCGATATTGTACCTGTGTTTGAACAGATTGTCCCTACAGGTATGTTTGATTTATCTGATCTGTTTGGATCGCATGCAAGACAAAGGTTCAGAAGCTTGAAAACGCACACCACTTGATTCTGGAACAGCTTCTTCCCCTCTACCTCTTCCTCATTGTAGACATCGCACTTTGTGGAACTGAGGCACGACAATATTGAGAACTATATTCTGCATTTTAATTCTTCCACTTTGCTCTATCAATTGTAGTTGAGTTTGACCTGATCGTATTTATGCATTGTACTATCTGATATTTTTGCTGAAGCTCGGTATATGTGACAATAATAAACCTAAACCTAAATCTTTATGCAACGTCATTGTCAAAAGATTCTTATTTTTCTAAGGGTTGTTGATAATCATGCTTTTAGGATTGTTCTCTAATTTGTGCCTGGGCCTTTCTGCTCTGGGCTACAAAATTGACTGATGTACAGGAGATTATACTGAGGCTTTGCCCAGTTGAAAGAGTTCTCACCCCTGTTGTTGCAAACTGCAAGATCTAGACCCAAACAGGAATATAGGAATTAAAGTCTGCATTACCTTTGGCAGGAATGAGAAGGTAAGTTAAAACGTTGTTCTGTGTGCTGATCAAGCGCAATTTTACTTTGGAGTCACGTGAGTGATTCCGTGAAGAAGACCCGTCAGGCCGCATGCGCATCAGTACGTCAGCCGCATTGGCGCACAGAGGCTGTGAGGAACAGAGCTCCTCCAGCGGTAAGTATTCAGACCCCAGGTAAGTGATAAAACTTTCACTGGAATTCGAGTGGTAAGCTTATCTGCCAATTGCTAGCATGGAAAAAACAGGGAAGGGAAAGCGGCGAGTTGCAGCCAGCCACGACAGTTCAGGTTTGGAAACGCTGCCTTATACCTCTGCATAGTCACTAGCTACAGAGTTAGCGACTGCAGACTTAGTGCTACACAGCACAGAGCCAGCGCCATTAGGGCACAAGGCAACTGAAAAGTCTGCTAGGCCCACGGAGTCGGGGAGGATTCCTCACCGGGGCTGGATAGAGTGTGTTCACGCCTATCGCAAGGGGAGGAGCTGTTGCACACAGTCCTCCAGAGAACTTCACTCCAGGAGAAGGAGTGTCAGCACCGCTCAGAGCCAGAGGTGCTAGCAGCAACAGTGCTGCCAGATAACCCCTTCACTTTTGAGGGGAGTGCAATGGGTCAGATCAGTCCTGACCCCAAATCTGATGGGGGAGGTTCAGCCAGGAGAAGCAGTGGAGTTACCAGATGTTCCACCACTGGCAGTGCCATTTGCTCTCCCATCAGGAGCAGGAGAGCCGCTAGGTGAAGAGCTGGCCGCCACAATAAATTATATGGTTTCTCACCAGTTCCAGGAGTTCACAATGGATGAGACAGCCAAAAAACATGAGGCTCCAAGTAACTGTGAGTTGTTAAAAGTACCAACTGTGAATCAGGTCATATGGGGTCAGATGGGACCCGGCATGCGGTCAAGCGATTAAGATGCAGAGGGTCCTAAAATTATTGGCCTCTGGCATTACGGCATTTGCAAGAACAATGGATGGTGGTTATGTGACCAGAACACAACAAGAGTCTCTGGGGTTGCTATGCAGTACCCATTTTGAGCTCAATTGTATCAGAAAAAGGGGTATTAGACCCACCATTAATCCCAGATTTGCTGCGCTTTGCAAGCCAAGAAATATCCAGCCACCTAATCCACTGTTTGGCGCAGACCTTACCAAGCAGGTCAAAGAGATAAATGAAGAAGCAAAAACAATGAGCCTGATGAGACCAATGTTGACCGGCAGACCGCTGAAGAGGAAGTATCCTTACAGAACCATCTCAGCTCCGGAGTTACACCAGGGACAAGCCGGTCCTCAGCGCAGGGGAGCGGATGGTACCCTTTGACTGGAGCACGAGCAACCATGGGGGCCACTGCCAAAGGCTGGGGTCAGCAGGGCGCACCAGTTACCAGAGAGGTAGGTGGGCCTGGTTCTCATAACAACATATTAAATGTAACACAGGAAAAAATTGGTGGTAGATTACGGCTTTTTTATGAAGAATGGAAGCAGCTTACTTCAGATCTGTTTATCAGGAGTGTGATTCAAGGGTTTCGGATTGAATTTATTCCAAATGGTGATTTACCTCTCCAACATGTTCCTAGCAGAACACTTTATTTTTCACAAACAGAGGTAATAGAGGTTCAAGCTGAACTTGAAAAATTGTGTAACAAAGGAGTAATTGAGAAGACGGTTCATCAAGTCCGTCAATTTGTGTCAAATATATTTTCCCATCCCAAAAAGGATGGAGGATTCAGAATCATTTTGGATCTTACAAAGTTAAATCCATTTGTACTCTATAGACACTTCAAAATGGAAACGTTGGTTACCGCCAAGCAACTGATTTCCAGATGTTGTAATATGGCAACCATAGATCTGAAAGATGCTTACTACTCAGTGCCTGTTCATTGCGAGCATAGAAAGTATTTTAAATTTATTTGGATGAATCAATTATGGCAGTTTAAGGCTCTTCCGAATGGTTTAACCTCAGCTCCTAGAGTATTCACTAAATTGTTAAAACCAATTTTGGGGCTACTTAGAAGCCAGGGTCATGTAATTATGGCCTATGTGGATGATATTTTAATTTTCGAACAATCAAGAGAATTAGCTGAAACATCAGTGGTAGTTGTCAGATTCACACTTGAAAAACTGGAGTTTGTCATTCATTTGGGAAAATCTAAATTTACACCAATTACCACAATTGATTATTTTGGTTTCACAATTGACTCACTTAAAATGGTAATTACCTTGCCCAGGGAAAAAAAGTGTAGAGCTAATTGACGATTGCATAAAACTTTTAAACAAACAACAACCTTCAATTAGACAAATAGCCAGGCTGCTCAGTAAATTGGTAGCAGCATTACCAGCAGTCTAATTTGGGCCATTGCATTATCGGCAATTACAAAGGAACAGGCATTCCGGGTACAATTGGGCCATTATGATAGGCCCATGCAATTATCAGCAGATGCAGTTACTGATCTTCAATGGTGGATCCAACATGTCTCCAGTAGTTTCAGCACAGTGGTGCGAGAACAACCTTCCATGGTCTTACAGACTGATGTCAGTGCACTTGGGTGGGGTGCCACAGATACAAGTTCCAGTTGTGGAGGAAGATGGAGTATGGAAGAAGCTTTGCTTCTGCAGACATGGGGAATAAACCATTTAGAGCTTTTAGGAGCATTTTATGGGCTCAAGGCTTATTGTTCTAACACAAGCAGTCTGCATATTCAGTTCTAAATTGATAACACTGCTGCAGTAGCATATGTTAATCACATGGGTGGTATCAAGTCGGTATCTTGTGACAGACTGGCAAACCAAATCTGGATTTGGTGTACTGACAAACACATTTGGCTCTCAGCTATATATCTACCAGGGAGATTCAATACTGTGGCAGACACACCAGGTCATGAAAGTTCCATGACAACATAGAGTGGATGTTGAATAGGGACGTATTCAATGAGATCATTGTCAAATATGGAAGGCCAGATGTCGACTTGTTTGCATCCAGACTAAACCACCAGCTTCCCAAATATGTGTCATGGGAACCAGATCCTGGGGTAGTAGCGATTGACGCTTTCTTGCTGCATTGGGGTGGTATGTACATATATGCATTTCCACCATTTTGTCTCATAAATCGTTGTCTGCTTAAAATCAAGCAGGATGATGCTTTAGGGGTATTGGTGATACCCGACTGGCCTACCCAGCCATGATACCCTTTAATCTTACAGCTGATGACACAACCCCTGATGGCTGTTCCCAAACAAAGGGTTGACGGCACGGAAAGACGGCACCTGGGAAAGGCTGGGTTAGCACCCCAGTCTGTGTCTTTCGTGAGAAAGACACCCAACAAAGCTACGGAGAGGCCTAATGAACCATCGTGGCCTAAACATCCATCAGGCGAGAATGAAATGCTCGGAGAAGGAGAAAGAGGTGCAGCGCACAGGCCTTGAACCTGGTGAGACGCAGGAGGAGCCCGGCCGGGAGCCACCCCACAGAGCCCAGTCCTTCCATGCACTAGAGTCTCCCAACCCCTGCAGAGTAGTTATTAAGATGGCTGATCCGTGGGCAGTTGCTGCTGGGACGCAAGTCGGGGCCTGATCAACCCCAGCTGGGTCGCCTGGGCGAGGTTGTCTGATGTTGTGGAACCCGAAACACCCGATGACTCCAGGTCACATCACTGAGGATGCGTCCCAGCGCATCTAGAAGATGTATATTTTTCACATTGAAGTCTGGCTCAGCCAGTGGCACCTAGGAATAGACTGGGTGACAACCAAGAATAGTTTGGTGACTACTGGAGAGACAGTTGACGGCACGGAAAGACGGCACCCGGGAAAGGCAGGGTTAGCACCCCAGTCTGTGTCTTTCGTGAGAAAGACACCCAACAAAGCTACGGAGAGGCCTAATGAACCATCGTGGCCTAAACATCCATCAGGCAAGAATGAAATGCTCGGAGAAGGAGAAAGAGCTGCAGCGCCCAGGCCTTGAACCTGGTGAGACGCAGGAGGAGCCCGGCCAGAAGCCACCCCACAGAGCCCAGTCCTTCCATGCACTAGAGTCTCCCAACCCCTGCAGAGTAGTTATTAAGATGGCTGATCCGTGGGCAGTTGCTGCTGGGACGCAAGTCGGGGCCTGATCAATCCCGGCTGGGTCGCCTGGGCGAGGTTGTCTGATGTTGTGCGACCCGAAACACCCGATGACTCCAGGTCACATCACTGAGGATGCGTCCCAGCGCATCTAGAAGATGTATATTTTTCACATTGGTGCATCCGGTAACTGGCGAATGACTATTGTACAGCACACATTTCTCATGTTCTAGAGTTTCTGTCAACCCTCTACTATGATGGACTGAGTTATCGTGCAATCAACACAGCGAGAAGTGCTTTATCATCATATTTATTGATGAAGTCAGACAAACATTCTATTGGATCTCACCCTCTCGTTGTTCAGTTAACGAAAGGGATTTTTAATTCCAGACCTCCCAAACCTAGATATATGGCAAGTTGGGATGTGAGTATGGTCCTTAGACTACTGTGCGAGTGGTTTCCTGTCTCGTCTTTGACTAAAATCACCTTGAAGGTGGCCATGCTCATGGCATTGGTTTCAGCACAAAGAGTACAGATGTTACAAAAACTACAGCTAGATAGAATGGAAACTGCTGCAGACAATGTTACATTTTACATTTATGACCTCCTCGAACATAGCAGTCCAGGTGTCACAGGGTTCAAAATAGTGTTTTCAGCATATTCCACGGATCCATCCTTATGCGTATAAAAAAACATATTTGATGCAATACATTGCAGCTACAGAGGCTTTACGTAACATGGAGACAGGATTGTTTATCAGTTGTAAAAAACCACATAAGAGAGTGTCAGTTAATACTATTTCGAGATGGCTGAAACAAGTCTTGATTGATGCAGGTATTAACACTGATGTGTTCACATGTCATTCCACTAGGGCAGCAGCTACGTCGGCGGCCAAGGCGAGGGACGTGCCCGTCGACCATATTTTGGCAGATGGGCAAATGAGCTGATGTTTCAGAGTTTCTATCGTCGGCCGATTGTCGATCCAGGGCTGTTTGCTAATGCTATTTTAAGTTCTGTTTAAGTGCCCTGGGATAGAGGGGTACTGTTGTTTTGTTTATAATTTCAAATAAACCTTATTACTGCATTAAATGCTATGTTATTATTAATGCATTATTTTCTTATTCGAGTCAATCAATGCAGTGGGATGCCGGGATTTGTAATCTGCGGCATGAAATCACAAAGCTTTGAACTCTTTATGGAATCACTCACGTGATGCTGAAGTAAAATAGTAAAATTAAATGAGAATTACCAGTTTGAAGTTTGATCTTGATTTTATGAGGAGTTATGTTGGTGATTATGTGCCTGCCACGCCCAACCCTCTCTCATGAAATATCATCTGGTAGTTCTCGAGTCACGCATCTTACTATGTCACTTCGGTGTTGTTATTTGTGATTTTATACCGCTGCTTTGAAGATTGATGCGCATGCGGCCTGACACGTCTTCTTCATGTAATCACCAATGATAAAATCAAGATCAAACTTCAAACTGGTAAGTTCTCATTTAATCTTACTATTAAATGGTGCATGAGTAATTTTAGGTTTAGCCTTCATTGTCACAGACGGCTGTGCAGGCCAAGTCATTGGACATTTTTAAGGTGCAGATTGACAGATTCTTCATTAATAAAGGTGTCAGAGGTCATGGGGAAAAGGTAGTAGAATGGAGGTGAGAGGGAAAGATAGATTCGCCATGATTGAATGGCGGAGTTGGCTATATGGGCTGAATGGCTTAATTCTGCTCCTATAACTTCTGAATTTATAAACTTGTACAGTGGAGACCTTAGTTTTGTATGCTTTCCAAACAGATCAGCTAATGCAATACTTAAATGTAATCAGATTAAATGTAAGTACAATTAGGGTTTGTATATTCTGCCCAATGGGTTGTGAGTGATCCTAGATCATGTTCGCTGTTTTCCTGAGGCAGCGTGAAGTGTAGATGGAGTCAATGGGAGGTGAGGCTGTTTGTGTGATGGTCTGTATAAAGCATTGAAGTCAGGCAAAGAACTTCCTATTTATGCTGGGCAGCATTTGTTCTCAAAATCCACACCAGTCAAACGACCAGCTGGTTGGTTATTTCAGTTCAAATTTGAACTCTATTTTGTTAATATTGCCTTTTGTGCTTGGCCTACAAATAAATACTTTTCTACAAAGAAGTGACTGTGTATGCTCTGTGTATGCTCCATGTCCCTATAAATGTTTCCTATCTATGTACCTATCTAAAAATCCTTTAAATGTCAACAATTTACCCACCTTTACAGCTTCCATTAACAGCACGTTCCATATACGCAACACCCTCTGCATGAAGAAATTGCCCCGCAGGCCCCTTTTAAATCTTTCTTATCTCACCTAAAACCTATGCCCTCTAAATCTTAATACGCCTACCCAGGGAAAAAAGGCTCTGAGCATTCACCTTATCTAAGTCCCTCATGATTTAACACACCTAAATTAGTTCAACATTCTCTCTCATACATTCCAAGGAATAATGTCCCAGCCTGAACAACCTCTCCCTATAACTCAGTCCCTCAAGTTCTGTGTACATCCTCATAAATCTTTTCTGAACACTTTGCAACTCAATTAAATCTTTCCTTTAGCAGGGTACAAGAAAATTGAACAGAAATACTCCAAGTGCGGCTCACCATCATCTTGACCAACTGCAACGTTATGTCCCGACTTCTATACTGAATGTCCTTACTGATGAAGACCAGAGTGCCAAAACCTTTCTTCAAAGGGGAGATCTCTTGGTCGGTTTGCTCTGGGGCCTGATTAAGCTGGCCATTCATGGATCATGGTAGCAGGCACCAAGGCTTCATCCAGGCTGACTGCCTGCCTCTCTTCGAGCTGACGTCTATGCCTGGGTGTCCCTGGAAAGGGAGCATGTGGTGTCCTTTAGAAACGTACTTTTTTGAAAATAAATAAGTGCACCATCACCTTACTGAACCATTTCTTAAGGAGAGAAAAAGCAGCAACTCGGCATTTCTGGTTATAGGGGTTTGGGACCAAATGGAGAATGCTAGTGAGAAGTGGGAGCAAAAAGAGGTGCAGCAATTTTGTAAAAAAAATTGTTATGTTTATGTGAGGAAACATCAGGGCTAACGCGATCGGCATTATGAGAGCAATTGAGAGGAACAAAGTATAATGTATGGTCACAAGGAAATAGAAGAGCAAATATGTATCTAAGAATAACAAGACTATGAGTATTTCATTTGAGCCTCCTCAACATTAACCAGGAGTAAAATTCTTAATTTTTTGACAATATATTGATGAGATTGCGCTGTGTATCAGTGTGTTGCAAGTCAAACACAATAATGGGTGGTCTGAAGAAGGGTCTCGATCCGAAACGTCACCTGTCTCCTTCGCTCCTTAGATGCTGCTGCACCCGATGAGTTTCTCCAGCCTTTTGTGTACTCTCGATTCTCCAGCATCTGCAGTTCCTTCTTTAACACAATAATGGGTGGTACTGATTATTTTTAGAACAGAATATTGAACAGTGTAGCAACGGTACAGGCCCTTCAGCCCATAATATCTGTGCCGAACATATGCTAAGATAAACTAATTTCTTCTGCATGCACATGATCCCTCACCCTCCATTCCTTATGTGTCCATGTGCCTCTCTAAATGCCGCTGACAGACTATTGTATCTGCCTCCACTACCACCCCTGGCAGTGCATTCCAGGCACCCACCACTCTGTGTGTAGAAAACATTCTGCACATCTCCTTGATACTTTGCCCCTCTCACTGTATGCCCTCTAGTCCTTCTCATTTCCATCTTGAGAAAACACATCTGTCCGTCTTATCAATGCATCTCATAATTTTATACCTCTGTCAGGTTTCCCCTCAGCCTTCAATGCTCCAGGGAAAACAACCCCAATTCTGTCTACTTCTCATAGCTACGCCTCGGCAGCACGATGGCACAGCGGTGGAGTTGCTGCCTTACAGCAAATGCAGTGCCGGAGTTCAGGGTCCCAGCCTGACGGGTACCCTACGGGTACTGTCTGAATGGAGTTTGTACGTTCTCTATCCGTGACCTGCGTGGGTTTTCAACGAGATCTTCAATTTCCTCCCAAATTCCAAAGACGTACAGGTATGTAGGTTAATTGGCTTGATGTAAATGTAAAAATTGTCCCTAGTGTGTGTAAATAATGTTAATGTGCGTGGAACGCTGGTCAGCGTGGACCCAGTGGGCCGAATTGCCTGTTTCTGCACTGTACTCTAAAGTAAATGAATCCAGGAAGCAATCTGGTTATGGGGAGGACCTGAACATGGAATGGGCAGCAAAGGAAGAGCATTCTGAAGGCAGCCATTAAAATTACAAATAAAGACACTGTCAGGAAAGCATGTTAAGAAAAAAATGGGTGGTATAATGACACAACTGATAAAGGAGCTGCTTCAGACTGCCAGAGAACTGGCTTCAATTCTGATCTTGGAAGGTGTCTGCTTGAAGTTTGCATGTTCTCCCTGTTAAGCATTGCTTTGCTTCTGGTTCTCCAGTTTCCCCTCGCATTCCAAAGAAGTGTGGCACTGTAGAGTAATTTGTCCTAGTGTGTAGGAGGTGGGTGCAAAGTGGGATAATATAACATTCTGAATGGATGATTAGTGGTTTGCATGGATTGGGTGGGCCAAAGGGCCTGTTTCCATACTGTATCTCTAAACTAAATTTAATCTGGTCCCGTTATAGTCATCCTATTGTCGATATAACAGGAGTAGAAGTAAACATTTTATAATTCGCCAAGCTGATATCTATAAAATTAAAAGTCTTAACATGACCACTTTCTGTTTGTACTGTATATTAATTTTAGAAAAAAACACTACCATTTACGGCTGTGATTTTTGGCCATCTTTCTCAGCTCCCCTCCAGCTGTCAGGGCCAGAGGATTTTTTCCCATTGATGAAAATTAAAAGACTTATTAATGTTTTAAAAATGTTGAGATTCTCTCTACTGTCAATCATGCCATGAAGGCCATGCCCCTTCCTGTGGGAGGGTGGAGGGACTATAAAACCCGGAAGTGTGGATGTGCCTCAGTCTATGCAAGATGGGGGAGGGAGAGGTCATGACTCTCAGTCTGAGCTGTAAATAACACTGAACACTGAACACATGTCAACTAAACTGTTTAGTGACCTGTGAGTACCCTTAATTTGGTTTGAAAATTAAGTTTGAAAATGAAAATGAGAGGGGAGGAACTATAAAACTTGGAACGTGCCTCAGTCACTGCAAGATGGGGGAGGGAGAGGTCATGACTCTGTCTGAACTGTGAATAACACCGACCACATGTCTACTAAACCGCAAGTGTGGTTTTACTGACCTGTGAGTGCCCTTAATATGGTTTGAAAATGAAAATGTGGTTTGAAAATTAAATTTGAAAATGAAAATGTGGTTGAAATGAAGTTTGAAAATGAAAATGTGGTTTGAAATGAAGTTTGAAAATAAAACTATGGTTGGTTTGAAAATGTGGTTGGTTTGAAAATGTGGTTGGTTTGAAAATGTGGTTGATTTGAAAATGTGGTTTGAAAATGAAAATGTGGTTTGAAAATCTATATAATTAAAAGTCTAAATGTGACCACTTCCTGTTTGCACTGTATATTTATTTTAGGAAAAACGCTACCACTTGCAGATGTGATTTTTGGCCATCTTACTCGGGGTCCTCCTCCAGCTGCCAGGGCCAGAGCATATTTCCAATCGATGAAAAATAAAAGACTTATTAATGTTTAAAAACTGTTGGGATTCTCTATCCTGTCAATCACGCCATGAAAGCCATGCCACTTCCGGTGGGAGGGGGGAAGGCTTGAATTAGTATGAAACTGTACTTGAATTTGGTGGCCTTGGACCCCGCTTGAAGTGGTTTGAAACTGCAATTGAGTTTGGTGGTCTTGCACCCTGCTTGAAGTGGTAGGAAACTGCACTTGAGTTTGGTGGCCTTGCACCCGGCTTGAAGTTGTAGGAGACTGCACTTGAATTTGGTGGCCTTGCATCCAGCTTGAAGTGGTAGGAAACTGCACTTGAATCTGGTGGCATTGTGTCCTGTTTGAAGTGGTAGGAAACTGCACTTGAATCTGATGGCATTGTGTCCCGTTTGAAGTGGTAGGAAACTGCACTTAAGTTTGGTGACCTTGCACCCTGGTGAAGTGGTAGGAAACTGCACTTGAATGTGGTGGCCTTACACCCTGCTTGAAGTGGTAGGAAACTGCAGTTGAATTTGGTGGCCTTGCACCCTGCTTGAAGTGGTAGGAAACTGCACTTGATTTTGGTGGCCTTGCATCATGCTTGAAGTGGTAGGAAAGTGCACTTGAATTTGGTGGACTTCAGCCCACAACACCAATACTAGCGCTCCAGAAAGCCCCACCCTCACCCCCACTGGCCATCAATATTTTAATTGGTGGAGAGGTGGTATATTGCGTTGGGGGACCAGCCCTCCCATGTGAACATGGGATCCAACAGTTCCCACTTAGGCTAGTATATATATATTAGTTTAGTTTAGAGATACAGCACAGAAAAAGGCACTTCGGCCCACCAGGTCTGCGCCAACCTGTGATCCCCGCACATTCACATCACCCACTAGGGACAATTTTTACATTTACCAAGCCAATTAACCTACAAACCTGTACATCTTTGAAGTGTGGGAGGAAACCGAAGATCTTGGAGAAAACCCACGCAGGTCACGGGGAGAACGTACAGACGGAACCCAGAGTCGGGATCGAACCAGGGTCTCCGGTGCTGCATTCGCTGGAAGGCAGCAAGTCTACCACTGCATCACTGTGTTAAAGCACTGAGACACTCATGGAGAAAATGATAATGATCCAGACCAAATATTTCACAAAGAAAGCAAACTTTCTAAATCGAGAAGTGCATTGATGTTAAAGAACGTGTGGGGTGGACAGAGAGGGAAGCTACTGGAAAATACCAAGAAAACATCTCCTTAGAAAGGAGGGAAATTAAAGGTCAAAGGGGTGAAATTATAAAGTAAATGAGAAAATAAAAAGGTGCGCATAAATATATTATTCGGCAGCTGCCATGAAAAAAAAGGTCACCTAAGTATTTTACTGCTTTTCCATGCTTAAAATGGCAATGATGTTGGGCTTAATCTTCGAAGTCAGCCTCTGGCAGGAAAACCTGAGGTAATGTTTTCATGCATGGATTATGGTTCATGGTCAAAACTATTGTAATGATTTGTTATCCAAGTTATCATTAGTTTTAGCAAAGTGAATTTTTTAGGGTCAAATGATTATATGTTTACATGACATGAAGAATGGGTGGCACAGTGGCGCAGCTAATAGAGCTGCTGCCTCTCACAGCACCAGAGTTTGCTGTTCAATCTTGACCTCGGGTGCTGTCTATGTGGAGTTTGCATTTTCTCCTTGTGATTGGATGAGTTTTTTCCCGGAGATTAATTGGACTTGTAGTGTGTAGGTAATGAATGAAAACGTGGGATAACATAGAACTATGTGAATGGGTGCTGAATTGTCGGTGTGGATTTAGTGGGCCGAACGGCTTGTTTCCATGCTCTTTTTAAACTAAATGAAAACTAACTTCTGTTCCAAGGAAGAGATAATTTTGCTTTCTGGGCATTTAATGTTAAATAATCTACAGGGTACTAGATATGCCAGATTAGAATTACCCAGGTATGATGAGAAAGTTGGTCTTTTTTCTTTTGAATGATAACAAGTCAATAAATTATTTCAGGTATTTGATCGATAACCTCAGGGGAAGTGTTTTTTGCAAGGAAGAGAAAAACTAAAGGCTACTAACACAAAATAGTCACCACATAATCAGTGAAGTTAGAGTGCGAAACTCACTACCCCAATGAGAGTTTGCGGCAAATAATTAAGAGTTTGAAGAAACAAGAATGTTTAATTATCATATGTACCGTGAATGGCACAATGAAAACCTTATTTGCTTACTTAAAGGAGCATTAACCCAATAAATAAAGATACAATAAATGGTAATATGTTAATCTATCTGTTATAGCAGGTAATCGGAACATAAGAATGCAAGCCAAAATACATACAGTGCATTCAGAAAGTATTCAGAACCCCTTCACCTTTTCCACATTTTGTTACGTTACAGCCTTATCTTAAAATGGATTAAATTTGTTTTATTTATCATCAATCTACACACAATACCCCAGAATGAAGAAGCATATATTTCGAATTTTTTCAAAGTAATGAAAAATAAATAACTGAAATATCACATTTACATAATTATTCAGACCCTTTGCTATGGCATTCAAAATCGAGCTTAGGTTCATCCTGTTTCCATTGATTATCCTTGAGATGTTTCTACAACTTGATTGCAGTCCACCAGTGGTAAATTAAATTAATTGGACAAGATTTGGATAGGCACACACCCATCCATATAAGGTCCCACAGATGACAGTGCATGTCAGAACAAAACCCAAGCCATGAAGATGAAGTAATTGTCTGCAGACCTCCGAAACAGGATTCTGTTGAGACACAGATCTGTGGGGGTATAAAACAATTTCTGTAGCATTGCAGGTCCTGAATAGCACAGTGGCCTCCGTCATTCTTAAATTGAAGCACTTTGGAATCACCTGGACTCTTCATATTGCTGGCTGCCCGGCTAAACTGAGCAATCGGGGGAGAAGGGCCTTGGTCAGGGAGGTGACCAAGAACCCGATGGTCACTCTGAGAGACATCCAGAGTTCCTTTGTGGAGATGGGAGAACCTTCCAGAAGGACAACTATATCTGCAGCACTCCTCTAATCAGGCCTTTATGGTAGAGTGGCCAAACGTAGCCACTCCTCAGTAAAAGGCACGTGACTGCCCGCTTGGAGTTTGCAAAAGGCATGAGAAACAAGATTCTCTGGTCTGATGAAACCAAGATTGAACTCTTTGTTTTTTTTAAATATATTTTTATTAGAGGCCATACATATTACAAATAATATAATATTTTTTTTTCAGATATACTTATTACATCTTTCCAAAATTATATAAATATTACCAAGCCATGTATATAGGCCTCAATTTTTTTAATAGTATGAAAAAGAGAAAAAGAAAAAAGTATAAAGAAAGAATAGTGAGTAATTTAAAGAATATGATTATACTTGATTAGAAGTGAAAAAAATAAATAAATAAATAAATACATTTAAAAAAACCCAAAAAAAAACCATATAATGACAATAAGATTGAACTCTTTGGCCTGAATGCCAAGCGTCACGTCTGGAGGAAACCAGGCACAACTCATCACCTGGCCAATACCATACCTAGAGTGAAGCGTGGTAGTGGCAGCATCATGCTGTGGGGGTGTTTTTCAGTGGCAGGAACTGGGAGACTAGTCAGGATCAAGGGAAAAATGAACAGAGCAAAGTACAGAGAGATCCTTGATGAAAACCTGCTCCAGAGGTTCACCTTCCAACAGGCCAACGACCCTAAGCACACAGCCAAGACAATGCAGGAGTGGCTTTGTGACAAATCTGTGAATGTCCTTGAGTGGCCTAGTCAGAGCCCGGACTTGAACCCAATCAAACATCTCTGGCGGGACCTGAAAATAGCTGTGCATCGACGCTCCCCATCCAACCTGACAGAGCTTGAGAGGATCTGCAGAGAAGAATGGGAGAAATTATTCAAATACAGGTGTGCCAAACTTGTAGCTTCATACCCAAGAAGACTTGAGGTAGTAATAGCTGCCAAAGGTGCCTCAACAAAGTACTAAGTAAAGGGTCTGAATACTTGCGTAAATGTGATGTTTCAGTTATTTCTTTTTAATTACTTTGCAAACATTTTTACCTGTTTTCAATTTTTTATTATGGGGTATTGTGTGTAGATTGATCATAAAACAAAATGAATTTAATCCTGTTTTGGAATAAGGCTGTAACCTAACAAAATGTGGAAAAAGTGAAGGGGTCTGAATACTTTCTGAATGCACTGAAGTGTATTCTGTTGCACCATTGGTAGCAGTGAGAAGAGCATGGGTGGTGTGGGTCTTTGATACATTTTGCTGCCTTCTTGAGACAGCACGTCCTGAAGACCCCTTGGTCTATGGGGAGACTAAAACTTGTGATGGACTGGGCAATGTCCACCACTTGCTGCACCCTCCTTCATTCCAGGCTGTGATGCAACCAGTTAGTATACTCTCCACTAAACACCTTTGGAATTTAATAGAGTGCTCAGCGACTAGCCAAATCTTTTCCAAATTCAGAGGAAGTAGAAATGCTGAGCTTCTTTTGTGATTCCATCGATGTGCTGGACCCTGGACAGATCTTCAGAGATGTGCATGTTCAGAAATCTGAAGCTGTGGTCTCCCTCCATCACTGTCATGTCAATGAAGCCCTGTTCATGGACTCTTGACTTCCTGAAGTCAACAATCAGCTCCTTGGTCTTTTTGATGTTGAGAGCAAGATTGTTCTGAAACCATTCAGTGGATATATTTAAGGCAGAGATAGATAGATAGATTCTTGACTAGAATGGGTGTCAGAGGTTATGGGGAAAAGGCAGGAGAATGGGGTTAGGAGGGAGAGATAGATCAGCCATGATTGAAAGGTGGAGTTAATTGGATGAATGGCCTAATTCTACTCTTATGATCTTATGACTATTCAACCAGATTATAGATTTTCGTCCTGTACTCTGTATTCTATGTCCAGGGAGAAACTAAGATATCAACTGTCATAATCATAGAGTCATACAGCATGGAAACATGCCCTTCCACCCAACTTTCCCACACTGACCAACATGCCCCACCGGACTGCTTTTAGTCCATATCACTCTCAACTATCCTATCCATGTACCTGTATAAATGTTACATAAAGGTTGCGATAGTACCTACTTTAAATACCTGCATACTATAGATCCCTGTAGATCCAGAAGTGGCCATGCTGGCTGGCAGCTGCGGCTCACCTGCAGTCCGTCTGTTTAAATTTTTTTTCTCTGTGTATTTTTGTGATTGTTCGGTAGAATTTTGTTTTATTAGGTTGTATGTGTATGTGGGTGGGAGTGGGAGAAACAAAGTCTCAGTCTCTCCCTTCGGGGGGATGCGTGTCCCCCGTCACAGTCTGTGTTGAGGCCTAATGGCGGAGCTGTGGCGGCGGCCTGGTTCAGAGCTGCGGTGCTCCAGCAGCAGCGGCGTTCCGCTTAGAGCTGCGGTACTCCAGTGGCGGCATCGGCCTGGTTTGGAGCTGCGGTACTCCAGTGGCGGCGGCCTGGTTTGGAGCTGCGGTGCTCCAGCGGCGGTGGTGGTCTGCTTGGAGCTACGTCTCCAGCGGTGGCGGCGGTCCGCTTTGGAGCTGCGGTGCTCCAGCAGCGGCGGCGTTCCTCTTAGAGCTGCAGTACTCCAGCGGTGGTGGCGGCCTGGTTTGGAGCTGCGGTGCTCCAGCGGCGGCATCGGCCCGCAGAGCTGCGGTGCTCCAGCGGCGGCGGCGGCGTTCCGCTTAGAGCTGCGGTGTTCCAGCGGCGTTCCACAGAGTTGCAGTGCTCCGGCGGCGGCCTGGTTCGGAGCTGCGGTGCTCCAGCAGCGGCGGCCCAGCTCAGAGCTGCGGTGCTCCAGCGGCGGCGGCGGCCCGCAGAGCTGAGGTGCTCCAGAGGCGGCGGCCCAGCTCAGAGCTGCGGTGCTCCAGCGGCGGCGGCGGCCTGGATCGCCTCAGCGCAGAGGGAGAACTAGGATGGAGGAAGACGGGGACTTAATACTTTTGCCTTCCACCACTCCGAACCGGTGCCTGGTGAACTCATTGTGGTGGATGTTGGATATGTGTTTATTGTGTGTTTTGTTTTTATTATATGTATGACTGTATGGTACCAATTTTGTTCAGACCGTAAGGTCTGAATGACAATAAAGGAATCTAATCTAATCTAATCTTATGGTATCTTGTTCCATATCCTCACCACCCTTTGTGCATGCCCCTCAAGTTCCTATTAACTCTTTCCTCCCTCATCTTAAACCTATGTCCTCTGGTTCTCAATTCTACTACTCTGGGTAAAAGCCATTGTGTTTTTCTGATCTTTTCCTCTCATCATTTTGTACACCTCTATAAGATCACCCCTCATCATCCTGCGCTCCAAGGAATAAACCCCTAACCTGCTCAACCTGTCCCTATCGCTCAGTACCTCAAGTTTTGGCAACATTCTGGTAAATCTTCTCTGAATCCTTTCTAGCTTGACAACATTTTTCCTATAACATGGGGACCAAGACTGAAAACAAAACGTTAAATGAGGCAGAAGGGAATCATGGCAGAGCAAAATGTGGAAGGGTGAGAGGAACCTGAATGGAGGCTAAACATGGGCTGCACAGTGGCGCAGCTAGTAGAACCGGTGCCTCACGGCGCCAGAGACCCGGGTTCAATCCTGACCTTGCGTGCCGTCTGCCTGGAGTTTGCACGTTCTCCCTGTAACCGTGTAAGTTTCCTCCAAGTGTTCTGGGTTCCTCCAGCATCCCATAAATGTTCAGGTTTGCCACTGTAAATTGCCCCTAGTGTGGCGGGTATGGATGAGAATGTGGGAATACAATTAACTAGTGTAAACGGGTTATTGGTGGTCTGTGGGGACTCGATAGGCTGAAGTACTTGTTCCCATGCTGTGTCTCTAGAAACCAGTATGGGCTAATAGGCCTAATTTGGTGCTGCATATTTTGTGGCTCTTGCCTTTGGTTCCCC
Organism: Raja brachyura; assembly: GCA_963514005.1. Next base: position 39,320,127 of record OY740789.1, on the reverse strand, counting down.
AAACCCTACAAGTAGAAGAGTATCACATCATCAGTAAAAAACTCGTAAAACTTTGGTGACAAAGCAGCACAAGAATATTGCAGGAGTAATTGATGAAAAAACAAGTTATTATCTCCAAAGTTGGAGAAAATAATTACAAATCTTTACAACAAATTCGTTTGAAATACATTCTTAAAATATCCAGTGGTTCCAATCTTCTTGGAGCCAGTCTTGTTTCCAAGAGTTTAACAATGTATAACAAAAGCTGTACAATCCTTCTCAGTGTAGTTGTCAGCAGCGGATGGAACTTGTCAGTTCATTATACCTTTTCATACTCTCATTAGGTGCAGTCTCAACATCATAGAGCAGCTGTGCAGAGATTTGTTTTGTGTATTCGCTGAGAAATCTCTTAAAGGATCCCTTTGAGAACGGCACCATATTTCAAGTGTACTGTGCAGTTCCTCAAACATGATCTGCAGCAAAATTAATTCAGCTTGCGCATATGTGCAATCTTGCTGTCAAAGAGTCACATTTATTAACTGTAAAATAGTTAATTTCAGAAAAATTGTAGACATAAAGAATGCAGAAACTGGGATCCTGAGCAAAATACAAAGTGCTGGAGGAACTCAGCAGATCAGGCAGCATCTGGGGATTTGTCCTTTCCTTCCACTGATGTTGCCTGATCGTTGAGCTCTTCCAATAATGTAGCTGTGCAGGTTTCAACAGCACCAGAAGTCGTCAAATTTCTTGTGACTTTATTTCAACACTGTACATTGGGAACTCTTAAGTGAGTTACGTGTTATAAATTTGCATAATTTATCTTTTCATGTGAAAAGATGTAATTTACTGCACACATTGTTAGGCAACTCATCACCTTTGCTTGCTTTTAAAAAGGTTAATAGGTTTGTAACCTACTCTCGAGATGCTCCACTTAAATTTCAGAATTTTTGAAGTTCGTCATCGAATTGAAAATGCAATATAGTTTAATACACCTCCATGTAATCATAAATGGTAGTGCTCTTTCTGGATAAGTTGCTTCAAAGTGTTTGCTTTCATTAATACTGCAATGTGACACAATCTTCAGTGCTATAAAAAGTTTCATTTTAATTTTAACATATCAGGACCATTTTAGCTTCCATTCCATAACTCGATGTATGATTGGTGCTGGAAAATTTTCTGTGACTGGTATTTTTCCATTAATCAGCTCTACAGATTATTAACAAAACAAAACCTAATCCAAATCACTCTATGAAAGTTCAAACCAACTCTTGGAAAGAAATTATCTTCATTTAAACTTGTTGGGCATCTCCTGCCGTGTCTGATTCAAGGTTTTAATTTATCAAAGTGGTTATTCCACTGGGTCTTCCCCATCCCCCCCCCCTTACCATGTAACCCCTGCTTTTCCCCACCCACACCACAGCCCCATACCCCCCCACCCCCTGACCACCCTCCACCCCCCCCACCACACAACGTTCCATCCTCAGTTCACTCACCTGCCTTCCTCCGGCCACAACCCCCATCCTTGCCACGTGTTCATCATCCCCCCGGACCTCCCCCTCACTGACATCGAAAGGTCGGTCCTCAGCAGAGGTTTTACCTTTGTCCCCCTCCATCTCCACCTCAATGAGTTCCGCGCCCACCACGACTTGGAGCTCTTCTACCGTCGTCTCCGCCTCACAGCGTTCTTCCACGGGAACAAGTTCTCGCCCCCCACTGATGATCCCTTTTCCTGTCTTCCACAAACCCCCTCCTCGTGGACCCCCCCTCGTGGCCCTCCGGCTTTAGAACTCTTTATCCAGAACTGCCGTCGGGACATCAACTGCCTCAACTTCTCCACTCCCCTGTCTCACTCCAATCTCTCCCCCCCCCCCTGAACGTACTGCCACCGACTCACTCCATAACAACCCAGACTGGGTTATCAAACCCGCCGACAAGGGAGGTGCCGTGGTAGTCTGGCGCGTCGATCTCTACAAAGCGGAGGCCACACGGCAACTCTCGGACACCTCCTCCTACTTACCCCTGGAACATGACCCCACTGACGAGCACCAGGCCACCATCTCGAGCACCATAACCGACTTAATCAACTCCGGCTCCCTACCCTCCCGAGCCTCCAACTTCATCGTTTCCCAGCCCCGCACGGCCCGATTTTACCTTCTCCCCAAAATCCACAAACCCGACTGCCCCGGCAGACCCATTGTCTCTGCCTGTTCGTGCCCCACCGAACACATTTCCACATACCTTGACTCCATCCTATCTCCCTTTGTTAAATCCCTCCCCACCTATGTTCAAGACACCTCAGACACTCTCCGTCGGCTCCGCGCATTCCATCCTCCAGGCCCCCATCCTCTCATCTTCACCATGGACGTCCAGTCACTCTACACCTCCATCCCCCACCAGGATGGTCTCAAAGCCCTCCGGTTCTTCCTTAACTAGAGGAGCAACCCATACCTGTCCACTGACACCCTCCTCCACCTAGCGGAGTTGGTTGTTACCCTGAATAACTTCTCTTTTGACTACTCCCATTTCCTCCAAACACAAGGCGTAGCTATGGGCACACACATGGGTCCCAGCTATGCTTGCCTCTTTGTCGGGTACGTCGAACAATCCTTGTTCTCGGCGTACCAGGGCCCCATCCCTGACCTCTACCTCAGTTACATCGATGACTGCTTTGGTGTCACCTCCTGCACCCACACACAACTGACTGACTTCATCCATTTCACCACCAACTTCCATCCAGCACTCAAATACACTTGGACCATTTCCGACATTTCCCTACCATTCCTTGACCTCACCATCTCTATTGCAGGTGATGCACTCCTGACCGACATCCCCTACAAACCAACTGACTCCCACAGCTACCTGGACTACTCTTCCTCCCACCCTGCTTCCTCCCACCCTGAGTATAGGAACAGGGAAGTTCTACTTCAGTTGTATAGGATCTTGGTGAGGCCACACCTGGAGTATTGCGTACTGTTCTGGTCTCCAAATCTGAGGAAGGACATTATTGCCATAGAGGGAGTGCAGCGAAGGTTCACCAGACTGATTCCTGGGATGTCAGGACTGTCTTATGAACAAAGACTGCATAAACTCGGTTTATACTCTCTAGAATTTAGGAGATTGAGAGGGGATCTTATAGAAACTTACAAGATTCTTAAGGGGTTGGACAGGCTAGATGCAGGAAGATTGTTCCCGATGTTGGGGAGGTCCAGGACAAGGGGTCACAGCTTAAGGATAAGGGGGAAATACTTTAGGACTGAGATGAGAAGGAATTTTTTCACACAGAGAGTGGTGGGTCTCTGGAACTCTCTGCCACAGAGGGTAGTTGAGGCCAGTTCATTGGTTATATTTAAGAGGGAGTTAGATGTGGCCCTTGTGGCTAAGGGGATCAGAGGGTATGGAGAGAAGGCAGGTACGGGATACTGAGTTGGATGATCAGCCATGATCATATTGAATGGCGGTGCAGACTCGAAGGGCCGAATGGCCTACTCCTGCACCTAATTTCTATGTTTCTATGTTTCCTGTAAGGACTCCATCCCCCATTCCCAATTCCTCCGTCTACGCCACATCTGCTCCCAGGATCAGGTGTTCCACACCAGGTCATCACAATTGTCCTCATTCTTCAGAGAACGGGGATTCCCCTCCCCCATTATAGATGAGGCTCACACCAGGGTCTCCTTCATACGCCACAACACTGCCCTCTCTCCCCATTCCCCCACTCGCAACAAAGTCCGAGTCCCACTGGTCCTTACCTTTCACCCAACCAGCCAGCGCATACAACACATAGTCCTCCGCCAGTTTCGCCACCTCCAACGTGACCCCTCCACTCGCCACATCTTCCCATCCCCCCCCCCCCCCCGTCTGCCTTCCGCAAAGACCGCTCCCTCCGCAACTCCCTTGTCAATTCTTCCCTTCCCTCCCGCTCCACCCCTTCCCCGGGCACTTTCCCTTGCAACCGCAAGAGATGCTACACTTGTCCCTTCACCTCCCCCCTCCACTCCTTGTCAGGGACCCAAGCAGTCCTTCCAGGTCTGACAGAGGTTCACCTGCACCTCCTCCAACATCATCTACTGCATCCGTTGCTCCAGATGCTGATCTATATCGGTGAGACCAAGCGGAGGCTTGGCGATCGTTTCGCCGAACACCTCCGCTCAGTCCACAATAACCAACCCGACCTCCCGGTGGCTCAGCACTTCAACTCCCCCTCCCATTCCGTATTCAACCTCTCGGTCCTGGGCCTCCTCCAAGGCCAGAGTGAGCAACACCGCAAGTTGGAGGAACAGCACCTTATATTCCGCTTGGGGAGTCTGCATCCTCTGGGCTTAAACATTGAATGTTCTCAATTCTGTTAACCCTTGCTGTCTCCTCCCCTTCCCACCTCTCCCTCAGCCCTCGGGCCCTGGCATTCCCTCTCTCTCTATCTCTTCCCCACCCAAGTCGCACTAGCTTCTCATTTTCACACTACAAACAGCTTACAATGGCCTGTTTCCTTTATCATCGATACTTTTTTGCATATCTTTAATTCATTGTTCTTTATTTCTCCACATCACCGTCTATATCTCTCCTTTCCCTGATCCCTAACCAGTCTGAAGAAGGGTCTCGACCCAAAACGTCGCCTATCTCCTTCGCTCCTTAGATGCTGCTGCACCCACTGAGTTTCTCCAGCCTTTTGTGTACCTTTAATTTATCATGACGTGGTGCTTTCATTCAAACTTGGTAGAAACAAACAACACTTGACAATTCCTCTTTAATGTTCACTCACCTTTTTGAAAAAAACATAAAATCTGGACATGTTTTTGGTGACAAGCCAAGAGCTGCAGGCTGGTAAATCTAGTGTCAGTGGAGGATATGTTGGATCTATCAGCATTTGAATAGGCACGACGGATTATGAATCATCAGCATGGCTTTGCATGTGGGAAATCGTGTCTCACAAACCAGAGGGCATTTTTTGAAGAGGTCACCAAGATGATTGATCGCGGCAGGGCAGGGGACATTGTCTATATGGATTTTAGCAAGGCCTTTGATAAGGTCCCACATGGTAGACTCATCCAAATGGATATTTAACATTGAATCCGCGGCGAGCTAACCAATTGAATTCAAAATTGGCTTGGAGAAAAAAGCGAAACGGTACATCTGGATGGTTATTTTGCTGATTAGATGCCAATGATGAGTAGAATGTTGCAGGGCTGGTGTTGTGTCTGTTGCTGTTTATTATCTGCATGATTTGGATGACATTGTAGTTGGCATTGTTAAATAAAATGCAGGTGGCACCAGTTGATGACATAGTGGACAATGAGGAGGTATATCTAAGTCTATGATAGGATCTAGATCAGTTGGGATAATAGGCCAAGGAACGGCAAATGGAATTTAACTCTGACAAGTGTGAGCTGTTGGACCTTTAATACGTCAAACCAGTAAATGGCAGAGTCCTGGAGAATGTGGAACAACGGACAGCGATGGTTGCAGGGTTTCCTGGAAGTGGTGAGTCAGGGGGACAGAGTGGTTAAGGAGGCTTTTCGCCCGTTTCCCTTATTGAGTACACAAGGATATCATGATGCAGCTGTATCAGACATTGTTGAGACCGGTCTGTGTGCAGTTCTGGAAAGAATTGCAAGGATGTTACCTGGGATTGTTTGCTTCTGTCATATAAGGAGATGTTCGAGAGATTTGAGGCTTTTTTCTTTGGACTGCAGGAGGCTGAGGGGTGAGGTGTACAAGATCATGTAGGGCATGGATAAATGAATGCTCCCTAGGTGGAGGATTCTAAAATTAGAAGGAATAGGCTTAATGTGAAAAATTAAGAAGGACCACAGGGGTAACATTTTCACTCTAAAGCTAATCTGGAATGTGCTGTCAGAGGCTGCTATAAAAGCATCACTTTTAAAATGCATTTGGACAGAAAAACGGATAGGAATTATTTATAGGGCTGTGGGCCAAATGGGACTCGCCTGGTATGCCAACATGGTCAACATGGGCTGAAGAGCTTGTTTCTATGCTGTATTTATCTATTACTTGATGACCCTAGCTCCATGACCAGAGTCTGTCCTATTTCACAGTATTGAAGATGGTGACCAGAGACAATCCAGTGAAGGCTGTGCTTCATCAAAGTGCATTGGGAGTTACTGTAGATAAATATCTACCTGTTTTGCAGAGTAAACTCATTTAATTTTTTGATATTTGACACTGAGTGTTTGGACAACTTATGTCAGATGGGTCATTAAACAGCAAGCTGTTGAAGAAGGACAATGATAAAGAATGAAGACAATTCTCTATCCTCCTTGGAGGATAAGCTGAGAGAACAGCACCATCACTTATCCTTGCTCAAGATGATCAAACTTCATCCTGATGCTCCTGCCCATTCCTCTTTTAATCAACTGTTATTATTGTCATCTGTGCACACTTGGTAACACCTTCTTTGTGAATGTGAGCAATTCAATAGCACGTGTTGGTGGAAGCTTTTAGCTTGTCAATGAGAACAAAAAGACTTTTGCTGTGATTTATTCTACTATACAATCCATTTTTTAGGAGAATTAATTCTTGTTCACTGTGTTAAAATTAGTTGATTTATTGAATTAACAATGGCACAGTGGTAGAGCTGCTGTCTCACAATGCAGGGAACTCAGTTTGGTTCAGTCGTGACCTCGGGTGTGGTACATGTGCATGTTCTACTTGTGACCGCATGGGTTTGCTCCAGGTGATCTGGTTTCCTCCCACATCCCAAAGGTGTGCATGTTTATAGGTTAATTGGCCAATTTTATAAATTGCCCCTGCTGTGAGGAGTGGATATAAAATTGGGATAGCATTGCACTTGTGTCAATGGGTGATCGGTGGTTGGTTGCATTTTCATGCTATATCTCCATACTCCAAATTATAGATATGAATTCTTCTTTTCACAAGGAACTACACATCAAGGACACAATTGTTATTCCTATTGCTCGGTACCCACCGGGAAGCCTAGATATTTGACTTTGCTGTCTGTTCTGCACAAACAAACATAAAATTAAACATTTTCAGCACTTGTCATCATTGCAGGGTCCCTGTATCCTTATGGGTTGAATCAGGGTCAATTGTTGTCAATAATCAACTAGAGTAGTCACAGCTCTATCGAAGACTGCAGAAATTGCAAAGAGCTGTAGAGGTATCTGTTCATCACACAGACAGACTCCCCTCCACTGACTCCATCTACACTTCAAGCTGCCTTGGAAAATCAGCCAGTATAATCAACGACTTGTCCCAGCCCTCTCATTTGCTTTTATCTCTGCTCCTTTCAGGCAGAAAGTACAGGTTGAAAACATGCACTACCATACTGAGGAACAGCTTCTTCCCCTCTGTTATCAAGCTTCTGAACAGTCCTTCTATAAGCAAAGGTACTGTATAATTAACCTCTCCCCCATTGCAGATATTGGACTTTGTCTATGGAACTAATGTGTGACAATGCTGAGAACCAGGGTGGGCGTGACTCATGTTGCAGCGGCCCACACAGCCTGTCTGTCTTTTTTTTAATTTTTTGTCGAGTTAAATGTAGTTATTCGTGTTTTTTTGGTATTGTTTGGAACTGTGTATATGTGGGGGGGGGGGGGGGGGGGGGGGAGGAGGGGGAAGCTTTTAAATCTCTTCCCTGCACGGGAGACCCGACTTTTTCCCTGTCGGGTCTCCGTTGTCGTTGGGGCCTAGCACCGTGGAGCGGCCTCCGACCGGGATGACCTGGGGGCTCCAGTCACTGAGCCTGCGGAGCTGTGGACTCACCGTCGTGCGGCTGGCCGGCCTCAGAGCGTGGGGAGTGGTGGTGGCTCGCTGCTGCGGCCCGACTCCAGAGCTCCAGCTCCAGCTGCAGCTGCAGGCCGGTGGACTATCGGGAGCTCGTGGGTCCGGGTGAGAGACTGCTCTCCGGAGCTCCCGCAGCACAGCTTCTCCATCCCGTGTCACGGGGTTGGAGCGACTCGGAGCGGGGCCATACATCGCCCGGCGCAGCTTTAATGGCCGCGGAATATTTCAGCGCCCGCCGGGGGCTCCAACTGTGACCTTTGGGCTTAGAGCGGGGCTGTACATCACCCGACACGGCTTCAATGGCCGTGGGACTTAACACCGCCCGCCTGGGGCTTTGACCTCGGGAGAAAAATGGTGCAGGGGAGAGAGAAGACTTTGTCTTCCATCACAGTGAGGAGGAGATTCACTGTGATGTATGTTTGTGTGAATCGAATTGTCTGTGTATTTTTTTATGAATTGTTCTGTTGTATGGCTTGTAGAAACGGAGTTTCGTTCGAGCCTCTCTGAGGTTCGAATGGCAAGTAATAAAATCAAATCAAATCAAAACTATATTCTGAACTCTATATTTTCCCCTAAGCTCTACCTATTGTATTTTAATTTGACTTGATTGCATTTATGTATAGTGTTATTGAATCTGATTTAATAACATTCAAACATTTAGGTTTATTATTGTCAGGTGACAATAATAAACCTAAAACTAAACCTAAACACTAATGTGTTACTTTTCTTTCCTGCATTTGGTTCTCTTAGTAATGCACATAATGGCACAAAATGAAAATATTGTAGACATGTAAATTAATTTGCCTCTGTAAATTGCCCCCAGTATATAGGGAGTGGATGAAAAAGTGGGATAACATAGAACTAATGTGAATGGGTGATCGATTGTCGGCATGGAGTCAGTGGGTCAAAGGGCCTTTTTCCAAGTTGTATCTTTCAATTTAGTTCAATTCAATTCAATTCATTTTAATTCAACTCAATGATGTAGCACTGTAAGACCCATCATTTGCAATGGTATTAACTTAGAAATCAACCATCTGGAGCAATACCATTGCTCTGAACTGTTTTTATGCCATTTTACAATTTTTAAAGCTTTTCGTTACTCAGGCATCTTGCAGAACAGCTGCCAATTGGAATTATGCACTACATTGCTTTTCCATGTATTTTCCTCCCTTAAACTAACTATGATAATGATATGGAATCACATGGCAGTACTGAACTAATCATTTCATAATTAACTTTTAATGAGAGACAGTTGTTCTTTTGTCATTTGAGATTAGTTTAGCTCAGCATCATACTCGTCACTGACATTGCGGGCTGAAGAGCCAGGTCTTGTGCTGTACCGTTCTATGTCGAAATTATCATCTCACCTGCCATAGCAGCAACTGGCCCAACAAAAATCCAATCGGTGAATTATCAAGCACACTAATTACTGTTGAAATAGTCACTAGACTTTGATGGATAGGATGGCAAAGAAGGCTATTGGCATACTGGCCTTTATCAGTCAAGAAAATCTATCTATATAAATGAAAGTCTCATCTTGACCACTTCCTATCTGCACTGTTTATTGAGTTTAGAAAAAAACGTGACCCTATATCAATTTTTGACCATCTTACTCACAGTCCTCCTCCGCTGAGGCAGCCCCGAGAGCTTTTCTAATCAATGAAAAATAAAAAAGGTATGAGTGTTTAAAAAATCTTGAGATCAGCTGATTGGTCCTCTCGCATGTCAATCAGCATGTTGATGGTAACGCTCCTTCCGGGGGAAGGCAGAACTATAAAACCCTAGATGCCTGGACGTGAGGCAGTCATTCTTTTTTTTCTTTTCTGAAATAGCCTGCAAAGATGTAGAGCACGAGGAAGAATTAAAAAAAATAAAAATAAAAATATAAAAAAGGAAAATATAAGAAAGTAAAATAAGATAAGATAAAAGGGATATACCTACTTCATATTTTTATGCCTCCCTCACCAGGTCCTGAAACCGTTTATTTCCAAAGTTATGATGCATCCTTTGCTTGTAATAAGTCGATAAATGGAGACCAAATCTTTAAGAATTGGTCTGGCTTCCCTGCTAGGATTAATCTCATGCCTTCGAGGTGTAACATTTCGGACACATTTGAAATCCACATTTTTTACTGTTGGTGTGGGTGCATTTTTCCAAAATTTAAGTATGTTTTTTTTTGCCGTTATTAAGCCATAATTAAGGAAACTCTTTTGGAACGAAGTCAGTTCAAAGCCGACTTCCATTGCTCCAAAAATAATCAATTCTGCATTCGGTTTCAATTTTATTTTAAATAATTTTGTAAAAATTTCAAAAATTTCATTCCAAACTGTTTGAATTTTTATGTAAAAAACAAAGGGAATGTGTTATTGTTGCATCTTGAGATAAACATTTATCACAAGTGAGGGAAACATTTGGAAAGATTTTACTTATTTTAGTTTTCGAATAATATAATCTGTGTAAGACTTTAAATTGGATTAGAATATGTCTTACATTGATCGAGCATTTATGCACATATAGCAAGTGTTTATCCCAACTCGCTTTTGAAATTTTTATAGATAGTACTTTTTCCCAATCTCTTCTAATTCTATCAGATGATGGTATTTCTATATTTGGGATGATATTATACAAGTATGATATTAAGTTATTTGAGTCCGCCTTTCTGTTCATAGCTTCATCTAATAGTTCTGGAATCAAATTTTGGTATTCTTGTGTATTTTTTTTCAAATAATCATGGATTTGAAAATATATAAAATATTGATTACTTCTCAGATTGAATTTAAGTTGTAGTTGTTGGAATGATAAAACATTTCCAGTTTCATACATGTCTCCGAACGTTTTAATTCCTATTCTTTCCCAATGTGTAAGTGATTTATCAATAATGGATGGTTTAAACAACAGATTATTAACTATAGGCGAGAGAAGCGATAGGTTTCTTAATTTAAGAGTTAATTTTATTTGTTTCCAAATCCTAATAGTACTATGAATAATTGGATTTTTCTTGTATATTGTATTATTTATTTTTATTGGTGAGAGAAGGATTGCTCCCATTTTTTTTTATTTTTTAATATCTTTATTTATTAGAGGTACCGTAAGTTACATCAGTGTACATCCCTTAAATAGTGTTATGGTCATTGTACCCCTTAATTTTTTTAAGGCTTCAGAAAAGAGAGAAAAGAGAGAGAAGTAACAGCAAAGAAAGTAGAAGAGTGAAAAAGAGATGTGAAAGTGAAAAAGCATGACAGAGGGAAAGGAAACCCTTGAAGAGTTAGAGACCGCAGATTAAGAGATAGACCCTGAAGAGGAAAAAAAAGAAGGGAACGAAAGAGAAGGAAAGAAGAGAAGCCATTTACTTTTGCTCCCATATTATAAGGAGAACAATCCTCTCTCACCATTACTATCCAATCCACACGCTGGGCAGAATTGTCCAACAGGTGAATTACATTTTTGACATATACTGCCCAATAATAATACAAAAAATTAGGGACCGTTAATCCACCACATTCTTTAGGTTTACACAAGTGTCTTTTTTGAATTCTATGGGATTTATAGTCCCATATCAAATTTGTGATATCAGAATCCAATTTTTTGTAGGTATGTTATATCAGAATTAAATTTGTCATATCAGAATCAAATGTTTTGAAAATTCAGGTAAGTATATTGGTATTGATTGAAATAAATATAAAATTTGTGGTAGGAAGATCATTTTTATAGCATTTATTCTGCTTATTAAGGACATCGGAAGAATTTTCCAAAATTTAATCAAGGCATTTAATTTAGTAAGTAGAGGCATATAATTTGCATTGAATAAAGATTTATATTTATATTAGATTTTGATTCCCAAGTATTTAAATGTTTCTGTAGCAATTTTAAAAGGTGTGTCGAGTCTCGAGGTTTTAGCATCATAGTTTCACTTTTATTGCAATTTATTCTATATCCTGAGAAGGATTCAAATTCCTCTATTAGATTTAGTATATTTGGTATGCTGATTTGCGATTTTGTAATATACAATAGTACATCATCTGCGTATAATGATATTTTATTATTTGAGTATTTTGTATTATAACCATGGATATTCGGATGTGTTCTTATGCTTTCAGCTAGGGGTTCTATTACAAGAGCAAATATCAGGGGTGATAATGAACATCCCTTTCTATTGCCCCTGGATAGTTGAAATTTCAGAGACAGCATGTTATTAGTCAATATTCTAGCAGTTGAATTGTCATATAATAGTTTTACCCATTAAATAAAATTATCTCCCATTTAAAATGTTTGCAATACTTTAACGAGGTAATCCCATACCACTTGATCGAATGCTTTTTCTGCATCCAATAAATGATAAGTCTTGCACTTCAATTTTGTATGAGTGCATTATATTAAACAGATGTCTCAAATTATTGCATGAGTATCTCTTGGGTATAAACCCCATTTGATCCGCATTTATTCATTTACGTAATCTTCTTGCTAACGTTTTTGCTAATATTTTTTTATCTCTATTTAACAGTGCGATGGCCAGGGTCTTCTAAATCTTTATTTTTTTTAGGTATGAGTGTAATCGTTGATTCCGCTAATGTTTCTGGTAATGTTTGTTCTTTGAAAGCATATGTATACATTTTATGTAACCGTGGTGAAATTATCTCGTAAATTATTTTATAAAATTCATTACTAAATCCATCCGGTCCTGGTGTTTTACCATTCTTTGGAGAATGTATTGTTTCTTCTATTTCCTTAATTGAAACCTGAACTCCTAATTCCTCTTGTTCCAGCAGATTTAGTTTTGGGAGATTACAATTATCCAAAAACTTTATAACTTTAGTACTATCTGCTGACGTTTTAGATGTATATAAATTTTGATAAAATTGAGCAAATCTTTTATTGATATCATTAGGTAATGTTAACAATTCACCTTTACCTGATTTAATCTTTAAAATCGTATGATCTTTTTCCCGTTTTTTCAATTGACGTGCCAAACGTTTACGTGATTTATCACCAAATTCATAATTTTCCTGTTTTGTAATTTGAAATATTCTTATAATGTTTGCAGATAATATTCTATTTAATTTAAGTTTCAATATTGTTATTTTATTATGTTTATCTATAGTTGGCTCTTTAGCATTATCTAGGTCCAATTGTCTAATTCGTTCTAACTGTATTTGGACATTCTTGTCCTTTTTATTTTGAAAAGCTTGATATGAAATTATAGATCCTCTGATAAATACCTTAAAAGAATCACATAGTAAAGCGGGTGAAATATCTGGGGTGTCGTTGGTCTAAAAAAAAAGTTCCATCTGTTATTTTAAATTTATACCAGCTTGTGGATCATTTAGAATTTGAGGACTAAACCTCCAAAATGATTTTTGATTAGGCATTCCTTCTAGTTTTAAACAAAAAGTTAACGGGGAGTGATCAGAGATAATGCTATTGTGATATTTTGGGTTTGTTGTGTAAGGAATTGATTTCGTATCCACTAAAAAATAGTCGATACGTGAATAAGGTTTGTGTATCATTGAGTAAAACGAGTATTCCCTTCCAGCTGGGTTAGGGATCCTCCAAACATCTGTTATATTTGTGTTTGAATTGAATTGAATTGAATTTATTTAAATAAATAAATCAATTCAATTCAATTCATTTTTTTATGTATGTATTTAGGAGTTCACTAGTTTAGATTTTATGTTACGCCTCTTTTGTTGTGCAGATCTGTCCTGATGAGGATCAAAAACACAGTTGAAATCTCCCCCAATTATCACATTTTGATAATTAAACTGAAATTATATTCAGGATTATCAAAATTAGGCACATAAATATTTGCCATAGTGATTGAGGTAGAGTGGATCTCTCAAGTAGTTATGAGATATCTCCCCTCTTTATCTGTTATGATATTCTTTGATTTAAATGGTATACCTTTATGAATAATAATTGCAGTACCTCTAGATTTATAGATATATGAAGAATGACATGTTTGACCTATCCAATTTGCCTTCAATCTAGTCTGGGCTTGCAGATTCAGGTGTGTTTCTTGTAAGAAAATTATGCCTGTATTAAGTGATTTCAAATGTGCGAAAATCTTACCCCTTTTAATTGGTTCATTAGCACCCCTTATGTTCCAACTGCAAAATGTGATTCCTCCAATTTTCTTTTGTTTATCGTCTTGCATTTTAAATTACTTTGATACCTTTAAGTCATATGGTACAACAAAATACCTCAGGACTCTGGATGTTGGCTGGGCATTTGCAGCTATTATGTTCTATTGGTACACCCCTTTTAACATTGTCCTTAAGCAAAAAGACAAAGTATGAAATGATGTGACAAAAAATAAAAAAGTGATATTACAGTGTCTAAAAACAATGACACTGTAAAGAAATAGCCACCTAATGGTGGTAGTTACATATTTAGAAACATAGAAACATAGAAAATAGGTGCAGGAGGAGGCCATTCGGTGACTTCTATTTGGTGACTTCCATTGTTGTTAATATACATTCAGCTCCGCTCCCTTGACATACCTTGCAAAAGGGAGGAGGGGCCAAATCAAAACCAAAATATATAGAGCAAAATTACAATTTATATATCTAATTAAGTCTTATCTAATTAAGTCTTCACATTATCTACCATTTTCTATATACTAACAGTTTTTACATTTACTTCCCATTCAGTTCCCGGTCTCTTGTAATAAGTAATGCTGCTGGTTGGAAGGGATTAAACAGACTTATCCCCTCCCCGGGGTGTTAATCATTATAAACCATTGTTACATTATACCATTATAACAGTTCACATTAAATACAATTGCTATTGCTATGTTAATTCAGTAGTTTCTGTGTTGGTGTTGGATTAAAATTATAAAAGACTTTGATTCATAGATTTTATTTTCAAGTCGGTTTGTATTAAATTCTCCATTCAGCCGCACCCTTGTTTTTCAGTGTTTCATTCGAGGTGGAACAAAAAATGTCCTTGATTTAGCATTCCAAAGAAGATAAGATGTCTAGACATCGCCTCGTGGAGAAGCTCCACCATCTTAATCTTTTAAAAAGTCATATTTCTCAGCTTCCCCCTCCCGATATCTGTAGATTAAAAAGCCATGTCCTGACAATCGTGATGATTTACTTAGCCATTTATCTCTTTTATGATGTCTTGAGTATGCTGCTTCTGGGTCAGTGAACACACGTTCATTATTCTTATAAGTGATCCTCATTTTTGCAGGATACATTATACCATATCTTACATTTTGAATTCCTTTCAGGATCTGTCTTGTCTTTGAAAACAATTCTCATTTTTTAGCAATTTCAATTGGATAGTCTCTAAAGAATATGAGACTATCCTCCCCAAACATCATATTCTTTTCGTTTAGGATTTTTTTCATAATATCTTCCAAAGCCGAAATGTCTTGCCTTGATTGAGCTCTTCGCCACATCTATTTTCAGTTTAACAGGCAGGTTAATTACTTGTTTAAGTAAGTTGGCAGCGAACTCACGAGGATCCTTCCCCTCCTTTCCCTCTGCCACTCCAACTATTCTTAAATTCTGCTGTCTTGAACGTACTTCCAAATCAAGGCAATTATCAGTCATTTTAGGCAGTTGCCCCAAGAAACGCTCCTGATCTTTCTTCATTCTCTGCATATCTACAGACATTTCTTTCAATGATGTTTCCATAGTTTTCATAACAGTCTTATATGCTGTAGTAGTTTGGAGAACAGAGTCAAACTTCTCCTTACAATCTTTTTTCACCCGATCAATTTTCACAGTTAAATCGTCTTCAACATCACCAATTCATTTACTTAAATTACTGATTGAGTCAATACTTTTCTGATTCCCATGATTAATGTTCTCAATCATACTTTAATTCCCTGCAGCAATCTCACCACATAGCATAACAGCATATTATTTCTTTAATGACTCTCTTACCAACTGCTTTATTTCTTCCAGCTCTTTCTCATTTGTAGCCATTTCAGCCTTTGATGGCTGTAGCCATTTCAGAGGCTAATTCTTCAGATGCTTGCTGATTTTTCAAAATAAGTCTTGTAATGGGTCTTTGAGGGCTTTGGGGAGAAATCACTTTTTTTCATTTAAAAGTACCTTAAACCACCATTATTTTAGCGGCGATGTCTGATGACGTCATCAGCGCGACGTCAGGCAGCTTGGGTAAGTATTTTTAAATCGGTCCCGTCTTTCAAACATGCTTTTTAAGTGAATTATCACATTTTTCATGAGCGGAGCTAAATGCTGCACCTGTTCAGTGCTCCATGGCACCACCGGAAGTCGAGTCAGTCATTCTTAAAGATCGAGAGGGAGAGGCCACAAATCTGATTCTGATGTGATTCTACTGAACTGTGAGTCTACTGAACTGTAAGTCTACCCTTTATGTGGTTATGTGCTTTATGTGGTTAACCCTTTATGTGCTTGCAATGAATGATTTGTTAGCCAGCAATGTGCTTGCAATGAATGATGATTTGTTAACCCTTAATGTGCTTGCAATAAATAATTTGTTAGCTAGCAATGCACTTGCAATTAATTATTTTGTTAACCCTTAATGAGCTTGCAATAAATGATTTGTTAGCCCTCAATGAAATGAAATTAGTTGTTTGGCCTGCTCTGTGCTTGACATTGAAATGGAAATGGAAATGAAATTAGTTGTTTGGCCTGCCCTGTGCTTTTGTTTTTGATTTGGCTTTGCTTTGCTTGAGCTCACCTGAAATGAAAGCAGATGGATGTTATTGTTGGCTGGCCCATCTGTCCTGTGCTTTTGCTTTGCCTTTGCTTTGCTTTGCCTCACCTGAAATAAAAGCAAATAGGTTATATTGTTGGCTGGCCCCACCTGCTGTGTGCTTGACTTGACTTGACTTGACTTGACTTGACTTGACTTGACTTGACTTGACTTGACATTGATTGACTTGACATAAAATGGATTGTTGGCCCTGTACTCACTGTGCTTGACTTGACTTGAACCATAACACCCATGCTAGCGCTCTTAACGGGTCCCACTTAGTCTAATAATGTATATAAATTGTGACACTATGTTGTAGTTGTACAAAATGTGAGGCCGCATTTGCAGTATTGTTTTCAGTTTTGGTAACTCTGCTATAGGAAAGATGACACTAAGCTGGAAAGAGTGCAATGAAGATTGATGAAGATGTTTCCAGAACTTGAGAACCTGAGCTATAGAGAGAGGCTGGCCAGGCCAGGACTTTATTTTTTGGACCACAGAACACTGAGGGATGATCACATATAGGTGTGTAGGAGCATGAGGGGATTAGACAGGGTAAATTGAGTATTTTAACCAAGGTTAGGGAATCAAGAACCAGAGGACACAGGTTGAAGGGAAAGGGACAATATTTAATCGAACACTAGGACCAACGGTTTCCACTCAGAGTGGCGGGTATATGGAATAGGCTTCCAGAGGATGTTGTTGAGGGAGGTACTATAATAACAATAAAGCACTTGTACTGACACAGAAAGTAACAGAGGGATATGGGGTCAAACACAAGTAAATGGATCAACTAAGATAGGGCAATGGTTGGCATTGACAAGTTGGGCCAAAGGTCCTGTTTCTGTGCTGTATGACTCCATGTGTCTTTGGCGATACGACTCTCTTGACTCATGCAGCTGTTGCCTAAGTCTGTGTCCAAAACATTATTTAATTGATATTAAATTACAATTACAACTTTTAAAATACATTTGGACAGACCTAAGGATAGAAAGTGTTTAGAGGATTATGGGCCAAATGCAGGGAATTAGGATTAGTCCAGAATGCCAAACTTGGTCGGCATGGACATGGTTGGCCAAAGGGACTGTTTTCTTGTTGTATAGCCTACTTGGCTTAAATTGAGATTGGCACTTTAAATTCTGAAAGTTGGAACCTGTCCTTGGAACCTGTCATATACTTGTAAGAATTTTGAGCTTCTCAGGTTCTCAAATGTCACATAGTCTGAGGCAAACAGATTTAATATTTCAGATCACAAAAGCAAAGGCATAATTGGGATGAAAGTAAGCAAATAGTCTTAAATACGGAAAGTTTGGAGGAGAGATGGATAAGAGGAAGATATTCTGCTTAGCTCCATCCATGCATCCACACACCCGCTGCTGAATATCTGCTTGTTTGGTGCGTGACCAGTTTGTTTGGTTAGCCCTTGATCAGGGTCTCACCAAAAATATGACTGATCTTTCGGTTTAATATGTTATTGCATTGTGATAATATATTTTGGAGCCACATGAATAGTTATGCCAATTTCATTGAATTTGCCTGTCTAAAGGAAGCTTTTCAGAAAGCACGTGCTGGGCTAAGGTGGAGAATGTAAAGTAGGTTTCACCAGCAGCAGTGCGCATGTGAAATGCGATCCGATGGAACCTCAGACACTTTATCAGACACATTGCATGCATTTTCATGCAGCACATCGGATGTTGTATTAGATCAGGAATGTTGAACATGGAGAATAGGCACAAAAGGTGCAGAATGCTGTGATGTAATACTGCATCTGCAGAAGGGTCTCGACCTGAAACTTCACCCATTCCTTCTCCCCAGAGTTGCTGCCTGTCCCACTGAGTTACTCCAGCTTTTTGTGTCTATCTTCCATTATCTGTCAAGCAGGTGGGAAGTAGAGGGAAAAGATATGTCAGTGGGAAGTCTTTGGACTTTCTGTCTGCTGTCACCTACATTGACCTCTTACTGCAGACTGGAGACAGGAGCCAGATTATGGGATGGGAACAGTTTCACATTAGTGGGATTTCGAGATGTCAGACATCATTGTGAAATCGTAGACCTAGACAGCATGGACACCTGCACTTCAGCATACCGCCTGCCCAGAAAGAACAGGAGCAGGTTCCCTAAGTTCTTACTTTTTATATTACCAGCGTCCATGTCCAATACATAATTCTTCAACATTTCTGTTACCACACCTCCTCCAACCTCGTCTCTTGCATTAGGTGTTCTCGATGTGGCCTCCTTTACATCAGTGAGCCCAAAGTTAGTCAATGTGACTACTCTGTCGGTCACCTGAACTCTGTCCGCTGCCATCTGGATCTCCCAGTTTCCAGCCATTTTACTTCCCACTCCTATTCCCACACCTGTCTCGATGGTGAGGATGTGGCCAAACATACACTAGAGGAACATCTTCCACATGGATGACTACAGCTTCAGGTAATTCCCACTCCACGTGTCCCTTTCTGTATCCTACTATCTACCCGAGCCCATCCACACATTTCTTCCCATGCTAACCCCACCCCCTACCACCCACCATGTTTACTTCCCCTCTCCCCTATCAGGTCTACCCATCTGAAACCTACACATTTCTCCCACTGAATCTGCTCCCCACCACCTACTGACCTCCCCCTTATTCCATTGTTCCCATACTCTCTGCCATAATCTCTCCTTAGCCAGTTTCACTCTTCACCTGCCTTTTCTATCTGACTATTTTTTGAAGATTATTTTTTGAAAAGACACTAATGCGGATTGGCATGGGCCGCATGGTGGATATTATGTATATGGACCAGGTTCCAAATGATATGTTGGTCTGTAAAATTAGATTGCATAGGATCCAGGGAATGCTAATTGGATACATAATTGGTTTGATGGCAAAAAGCAGAGGGTGATCACGAGAAGTTGTTTTTTCGACTGGAGGCCTGTGACGAGTAGTATGCTTCAGGGATTGGTGCTGTGCTCTTTAGAAACATAGAAATATAGAAAATTGCTGCAGGAGTATGCCATTCGGTCCTTTGAGCCAGCCATTCAATATGATCATGGGTGATCATCCAAAATCAGTACCCTACTCCTGCTTTCTCACTGTATCCCTTGATTACGTTAGCCCGAAGAGCTATATCTTGCTCTCTCATTGTGGCTAGCTTGCTGGATCTTGTCCCACTTCTCCCCCACCTCTTTATTCTCACTGCTTCCCCTTTACACTTTCAGGCTAGATGAAGAGTCTTGACCCATAACATCACTATCCATTAACCTCCAAGTCATTCTCCACAGTAAATGCCACTTGAGATATTCCCTGGCTTGTGTTCCATCAGAATGTCCTCAAATTATGAAATGTGGCAGAGGAATTATGTCTCAAACCTAAAATTAACAAACCAGCTGCATACTTAGCTCGAGCGTAAAATATTGAGATGAATAGCAAATCCAAAAACCTATTCAAATATTTAATGGCATTAACTTAAATGTATTTTTCTTTATGAGTGATTAAATGACTTGCCTTTATATGTAGCCATTCGGAATATCGGAAAAAAGGGCAATCACTGCTGTAAGATAGGGGTCACAATGGCCAATTTGTGTGCAGCAGATTTCACAAATAGCAGCACAACAAATAACCAGGCCATCTGAATCAGCCATAGTCATACTGCAAGGAAACAGGCCTTCGGCCCAACTCGCTCATGCCATCCAATCTAGTCCAATTTGCCCACATTTGGTCAAAATTCTTCTAACCTTTTTTATCCATGTACCTGTCAAGTGCCTTTTAAATGTTGTTATTTTACCTGTCTCAAACCTCCTCTGGCAGATCACTCCGTACACCCCTTAGTGAAAAAGTTTCCCACAGATGCCAAGAAGTTTGTTCAGTTCTGGTTGAACAATTTCTAATCTTGTGATGAGGACTCAATGTGAAGACTATCTATGACACCTTCTACTGAGAGATTGGATGAAAGGTAAATATGACCTGGATTACTGAGTCCTGAATACGTCCTGTATTCGTAAGATGATTTTTATTTTATTACCACCGCAGAATGCCGATTCTGAAAAAAAACATTTTATTGGACATAGATTGCGATTATTTAGACCAGACAGAATATAATTATTCAGCCTGAAATTACACATGGACGGTCATTTTACTGGACAGTCCTCTCTCCAGAGATGACTATTAATTTCTCCTGCTACACGAGAAGCAATATTAATCTATTTGTGTTAAATAATGCAATGCCTCAGCTAAAATAGGAATTTTGTTCCCAGTGCCCATGTAGCTTCTGGAAAAAAAAAAATCAGTGGAAATAGTTTGGTCAGGGCAGCAGTGTGGCACAGCTGGTACAGCAACTACCTCACAGCGCCAGAGACCCGAGTTTTATCCTGACTTCTGGAGCAGTACTTATGGAGTTTGCACTTTCCTCCTTGTGACCGTGTGGGTTTCCTCCGGGTGCTCCGGTTTCCTCCCACATCCCAATGATGTGCATGTTTGTAGGTGAACTAGCCACAGTAAAGTGCCCCTAGTATGTAGGGAGTGGATGCAAAAGTGGGTAATATTGAACTAGTGTGCATTGGTGATCAATGGTCAGGGTGGGCCAAAGAGCTTGTTTCCATGCTATATCTTTCAATCAATGTGTCTTCAGAATTATTTTTTTCTCAATTGATCACAATTGGTCCAGAACAAATTCCTGACACAAGTGTTTTGGAATCTGTTATTGACCCCAAATACAATTTCTGGATCATTTATTGGTATGTTTATACTCAAAACTATACTCAAAAAGACACCTGGTGTTATTGGTCATTTTGACAATTACTCAATATTCAGTGAGTTTGGTCACTCATTGAAGCTGAATGCAACAGAATTATATAACGCTAAGTACTTGTTTCACACAGGGCATCCATGTTCCCTGGAGACAACGTTGACTTATGAACAACAGCTGAGCATATCTGCCTCAAATCTAAAATTAAAAATTGCAATGAACTGCCTGCATTTATAGCACAGATTTAGAATACCGATTGCAAAAAATGAATGGTAAATCCAAATAATCTATTCATGTGCTGTGGTAATTAGAGTTCAACAGTGCAGAAAATACTAATTACACTTTTCTGGAAAGGAAAGTTCTATTAAAATTTTTAGCTGCACCTGATTTCTTCAAAGTCTGTCAAATGTGCCATATATTTGTTTAATTAAGCTTAAGTATTTTGAAGGGAAAAGGACTCTACTGTGCACTGCCAATGATATATTGTCATTTTCTTTGTTCGTTTGGCGTTAAGGAGTTTTCTTTTGATTATATTGTGATGAAGCCTTGTGGTTATATACATATGTTGAATGATTATATTGAAGGTCTGGATGATCTGGATGAAGGGGTGGTAAATTGGATTAGTAAGTATGCAGATGATACCAAGATAGGGGGTGTTGTGGATAATGAAGAGGATTTCCAAAGTCTACAGAGTGATTTAGGCCAGTTGGAAAAATGGGCTGAAAGATGGCAGATGGAGTTTAATGCTGATAAATGTGAGGTGCTACACCTTGGCAGGACAAATCAAAATAGGACGTACATGGTAAACGGTAGGGAATTGAAGAATACAGTTGAACAGAGGGATCTGGGAATAACCGTGCATAGTTCCTTGAAGGTGGAATCTCATATAGATAGGGTGGTAAAGAAAGCTTTTGGTATGCTAGCCTTTATAAATCAGAGCATTGAGTATAGAAGCTGGGATGTAATGTTAAAATTGTACAAGGCGTTGGTGAGACCAAATCTGGAGTATGGTGTGCAGTTTTGGTCTCCCAATTATAGGAAGGATGTCAACAAAATAGAGAGGGTACAGAGGAGATTTACTAGAATGTTGCCTGGGTTTCAACAGCTAAGTTACAGAGATAGGTTAAATAAGTTAGGTCTTTATTCTCTGGAGCGCAGAAGGTTAAGGGGGGACTTGATAGAGGTCTTTAAAATGATGAGAGGGATAGACAGAGTTAATGTGGACAAGCTTTTCCCTTTGAGAATAGGGAAGATTCAAACACGAGGACATGACTTTAGAATTAAGGGACAGAGGTTTAGGGGTAACATGAGGGGGAACTTCTTTACTCAGAGAGTGGTAGCGGTGTGGAATGAGCTTCCAGTGGAAGTGGTGGCGGCAGGTTCGTTGGTATCATTTAAAAATAAATTGGATAGGCATATGGATGAGAAGGGTATGGAGGGTTATGGTATGAGTGCAGGCAGGTGGGACTAAGAGAAAAAAGTTGTTCGGCACGGACTTGAAGGGCCGAGATGGCCTGTTTCCGTGCTGTAATTGTTATATGGTTATATGGTTATTAGGTGGACTATTTGGCTGGATTAATATTAACCTAAAACATGGCAAGGCATAAATATGCTTATTATAATTACAATGGGCTTATACAATCTAGAAGTGATATCACAAGGACCAGGGAGGTACATAATGTTAAATTAATATTTTGATGTTTTCCACTGGCAATGTAGTTGAAATACTATAAACCATTAGATTGTAAGCTATCTGAGTGGTGTATGAACTGCTGTCCTCCATTTTGTGTGTGATCTCACTCTGGGCACTGAGTAGGCCCAGGATGGAAGGGCAAGTATGAGAATGGGAAGGTGAGTTTAAATGGTTAGCAATGCAGTTTTCTATTTGTGTAGTTTCAGTATCAAGCATTAAGGAGTAACAAACTAAGTTTTTTTTAAATGGAATCTTAGATAAATCGAATAAACTATTTTCATTCATCATTCAAAACTCAAATCAATTTCTGGTATGAAATTTTAGTACAATATCTGACTGGGTTGGTTGTTAGATATCATGGCAATCAATTTATTTTGAATTGTTCTGCTATTATAAGAATGCATTTATTCATTGCTGATCAATAATTAGCAGCAAAATAATTCAGAACATTTCTCTTATGATTCTGATAAATGTAAGAAAATTACAACATTGTATTTGGCACTCTATTACTTCATGCAATGTCAGTGCTCCTCAGAAAACTGAAAGGAACAAAATTAAAAACAGGTTAATTTTTTTTATTCATGGGTTTGAGCTCTTTCTCAACAAAAAATGTGTTATTTATTGATTTTATTTCCTTTCTGCGGCACTGAAAGACTCAGCATGACTAAATATGTCTCATTGATTGCTTCTATATTGTTTAATAAAATAAAGCAATTTGAAAAGGATCAGGCATAAATAATAGAAAGTAAGCCTTTCCAAAGTGGCATTTACTAGATTCTGATCCGTTGGAATTTTTTTCTCAACTATGCAAACTAGTGTGGACATTTATCGATATCAGCATGTTATTTTAATTCTCCATCTTGTCAGAAATTTGACATTTCTGACCTTAATCCATCCAACTCACCAATGCAGTTCAATGCAAATTCGAGAATTTACAGAAATAATGGAAAATCTGCAGACACTGCTTTATATGCATATTTAGCTTAGACAAATTTGCAGCTTGCAGAATAATTTAGTAATGCAGTTGAAATGTTTTTTTTGGCAGGAGCCATTTGACATTCAGGGTAGCTTCATTCCCGCTTACAGGGAAGGTGTAGCACAATTGGTGGTGTTTAAGAGGCTTTTAGATAGGCACCTGGATAAGCAGTGAACAGAGTGATCTGAATCACGAACAGGCAGAAGAAATTTGGCATCATCATCATCATCAAGGACATAGTGGATTGAATCATACATGAATCAAAATCAAGTACAAAGACATTGCATTGAGATTTTTTCTTTTCTCTGACATGTTAAGTTTCGTTTACTTTTGAGATACAGCGTGGAAACGGGCCCTTCGGCCCAACGAGTCCGCACCAACCAGCGATCCCCGCACACTAACACTATCCTACACACACAAGGGACAATTTACACTTGTACTAAGACAATTAACCTCAAACTGTACATATTTGGAGTGTGGGAGGAAGATCTCGGAGAAAATCCGCGCGGGTCACGGAGAGAACATACAAACTCCGTACAGACAACACCCGTAGTCAGGATCTAACCCCGGACTCCAGCACCGTAAGACAGCAACTCTACCGCTGCACCACAGTGCCGATGTCTGCTGTTTTACTGTCAATTTTCATGATCCACTCACATTTCCTTAAAATAATTTGCTGGGTGCTGGATCCCTTGTCATCTTCTGAAGCATGACTAATCAATGCTGAACACAACGATATCAGTCAAGGCCAAGTGTTCAATTTGGCTCTGCAGATAGTTTTCATTTTTAGAAATATAGTATGGGGATAGACCCTTCAGCCCATTGAATCCACACCGACCATCAATCACCCATTCACATTATTCTATGTCATCCCAGTTTTTCATCCCACTGCCTGCACACCAGAGGCAATAATAGAGGCCAATTAACCTACAAACCTGCTGTCTTTCAGATATTGGAAGAAGCTGGAGTACCCAGAGGAAACCCATGCAGTCACAGGGAGAATGTGCAAACTCCACACAGGCAGCACCTGAGCTCAGGATCGAACCAAGGTCTCGTGGTAGGAAAAGGGGAAATACAACAAGATCTGGGTGTCCTTGTTCATCAGCCAGTAAGAGTAAGCATGCAGAAACTGCAGGCAGTAAAGAAAGCTAATGGCATGTTGGCCTTTCTAACAAGAGCAGTGAGTATAGGAGCAAATAGGTCATTCTGCAGTTGTACAGGGCCCTAGTAAGGCCATACCTGGAGTATTGTGTGCAGTTTTGGTACCAAAGGAAAGACATTCTTGTTATTGAAGGAGTGCAGCATAGGTTCACTAGGTTAATTTCCGGGATGGTGGGACTGTCATATGTTGAAGGAATGGAGCAATTGGGTTTGTATACACTGGAATTTATAAGGATGAGGGGGATCTTATTGCAACATACAATACAAGGGATTGGACACGCTAGAGGCAGGAAACATGTTCCTGATGTTGGAGGAGTCCAGAACCTGATGCCACAGTCTAAGAATGAGGGGTTGGCCATTTAAAACGGAGGTGAGGAGAAACATTTTCACCCAGAGAGCTGTGAATCTGTGGAATTCTCTGCCTCAGAGGGCAGTGGAGACCAATTCTCTGGATGCTTTCAAGAGAGAGTTAGATAGAGCTATTAAGGATAGCGGAGTCAAGGGATATGGGGAGAAGGCAGCAACGGGATACTAATTGTGGATGATCAGCCATGATCACAATGAATGGTCAAGTCAAAAGTCAAACAAGCTTTATTGTCATTTAGAAATACATTGATATATGCAGTTCCAAACGAAATTCCGTTGCATTTGGCTCCCTGTGCAACACAATAATTAACAGAAGGATAAACATGGATAAAATGGATAAAAAGGGTAAAAGGATAAATAGACAGCCCATTACATGGCATTCAGGAGTCTGATGGCTCGTGGGAAGAAGCTGTTGCAGAACCTTGATGTTCTGCTCCTTATGCTGCGATAAGGATCAGAACATAGAATGGTGCTTGTTCGAAGGGCCGAATGGTTAGTCTTGCACCTATTGTCTATTGTCACTGGCACTTTGAGGCAGGAGCTCTACCAGCTGTGCCACTGTGCTGCCCATTTATGTAGCTGTAGGAAGATCGGATATTTTACTTTTCTGGTGATTTTATGTATTCAAGAGAGAGAGTTAGAGATAGAAAGCAGGAATGGGGTACTGATTCTGGATGATCAGCCATGATCATATTAAATGGCAGTGTTTGCTTGAAGGGCCGAATGGCCTACTCCTGCACCTATTTTCTATGTTTAAAACCCTGGTTTTAATCCTTGATGACTACCAGTCATAACGTGATTCTCAAAGCTGCTGCCTGACTTTAAGCCACATTTGGAGTATTGTATGTCTGTTCTGGTTACTCCATTGCAGGAACTATGTGAAGGCTTTGGAGAAGGTGCAGAAGATGGTTACCAGAATACTGCATGGATTAGAGGCCATTAGCTATAAAGAGAGGTATTTTAAAGAGAAAGACAAATTGGATTATTTTCTCTGGAATGATGGCAGCTAAGGGAGACCCAAGTATAAAAAAAATGATAAGCAGAGGTAGGGTAGAAGTCAGAACTCTTTTCCTGGGGTAGAAATGTCAAAGACCAGAGGACGTAGCTTCTAGGTGAAAGGAACAAAGTTTAAAGGAGATAAACTGGGCTAGTTTTTTATACAGATAGTGTTGGGTGCCTAGAATGTGCCTGGGGTGATGGTGGGAACAGATACTTGTGGCATTTAAGAGGCTTTTGGATAGGTATATGGGTGTGCAGGGGATGGAAGAATATGGATCACATGCAGGCAGAGGTGATTAGTTTATCTTGGCATAATGTTCAGCACGGACATTGTAGGCCAAAGATCCTGTTCGTGTGCTGCACTTTTCTATGTTCTATGTTTTATGTTCTATGTAATCAATAGTTAGCATGGACACTGGGGGCTGATGAATCTGTTCCTGGACTGTCCTATTCTATGAATCTACATGAATATTAAAATATTGTGGACTCTAAAATCTTAATATCCAAGCTCAACCACATGATCTCAATAATAACGGGAAAAGCTTCTGGATAGCTAGGATTTTGCATGTGTACAACTTTTTTTTTAATCTCCCCACAGACTTCTCCGCTAATGACAATTCAAGTAACAGCCGGTTCCGCTGAGGGATAAATCTGATCCCTTGTTTCTCCATGTATTACGGTGAGAAACATAATCAATGATGCGTAAGGTCTAACTGAGGTGAAGAATTCTCGTGTCACCATATGTGATGAAATTGCAGGTACTTTGAACGAGCTTGCTTATGGTGCATCAGATCAATTCCTCTGCCCAATTTCCCTTTCTTCCAATAGAAGTATCCTGCAACTATTAGCAATCACGCTTTGTTCTCTGTCTTCTTCCACTAATGACCAATTAGTGGAGGCACTGGAAGTGAAGATTCTCATTTAAAATTAAAGATTACGCTTTAGCTTCACAGCTGAATACGTGAAGCCATTCTTTTGGTCACCCTGGATGGCTTAAGACACTTGTAATGCATTATTTAGGAGCCTCAGTGCCCATGATTCAGTCACTAACAGTCTTTCAAAAGACACTGGTATCTCCACATTGCCATTGTACCTCCAATCACTGAGGCTGGCCAATGCATACTGATTACTTGCGTCACAGACACCCCGGTCAATCCTTCTTCTTCCTGGTCCTAATTGGCAGAAGGTACAGAACCTGGAAAGTGTGCACCACCAGGACTCAGGAACCGCTTCTTCCTCTCTGTTATCAGGCTTTTGAATGGTTCTAACATAAGATAGGATACAGGCTGATGCTAGTGTGCTACAATGCGAATAACTATATTCTGCACTCTGTATCTTCCCCTTTGTTCTATCTATTGTATGTGTTTAACTTGTTTGTATGTATATATAGTATTATCTGATTAGATTAGATGGCATGCAAAACAAAACTTTTCACTCTGCCATGGTACACGTTACAATAATAAATCTAAACCTAAACCTAACCTCCCCACCATCATAGGGATCTATAGGAGGCCATTCATTCCCAATATCAGGGGAACAACATCTTATTCTTTGAAATCTATTCACAACCCTGCCCAAACATGGGGGCAACAGATTCAATTCTGGACTGAAGACAAGAATATCACAATTGGTCAATTTTCAAATATCATCCCAGAAATAATTTCACTATTACATTCCTTATATATAAAATTACTCTTGTTAGTTGCCTGAGGGGGATGCAATGAATGATTCAAAATACTTTATCTTGCACATCACTTAATGAATGAGGAAGAAATCTTCTCACTATTAACATACATTTTTAAAATAATGGATAACTATTTAGAAATCTTTATTTTACCAACATCAGTTACACTAGATATATGATCACATTATAAGTATATGATGTTATTAGTTTGGAGTTTGGTTTGTTTGGAGATACAACATGGAAACAGGCCCTTCGGCTTATTGAGTCCATGCTGACCACCTATCACCTGTTTACACTAGTTTTTTTTATTATCCCATATTCTCATACATCCACTACACTCTAGGGGCAATTTACAGTGCCATTTAACCCACAGACCTGCACATCGAGAGGAAACTCATATGTTTAGAAGGAGAATGTGCTCAGGCAGCACCTGAGGTCAGAATTGAACCCAGTTTTCTGATGCTGTGAGATAACAGCTTGACCAGCTGTACCCTTCTGCTGCCTGACATTGAAATGATTGAAATGATAACTTGTCTTTCTTTTTAAGAATATTTTTATAGCCTTTTGGATATTAAAAAGCATTTTTAGTTCTCTATCAATTTTGAGCTTCACAATGCAGCACATTGAAAAAGAACTGAAAATGGTAACAACAATTCTGTTGACATTGGGGGAAGGGGAAGAAGTCTGAAGAAGGGTCTCGACCCGAAACGTCGCCTATCTCCTTCACTCCTTAGATGCTGCTGCACCCGCTGAGTTTCTCCAGCTTTTTGTGTAACCCTCTGTTGACATTGTTGACTGCTAATTATATATTCCTTTTTTGGCCTTTACATGCAACCTAAGGAGTTCTTGGAAATGTATTTGATGGTTTAATGTCCATCGTGAAATGAGATGTTGTGATCATCCAATAGAACTGACAATTAGTTAAGTCGGATAAATACATTGTATTCACAGCTCAGAACTGTGAGTGCAAGATACAGTGAGAACAATTAACTGTGGAATTATCTTTTTCAGACCATTGCTTATTTGTTCTTGACTGAAGAAAAACTTAATGAAATAGACCAACTGAGATCAGAAAAAGGAATCGCTATCGCTAAGAATTCTAATAGCATGCTTGATTTCAGCAACAACATTCTTTGTAATGGCTTTTGATTTGTATTGGGATTAGAACCTATATGATGGTTAAAATAAATCTATTTCATCTGTCCTTGATGATAAGTGGTTACCTAAGTTTTTTTTTGGAAAAGTCAATTGCTTTATTTCCCATATATTTTGCTCACAGATTTGGCCTTGGAGAACAGAATTGAAATTCTTTGAGCAAAAAATAATGAGTGTGTTAAAATATGGCTTCAAAGCCCAAGGAGAACTTCAGAGTAATGAAGTAGCAAATTCTCACTTTCAGGGAGAATTTAAAATGCTGGTGAGCTGAAGGTTATATCAACTACACATGGGAATATATAATGGCACCTCCAGAGAAATGCCTCAGTAATGTTTGGTTTTGATTCTGATAAGAAATACAAAATCATGACTGGTGTGCATGGGATATGTGAAGGGAAGCTTTCCCTTTTAATGGATTGTTCAAGAACTAATTTACAGTTTTTAAATTGTAAGCAAAAACATTTTATTTGCAGATATTCGTTATGATCCTGCATTCATCATAGGTTCATGAAGGAATGGGAAGGGTACTTGAGAAAAGATTATGGATACATTTGGAAGCTGTTAGGAAGATGGCAATAGAGTTCAGGAGGAAATACAAATAACTATAGCAGAATGATGCCTGGATTAGGGGTTATTAGCCAAAGGTTGGACAGGCTTGGAATGTTTTCTCTGGAATGCCAGAGGTTGCAGGTAGAGGTATAAGTAGGGTAGACAGTCAGAATGTTTTTTTTCGAGGATGGAAAAATCAAATACTAGAGGGCATAGCTTTAAGGTTGATTGGGGCAAAGTTTAAAGGAGATGTGCATGGCAAAGAAATGAACCTTGGATGGCCAAAGAGGTTGTAACTTTGGCCAAGAATCAAAAGGAAGAATGTGCAATATTTAGATGCTAAAATTCGATAGTGGAGGATATAAATCAAAGGGAAAAAAATCAATTGGTTTATTAGAGGGGCGACGAAGGGCATGAAAAATGGCTTTGGTGAGTGATTTTTTTGGATAGTAGTAATTAAAGGTTATGAGGTTCATATGGAGTAGTAGTTCTGAAATTGCAGATCAACCTCAACAAACTGAATGACTGTATCTTGCACCTTACTCTGTCTATTGTAGTTGAGTTTGACTTGTTTGGATTTATGTATAGCATTATCTGATGTCATTGGATAGAGTGTAAACGTTTTTTCAAGTGCTTCGGTACACATGGCAATAATAAACATAAACCTAAACTGAAAGTAGGAAACAAATAGTACAAATAGGAAAAAAAAAGTGCTGGAAAAAACTCAGCAGGCCAGACAGCATCTGTGGAGGGAATGGACAGATGACATTTTAGGTCGGGACCTTTCTTCGGACTGAGGGCCTCAACCCAAAACATTGTCCATCCATTCCTTCCACAGATTAGTTTAGTTTAGTTCATAGATACAGCACGGAATCAGGTCCTTCGGCCCACCAGTTCTGCGCCAACCAGCGATCCGCACACATTAACAGTATCCCACACCCATTAGGGACAATTTTTTTACATTTAGCAAGCCAATTAACCTACAAACCTTTACAACTTTGGAGTGTGGGAGGAAACTGAAGATCCCGGAGAAAACCCAGGCAGGTTGCGGGGAAAACGTACAAACTATGTACAGACAGTACCGTAGTTGGAATCGAACCCGGGTCTCTGGCACTACATTCGCTGTAAGGCAGTAACTCTACCGCTGCGCCACTGTGACCACCTAACCCACTGAGTCCCTCTAACACTTTGTGTTTTGTCCAGGATTGCAGCATCTGCAGTCTCTTGTGTCTCCATTTTACTGCTCCAGTACAAGCAGGAGCATAGTTCAGTAAGACAGAGGTAAAAAGAATGACTCATAAAATAAGAAGCTAAATATTGATTAGCTGTACAAACTCTGAATAATCTATAAAATAACGTAATTATAAGATTGATTTATGGACTAATAATTATTCAAAACCACTAAATAAAATAAGTTGGTCATGATAAATGCATTCATTTTTAAACTTGGAAATAATTGATTACAATTTCATTTAAGGAATATATTGCATGATAAAATAATCCATTATTATTTTTTACATTGTTGGCATTTTTGGTTGAAAGAGTTAGTTAGTGCACATGAAAGCATTAACCTAAATCTTGCAGCCATAAGGTCCTGCTGTTCCACCTAGTCTTTGCGATATCAGACCTATTTCATTTCGGAGTCACGTGAGTGACTTCGTGAAGAGCCCGCCGGCGCGCATGCTCGACATATCATCGTACCGCGTTGCTGCGACGGCTGACGGAGGAGCGCGCTCCTCGCCAGCCCTTCATAAGGGAACCACGCAGGTAAGTATGCTACCTTAAGTTGGTGGTTCTTGTTGTGTTTGCTTCACAGCAAGAACATGGATGGGAGTTTGAGAGGCAGGAGATCGGGGAGAAGTCGCCGGCCAGCAGTTCCGGAGCGAGAGTTGTCGGGGGTACCTGCAACACAGACCGGAACGAGGGCGGAGATGTCGGTGAGCTCTGTCTTTTCAGGTCCGGACCCGCCCGCACACCACAGCTCGGAGGAGTTCGACGAGGAGGAGTGTGGTGTGCCGCCAGAGCAGGACGACCCTGCCATGGCAGTCAGGTCGTCAGCAGGCTTGCTGACGGCCTCGAGCAGAAGGGTCCGTGCGGCTGCACGGCCCGTTTCACGCAGCCCTCTGAGGAGGGGAAGGGCAGGAGCCCAGAAGCCTAACCCTGTCGGGGCTAAGGCTCTGCCTGCCGCCAAGGAGCGGCCAGGTTCCAGGACGGGACCCGGGGCAGCTGTGAGGTCCAGCCGTCGCCCCCCAACTTTCGACGCCGGGACGAGTCAGTTGGGGGTCCCGTCACGGTCGCCGAGCCCCCCATGGACGGGTGGGTGAGACCATGCGTCGGCAAGGTCCACGATGTGGGCAGCTGGCAAGCCTGCACGGGCTCAAGGTATCCAGGCTTCGGCTGGTGCCGACACCATGCCGCATCTGTCCGTAGAGGCAACGGCTTCCGCTCCCGCTAAATGGAGGCGGTTGAACACGCCCGTGCAGGAATCGCGCAGTTTCGCCTCGGCGGCTGTCGACGACAACTACCGGCACCGGCAGGGCCTCGACGAGGTGCGGGTCGATGACAGGAGCCCCGGCCAATTTTCAGAGCTGGAGGACTCCGACCACCTGAGTGTTCAGGGTGAAGGGCGTATTGACCGTATGGAGCGGCTGCTGGAGCTTCTCATACAAGGTCAACAACAACAGGCATCCAGCAGCGACAGGCACAGGGCTTCATCACCAGCTTCGTACACCAGCCTGGAGCAGCAGGACGAGGAGGCAGTGGTCGACCCCATCCCACCCCACCAAGTTTGGAGCCCCTCATTCCTTGGGGCTTCCCATCAATTCGAAATTGGCAGCCACTGTGGACTTCCTAAATAATCACCAGCTTCAGGAGGAAGTTCTACTACAAGCCATGAGCCGTCACAAGGCTCCATCAAACTGCAACTCCCTCAACGTGCCTGTGGTCAATACGCCAATATGGGGCAACATCAGTGCGGCTATCCGTCAGCAGGAGTTGAAGATTCAGCGGATCCTGAAACTCCTCACGGCCGGGATTACTGCCTTTGTGCCGTCGGTCGGCGGAGAGGAGCTTAATTTGGACCAGGAGGATGCTCTGGCGCTTCTGTGCGCTACTCAAAATGAAATAAATGGCTTTCGCAAAAATAGCATCCGCCCAGCGCTCAACCATAAGTTTGCAGGGTTGTGCAAACCACCGCCGCCGCCGCCGCCCCGTCAGCTCTTTGGCGAAGACCTTTCCAAAAGGGTCAGAGAGCTTGATGAACAAGCCAAGACCGTGGGGCTCATGCGCTCTCATAGTGCCCCCACGCCATCGAGCTCGAAAGCTCCGCTTGGCCGCTCACGAGGGTCTGTCAACACGTCTACCAGAAATTACCCTCCAGCTCCAAACCGATATCAACCACCCCAACACCAGGGGTCTTTTTTAGGACAGGCTCGGCAGAAGCCGAGGTGGAAAATGAGGACGCCACGACCTCAAACCAACCCAGCACCTCTACGTCCACCCACTCGTGTCAGGGACCGCCGGTAACCACAGAGGTGAGGCGGTCTGGTTCTCTTTTTTCTCTTTGTTTAACTTCACATGTTGGGGCGCGTCTGCGGTTGTTTGCGGGTGCATGGGGTGACATTACCAGTGATGAGTATGTGTTACGGAATATTCAGGGCCATAGCATTGAGTTTATTAATGGGGACATCCCTCCGTCTCAGCATAGACCGGGTCGTACTTTTAAACTAACGGCTGCGGAACAGTCCGTAGGCTATAAGGAAATTTTAAGGTTGGAACAGAAAGGGGTCATAGAGAGAACGATTCATGAGCCCGTTGAATTTGTTTCCAATATTTTTACTCGACCTAAGAAGGATGGAGGCTGTAGAGTCATTATTGATCTAACCACTGAATAACTTTGTAACATATACTCATTTTAAAATGGACACGTTTGAAACGGCCAAATCATTGATCTCACAAGGGTGCTTTATGGCATGCATTGATTTACAGGATGCGTACTATACCGTACCCATGAAAAAATATTACAGAAGGTTCTTAAAATTTATCTGGATGGATCAGCTGTGGCAATATAGGGCGTTGCCTAATGGGCTCACCACAGCCCCACGATTATTTACTAAATTGGTGAAGCCAATTATGGCTTATTTAAGACAACGACATCATATCGTTATGGCCTATTTAGATGATATTTTAATTGTCGGCCACACCTTGGAATCAGCTCAACAAGGGGTTGCAGCTGCGGTCAATTTGTTCCAACAGCTTGGGTTCATTATTCATCCAGAAAAATCTAAGTTCTGCCCCACCCAGGTAATTAATTATCTGGGGTTCCAGGTGAATTCCATTAGCATGAGAGTCACCATACCAATTAACAAAATTGAGGAGGTAACACAGGTGTGTACAGATTTAATCAATACTCGTATACCATCGATTCGTCACACAGCTACTGTCATTGGCAAGATTGTGGCTTTGTTTCCGGCAGCCCGGTATGGACCTCTGCATTATCAAAACTTGCAGAGAGCCAAGATCGCTGCGTTGCGACGGCATGCCGGTCATTATGATCGATCAATGCAGCTGCCGCCTGCAGCATTGGATGAGTTACGATGGTGGGTTTGCCACATTAGTAACTCGTTTAAACCTATTATTGAGGCGAAACCGATGATATACTTACAAACTGATGCGAGCTCTGATGGCTGGGGAGCTACGAATCAATATTCTAGTTGTGGGGGCCGATGGGATACCCTTGAGAATACGATGTTGGTATCACAAGGGATCAACTATTTGGAGCTGCTTGCAGCGTTTCACGGACTTCGTGCATATTGTTCCAAGATCATTGGAGCACATGTCCGGCTCCAAATAGACAATACCACAGCGGTGGCGTATTTAAACCACATGGGCGGTACCAGGTCAGTTTCATGTGATAAATTGGCTAATTCAATTTGGCTCTGGTGTGTCAAGAGAGACATTTGGATTTCAGCTACCTATTTGCCAGGTGAGCTTAATATTGTGGCGGACGCCAGGTCACGCAAGTTCAATGATAATATTGAATGGATGTTACATCCTGAAATTTTTGCAAAAATCACAACCAAATTTGGGAAACCGGACATTTACCTTTTTGCGTCCCGGTTGAACCATCAGGTACCAACCTACGTCTCGTGGGAACCAGATCCTGGGGCTATAGCGTTAGATGCATTCTCGCTAGACTGGGGGAATTGCTTTTTCTATGCATTCCCCCCGTTTTGCCTCATCAGTCGGGTATTACATAAAATTCAGATGGATGGTGCCAAGGGCATCCTTATCATACCCGACTGGCCTACACAGCCGTGGTATCCGATGGTCTTTGACACGCTCAGTGAACCTTGGGTCCGTTTGCAGGGTAGCCCAGAATTAGTTACTCACCCTGTTTCAGGGGAGCCACATCCCTGCCATGGCTATTTAAATTTGTTGGCTTGCAGATTCTGAATCGGCCTTTAGTCCAATACGGCCTTTCTACCCGGACCATGGATACCATTGCGGCGTCGTGCCGAGAGTCTACAAGGCGAAGATACCGCTCTCACATCAGGAAGTGGGAAGCCTTCTGCAGCCGCTCTCGCATCACGTACGATGCCGTGACTATAACCGACGTCCTGGAATTCCTCGCGGGGTTGCACCATGATGAACACTTAAGCTACAGTGCCATCAACAGCACCAGGAGCGCTCTATCATTCTACCTCAATATTGAGGTGGGATCCAACAGGCTAGTGTCCAGACTCATACGGGGTATTTTCAATACGAATCCGCCTACACCACGTTACCATATCACCTGGGATGTCAGGGACGTTTTAACTCTGCTCAGGATGTGGTCCCCCATGGAAGGGCTCCAGCTGGACAAACTCACCATGAAGCTGGTGATGTTACTAGCGCTGACTTCAGCACAGAGGGTACAGACACTCCATAAACTACATGTCGACAGAATGATGTCTACCCCCACAGAAGTAGTTTTCTTTGTTGACGAGCTACTAAAGCAGCACAGACCTGGGTGCACAGGGCTGCAGCTGAAGTTCCCGGCATACCCCGCCGATGCTAGGCTATGCTTAGCCTCCCATATCTGTTACTACGTCAAGGTGACGGCAAGCATCAGAGGAATGGAGAGATACCTGCTTGTCACTCATAAGAGACCTCACCATCGAGTGACAACACAGACGATATCCAGGTGGCTTCGAGTCGTCTTGGGTAAGTCAGGTATCGACACTAATGTGTTCAAATCTCATTCCACCAGGGCTGCATCGACATCGGCGGCGAGGGTCATGGAGGTGCCCATGGACCATATTCTCGCCACAGCAGGATGGGCTAATGAAGCTGTGTTCCAGCGGTTCTACAACCGGCCCGTTGCTGCGCCTCTACAGTTGGCAGAAGCCGTGCTAAATGCGGGGCAAGAACGTGGAGATGTCCCCGAATGAGGGTTTTTTTGATTTGTTTGTTAATAAATATGCTTTGTTTTGCAGTATGGACTAGTCAGCAAGTTATTCCTCCCATCCATCCCTGGTAGTGGTGTGACAGCATGGACGTGGTCCAGGGCGTGTCATCACAGAAGCTTTGAAGTCTTCACGAAGTCACTCACGTGACTCCGAAATGAAATAGTAAGATTGAACGAGAACTTACCAGTTCGAAGGTTGATCTTTATTTCATGAGGAGTCGAAGTGAGGGATTTCGTGCCCTCCTCGCCCAACCCTCAATCACCTTCATCTGGTAATCTTAGTCGTTTCATTCTTACTATGTGAAGTCATTTCTTTTGATTGGTTTCTGTGATTCCACGCCGCTACTTTGAAGTATGTCGAGCATGCGCGCCGGCGGGCTCTTCACGAAATCCCTCACTTCGACTCCTCATGAAATAAAGATCAACCTTCGAACTGGTAAGTTCTCGTTCAATCTTACTATTCTACATGGCAGGTTACTGCCTTGTAAATATTATAGTTCAGATAGAAACAAGATATAATGTTAATAATAGTGATATGGTTTTCCAGGAGCAAAATTCAAACATTTATATTTTCCATTTAAAAAAACATTCAGAGACTCAGTACTATTCTATTAAGTCCACATTCTATTAAAATATAAAAGACAATTGGCAATAAACAATAGACAATAGGTGCAGGAGTAGGCCGTTCGGCCCTTCGAGCCAGCACTGCCATTCACTATGATCATGGAAGGTCATCCACAATCAGTATCCCGTTCTTGCCTTATCCCCATATCCCTTGACTCCGCTATCTTTAAGGGCTTTATCTAAAGCGGGTTATTTGAAAAATCACAATAATCTTCATGAAAAGCTTTCAGCATGATAAATATCAACCCATCCATATCATTTACTGATATGGGTGAAATTAAAAATTGTTCTGCCATCAAAATAAA
Organism: Raja brachyura; assembly: GCA_963514005.1. The sequence goes on along the minus strand of OY740789.1, from coordinate 39,283,009 downwards.
TCATATCCCAGTCTCCTTATAACAATTTAGTTATTTCGCTTAAATTGTTCATTTTTCAATTTAGTTCAAAATCATGGTGATTAGTATAATACAACGAACTAGGTGCTACGACCATAAATCATTTTAATCGCCTTGCAATGAATGCTCCAGTGTTTTACATGCTGGGAATGGGTACCAGAGTATGATTGAGTGTGAGATGTAGTTTAGTATTTTAGCAACAAGGCTCCATTCTCACGTGAAGTCGACTAGAACATTTGATTTGATTTTTTTTAAAACATCTAATTCCAGTGAACTTTGCATTTTCCAAAGATAATGTTCAGTGCTAAGACTGAAATTAGATTTTCACCAATTAGCAGGTCACACATTGTCTGACCTGTTGAGTTATGCCAGCTTTTTGTGTCTATCTTTGGTTTAAATCAGCATCTGCTGTTTCATTTCGGAGTCACGTGAGTGACTTCGTGAAGAACCCGCCAGCACGCATGCGCGACATATCGTCGCAACGCATTGCTGCCGACGGCTGGCGGTGGGGTGCGCTCCCCGCCAGCCCTTCATAAGGAACCACCTGGGTGAGTGATACTAACCTTCAGATGGTTCGTCCTTGTTGTCTGTTCTCTTTCAGCAAGGACGTGGTTGGGAGTACGAAGAAAATGTCTGGTCGAAGTCGTCGGCCATCTGTCCCGGCGCCCTCATTATCAACTACACCTGGGGCCGGGCGAAAGGCGGGGAAACCGGTGCATCCTGTTTCTACAGGTCGGGACCCGCTAACTCACCACAGCTCCGGGGAGGAGTTCGTGGAGGAGGACAGCGGGGTGCCACCAGAGCAGGTGGACCCTGCTGCAGCATTCAGGTCGCCAGCGGGCCCATTGGCGACCTTGGGGAAGGGGTCGCGTGCAGCTGCACGGCCCCCCTCCACTAGCCCTCCGAGGAAGGGCAGGGGAGGAGCCCGTAAGCCTAACCCTTCATGGGCTACGGCATCACCTGCCGCCGAGTTGCGGTCTGGTGCAACGGCGGGACCCAGGTCTCTGGTGAGGTCTAGCATCCAACTCCCAAACCCCGACGCCGGGACGGGGGGCTTGGGTACGGTCCCGCCTCGATTGCCGAGTCCCCCATGGATGGGAGGACGAGACCATGCGTCGGCATCGTCCACGATGTGGGCAGCCGGCAAGCCCGCGCGGGCGTCGGATCTCCATACTTCTGCTGGAGCCGACTCCCAGCCGCTTTTGCCCTTCATGGCAGCGGCTTCCGCTCCCGCTAAACGGAGGCGGTTGAACACATCTCCCGCGCGGGAATCGCGCGGTTTCGCTTCGGCGGCTGGCAGCGACAATTACCGGCAACGAGATCACCTCGACGAGGTGCGGGCCGATGACAGGAGCCCCGGCAATCTTTCTGAGCCGGAGGACTCCGACCACCCGAGTGTTCAGGGTGGCGGGCGTATTGACCGGATGGAGCGGCTACTGGAGCTTCTGCTGCACAATCAACAGCAGCAAGCGTCGAGCATCGACAGGCACAGGGCCGTCTCACCAGCCTCATCACCAGTTTCGAACAGCCGGAAGAGGAAGGGTTTGTTGACCCTACACCAGCTCCGTCGGAGCCGCCGCCGGAAGACCTTCTCGATGTGGCGGCGAAGTTCGCTGCCCCACTCACTACTGGGCTTCCTCTAAACCCCAAGCTGGCTGCCACGGTGGACTTCCTCACAAACCATCAGCTCCAGGAGGAAGTCCTCTCTCAGGCTATCCATCGCCACAAACCTCCGTCTAACTGCAATGCCCTTAATGTGCCTGTGGTCAATACGCCCATATGAGGCAACATCGGCGTGGCTATCCGTCATCAGGAGCTGAAGCTCCAGCGGATTCTGAAACTTCTCACGGCCGGTATTACCGCCTTTGCGCGGTCGGTCGATGGGGAAGATCTTAATCTAGACCAGGAGGATGCATTGGCGCTGTTATGTGCCACCCAACATGAGATCAATGCCTTTCGCAAACACAGCATCCGCCCGTCGCTCAACCCAAAGTTTGCTGGGTTGTGCAAACCACCACCGCCACCGCCGCCCCGACAGCTCTTCGGAGAAGACCTCCCGAAGAGGGTCAAAGAGCTCGATGAGGTAGCCAAGACGGTGGGACTCATGCGGTCACAGATCGCCCCCAGGCCGTCGGCCCCGAAAGCTCCACCTGCTCGGCCACGAGGCTCGGTCGCTACAGCAACCAGACCATATACTACAGTGCCACATCGCTATCAACAGGGCCAGCAGCAACGGTCTTTTTTGGGGTCAGGACCGCAGCGGCCCCAGTGGAAAATGAAGCCACCCCAATATCAGCCCAACCCAACACCTCCGCGACCAACCAAACATGTCAAGGACCGCCGGTGACCATGGAGGTGAGGCGGTCTGGTTTCCTTTTCTCTGTTCCTTTAACGTCACATGTTGGTGGGCGACTCCGTTTCTTTTCTGAGGTATGGGGGACTGTTACTTCAGATTAGTTTATTTTGCAAAATATTCGGGGTCATACTATTGAGTTTATTAACGGGGACATTCCTCCATCCCAGCATATGCCTAATCGGAAGTTTACGTTGTCTGCCGTTGAACAGGCAGCAGGCTCAGCTGAAATTTTACGATTAGAACAAAAAGGCGTGATAGAAAAAACTATGCACGAGCATATTGAATTTGTCTCCAATATCTTCACTAGACCAAAAAAGGATGGAGGTTGTCGAGTGATTATTGATCTGACCCAGCTGAATACTTTTGTAACATACACCCATTTTAAAATGGACACTTTTGAGACAGCCAAATCGCTGATTTCGCATGGCTGCTTTATGGCATGCATTGATTTAAAAGATGCGTACTATTCTGTATCCATTCGGAAACGTCACCGGAAGTTTTTTGAAGTTTGTTTGGATGGGTCAGCTCTGGCAATACAGGGCTTTGCCAAATGGGCTTACTACAGCCCCTAGACTATTTACTAAATTGCTCAAGCCTATTATGGCCCAATTAAGAAAGCAGCAGCATATTGTAATGGCCTATTTGGATGATATCCTGATTATTGGCTAAACCCTGGAGGCAGCTGAACGAGCAGTTTCGGCCACTGTCGCAATTTTTCAGCGGCTGGGGTTTATTGTCCATCCAGACAAGTCAAAGTTCTACCCTTCCCAGGTTATGGATTATCTGGGGTTCACGGTGGATTCCAATCGTATGAGGGCCACCTTACCAACTAACAAGGTTGGGGATGTCACCCAAGCATGTCAGGATCTAGCCTGCGCCAGTATACCATCAATTAGGCAAACAGCTAAGGTGATTGGCAAAATCGTAGCATTGTTTCCAGCAGCCCAATACGGGCCTTTGCATTATCAAAATTTGCAAAGAGCCAAGATTGCCACGTTAAAACAGAACGCCGGTCATTTCGACAGACCAATGCGGCTGCCTCCTAAAGCTAAGGTTGAGCTACAATGGTGGGTGCGCAATATTGGTAGCTCATTCAAACCCATTATTGTGCCCAATCCGATGGTATACTTGCAAACCGACGCAATCTCCCAGGGCTGGGGAGCTACGGATAACTGCTCTAGTTGTGTGGGCAGGTGGGACACCCTTGAATCTAGCATGTTGCTATCACAAGGGATAAACTATTTGGAGCTGCTTGCAGCATTTCACGGACTTCGGGCTTATTGTTCCAATCTCATTGGGGCTCATGTCCGTATCCAAATAGACAATACCACGGCGGTGGCATGTTTAAACCATATGGGCGGTACCAGGTCGATTTCATGTGATAAATTGGCTAATACAATTTGGCTCTGGTGTGTTGATAGGGATATTTGGATTTCAGCTACCTATTTGCCAGGTAGGCTTAATACTGTGGCGGACACCAGGTCACGCAAGTTTAATGACAATATCGAATGGATGTTGCATCCTCAAATGTTTGCCAAAATTGCAGCCAAATTTGGTCAACCGGATATCGACCTTTTTGCGTCACGGTTGAACCATCAGGTACCAACATACGTTTCATGGGAACCAGATCCTGGGGCATTAGCGATGGATGCATTCTCGCTAGACTGGGGGAAGTGGTTTTTCTACGCATTCCCCCCGTTTTGCCTCATCAGTCGGGTATTGCAAAAAATCAAGATGGATGCCGCTCGGGGCATTCTTATTATACCCGACTGGCCCACGCAGCCTTGGTATCCGGTGGTCTTTGACATGATCAGTCAACCCTGGGTCCCTTTAGAGGGTTGCCCGCAATTGGTTACTCACCCTGTGTCAGGTGAGCCACATCCCTGCCATAGCTATTTACATTTACTGGCTTGCAGGTTCTAACCAGGCCATTGCTGCAGTATGGCCTCTCCACCCGAACTATGAACACCATAGGGGCATCATGCCGAGAGTCGACCAGGCGAAGATACCTCTCCCACATCGCCAAATGGGAAGCCTACTGCAGCCGCTCTCGCATCACCTATGACGATGTCTCCATAGCCGACGTCCTGGAATTCCTCACGGGGTTGCACCACGATGAACACTTAAGTTACAGTGCCATCAACAGTGCCAGGAGTGTGCTGTCATTCTACCTCAAGATTGAGGTAGGATCCAACAGGCTAGTGTCCAGACTTATGCGGGGAATATTCAACATGAATCCGCCTACACCACGGTATAACATCACCTGGGATGTCAGGGATGTACTAACCCTGCTCAGGACGTGGTCACCCATGGAAGGGTTACAGCTGGACAAACTCACCATGAAACTGGTGATGTTACTAGCGCTGACTTCAGCACAGCGGGTGCAGACGCTCCATAAACTCCGTATTGACAGGATGACGTCTACCCCTGGAGAAGTAGTCTTCTTTGTTGATGAGCTACTTAAGCAGCATAGACCTGGGTGCACAGGGCTGCAGCTGAAGTTCCCGGCATACCCCGCAGATGCTCGGCTATGTTTAGCCACTCATATCCGTTACTATGTCAAAGTGACGAGAAGCATCAGAGGAATGGAGCAATACCTGCTTGTCACTCACAAAAGACCTCACCATCGAGTGACAGTCCAGACGATATCCAGGTGGCTCCGGATCGTCTTGGGTAAGTCAGGTATTGACACTAATGTGTTCAAGTCTCACTCCACCAGGGCTGCATCAACATCGGCGGCGAGGGTCATGGAGGTGCCCATGGACCATATTCTCGCCACAGCAGGATGGGCGAATGAAGCTGTGTTCCAGCGATTCTATAATAAGCCTGTTGCTACAGTTCGCGGAGGCCGTGCTGAACGCAGGGCAAGATCGTGGGGATGTCCCCGAATAAGGGGGTTTTGCTGTGTTGTTAATAAATATTCTTTTGTTTTTCAGTATAACCTGGTTTTCAGCAACTTGTTTACTCCCATCCATCCTCGCTAGTGGTGTGTCAGCATGGACGTGATCCAGGGCGTGTAATCACAGAAGCTTTGAAGTCTTCACGAAGTCACTCACGTGACTCCGAAATGAAATAGTAAGATTGAACGAGAACTTACCAGTTCGAAGGTTGATCTTTATTTCATGAGGAGTTGCGGTGAGGGATTTTGTGCCCTCCGCTCCCAACCCTCGATCATACTCAACTGGTAATTAGAGTCTCTTCAATCTTACTATGCTAAGTCATTTCTGTTGTTGGTTTCTGTGATTCCACACCGCTACTTTGAAGAATGTCGCGCATGCGTGCTGGCGGGTTCTTCACGAAATCCCTCACCGCAACTCCTCATGAAATAAAGATCAACCTTCGAACTGGTAAGTTCTCGTTCAATCTTACTATTCCTTCTTACACAGTTTCCAATTGATTTTCCTCAATAAGCCTGTGTCTTTTACATGGCAACTCTGTGGCACAGAAATGTGTTTCTGAAACAACTGGGATGGCAGAAAGGTTGGGCTACTCTAAAAATAGGGTTGCATGTAGTTCCAAGCTGTTATAGTTGATATTTGTACCAGTTGCACATCGGCAAGTCATTGAACAGTATATCTATCTCCACAAAGCCAAATAGCACAATTTTAGTGAAAAACACTTCTATAAACCTTGCATAGTATATAACAAATGTTATGTTTGATAGTTTGCAAATATCCATCTAATTTCAATAGGTTTAGGTTATTGCCATTTGTACTGAAATACAGTCAATAGCTCTGGTCTGCATGCTATCCAATCAGATCAGATAATACTATACACACATACAATCAAGTCAAACTCAAATATAATAGGTAGAGCAAAGGGAAAGATGCAGAGTGCAGAATGTACTTCTCAGCATTGTAGAGCATCAGTTCCATAGTCAAAGTACAATGTCTGAAACGGGGTAGAGGTGAATCAGACTGTGTCCTAGTTTATGGTAGGACCATGACAAAGCCTGATAACAGAGGGGAAGAACCTGTTCCCAAGTCTGGTGGGGAGTGCTTTCAAGTTCTCTATCTTCAACCCGATGGGAGCGGGTGGTAGAAGGAATGACTGTGCTTTGACAATTCTTTATTCCACAGGCCTAAGTTAACATATGGCATCAAACTATTTTGTTTTATACATGAATGTTTTTTTAAAATGTTAAAACCTTTATAGGTACAATGGTAATGTATTAATTCTCTATCCTTTCTCTTTGAAAAACCCTATGAATATAGATTAAAATGAAAGGACAATACGAAGCACAAATATGATCCATTAAAAAAAGATTGCTGACAAGGTTGAATGCTGACTGTGTGAGTCATTTGCAACTTTAGATAGCAGAGAATTTTAGGAAATGGTAATGGTATTATTTACAGCCCTACTGTTGAGAAGGGATTCAGTTCATAACTCTGTCCTTCTTAATCTTCTCATTTAATGTATATATTTCTGTAATATTTGGCACCGGTTAGTAACTGGAAATGCCTTACAAACATTAGTGAAGACAGATCCCAAGAAATTACAATATAAAAATAGATCTGATCCATGGAGTTGAATAAATCATGTATGATTTATTTAATAGTCATGTTACTCAGCAATCTGCATATCTAGTGAGTCATGTCAAACAGAAATATTCGCCGGAGTGAATGGATGTGTAATACATGATGGCCACTGACACATTTAATAATGAAGTCTATTGTATATTCCTGATGCATCAGTGTTCTGCTTAGCACTTGGTACACCAGGTTTATTGATGAGAACTGCAAGGTGGGAAAATTGTCCACAGATAATTTCACTAATTATTGCTGCAGACTTCACCCAAAAGCTCCAGGAACTTGGTGTTGGCTAGGTGTGTTTTACTGTGCTGAAATATGTAATCTGAGCTCCACATTATTACATGCCATCACTTCAAATGTTATGATTTTTACATAGTACAGTTACAGAAGCACTAAAGCTGTCAGGTTTGTGGAAGCTTTGATAAAGTGCGTGTCCACCTACTGTGCATATCATTCTGGGAGGCATTTCCCTTTGCAACCCATAGGGGCAGGACAAGGGCATCAAAGCCCACAAGCCTGCTCCATCGTTCAATAGCATCATGGCTGATCCATGCTGGTCTTACTCCATTTTTGATCCCCATAACCCTCAGTAGTTTGATCTTTCACATAAGAGGGAATCTTATTGAAACAAATGATTATTAAGGGTTTGAACATGTTAGAGGCATGTTCAAACCCTTGTTGGGAGAGTCCAGAACCAGGAGCCACAGTTTAAGAATAAGGGGTAAACCATTTAGAACGGAGACACGGAAACATTTTTTCTCACAACGAGTGGTGAGTCTGTGGAATTCTCTGCCTCAGAGGGTGGTGGAGGCCGGTTCTCTGGATAGCTCAGAGAGCTCGGAAAAATGCTGAAAAGCAGGACTTCCAGGGTTGTTATCTCCGGTTTGCTTCCAGTTCCTCGTGCTGGCGAGAGCAGGAACAGGGAGATATGGGACCTGAATGTGTGGCTGAGGAACTGGTGCAGGGGGCAGGGATTTAGATTCTTAGATCACTGGGATTTTTTTTTTTATAGTAAGGGGGAACTGTACAAAAGGGACGGATTGCATCTTAACAGGTGGGGGACCAGCATTCTGGCCGGCAGGTTTGCCACTGCTACACGGATGGTTTTAAACTGAATAAGGGGGGTGGGGTATCAAATGGGATAGTCGAGGACGGAGTTAGAGGGAAAGAGAGTAAAGCGATGGTTAATGACCCCAGAATTAACGGGGAAGAAAGCTCACAAAGGGATAGGAGAGTATGGCCAAGTGTAATAGGGATCGATGTGAAAGGGGCCACTTGTCAACATAATTGTATAAGGAGTAAGAGTGTTGTAAAAACAAGCCTGAAGGCTTTGTGTCTCAATGCGAGGAGCATTCGTAATAAGGTGGATGAGTTGAAGGTGCAGATAGCGATTAATGACTATGCTATAGTTGGAATCACGGAGACTTGGCTCCAGGATGACCAAGGCTGGGAGCTGAACATCCAGGGATATTCAATATTCAGGAGGGATAGACGAAAAGGAAAAGGAGGTGGGGTAGCGTTGCTGGTGAGAGAGGAGATTAATGCAATAGAAAGGAAGGACATTAGCGTGGAGGATGTGGAATCGATATGGGTAGAGCTGCGAAACTCTAAGGGGCAGAAAACGCTAGTGGGAACTGTGTACAGGCCACCTAACAGTAGTATTGGAGTTGGGGATGGCATCAAACAGGAAATTAGAAATGCGTGCAACAAGGGTAACACGGTTATAATGGGTGACTTCAATCTGCATGTAGATTGGGTGAATCAAATTGGCAGGGGTGCTGAGGAAGAGGATTTCCTGGAATGTATGCGGGATAGTTTTCTCAACCAACATGTGGAGGAACCAACGAGAGAGCAGGCTATTCTAGACTGGGTATTGAGTAATGAGGAAGGGTTAGTTAGCAGTCTTGTTGTGCGTGGCCCCTTGGGCAAGAGTGACCATAATATGGTTGAGTTCTTCATTAGGATGGAGAGTGACAAAATTAAGTCAGAAACAAGGGTTCTGAACTTGAACAAAGGTAACTTTGAAGGTATGAGATGTGAATTGGCCAAGATAGACTGGCAGGTGATTCTTAAAGGGTTGACAGTGGATGTGCAATGGAAGGTATTTAAAGACTGCATGGATGAAGTACAAAAGTTGTTCATACCAGTTTGGCAAAAGAATAAATTGGGGAAGGTGGTGCATCCATGGATAACAAGGGAAATCAGGGATAGTATAAAAACAAAAGATGAGGCATACAAATTTGCCAGAAAAAGCAGCCTACCGGAGGACTGGGAGAAATTCAGAATCCAGCAGAGGAGGACAAAGGGCTTAATTAGGAAAGGGAAAATAGATTATGAAAGGAAACTGGCAGGGAACATAAAAACTGACTGCAAAAGATTTTATAGATATGTAAAGAGAAAGAGACTAGTTAAAACAAATGTTGGTCCCTTGCAGTCAGAAACAGGTGAATTGATCATGGGGAACAAGGACATGGCAGACCAATTGAATAACTACTTTGGTTCTGTCTTCACTAAGGAAGACATAAATAATCTGCCGGAAATAGCAGTGGAACGGGGGTCAAATAAGATGGAGGAACTGAGTGAAATCCAGGTTAGCCGGGAGGTGGTGTTGGGTAAATTGAACGGATTGAAGGCCGATAAATCCCCAGGGCCAGATAGTCTGCATCCCAGAGTACTCAAGGAGGTAGCCACAGAAATAGTGGATGCATTAGTGATAATTTTTCAAAATTCCTTAGATTCTGGAGTAGTTCCTGAGGATTGGAGGGTAGCTAATGTAACCCCACTTTTTAAAAAAGGAGGGAGAGAGAAAGCGGGGAATTACAGACCAGTTAGTCTAACATCGGTAGTGGGGAAACTGCTAGAGTCAGTTATTAAAGATGGGATAGCAGCGCATTTGGAAAGTGGTGAAATCATTGGACAAAGTCAGCATGGATTTACGAAAGGTAAATCATGTCTGACAAATCTGATAGAATTTTTCGAGGATGTAACTAGTAGAGTGGATAAGGGAGAACCAGTGGATGTGTTATATCTAGACTTTCAGAAGGCTTTCGACAAGGTCCCGCATAAGAGATTAGCATACAAACTTAAAGCACACGGTATTGGGGGTTCAGTATTGATGTGGATAGAGAACTGGCTAGCAGACAGGAGGCAAAGGGTAGGAGTAAACGGGTCCTTTTCAGAATGGCAGGCAGTGACTAGTGGGGTGCCGCAAGGCTCAGTGCTGGGACCCCAGCTATTTACAATATATATTAATGATTTGGACGAGGGAATTCAATGCAACATCTCCAAATTTGCAGATGATACCAAGCTGGGGGGTATAGTTAGGTGTGAGGAGGATGCTTGGAGGCTGCAGGGTGATTTGGATAGGCTGAGTGAATGGGCAGATGCATGGCAGATGCAGTACAATGTGGATAAATGTGAGGTTATCCACTTTGGTGGCAAAAACATGAGGGTAGACTATTATCTGAATGGTGGCAGATTAGGTAAGGGGGAGATGCAACGAGACCTGGGTGTCATGGTACACCAGTCATTGAAAGTAGGCATGCAGGTGCAGCAGGCAGTGAAGAAAGCAAATGGTATGTTAGCATTCATAGCGAAAGGATTTGAGTATAGGAGCAGGGAGGTTCTACTGCAGTTGTACAGGGTTTTGGTGAGGCCACACCTGGAGTACTGCGTACAGTTTTGGTCTCCAAATCTGAGGAAAGACATCCTTGCCATAGAGGGGGTACAGAGAAGATTCACCAGACTGATTCCTGGGATGTCAGGACTTTCATATGAGGAAAGATTGGATAGACTCGGTTTGTACTCGATGGAATTTAGAAGATTGAGGGGGGATCTTATAGAAACCTACAAAATTCTTAAGGGGTTGGACAAGCTAGATGCTGGAAGATTGTTCCCGATGTTGGGGGAGTCCAGAACAAGGGGTCACAGTCTAAGGATAAGGGGGAATTCCTTTAGGACCGAAATGAGGAAAACATTCTTTACACAGAGAGTGGTGAGTCTGTGGAATTCTCTGCCACAGAAGGTAGTTGAGGCCAGTTCATTGGCTATATTTAAGAGGGCGTTAGATGTGGCACTTGTGGCTAAAGGGATCAGGGGGTATGGAGAGAAGGCAGGTACGGGATACTGAGTTGGATGATCAGCCATGATCACATTGAATGGCGGTGCAGGCTCGAAGGGCCGAATGGCCTACTCCTGCACCTATTTTCTATGTTTCTATGTTTCTATACTTTCAAGAGCGAGCTCTTAAAGATAGTGGAGTCGGGGGATATGGAGAGAAGGCAGGAACGGGGTACTGACTGTGGATGATCAGCCATGATCACATTGAATGGCGGTGCTGGCTTGAAGGGCTGAATGGCCTACTCCTCCCTATTGTGTATTATCTATTAAAATGTATGTCATGTTACCCCTGCTACTCTCAGGGGCAGGAAGTTCTGGAGAGTCACTAGCCTCTGAGAGAACACAGAACATGGAACATTCAGTACAGCACAGGAACAGGCTTGGATAGAGTGGATGTGGAGAGGATGTTTCCACTAGTGTGAGATTCTAGGACTAGAGGCCATAGCCTCAAGAAGTAAAGGGCGTTCCTTTAGGAAGGAGATGAGAAAGAATTTCTTTAGTGAGAGGGTAGTGAATCTGTGGAATTCTTGCCGCAGAAGGCGGTGGAGTCCAAGTCAATGGATATTTTTAAAGCAGAGATAAATAGATTCTTGATTAATATGGGTATCAGGAGTTGTGGGGAGAATGCAGGAGAATTGGTTGGGAGGGAGAGACAGATCAGCCATGATTAAATGGCAGAGTAGATTTGATGGGCCGAATGGCCTAATTCTGCTCATATTACTTATGACGTTATGACCTTATGAACAGACCTTTTGGCCCATAGTGTTGGGGCCAAACATGATGCCACGACCAATTGTAATCTGCCTGCAGATAATCCATATCCTTCCATATCCAAAAGACTCTTAAATGTCATGACGGTATCTGCCTTCACCACTAGTGTATTTCAGGCACCCACCACCCTGTAAAAACACTTACTCCACACATTTCCTTTAACTTTGCTACACTCACCTTAAAACTATGCCCTTCATATTTAATATTTCAATCCTGGGAAAAAAAATAATTACTCTCTACCTTATTTACACCTTTTTTACTTGTGTTATATGCTTGGAATGATTGTATGCTGGAAGAAGCAATGAATGTAGGAAGGGCAGCGAATGTACTCTCAACATGTGACAAGTCTCCTTTACCGAACATGGGTTGGCAATGCCACTACTAACTGAGCTGGCTGAGCCCTGTAGGATGGAGCTCCCAGGCAGAGTCTGCAGCAGATCATGAAGAATGAAGTAACATGAAGATTAAAATACTTATCCTCACCAATCTATCAGTTTCAGTTGCATCTGCCACAGGGAAGAAATTTCCCCACACTTCAGTTTTAAATGACCAGTCCTTTATTTTCTAGCTGTGTCTCCTTATTCATGACTCATCCAATCATGAGAACATCTCAACGTCTATCCTGTAGGATGGAACTGTAGATGCTGGTGTAAATCAAAGTTAGACACAAAAAGCTGGAGTAACTCAGCGGGACATACAGTATCTCCGGATGAAGGAATGGGTGACGCTTTGGGTCGTGACCCTTCAGGCTAGTTTGAAGAAGGGTAACGACCTGAAACATCACCCATTCCTTCTCTCCAGAGATGCTGCCTGTCCCGCTGAGTTACTCCAGCTTTTTGTGCTTATCTTCAACATCTACCCTTTCAAACCTTATATGTTTGAAAAAGGTCAGCCCTCATTCTTCTAAACTCGAAGAAGTACAGATACAAACTGACTGGCCTCACTATTCCTTCTTAACTGCCTACTAACTAGTTGTAAATTAGGTTTAGGTTTATTATTGTCACATGTACAGTGAAAAGCTTTTCTTTCCATGCTATCCAGTCAAATCAGACAATATTATACACAAATACAATCAAAACATACACAAGTACAATGGGTAGAGCAAAGAGAAAAATCCCAGAGAGCAGAATATAGGTTTCGACATTGTAACATTACAGTTTTAGAAAAAAAGTCCAATGTTCACAATAACATAAGTTGTTCAGGTGCAATGGAAACTGTCTTGTTTTCACTCATTTTTCTTTCCTCTTTCCTTTCACCTGAAGCTGTAACTTGTGTGGCTATAGTTTTCTTTCAGTTAAGTTTAGTTTAAAGATACAGCATGGAAACAGGCCATTTGGCCCACCAAGTCCATGCTAGCCATATCCCTCTTTTGCATCCACTCCCCGCATACTCAGGGTAATTTGCAGAGGCTAATTAACCTACAGACTCACGTGTCTTTGGGATGTGAAAGGATACCGGAGCACCCGGAGGAAAACCCACACGTCACAGGGAGAACAGAATTTGTACGTTCTCCCCGTGACCTGCGTGGGATTTCTCTGGGAAGCTCTGGTTTCCTCCCACACTCTAAAGACCTAACGGTTTGGAGGCTAATTGGCTTGATATAAATATTAATGTCCCCATTGTGTGTAGGATAGAATATGTGTGTGGGGATCACTTGTTGAGGCGGACTTGGTGGGCCAAAAGGCTTGTTTCCTCACTGTATCTCTAAAGTAAACCAAACAAGAAAACTCCACATAGAAAGCACCCGAGATCAAGATTTAATGTGGGACTCTGCGAGGCAGCAGCTCTACCAGCTGTGTCACTGTGCCGCCCCATCAGGTATGTCAGCCACAGAACATTTTTGAACATGTGGGCTTGATATGGTTGATTGTATAGTCTATTCCACCCATGCAGCCTATCACAACTCATCTCTCATCTCTGTTTATTCAATCCCTAACCACACACAATTGTGATTATGATTGGTAGCATGAACAATGAATACAGACTGATTTGGCACTTTCATTTTAAGCCATAGAAACACAAATTAGAGAATGAAACTAGACTGAACTAAATATAACTGAATTTTGAAAGCAGAGCAAAATATGTAAAGCAGAGCATTTAACAGCACCAGACCTGTACTAGCTGGAGTTTAGAAGGCTGAGAGGATCCTCAGGGTGATGGTTAGGGTGGGGAAGGGACAGAGAGAGAGGAAATTCAAGGATTACTTGAAATTAGAAAATCAATATTCATGCTGCGGGGTTGTAAACTGCTCAAGCATATATGAGGTGCTGTTCCTCCAATTTGCGGTCCTTCTCTGACAGTGGAGGAGGCCCACGACTTACAGATCAGTATGGGAATGGATAGGAAAGTTTTTTTAAATGTAGCAATCAGAGATTGCGTAGACCATGGCAGACCAAGCGTAGGTGTTCACCTTAATAACATATAAGAGTTCACATCAAGAACAACGGATACAGTAGGTAGGAGGAGGGACAAGTGAACCACTTTGCAGATTTGCAGATTCTTTTCATCATCCCAATGGTAAATTCTATTAACTCAAACAAATGACAGAAATATTAAAAGCCTGCTGGAAAAATAATTGGTGAAATACATTTTTGTCAGCTGTCAACATTAAAACTAACATCACAAAATAATCTGGCTTTCTGATCTCTTGTCTTTAATGATGTTCTAGTAATTTCCACATGATTTATCTTCTGAAGCTACTACTAATAATAAAATAAAACAAATTAAAAACTAGTTGTTGCTCCTGGCTTAGTAATGTTTTCATCACTGAATCATTTTAAAAACTTACACCCCATTCATGGGTCATAATCGAGCCTCACTCCTTTAGTACCCCTTTAAGAGAGTGTTAGAATTGGGCGCCAGGTGCCACTGCAGTAGAGTTACTGCCTTACAGCACCACAGACCCATTGTCAATCCTGACAATGGGTGCTGTCTGTACAGGGTTTGTAGGTTCTCCTCGTGACCTGCATGGGTTTTCTCCGGTAGCTCCGGATTCCTCCCTCTAAAAACAGATAGCTTCATAGGCTAATTGGCTTAGTATAAATGCTAAATATTCACCGAACTTCACAGCTGTGTATCTCTGGCTTATTAAAAGTTGTCTGGCTTCTTAAAAGTGTCTCCACTCCTTCTCTCCCCACTTCTCCCCCACCTCTTCCCCCACTGCTCCCCCCTCTTTTAAAGGACTTACTGTACACTGTGCTAGCCGTCTTAACCTTCCTGTTCTTCGCGGTGTGTGTCTGTATCACCTTGGCTTTGCACCATGAATTTCAGACAGCGCACCCCTGCTTCAAGGGCCTGTCCCACTTTTCAGTAGACTGCCGGCGACTGTCAAGTTCCCGACAGTCGCAGTTCCAGGTTTTTCAGGCGACTGTCGGGAACTTGACAGTCACCGGCAGTCTACTGAAAAGTGGCACAGGCCCTTGAAGCAGGGGTGCGCTGTCTGAAATTCATGGTGCAAAGTCAAGGTTATACAGACACACGCCGCGAAGAACAGGAAGGTTAAGACGGCTTGCACAGTGTACAGTAAGTCCTTTAAAAGGGAGGAGGGGAGAGAAGGAGTGGAGACACTTTTAAGAAGCCAGACAACTTTTAACAGGCAACTAGCTTCCAAGATGGCGCTTGCCTGTGGCAACTCTTGCGGAGCACCAGAACAGAAAAGGTTCACCTACAACATCTATCAACTCACCTGGATCAGGAAAATGGCAGTAATCGGTGCTGTTTCAGACAAGTTGCTTGGGCAGCTGAAAGCGCTGGCAATTTCACGATCTCCCGCAGCTGCGGGAGCCCCGGACTTTAAACTTTCCCACGCTGGCTGTGAAACTCCTGACCCGACTGAAGATCCCAGGTACGACACCTGGAAACCCCGGAATAACCTTCAGAACAGACGGGCTGGATCTCCCAGAAACAATGAAGCTGGAGCTGCTGACTTTGGGGGAACCCCCGTTCATTACAGAGCTGGAGCTGCCGTCTGTGAGGGAATTCCTGTTCCAGCGCAGGTCCGCAGAAACACCAGGTGCAGTAAACTCAGTACCAGGAAACAACAAAGGGGAAGCCTCCATTGTGTCCGGAAACATGGCCAACAGGCAGGACTTCAGGTCAGAATGAAGCACAGGGGACTTTGGCCCCCTCTCCCTACTAAAACAAAAACTCTGTGTTTTGTTTCACATAGGCATGGCTCACCCCCAGCTCCCCAGACTCAGTGGTCCAGCCTGAAGGGTTCTCCATCCACTGTATGGACCATACACTGGCATCTGGGAAAGGGAGAGCAGGGGGCGTCTACCTCATGGTCAACTCTGCGTGGTGCTCAGATGTGGCAGTCCTGTCCAACTCCTGCTCTCCACACCTCGAACATCTGGCGGTGAAGTGCCGCCCCTTCTAACTTCCAAGGGAATTCACCTCCATCATCCCACCCCAGGCAGACGTCCGCCTGGCACTAGAGGAGCTGCACCTCGTGGTCAACAAACACCAGACGTCTTACCCCAAGGCATTTACGACCATTGCTGGGGACTTCAATAAGGCAAACCTAAAGAAATCACTCCCCAACTTCCACCAACATGTCTCCTGCTGCACCAGACGACCAAACACCCTCGACCACTGCTACACCACCATCAAGAATGCCTATCGCTGTAACACTCGCCCTCAATTCGGTAAATCTGACCATACCGCGGTGCTGCTTCTTCCTGCCTACTGGCAGCAATTGAAGAGCGCACCCCCAGAAGTGAGGACTGTACAGAGCTGGTCGGGGGGGGGGGGCGACAGAGGAACAACTCCAGCGCTATTTGGAGTCTGCAGACTGGGCAATGTTCAAGGACTCGGCAACGGACTTGAACGAATACGCCACAGTCATTTTAGCCTTATATTTCTTATAGAAATGCGTGGATCTTATGGGTAAAACAATTATATGACAGGCCCACTGCTAGAATATTAACTAATAACATGTTGACTCCGAAATTTCAATTATCTAGGGGCAAAAGACAGGGATGCTCACCATCACCTCTGCTATTTGCTCTTGTAATAGAACCTCTAGCTGAAAGTATTAGAACACATCTGAATATCCATGGTTATAATACAAAATACTCAAATAACAAAATATCATTATACGCAGATGATGTACTACTGTGTATTACAAAATCACAAATCAGTATACCAAATATAATCAATCTAATAGAGGAATTTGGATCCTTTTCAGGATACAGAATAAATTGGAATAAAAGTGAAATTATGACGATAAAACCTCAAGACTCGACACACCTGTTAAAATTCCCTTTTAAAATTGCTACAGAAAATTTAAATACTTGGGAATCAAAATGACCATAAAATATAAATCTTTATTTAATGCAAACTATATGCCCCTACTTACTAAATTAAACGCCATGATTAAATTTTGGAAAACTCTTCCGATGTCTTTAATAGGCCGAATAAATGCTATAAAAATGATCTTCCTACCACAAATTTTATATTTAGTCCAATCAATACCAATATATTACCTAATTTTTTTTTTTTTAAACTGGATTCTGATATCACAAATTTTATATGGGACTAATAAATCCCATATAATTCAAAGAAGACATTTGTGCAAACCTAAACAATTTGGTGGATTAACACTCCCTAATTTTTTGTATTATTACTGGGCAGCAAATTGGACAATTCTGCCCAATGGGTGGATTGGATAGTAATGGAGAGGGAGGATTGCTCCCCTTTTAATATAGGAGCAATCCTTCTCTCACCAATAAAACTGAATAATACAATAGATAGTAAAAATCCAATTATTCATAGTACTATTAGAATTCGGAAACAAAAAAAATTAACCCTTAAATTAAGAATTTTTTCCCTTCTCTCCCCCATAGTTAATAATCCGTCGTTTAAACCTTCCACTATTGATAAATCATTTACACATTGGGAAAGAATAGGAATTAAAACGTTTTGAGACATATATGAAAATGGAATTTTTTTATCATTCCAACAACTACAACTTAAATACAATCTGAGAAGTAATCAATATTTTCAAATCTGTGATTATTTGAAAAAATATACACAAGAATACCAACATTTGACTCCAGGCCTATTAGGCGAAGCTATGAATAGAAAGGCGGCCTCAACTAATTTAATATCATATTTGTATAATATCATCCTAAATATAGAAATACCATCATCTGATAGAATTAGAAGAGATTGGGAACAAGAACCAGCTATAAAAATCAAAGAGAGTTGGGATAAACTCATGCTATATGTGTACAAATGCTCGATCAATGAAAGACATTTTCTAATCCAATTTATAACCCTGGAGAGATTATATTATTTGAGGACTAAAATAAGTAAATTCTTTCCAAATGTCACCCCCATTTGTGATAAATGTCTATTTCAAGAAGCAACTATAGCACATTCCTTTATTTTTTGCATAAAAATCCAAATATTTTGGAATTAAATCTTTGAAATTTTAACAAAATTATTTAAAATAAATCTGAAACCGAATGCAGAATTGATTATTTTTGGAACAATGGAAGTCAGCTTTGAGCTGACTTTGTTCCAAAAGAGCTTCCTTAATTATGGCTTAATAATGGCAAAAAAACTTATACTTAAATTTTGGATAAACGCTCCCACACCAACCGTAAAAATGCGGATTTCAAATATGTCCAAAATGTTACATCTCGAAGATATGAGATTCGTCCTAGCAGGCAAATCATACCATTTCCAAAAGATTTGGTCTCCATTTATCGACTTATTACAAGCATAGAGTGCAACATAACTTTGAAAATAAATGGTTTCAGGGCCTGGTGAGGGGTGTGTAAAGATACAAAGTAGGTACATCCCTTTTATCTTATTTTACTTTCTTATATTTTCTTTTTTCTGTTTTTCTCTTTCCTTTTTTTTGTTTTTTTTAATTCTTTCTCGTGTTCTACGTTTCTACGGGTTCTTCCTTATCACTTATGCACTTACTCTTATCTAACTTTCTCTATTTTTCGTCTTCTTAAAGTTTAAAACAAGAAGTGGTACACAAAATGTATTATGTTATTTTTGGCTTATACTACTGTAATGTACGTTACTTCTAATAAATAAAATTTATAAAATAACAAATAAAAAAAAGAAATGTGTGGAGGACTGCATCCCTACAAAAACCTTCCGAGTGTTTCCCAATCAGAAACCTTGGATGAACTTTGAGATCCGCACTCTTCTGAAGTCCAGACACCGCGAATTCACGTCTGATGATTCAGTGGCCTACAAGTCCAGATACGACCTTGGTAAGGCAATCAAAAAGGCCAAAAGGGACTTCTGCTCCAAACTGGAGGATGAGACAGATGTTCGGCAGCTGAGGTGGGGCCTGAATGCAATCACCTCCTACAAGGTGATACCAGGAGGCAGCTCGAATGTCGGCGAAACATCACTCCCTGACGAGCTCAATGCGTTTTACACACGCTTTGATAGGGAGAATACTGATGTGCATTCCCGAGCCCCCATTCGCTGTGATGGTATTTCAGTCTCAGTCACAGAGGCCGACGTCAGGAAATCCTTCAGAGGGGTGAACCCTCGATAAACGCCTGGAGCTGATGGTATACCCAGTCGTGTTCTAAAAACCTGTGTGAACCAACTGGCTGGAGTTTTTACGGACATTTTCAACCTCTCACTTCTGAGGTCTGAGGTCGCCACCTGCTTCAAAAGGGCATCAATTATACCAGTGTCAAAGAAGAGTAAGGTGATGTGCCTCAAAGCCAGAATTTCGTTGTCCGATCAGGGACACATGACAATAAACTCACTTGAACTTGAACTAAAAAGCCAGAAATACACATTTGTGAAGTTTGGCGGATATTTAACATTCCCGGTCGTTTATCCTTGGTTGTGAAAACGCGTGTTTACGGTTTTTTTCTCCCAATGAGCCAATGAAAATGCACGGTCAGCAAAGGCAATTAACTAAAACTACCTATGACTACCTTGACTACCCATAACTGCACGGCGACCCCACTACAACTGCACCTACGACTACAGGATTATCGATTTTCTCCATGGCGACCAATTTCTGGTTGCAGA
The DNA here is from genome assembly GCA_963514005.1 of Raja brachyura. The sequence continues at coordinate 39,263,191 of OY740789.1, read as the reverse complement.
AAATGTTTCAACATGTTCAAAAATTTGCGGCGACCATACTGAGGCCGCAACTGGTTCCCAGAATGTGGGAACTCCTCGCGACCATGAAGGAGACTCACCAGAGACCACCAGCAAACATGTGGCGACCATGAGGCGAGCGCAGAGTCTCCTTCACTTGCCTAAAAAGTCGCCAAAGTTACTGAGTTACTGGCATTATCCCCTACCCCCTCCTTCTCAACGCTCCTGCCATCCCCGCAATGTTACCCCGAGCCAGACTCCCCACAAGCTGTGAAAGGAACACCCCCTCAGCAGCGCTGTCCTTTTAGAATAGAATGTATTTTATTGTCATTCAAACAAACAAAAGTTTGAACGAAATTTTGTTCCCTGCAGTCACAACAGCAAAAAAAACCACACAATTAACACAATTTCACACAAACATCCATCGCAGTGAATCTCCAAATACCTCCTCACTGTGATGGAACGCAAAAGTCTTATCTGTTCCCTGTTCTTCTCCCGCGGTCAGGCAGTCAAACTACTGCATCAAGGTGATCGAGGCTCTTGTTGTTAAAGCCCCCGGCTGACGCTGGCGATGGTTAAGTCGCGTCGGGCGATTAAAAGCCCTGCGACGGGCTGATTCAAACCCATCGCTGCCAGCAATGAGGATAGACTTGGCTATGAGGGATAGCCAAGTCTATATTTCTTGCCTAACAACCTAGCCTTCGGCCTCCAAGACACAGGTAAATATTCGTGCCTTATTTTTGGGTAAAAAATAGCGTCTTCATTGCCGGGAATTATGGATTAAAATACAAACAGTAATATTGACAAATCAATAAACTCCCACATTCACTTTAAATATATATCAAGCTCAATGGATATAGTTGAAAAATGAAGCAGAAAATATCGATACTGCCCGTCCAGCTTATTAATGGCTGATACTTAGTCATTCGTGTTTCCAAAAGACCTGCTCTGAATATTGTCTCTTCCGCAATTTCTAGTAACTTTGTCCAAGATGGTTGGCTGAATGGCCCCTCTTTCTTCTCACCTCTGATATAATTGACATCCATTTGAAGAATAAACCATAAGTGGCCAATTGAAATATTGCACACAATAATGTTTGACTGGTGCCTTAGTGCTCTTTGCTTATGTTGTGGTTGACTAAATGTATTCATGCAGATACTAGAATCTTGCTTAGAACACAAAGTATTGGAGTAAATAAGCGGGTCAGGCAGCATCTTTGGAGTAGGTGACAGTTTGGGTCAGGATCATTCTAAAACTGAAGCCATCCTTGGTTTATTTAGAAGACGATATACTGCATTTGTACCCTGAGAGAATGAGTACATCCCAGAAAACGCGATGTATTAGCGATGCAATATTTTTACAGGAACAATTGTTTGTGAGAAATTTGCAAGAACTAGGAAAGCTCAAAATCGGCATGCATATTTATGCATGAAAATTGCTGTTAGCATTTGCGACAGGGATCTGGCAATGTGGGAACATGCCAATTTGTAGAGCTCAGCTGTTCCTCGAAGAAATTCACAATAAGCATCTACAGTACTTTTCCTTACAAGTGAGTTCCTCACCACACAGCAGGCATCTTATGAGAATCTGCACATATTGAACAAGCACTTTAAGCCAGCTGTTGCAAGGGTGTTAATGACAATGAATAGAGAGGAAGGCTCTAAACACTTGGTACTGTTTAGCACTTGAGTATTTCTGACCCCAAAGTCTAAAGTCTGTTAGTGCCCTGAAGAACCATGTTAAATCATTAGAGACCCAGTGCTCAGAATTCAAGAAAGTGCAAGCCTCAAAACATCAGGTCATGAAGTCATGGAATCGTACAGCACAAAAACAGGCCCTTCGGCCCAACTTGACCATGCCAACCAAGATGCTTCACCTACGCTTTTTCCACCTGCCCACGTTTGGTCCATATCCATCTTAACTTTTCCTATCAATGTACCTGTTATAAGGTGTAGAGCTAGTGAGGTGCTAGGGTATTGGTAATGGATTCATAATGGGGGCTGTGGGGTTAGTGGTAACAAAGACATTTGGAGATGGGTGATGGGTGGATGTGTGTGGGTAAAGAGGGTGTGTGGGTGGAGGGGGTAGTAGCACTGTGGTTGATGGTGGGAGTGTGGTGCCTATAAAGTAGGTATGTTGCAAAACTTACCTTCAGCGGTGCTGCAGTTCTGCCACTGGTCGTGTGCGTGATTTTGGTGCCTTTAGTGGGGGGGGGGGGGGGGGTCGGTGTTAAAATGCGGTTTTCCCCTTGCCACCGGAATAATATTCTCAGAGTTCAATCTATTTCTGGAGATTCGTACCGACTGCCGGTAAGTTAATTTTTTTTTTAATCGTCCGACTATTTCTGCGCTGCAGTAAAATAAAAAATAGCTCCTAATGCCGTGAACGCCGACAATGGGGACAGATTTTACGTAGGGGACAGGTAAGTGAAAGCTGTTTATTTTTACATATAAACCTGCTTTTTTAGGAGACTTTAATCAATATTTCATGTTGCGAAACGGTGATTTAGTCCCCATATGAATCAGCAGAATCTTTCCTGCCGATATTGGGTTTAAATTCACCGCAACTGCAACGTTCCAATCCATCGTGTTCCAGAAAATCCCACTCGCAAGCTGTTTAAAATGCCCATTCATTTACAGGCATTAAACACAAAATTCCTTCAACTTGGCCTATAAATTAATGACAATTAGATTTAAAAATCATGTTACATTGTGATTCATTTGTGAATGTTATTTGGACACTTAGGCTTTAAATTTTTTAAAAATATTTTCTTAAGAAATGGATAGATGTTTAGATCTAGTAATTGAATTTTGTACAGTTAGGTAACTAACTAATTATATGCTTTAATTTCAGGTCATCCAAGTAAGGTTGTTTCACATTAGTTTCAGAATGCTTCAATCTATAATAACTGAATTTTTTTTTCAGTTCTCTTAATTTTTAAGAAAGTTATAGGCTTTTGACTGTCCTCGATCACAACTTTTGTGTTAAGTCAATGGAAAGGCAATGGGGAACAAGATGCTAATTTCCGAGTATGCAAATGGCCATAACTTTTTTAATACTGAAGATATGAAAGTGAATTGGGTGTCAAATTAAATTTATTTGTATGCTTTATCTGATGGGATAAATTGCAGACTTGATTTTTTAAATCTCAAAATGTTGTAACATTGCTATATAAAGGGTGTGTGGGAGGAAGGGTTAACAGAATTGTGAGGGATGGGTGATCAGTGAGTGGGGTTCATAATTGGGGTGCGAGACTGCAGAGCTACCGAAAATGTCGGGGATGGATGATGTTGTGGATAAAGACAATATGTGAGTGGAGAGGTAACAGCACTGTGGGGGATGGATGGCTACGGCTAACAGAGACTTCAGGGATGGGTGAATGGCGGGTGTTGGTGGGTATAGGGGGTGATGTTTAGGGTCAGGACTCTTCTTCAGATTGGTAGAATGAGACTGGACCGACTATCTTTAGACAGTTTTAATTACATTAGTAATGAAATCGTAAACAAACCTCAAATACAAAGAAAAAGGAGACACAAGGAACTGCTGGTGCTGGAATCTTGAGTCAAAGAAAAAGTGCTGGAGGAACTCAGTGGGTCAGGCAGCATCTGTGGGGGACATGAAGATGCAACAGTTTGCGTCTGAACCCTATTTCAGACTGGTCCTTCAGTCATCTTTGCATGGCTTCCATAGTTGCTGTCTGACCCACTGACTTACTCCTGCACTTTGTGTTTTGTCGAATTATACAACAACAAACACTTCAGGAATCATTTGATGTCAATCTGATCATTTTTTGTGGTTGTGAGTGGACTGAACTGGCACATTGTAGCTGCTTTATTTACATACTGTGCACATATTCATGAATCTGTAATTAGAAGACCAGGAAATGCTGTTTTCTGAAGGTTAATGGTAAATTTAACAACAGGAATGCTGAGTCATGAGGATGTTTCCATGACCACTCGAGGCTCTGAGCTAAAGCGAGAAGTTAGGTAGGCTTGCACTTTATCCCTTGGAGTGCAGGAGGCTGAGAGTGATATTTTAGAGGTGGATTAGATCATGAAGGATAGACATGATGAATGCAGTGTCTTTTCCTCAGAGTAGTGGAATTACAAACAAAAGGGTTTCAGGTGAGATGGGAATGATTTAATCGGAACCTGAGGGGCATTTTTTTCATACAGAGGCTGGTGGATATATATGAGCTATACACTGTTGCGGGAGCTATAGTAGATGAGGGATTCTCCCCATATCCCCTGACTCCACTATCTTTAAGAGCCCTATCTAGCTCTCTCTTGAAAGTATCCAGAGAACCAGCCTCCACCGCCCTCTGAGGCAGAGAATTCCACAGACTCACCACTCTCTGCGAGAAAAAGTGTTTCCTTGTCTCCGTTCTAAATGGCATACCCCTTATTCTTAAACTGTGACCCCTGGTTCTGGACTCTCCCAACATCGGGAACATGTATCCTGTCTCTAGTGTGTCCAAACCTTTAACAATCTTATATATTTCAATAAGATCCCCTCTCATCCTTCTAAACTCCAGAGTTTACAAGCCAAGCCATTCCATTCTCTCAGCATATGACAGTCCCGCCATCCCGAGAAAATGAGCCAAACCCAGGCAAATGGGACTAACTTATCTCAGCCAACATGGACAAGCTAGCCCAAAGGGCCTGTTTCTGTGCTGTATGATTTTATGGCTCTATATATGAAGGTAAGAATTTTGTAGCTAACAAGTGCAATCCTTTAAGCGATTGATGGCGTGGGGCCGACAGATTATGTAGCTGCTCTGTTACCAGAAACATGCAGCGAGAGAACCAAACATGGAGAACAAGTGGATGAAGCCCATACAATTTTTTTTTTCAGGGATCTAACAGCAGGAAAAGCTGGTCACTTTCTCAGTTGCCAGGACACAGTGGCAACTTACACTGAAAAGATTATTCACCCCTGTGGTGCAAAAGTTTCCTAATTTCCCCACCTCCCTGAGTAGCAAGCTTCAGAGCTGTGCCTATTTGAAACCCATAGCCTTCCAGCTGCTTTTAGGGGTGATTGAAGAGCAAATCAGACTCAGGCACTGACTTGCAGAGACGGTTGCTCTGTTTTTTATTTAGTTCTGGGCACGGTTGAACTTCCCATCCTTAAAAATCTTGAGACTCCTATCATATCAGAGTGCCAATGAATAATTTATGCTGACTTTTTTTCTGAGCAGCTAACACTCACCCAATTCTTTCCACTTTGAAGGGTCACAAATTTCTGGGATTGAAAATCTGTCAGTCGTATTTGATAGAACAAGCTATTGTTTGTCTGGTAATATCCTGCAGTGTTTGTGTGTAATCTGCTATGACTCTTCTTTAGAGTCTCGACCTGAAACGTCACCTGTTCCTTTTCTTCAGCAATGCTGCCTGTCCCGCTGAGTTACTTCAGCTTTTTGAGTCTATCTTCGGTTTAAACCAGCATCTGCAGTTCCTTCCTACACATCTTTCCATTACCTGTCGTGTATTTGTCTAAATACTTCTTAAATGTTAGTATTGTATCTGCTTCCAATATTTCTAATGAATTATGGAAGGACCTGCCCCTTTCAATGTAAAATATCCACCCTGAATTGTGCCCACCACAACAACACACAATATTCCAAATGGGGCCTAACGTTACTTTTATATGAACATATAAACCAAAGAAGTTAAGCACGCAGCATGCCTTCTTCACCAACTTTTCCATTTGAGTAGTCACTTTCAGGGAACTATGGGTTCTCACACAACCACAAAAACAAAATGATGCTGGCTATTGAATATTCCCCCAAAATAGATGCTATTTTTAGTTTAGTTTAGAGATATAGCATGGAAACAGGCCCTTCAGTCCACCATGCCCACACTGACCATTGATCACCCATTTACACACTAGTTCTACACACTCCCTACACACATTAGGGGTAATTTACAGAGCAATTAACCTATGAAGCTGCAGGGCTTTGGGATGAGGGAGGAAAGATGGAAAGATCCAGCATGGAAACAGGCCCTTCGGCCCACTGTCCAAGCTGACCATTAGTTCTATGTTGTCCCACTTTTGCATCCACTCCCTACACACTAGTTGTTATTTACGGAGACCAATTATCCTACAAACTCGCATGACTGTGGGAGGAAACCGTGACAATTGGAGAAAACCCACATGGTCACAGGGTAAACATTTAAACTCCACGGTGTGCTCCGCTTTCTACCTTACTTCAAAACTGTGTGGATTTATAGTTTAATTGGCCTCTGTAAATTACCAGTGGTGTGTAGGGAGTGGATGCAAAAGTGGGATAAGATAGAATTAGTGTGAACAGGTCGGCATGGACTTGGTGGACTGAAGAGCCTGTTCCAATGTGAATCTCCCTAAACTAAAATGGAAATGCAATTGACCTCATAACATTTCCACGAATTGGTGGTGGAAAAATTATGCAAACACTGTCCCAGTTTGTTTTGAAACATAAATGATCTTGTCAACTTTATGTACCCCCTCCCCACCCCCCAGCAGAAAAATGCCCCATCTAGGCAAGTCCCAGCCATTTGTATTTGGCCATATCCCTCAAAATCTTTAGTTTATGCACTTGCAGTGTGCATACAGGTAAAGAGACTGTGATGTTTCATTTTATTTATTCACAAGGAAACTCAGCAAGTCCAATGTTTGGTGCCTAAGTAATATTTTCTGAAAATATTTATAGCCCACATACATAGGAAACATCCCCAGAGAAAAATATTTACAAGTTGGTGTTTGGAATAAAATGAATGGATATTAAGATGCCAGGCTTTGAACTGGTGAATGAGGAATTAAACTAGTACTTAAATCATTTCTCAGAAACATCCTTCATTGATTGCAGTCACTGTTAATATTTAGCCAACATAATAAATACATTTAGAGATATATTTTAAAGCATTCTAATGCCACCATGACTTATTTTTAGATTTGACATTGATCTTTACTTCACATCTTAGTTTGGCTTCAATGTTGCATCATAATGGTTGGATTAGTTACAGGGAGAGATTGGACAGACGGATTGTTTTCTCTAGAATGCTGGAGGTTGAGGGGAGACCTGATAGAAGTACAATAGATTATGAGAGGCATAGTTAGGGTAATCAGTCAGATCATTTTTCCCCAGGATAGAAATATCTATTAATAGAGGGAATAGCTCTAGAGTAAAATTTAAATGAGATGTGCAGTACAAATATTGTACACAGAGGGTGGTGAGTGCTTGGAGCACCCTACCAGAAGTGGTAGTGTAGGCAGATATGATAGTGGCATTTAAGAGATATTTGGCTAAGCACATGGCAATGCAACGAATTTTCGGGAATATGGTTTATGTGTAGTTGGTCTTGGTATCATGTCCAGCAAAGACATTGTCAGCCAAAGGGCCTGCTCCTGGGCTGTACTCCTCTGTTTCTATGTTTATGAATAAACAATTATAATTCTGGACATATTCTGAGTATTGCAAGTGCATGGTGGCAACCGTGCCAACTGGATACATAGAAACATAGAAACATAGAAAATAGGTGCAGGAGTAGGCCATTCGGCCCTTCGAGCCTGCACCGCCATTCAATATGATCATGGCTGATCATCCAACTCAGTATCCCGTACCTGCCTTCTCTCCATACCCTCTGATCCCCTTAGCCACAAGGGCCACATCTAACTCCCTCTTAAATATAGCCAATGAACTGGCCTCAACTACCCTCTGTGGCAGAGAGTTCCAGAGACCCAACACTCTCTGTGTGAAAAAAGTTCTTCTCATCTCGGTCCTAAAGGATTTCCCCCTTATCCTTAAGCTGTGACCCCTTGTCCTGGACCTCCCCAACATCGGGAACAATCTTCCTGCATCTAGCCTGTCCAACCCCTTAAGAATTTTGTAAGTTTCTATAAGATCCCCTCTCAATCTCCTAAATTCTAGAGAGTATAAACCGAGTCTATGCAGTCTTTGTTCATAAGACAGTCCTGACATCCCAGGAATCAGTCTGGTGAACCTTCTCTGCACTCCCTCTATGGCAATAATGTCCTTCCTCAGATTTGGAGACCAGAACTGTACGCAATACTCCAGGTGTGGTCTCACCAAGACCCTATACAACTGAAGTAGAACCTCCCTGCTTCTATACTCAAATCCTTTTGCTATGAAAGCTAACATACCATTCGCTTTCTTCACTGCCTGCTGCACCTGCATGCCTACTTTCAATGACTGGTGTACCATGACACCCAGGTCGCACTGCATCTCCCCTTTTCCTAATTGGCCTCCATTTAGATAATAGTCTGTTTTCCTATTTTTGCCACCAAAGTGGATAACCTCACATTTATCCACATTATATTGTATCTGCCAAACATTTGCCCACTACCCAACCTATCCAAGTCACCTTGCAGTCTACTAGCATCCTCCTCACAGCTAACACTGCCCCCCCAGCTTAGTAACTTGGAGATATTGCCTTCAATTCCCTCATCCAGATCATTAATATATATTATAAATAGCTGGGGTCCCAGCACTGAGCCATGCGGTGCCCCACTAGTCCCTGCCTGCCATTGTGAAAACGACCCATTTACTCCTACTCTTTGCTTTCTGTTTGCCAGCCAGTTACATCATGGCCTGTAATGGTAATTTGGATGCCCAAGAACAAAGGAGGCTGCAGAAAGTGGTGGATATTGCCAGGCCCTTTGGTGGAATCTATAAGAGGTGCTGCATCAAAAAGGCAGCTAATGTTTTCAAAGACCCACACCACCCTGGCCATGCTCTCATTTCACTGTTACCATTGGGAAGATAGTGCAGGAGCCTGAGAACCATTACCTCCAGGTTCAAGAACAGCTTCTAATCATCAACCCTCAGGCTTGTGAATCATCCTGCACAACCCTAACCACGACTCTATCTCAGCACCAAACTACTAGGGTCTTTTCACTACGAAGGTTGCACTATGTGCCTTGGCTTGCTTATTATTGTCTAGTTTACCTAGAATGACTGATAATTTATTGTATATGTGTTTGTTTTGTTATGGCATTTAATGGTCCATATGGTGCCAGCACAATAACCTGGCCCTCAACACCAGCAAAACCAAGGAACTGATTGTGGACTTTGGAAGGAGTAGGATGGGGACCCACAGTCCTGTTTATGTCAACGGGTCGATGGTTGAAAGGGTCAAGAGCTTCAAATTCATGGGCATCCACATCTCTGAAGATCTTTCCTGGTCCGAGAACACAGATGCAATTAATAATAATAATAATAATAATAATAATAATCTTTATTGTCATTGTATTTTGTTGGAGCATTCCTCCAGCTGCACAGGAATATGAGTATAAAAATACGTTAAAAAGACTATAAACATATAGGAGTATGGGCGGGTGTGTGAGAGAGAAGGGGGGAGGGGAATCAGTGTGGGAGGGGGGTAAAGTTCAGTAGTGTCACAGCTCTATGGTAGAAGCTGTTTTTTAGTCTTGATTGCAGGCACTCAATGTCCTGTATCGTCTTCCTGAGGGCAGGGGGGTAAAGAGGCAGTGTCCAGGGTGTGTGCTGTCACTAATGTTGCCCCTGACCCTCCGGATGCAGCGTGTCTGGTATATGCAATTATTAAAAAGTTATTAAGAAATTAGATGCAATTATTAAGAAAGCTCATCAGCGCCACTACTTCCGGAGAAGATTACGGAGAGTCGGTCTGTCAAGGAGGACTCTCTCTAACTTCTACAGGTGCACAATAGAGAGCATGCTGACCGGTTGCATCGTGGCTTCGTTCAGCAACTTGAGTGCCCTGGAGAGGAAAAGACTACAAAAAGTAGTAAACACTGCCCAGTCCATCATCGGCTCTGACCTCCCTTCCATCAAGGGGATCTATCGCAGTCGCTGCCTCAAAAAGGCTGGCAGCATCATCAAGGACCCACACCACCCTGGCCACACACTCATCTCCCTGCTACCTTCAGGTAGAAAGTACAGGAGCCAAAGGGGTGCAACGACCAGGTTCAGGAATAGCTACTTCCCCACAGCCATCAGGCTATTAAACTTGGCTCGGACAAAACTCTGAGCATTAATACCCCTTTATCTGTTATTTGCACTTTATCAATTTATTTATTCATGTGTGTATTTATGTATATAATGGTATATGGACACACTGGTCTGTTTTGTAGTCAATGCCTACTATGTTCTGTTGTGCTGAACCAAAGAAAGAATTTCATTGTCCTGTCAGGGACACATGACAATAAGTCTTTTGACTTTTTGACTTTGACTTTAATGGATCTATAGATATCTGCAGCAAGTAGGAATTTGATTGCCTGTCACGGAACATATGACAATTAAACACTCTTGACTCTCCTTTTGTTTTCCAAGGAAAACAATGGCCTTGTTCACAAATGATTGGACCTTCTAAGGCAAAGTGTTGAGAGAAACATTGATAACTGGCACAGTACATATCTACACCAGGAACAACTTGGGAAGTGTGAAAAGGGTTAAAAATGAAATTTACCAACCTCTCAGAAGCTCAAGCAGCATATGTGAAAAGAGAAACAGTGCAAATGCTTCAGGTCAATGACTTCATGAAAAGTAAAGAAGAATAAAAAGAGAGGCAGGGGAATGGAGAGGGTGTGGAGAGAACAAACGGAACATCTGATAGGATGTTGAGAACACAGGGAGTGCCTGTGATAGTGATCAAAGTGAGGATCTCTGAAAGGGTGGAGAGAACAGAGGGAATGTCTGTGATAGAAACATAGAAACATAGAAAATAGGCGCAGGAGTAGGCCATTCAGCTCTTCGAGCCAGCACTGCCATTCAATGTGATCATGGCTAATCATCCAAAATCAGTAGCCCAATGCTGTTTTTTCCCCATCTCCCTTGATTCTGTTATCCCTAACAGTTAAATCTAACTCTCTCTTGAAAACATCCAGTGAATTAGCCTCCACTGCCTCCTGTGGCAGAGAATTCCACAGATTCACAATTCTCTGGGTAACAAAAATTTTCCTCGTCTCAGTACTAAATGGCCATCCCTTTATTCTTAAACTGTGACCCCTGGTTCTGGACACCCCCAACATCAGGAAAAATGTTCCTGCATCTAGCCTGTCCAATCCCTTAAGAATTTTATATGTTTCCAGGATGGAGACCTAAGGTTGTCCGAGTACCACAATATCTTTGATGCTTTCCAGTTAAAAGATGAATAAGAGCAGGTGGAGATGGAGTTAAAACAAAATAAAAGAATATGATGGAACCATGAGAGGCAGAACACCACAGATGTTGGAAATCTGAATCAAAGGAGAGCGGCAAGATCACCCAACAGTTCAGGTAGCATCTGCGGAGAGAGAAAGAACTGAGAGAAAGATAAGGTTCTGCACGGTGCTGTAGCGGTAGAGTTGCTGCCTTACAGTGCCAGAGACCCAGGTTTGATCCTGACTACGGTGCTGTCCGTATGGAGTTTGTACGTACTCACTGTGACCGCGGGGGTTTTGTCTGGGTGCTCAGGTTTCCTTGCACTCCAAAGACATACAGGTTTGAGGGTTAATTGGCTATGATTAAATTTTAATTATCCCTAGTGTGTAGGATCGTGTTGGTGTAAGGGGAGATTGCTGGTCGGCGCAAACTCGTTTGGCCATAGAACCATCTCTAAAATCTAAAGTCTAAATTGAAATTAATGTCACAAGAGGCTTATATTCCATCAGAGGTTATGAGTTCCAGCACAGGTTGGAAAAGCTGACTACCTTGAATTATTGAAGTCAATATTGACTACATCATATTTGGGATGAAGATAAGGGACTGTTTATTAATCTTACACTCGGTATTCTTGCCAAACAACCAGGACAGGGAGATCAAAGTGGGAGAGGAATGGAGAATTCAAGTGAGAGGCAGCAGGAAACTGCGGGTCATGATAGCAGATTTTATGAAGGTGATCTGCAAAGTGGTGATCCAATCTGCGTTGACTTTCTCAGATAGAGAGGAGATCACAATGTGAACATTGTATATAAAGCACTCCATTGGACGAACTACCAATGAATTGATGCTTCACCAGCAAGGGCTGTCTATGTACTTAAGTGGTGGAAGTACATAGAACATAGAATGGTAAAGTACAGGATCAGGCCCTTCGGCCCACAATGTCTGCGCTGAACATGATGCCAGGTTAATCTAATTGTCCCTGCTTGCACGTGATCCATATCCCTCCAACCCCTGCATGTCCATGTTCCTCGCTGAAAGCCTCTTAAATGCTATCATTGAGTCTTAACAAAGGGGAAAACATAAGAAAATAGAAATTATGGGCATGAATCCAAAGTGGGAGCTGACACATATTGATGAAAACAAGGACACGGGGAAAAAGAAGCTTCCAATACTTGGAAATGCAGCAAGGACCAGGATGTGCCCACCCTAAAGGGGCAGTGATGGTGGTGCAGCGGTAGAGTTGCTGCCTTATAGTGCTTGCAGGGGCAGAGACTCGGGTTCAATCCCGACTACGGATGCTGCCTGTACGGAGTTTGTATGTTCTCCCCATGACCGCATGGGTTTTCAGCGAGATCTTCGGTTTCCCCCACAATCCAAAGGCGTACAGGTTTGTAGGTTAAATGGCTTGGTGTATGTGTAAATTGTCCCTAGTGTGTGTAGGAGAGTGTTAATGTGCGGTGATCGCTGGTCAGCGCAGACTCGGTGGGCTGAAGGGTCTGTTTCCACGCTGTATCGCTAAATTAAACTAAAACTAAAAGAGCAGAGAAAATTAGAAGGCAGTCCAGAGGTCAGTCAGCAGTCATGGTGCAATAATAGACAATGGACAAGAGGTGCAGGAGTAGGCCATTTGGCCTTTCGAGCCAGCACCGCCATTCAATGTGATCACGTCTGATCTTCCCCTATCAGTACCCCATTCCTGCCTTCTCCCCATATCCCCTGGCTCCGCTATCTTTAAGAGATCTATCTAATTCTCTCTTGAAAGTATCCAGAGGACCGGCCTCCACCACCCTCTGAGGCAGAGAATTCCATAGACTCACCACTCTCTGTGAGAAAAAGTGTTTCCTCGTCTCCGTTCTAAATGGCTTACCCCTTATTCTTAAACTGTGGCCTCTGGTTCTGGACTCCCCCATCATCTGCCTCTAGCGTGTCCAATCCCATAACAATAGGTCAGTACATTTTTGTTTGATACCACGCTCCTTTACCAAGCTACTAATATTATCTATAGATAGGGCCAGAGGGAGCTTACTATGAGGGCCAAAGGATCCGAAGTGGTGAGTGGGAGGACAGTGAAGGAGAAAAAGCAAAAAGAGTGACAGTGCTTGGTCAAGGTGATCTTTGGGAACTGAACAGCCTGCAGCCTAACTGAATTACCAGGTTGAAGGCGATGGAAAACATTTTCTAGAGTCATTGCTGTTAAAGGAGAACAAACAATGATTTAGGGAGTTTATATCCATGGATTTTGTGCTTTGTGTGCTATCTCCACTTGATAATTGATTCCAACATGCCCCACGGTGATTTAATCAGTTGTGTGTCAATGGGGGTGAAACTGACTCTGGCTTTAGTTTATTGAAGCACTGATTAGTTTCCCATCTCATCTGATTTTATTTTCAAATATCTTTCCTTTAATAAATTGTAAAAAAAAATTGGAGATGGAATTTCAGTCCGTTATGTCCTACGCAATCACCCCTCCTTCTCTTTTCTCTATACTCCGCATCCCTCTTCTGCCACCACCCTAGTCACCTTACTCCTTCCTTTGCCCTCCTCTGTACACTCATCTCCCATCGCTATCCTCCATTTTCCTTTTATACTCCCTCTTCCCCTTCCTCCTTCCCCTGTCCCACCTAAATTCCTTCCTTATCTGACAATATCTTGTCCCCTTTTCATCTCTAGCCTTTGTCACTTAATCCACTCATCTATCAATCATCCTCCCTTCGCCTATATCCACCTATTACTTGCCAAGTTTTGCCCTTGCCCTCATCTCTCTTTTCCAGCTTTCTCACTTCCTCCTCCAATCAGTCTGAAGAAGGACCCTGACCCGACATGTTACCTGCCCATTCACTCCACAATGTGTCACCGCATTCACTTCATGTCTCTTTCCTCAGCACTTGCCTTCACCACCATCTTGTCCCACGTGGCTTCCAACTCTGTTTCTGGGTCTACCAGTTCAAGCCCAGTCAGGACCCATATCTCTCCCTCAACTTTACATTTCACTCCTCCTCGGCTTTCCTTATCTGACATGCGTTTGTCCGCTTTTCACCTCTAGCCTATGTCACACATCTCCCCCCATCTGCCAATCACCTCATTTCCCACCTCACCTGTATCCACCTATCACTTACCAGGCTTTGTGTCCCCCCACTTCTCTTCCAGCTTTCTCCCTGCTGCTGTATTCAGACTGCAGAAGGGTCCTGATCCGAAATGTCATCTGTGCAATAGCTCCACAGATGATGCCTGACAATTCCTCCTGCATTTTGTGCCTTGATCAACGTGCTTGAAGACCTATGATCTACAAGGCCAGAGACCGGGTGCTTAAAAGGAGGGGATTATGAAGGACAGCAGTCTATTGACAGTTATAGATACAATGGGGCCTCCTTCTGTGTTTTGCTCAAGATGCCAGCATCTATTGTTTCTTGGGTCTCCAAAGGTTCCTTTGTACATGGCCATGTCTTATGCAAAGCATTTTTTTGCTACCTTGGTCCCCTAAGAAAATGAAGGTCACTTATAGCTGTTAGTTAACTGTTAGTTAACTGTTTAACTCCAGAAGTCTGAATAAGGGTCCCAACCCGAAACATCACCCATCCTTTTTCTCCAGAGATGCTGCCTGACCAGCTGAGTTACTCCACAATTTGTGTCTATCTTCAGTACAAACCAGCATCTGCAGTTCCTTTTTACACAGATTTTTTATCTCACAGATTTTCATTGGCATCTGTCTCAGATACTTGAGAATGGATCAGAAATATAATTTTAGGCAAAGGCACATGATTTTCCGTGCACTACCATGCACCATCCAAAAACTGCTTAAATTCAGAAGTTAATTTAGTTACCCATTTTGATTCACTTTAACTTTAAACAGAACAATGGCAGATCACTACTTGCAGAGACATTTGCAAAGAACAGAAATCTATTGGAGCTAACGGTGTAAAGCAACAATGGTGTTTAATTATGTTCCAATGGTGTTTAAATTAATTCATAATAATTCTACCAAGCTTTTGTTTTTGTTAACACATGTATCTGTATAACAACTGGCAACTGCAACTCTAGAAAAATAAACTTTACTTCTCTGAGAAATTACCTGACATTCAGGAGGATAATAAAAAGGGGTATTATGAAGGTTACACAAGAAACTGCAGTTGCTGGAATCATTGACAAACACAAAGTGCTGGAGTAACTCAATGGGTCAGGCATCATCTGTGGAGGGAATGAACAGACAACTTTTTGGGTTGGGACTCTTCTGCAGTCTGATTAAAGTAGCAGAGATAAAGTTAGAAATGCGGTGTGGGTCGTGAAAAGCCTGGCAAGTGATAGGTGGATGTAGGTGAGGGGCGGAACAATGTGATCAGCAGAAAGGGGAGAGATGGTGACAAGGGTTAGAGGTGAAAAATGGACAATCACATGTCAGATAAGGAAAGGTGAGGAGGGGTAAAATGCAAAGCTGGACGTAAGGATAAGGGCCCTGATGGCGCTCAAACTGATTCCTTGTATCCCTGATACAGGGATTCCTTGTAAGCCTGTAATTAGCACATCTTCCACATCAACAGTGCACCATTATGACTCTACCCTTCCTGACATCATCTGTTACTGGCCAGATATAGTAAAGGCCTGTTTTATTCTGGCCTTCTCTTTCTTTCAGTTTGAAGAAGGATTTCTACCCAAAACGTCACCTATTCATTTTCTCCAGAGATGCTGCCTGACCCGCTGAGTTACTCCAGCATTTTGTGTTTATTTTGTGTGTATAAACCAGCATTTGGAATATTGTGATCAGTTTTGGGCCCTATATCTGAGAATGGATGTGCTGGCATTGGAGAGGATCTAGATGAGGTTTATGAGAATGATCCCAGGGATGAATGGGTTAATGTATGAGGAGTGTTTGAAGGCTCTGGGCCTGTACTCACTGGAGTTTAGAAGTATGAGGTTGGATCTCATTGAAACCTACTGGCTAATAAAAGGCCTAGATAGAGTAAATGTGGAAAGAATGTTTCCAGTAATGGGAGAGTCTTGAACCAGAAGCCACAGCCTCAGAATAAAAATACTTGCCTTTAAAATGGATATGTGAAGGAATTTCTTTAGCCAGAAGGCGGTGAATCTGTGGAATGCATTGCCACACATGACTGTGGAGATCAAGCCATTGGGTATTTTTAAAGTGGAGCCTGACAGATTATTGATTAGTAATGGAATCAGAGGTTATGGGAAGAATGCAGAAGTATGGGGTTGAGAGGAAAACATAGATCACCCGTGATTGACTCAATGGGCTGAATGGCCTAATACTGTTCCTCCGTCTTATGATCTTATAGATACAGGTCAGGAGGTTTAATTGGCAGATGGGTGGAGCTAGCGTCAAAGGGTAGAAGTGCAGAGAGAAAAAGAGGATATGAGGTATTCCACTCATCTGCAACGAGAATAGATGAGTGGAATACAAAACAAAAAACATTATAATATACTGTAGGTGGAAGGGGATTACGGGAAAGGGAAAGAGGGGCAGGATTGTGAGAGAATTGGGTGTACACTGTGAAAAAGAGCGGGGACAGTGGTTGTATTATTTAAAAATGGATAATTCAATGTTCATACTGTTGGGTTATAAGCTATCTAAGCAAAATTCAAATGTTATCACTTATGTAATGTATGAAATGTGATCTCTACTATGAGTATGGCAAACTTCCACATATAATAGTGTGATGCTGCTGACTGAGAAGTAAATGTTGAATAGGGATAAGGTACCTGATCTTCCTTAAAGGATACCAGGTTAATTTTATACTCTCCCTCCCACCTCAAGAGGGCATCTTAGTTTAATCTCTCATGTAAAAGATATTGCCTCAGATATTTCAGTATTATATTGCTGTGTTTTAATTTGTAGGATTTGAACCTGTAACCTTCTGAGTCAAAGAATTATAGAATCAACATGTCCAAGAGTTAGAGCGTAAGAGTCATAGAGTCACAGAGTCAAGGAAGCAAACGCTCATCATAGTCATTGTCAAACAATCAAGTCAGAGAACTAAAGAGACAAATAATCAAGAATCATGAAGTCATAGAGATAAAGAGACAATCATTAAAGAGTTATAGGGTCATCGAGTCAAAGAGTCATAGAGTTATAGTCATAGAGCTGTACAAGCATGAAAATAGGACCTTCAGCCCACCTTGTCCATATCCACCAAGTTGGAAAATTGGTATTTGGCCTATATCCCTCTAAACCCTTACAATTCACTTTATCTATCAACATATATTTTAAAGTCAGAAGCGAAAGTCTGCTCAAGTGAGACACTGTCACATAAAATAAAGATAATCTTGGATCTCTCAATAACTCAATAAGGGCAGAGGAAGGCAGCATCAATGAACGTGAAAGCGTACCTTTAACACAGCCTAAACAAGCTTGCAGAAATTACTAATTGAAGAAGTATAAATGTGAAGGATGCGTTAAATGAAATGAAACACTCAATTGCACGGCCAGAAAATAAGGAAATTAAACTTCTCTTATCACTTACCTTTCTTCGCATAGACATTTACAGCACAATTAAAGAACCATGGTAGAACCCACTTCTTGTTATCTGCAGGTTTATTGCTGGATGTTGATTTTATAGTGCATTTATTCAACAGAACTATCAGTAAGCAGTAAAAAATGATTTGTGATTATAGCCTTATTAATGGGATCACTATTAAACTGACTCGATTACATAATGTTACTTCTCAGAAAGCTTTTTCCCCCCGATTTTATATGCAACGAGGGTTTGTAGGGGAACAGCTTACAGTGATAAATTGATGATAAAATTCCACGAGCTCCACAGAACTGATGGGGTGATGTCTGACCCTAGAAGTTTCTATAATCTTCCAATTTTCCCTTTCATACTGAACGCAGTGTTTGACTTCCACTGGGCTTTGTTAGCTAAGATTATGTATTCTGGATGAGAAGAAAATGAAGTAATGTGTTTCTGTTGAAGTAATAAATAGTTAATGAAACAAAATTGGCATAATGTATACACACTAAATGCACTGCAGTGCTAAAACTGAGCAAATATTATTTTCAAAACTGTCAATCACGGTTTAGCGACAATCCTCGAGGTCAGAAGGTGACAGATTCAAAGCAGCTGCCACAGATTAAGCTGGCAAACTACTGCTTTACTGGGCAGTGCTTGGGTGTTGAAGATGCTACTGTTTGGATGGGATGTAATGATGAGACCTTGACTGCTGTCTCTGCTCAATTTCACGTAAAAAGCAGGAGAGCCTTTTCAGAGATTTGGTTTAAGTTTATGTTTATTATTGGCACACGCACCAAAGTACAGTGAATGCTTTCAAGAGAGAGTCAGAGCTCTTAGGGATATGGGGAGAAAGTAGGAACAGGGTACTGATTTAGGATGATCAGTCATGATCATATTGAATTGCCCATCCCACAGTCCCCCAAATTAATTTACTCCCCCCTGTTCCCCCTCCACCCTATCCCCTTTTACCCACCTCTCAGCATTGCATTTCACTCCTCCTCCCTCCTCCTATATCCTCCCCTCTCCTCCCCACTCCTTGTCTGATACCCTTTTATTTTATTTTTACCTCTAACCTTTGTCATTTACTCCACCCATCAACCTATCTCATCTATATTCACCTATCACTTGCAATGCTTTGTCCCAGACCCCGTCCCCACCTCTCTTTTCCAGATTTATCCACCCTAATCCTATCAGTTTAAAGAAGGGTCCCAACTGTCGAAATCCCCCATAAACGCTGCCTGACTTGTTAAAGTCCTCCAAGATTCTAGCATCCGTAGTTCCTTATGTCTTCATCTAAGTAACTTACACTGCAGTAAACATGCATGGAGAAACTAAATGAAATGTCTTCAAACTCAAATATTAACCTTGTTTCTCTATCGTGCCTGATCTGCCATACGCTAAAAATGTTAGTTTTTGTAATGTTAGCATTTTCATAATCTAATATATTAATAACTGTTAACCGCATTTATAGTTTCCTGTAGTACTTTATGTACTCTATTCAAAATTGAATTCCTTAGCAATAATCTGAGGTAATTAAGCCGTGTGAAACATTGCCAAGTAGAGCTAACTGATGTTAAGGGACCATTGTTGAAAGCTCTAGTCATTTAAACAATACCAGTTTTCCTGGAAGCTTTGCCTGCACAACTGAATTGCTAATGCCTCATAGCTTATGAGAGAAAACCCGGCTTTGTTAATTCACTGCAACGACTTGGTGCATCAGTCCTAGGAGAGTGACAGAAGGTAATTAATACAAAAATGCACACACCAATATTTAAAAAGAAAGACAACACAAGATACAGTGCACACAGTGTACAGAAGTACAGAGCTCTGATCAGAGATAGGGAGGCACGGTGGCTCAAAGGTAGAGTTGCTGCCTTACAGCACCAGAGATCTAGGTTCGATCCCGACAACGGGTGCTGGCTGTACGGAGTTTGTATGTTCTCCCCATGACTGCTTAGGTTTTCACTGATATCTTCGGTTTCCTCCCACACTCCAAAGACATGCAATTTGTAGGTTAATTGGCTTGTACCTTAACTGGTACATATGACAATAAACTGACCTTGAAACCGTGAAACCTTGAGATAAATGTGAAATTGTTGCTAGTGTGTGTAGGATAGTTTTTTTTTCCCACTATAATTTTTATTGTTTTTATGTATACACAAATAAAACACAAATATAACAACAAAACATACGACATTACAGTGAAACGTGCAACAGTGTAGCGGGGGGTTCAGTTTACAATTAATGATGCAGTATACAGAACTATTTTCATATTAAAACATTTTCCAATAAATTACATTGTCTATAAAATTATACAGTGTTGATGTCATTATTTCTATACCTAATCCATTTTTCCCATTTTCTATTAAACTCGTATTCTTTCACTCTTTGAGAATATGTCATTTTCTCCATAACAAATATTTCCTGTACTATGTCTAACCATTGTCTAAGTCTGGGTGTGTCCGCTGCAAGCCAGTTTCTTGTAATGGCCTTTCTGCCAGCTGTGAGTAGGATTTTAACCAAGTAATGGTCTTCCTTCA
Source organism: Raja brachyura (assembly GCA_963514005.1). The sequence continues at coordinate 39,243,071 of OY740789.1, read as the reverse complement.
GCGCCACTGTATTTATATTACCCAGGTATAAAATGGAACACTTCTTACAGACTGTATATCCTAATACCTCCGTTAATTCTGAATTAATTCTGTCCCAAAATGGTTCTATTTTTGGGCAACTCCAGAAGATATGTGCATGGTTTGCGTCTGTTTGACCACATTGCCTCCAGCATGTTTGCTGCCTTAGAATTTGCTTGCTTTTTATGTTAGGCGTAATAAAGAAACAAATCAAATTTTTCCAACTAAATTATCTTCAATTTTGTGAATTAGTGGATGTCTGTAATCTTACACATATATGATGCCATTCTTCTTCTGAGATTGTAAAGTTCAATTCCTTTTCCCACTTACATTTTACATAAATTGGAGTTTTAGCTTGACATTCCATTAAACTATGATAAAGTTTAGAAATAATCCTTAATGTTTTTTGATGATACGCACTATCACTTCTATCACTGGATTCTTTTTTTCTAGTGCCTCCCTTTTTACCTTTTTATTGTAATAATCTCTCAGTTGGAGGTATCTAAACAAGTCTTGGTTCCGAAGTGCAAATTTATCCTTCAAATCTTGAAAACTTCTTGGGTCTCCATTTTCAATAACAGTACAAAATGCAGTCATTCCTTTCTTCATCCACTCTTTAAATGTTGAATCATAGATCCCTGGTTTAAATTAATTATCCAAAGCTATCCATCTTAAAACTTTTTGTTGTTTATTCAGTTTAAGTTCTGTGGTAAGAATGAACCAGGTTTCTAAAGTAAATATCGTTATTGGATTGATTATACTCCTGATATGTCCAGGAAGCGCTTTTTCTCCCAAAAGTGTTTGGATGTGGAAGTCAGCGATATATCTCTCAATCTCTTTTCACCTAGCTATATAGCTGTCTTCACACCAATTAATTAGTGGTCGAAGTTGGGCTGCATAGAAATATATCCTAAAATTTGGAAGTCCATTCCACCTTTGTCCTTTGGCAACTGGAGTGTAGTGTATCGAATTCTGGCCTTCTTTCCTCCCCAAATAAATCTAGATATTAACTTATCCCATTCCATGAATTGTTTTAATGGTACCTCTATTGGCAGAGATTGAAACAAGTACAATAGCCTTGACTAACACAAATCTCCTAACACAAATCTCTCAGTTTGGGACCATTTAACCTTTACTCTTGCAGTAGGTTGCTGGTAAATGGCTTTAATAACTTAAATTGACTTAAAGCCAAATCCTTCTAGTGTTTGATATAAGAATTCCCAATTAACCCTATCAAAAGCCTTTTCCGCGACTAGACTTATCAGGCCAGTACGCGTACTTTCCTTTTGAATCTTGTGTATTATATGTAGGGTTCTTCGAATGATGTCCTGTGTTTGTCTGCCTATTATAAAACCAGTCTGGTCTTCATCAATTAAATCTGGCATGAACTTTTCAAATCGTTTGGAGATAATTGAAGATTATCATTCATAGTCCACATTTAGAATTGATATCGGTCTGTAGTTGGTACAATTTTCCTTGTCTTTGTTCTCTTTGGGGATTAATGTCATAATTGCCTCTTTCCATGACGGGGGTGACTTGCCTTCTTTGATAATCAAGTTAAAGGTTCTCAGAAGAAGTGGGTTCAGCTCATTCCAAAATATTTTATACCATTCTATAGGGAAACCATCGCTGCCTGGGGCCTTGTTTGATTTCGTCCTACCAATTGTCTTCTCTATCTCCTCCAGTGATATTACTGCTGTGATTATTTGATTTTATGTCTCTCCAATACAGGGCAGATCTATTGTACTTAAAAAAGTCCTCATTGATTCCCCATCTACTGTAGAGGTTTGTGTATATAATTATTTATAATATTCCTGGAAGATATATTCTATTTCTTTTGGATCACTCTTCAAATTCTGTGTACAGGGGTCCTTAATTTTGTGTGTGTTGTTGTCAGCCTGTTGTTTGTGTAGCATTCAAGCAAGTATTTTAGTGGATTTAGGGCCAAGCTCATAATGTGCCTGTTTTACAAATCTTGCGTTTTTCTCCACCTCTTGACCCAATATTCCATCCATTTGTCCCCTCAAATCTTATATTTGCTTATAGGTTCTCTGGTCCTTATTATTTTTGTACTTATGTTCTAAATCCTTCAGGTCTGTTATTAACTTATTATATGTTTTCATTCTGGCCTCTTTAATATGTGATGCCTTTGCTATTAACCTACCTCGTATTACAGCCTTCATTGAGTCCCATAATATGGATGGGTCCACCTCCCCATTGCCATTCTCCTCTAGATAAGTTTTGATTTCCAATTTAATATAATTAACAGTTGTTTTATCATTCAGTATTCCAACATTTAATCGCCACACTGTGTTTTTCCTTCTACTGTCCATTTGAATTGTTAAGTATATGGCATTATGGTCTGATACATCTGCCACACCAATTCTGCAATCCGTTACCCTATAACAGTCTTCTTTCTGCATTAAGAAATAGTCCATTCTGGAGTAAACTGAGTGCGGTATTGAGTAATGTGTATAGTCTCTTTCTAGAGGGTGAAAATTCCTCCAGACATCAAGAAAACCAAATTCTTCACAGGTAGTGTTTAGTAGTTTTGTTAACTGGTTCGTATTCTTCTTTTTACTTGTTGTATCAAGCCTATGATTCGGTACAACATTCAGATTCCCCCCCCCCCCCCACACATATACAAATTCCTTCTGCTTCCATTGCAATAATATCAAATAGGGATTTGAAAAAATGTTTATCACTATCTGAGGGAGCATAGATATTCACCAGTGTCAGGATATTATTATCAACTTTGCCCTTTAGTTTTGTAGGATAGTTTTTATGTACAGGGATCGCTGGCCGGTGTGGACTCAGTGCGCCAAAGGTGTATCTCTAAACTAAACTCAATTTTATCCTTCTGTTTATTATCGTGTTGCACAGGGAGCCAAATGCAACGGAATTTCGTTTGGAATTGCATATATCAATGTATTTCTAAATGACAATAAGGTTTGTTTGATTTGATTCGATTGACTAAACTAAACTAATAAGTAAGTGGAATAACACGGAACTGATGGCGCTGTGGTGCAGCTGGTAGAGCTGCTGCCGCATACGCGAGAGACCCAGGTTTGATACTGACCTTCGGTGCTATCTGTGTGGAGTTTTCACCATTTCCCTGTAACCACATGGGTTTTCTCCGGGTGCGTACGGAGTGGATGAGAAAGTGGGATAACATGGAGTTAGCGTGAACTGGTGATTGATGGTTCCCGTGGACTCGATGGGTCAATGGACCTGTTTCTATGCTGTATCTCTAAATTAAATGAAACTAAACTCATGTAAATGAGTGATGGATGGTTACTGTGGATTCACAGGGCTAAAGGGCCTGTTACCTTCCTGTGTCTCTAAACTAAATTAGTGAGAAGAATAGATGAAGGTCACAGAGCAACCTTTTCCAGAGAAAGGATTTGTTTCAATTCTGCACAGAACACAAAGTGCATCTGTGAAGAGAAATGGACAAGTGACATTTTGTGTCGGGACCCTTTTTCCGACAGAACTTTGTGACTGTGCTCAAAATTCTAGCATTTGCTGTTTCCTGTTTTTGATTCAATCTTGCTCAGCTATTTATGGATATCATTAGAAATTGACATTTCAACACGTGCAGCAGCTTTGGGGATAGTCAATCATTGATATAATCATAAGCCTTTAAATGTAATAGAAAGTATACTGAAGTATTTAGTATCGCATGTATTGATTTTCAGCAGAAATCTTGAATGTTGTTGACGATAGAATTTCCTCACCAACTCTGCTCACCTGATGAATCAGCAATTCCGTCAGCACATATTGGTTATTGAATAGCTAAGACAAGATTCTGGATATCCTCTACTAAGGGCAACACGGAGACACAGCTGGTAGAGCTGCAGCCTCGCAGCGCTTGAGACCCGGTATTGACCTGATTTCTGGTGCTGTCTGTGTGGAGTTTGCATGTTCTCCTCCAGGTGCTCTGATTTCCTTCTACATCCCAAAGACACGCAAGTTAATTGGCCACTGTTAATTGCCCTGAGTTTGTAAGGTGTGGATGCAAAAATTGGGATATCATAGAACTAGTGTGAATGGGCGATCAATGGTCGGCATGGACTCGGTGCGATGAAGGGTCTGGTTCTCTACTGCATTTCTATACTAAACTAAAATCAACTAAACTAAAACCAACTATATATAAATAAACTAATCAACACGATTTAAATAAACTTAACTTCCTATTTTAGTTCGGAGTCACATGAGTGACTACGTGAAGAAGTCCCACAAGGCGCATGCGCGTCATTACGTCCACACATGTCGCACTGAACGGGCTGGAGGGCACAGCTCCAGCGGTAAGTAGAAACTCCGTTGCAGAACATAACTTAATAATTGGAGGAGATTTTAATTGTACTTTGGATAATTATTTAGATAGATCGTCAACAAAAAGTAAATCTATTTCTAAGTCAAGCATACTTATAAATTCCTTTATTAGTACAGCAAACGTTAAGGACATCTGGAGAATAGATAATCCAATAGGACGAGAATATTCATTTTTCTCACCTGTATTTGGAACTTACTCGAGGATAGACTATTTTTTAATAGATTCAAAATTACTTCCATTTACATAGGATTCAAAATATCATAATATTATTATTTCAGATCACGCTCCATTAACTTTTAAGATAAAATTAAAAGATATAATTATAAAATCTAATAATTGGAGGTTTAATCCCGAAATATTAAAGGATAAGGCTTGTTATGATTATCTGGTAAAACAGATTAAATTATTCTTTGAAACTAATGACAAACCTGAAGTTTCACCATCATTACTTTGGGATACATTTAAAGCATTTATGCGCGGAGCTATAATATCGGCACAAGCATACTTTAATAAAGAAAATAGAAAGACGGAACAAAACTTGGAAAAAGAGATAAAACAATTAGATATGGAGAATACAAAACAGCCCTCTAAATTGTTAAGTAATAAAATTGCAATATTAAAATATAAACTAAATAAAATATATTCCAATCAAGTAATTAAACTTTATCAACAAACTAAACAAGTGCACTTTGAATTTGGAGATAAACCGCAAAAATTGTTGGCTCGACAACTTAGAAAGCGAGAGGATGAAAAAATGATACATAGAATTAGATCTGAGAATGGCAATATATCGACCTTACCAAAAGATATCAATGATATATTTTTACAATATTATCAAAGTCTTTATTCATCAAAAATAACAGGACAAATGGATGAAATGGATACATTTCTACAAAAATGTAATATTAACAGCTTAGATCAGGGAGGTAGAGACTTGTTAAATGCGGATATATCAATAAAAGATATTGAGGAGTCAATCGGATCATTAAATAATGGAAAAGCAGCGGGCCCGGATGGCCTGAGTACAGAATTTTATAAGACATTTCAAGATCTGATCTCCCCAAGATTACATGCAGTGTATAAATATACATATGAACAAGGAAAATTGCCGGAATCCCTAAATGAATCTACAATTACACTAATTCCTAAGGTTGACAAGGACTTGGAAGACCCAGGATCATATAGAGCAATTGCTCTTTTAAATACAGATCAAAAAATTTTAGCTAAAGTTTTATCACGAAGATTAAGTTTGGTGATTACTAAAATAATACACCATGATCAAACAGGTTTTATCCCAAAGCGTTACTCATCTTATAATTTGAGACGATTATTTAATATCATATATTCAAAAAGAGTTGGGGATAGGGATTTAGCTGTTATGTCCTTAGATGCAGAAAAAGCATTCGATCAGGTTGAATGGCCATATTTATTTAGAATAATGGAGAAATTCCAATTGGGGGATAGATTTTGTAAATGGATAAGAATTCTATATTCAAATCCCACTGCAAGAATATTAACTAACCAAATATTGTCAGCTAAATTTAAGCTTCATAGGGGTTGTAGACAAGGATGTCCGCTGTCGCCTTTGTTATTCGCTATGGTGATAGAGCCTTTAGCTGAAAGGATTAGATCTGAACCAGAAATATATGGATATAATACTGATACTACAACTAATAAAATATCTTTATATGCAGATGATGTATTAATTTATATTACAAAACCAGAGATCAGTATACCCAAGCTATTTAATGTTATAATTAAATTTGGCAGATTTTCTGGATATAGAATTAACTGGAATAAAAGTGAGATTATGCCTATAACCGGAATAAGATCAAATATATTGCAACAATATCCACTAAAAATAGTTACGGATAAATTTAAATATTTAGGTATTAATGTATCTAAATCCTATAACTCATTAATTAAATCTAATTATCCCCTATTATTAGATAAACTTAGAAAAAATATTTTATACTGGAAAACACTTCCTATATCTATGATTGGTAGAATAAATGCTATAAAAATGATCTTTTTACCACAACTGCTATACTTGTTTCAAGCTATTCCTTTCTATCTCCCAAAGAGTTTTTTAAAAAAAATAGATAACATTGTCAATAGTTTTATTTGGGATTATAAAAATCATAGAATAAGTAAAAAACATTTATGTAAATCAAAAATAAATGGAAGATTAGCACTTCCAAATTTTTTGTACTATTTTTGGGCAGTCCAGATTAAGAATATGAATTTTTGGTGGGTAAATTTGGATTACGAACCAACGTGGTTAAAGATGGAAAAGGAAGATTGTTTACCTTTTAATGTAAGTTCAATTCTTTTTGCGCCAAGAGAAATACAAAATAAAATTTATAGGAACAACCCTATAATTCATAACAATAGACGTATTTGGAAACAAATAGTCAAGACTTTATGTTTGGATAATTTGTCACTTAAACTACCAATTATGAATAACCCTTTATTTAAACCCTCTATATTAGATAGGGGGTTTAGACAATGGGAGGATTTAGGAATTTATAGGATTGAACATCTGTATAGAAAGGGAAAATTTCTTTTATTTCATGAGTTACAAGAAATTTATGGGTTACCACCGCATAATTTGTTTAGGTATCTACAAATTAGAGATTATATTAAGTCTAACACACAAGATTATAAAATTAAAGAACCAGGATTATTAGATGAAGTATTTAATAAACATCCAAATTCAGAAAAATTTATAGCTTATATATATAATCTTATTTTGGATAGGGAGAATCCAACAACAGAAATATACCGTCAAGCATGGGAAAATGAAATTGGTTTATCTATAACAAAAGAATCTTGGGAAGAAAGTTTACAACGCATACATCGCTGTTCATTAAACGCGAGGCATACATTGATACAATTTAAAGTTTTATATAGGTTACATTATTCAAAAACCAAATTAAATAGAATTTTTCCTAATGTCTCTCCTATTTGTGATAAATGTCAGAATTTAGAGGCTAATTTAATACATAGTTTTGTAACGTGTTCAAAACTTAGTTATTATTGGACAGAAATCTTTAGAGTTATATCTGAAGTTCTTAGAGTTAAACTGGATCCAGAACCAAAGTTAATAATATTAGGAATTCCGGATTCACAATGCGTATTAACAGTAAATCAAAGAATTTTCTTAGATTACTGTTTGATAATAGGGAAAAAAATAATATTGAAATTTTGGAAGGGAACATTAACCCCCATAATTAAAATGTGGACAGCAGAGATGTTGGAGACTTTGTATTTGGAAAGAATCAGATTTGTCCTAATGGACAAATGTGAAATCTTTGAACAAATATGGTCTCCATATATACAATATTTGAAGGGCTAGCTGTTCTTGGCATTACTACTCAATGGGTACTAGACAGGATTTGACGAGAAAAATATGGATTTTCTAATTGGGTTTTGTGTACACGTCTCCGCAATACGACGTTATAATTACAATACATTTTGTTGTTTCTATCTTAAATATTCATATTATACCATATATTGTTCATAAAGGGGAATTATATATATACTGAATAGATATATACTAAGTAGTGTCTGTTTTCTTTTTCTTTTTTTTTTGTTTTTTTTTCTTTGACTTTTTATCTTTTTTTATTATTCAAACACAATCATTTTTTTTCTTTTTTTTTTTTCGATTTAAAGTCTATTCCTTTTTTCTTATTCTTTCTTTATTTCTAAAAAACAGAAGATAATAATAGCGAATATGATAGTTGTACATTTACTGAATTACTTTGGTATTTGTAAATTTGTTTTACTACTTGGAAATTACTACATCTAATAAAAATATTATTAATAGAAAAAAAAAAAAAAAAAAAAAAAGAAACTCCGTTTTAACTCAGTTAAAGTATTTAACTCCGTAAAGCTGGCTCGAGAAGTCAGTCGGAGTTGGCGGTATGGTCAGGTAGAAAAGTTCGCTAGCGTGGGTCCCATGGATTCACTAAATCGATTGGGTCGGGAGATTAGCGCGGCAACACTGGTTCCGATACCAGGTGCCGTTTACCAACAGCAGTTTCATTAGAAAGTGAACTTTCCACACCAGTTCCAGTTACTCAGGAGGCTGAGGCCATCGACAGTCTTAGAAAGGCAAAAAAGAAAATCTATTAGATTCAGGTTGTTAGACGAGTCTGAAGAAAATTTGACTCCCCTCCAGATAATACAAATGTGGGGGAGGATACAGAATATGGAGAAGATGCTCCAAACTTTGATAAAACAAGGGTCCAAGGGCCCAGTGATTCCCCAGGCAGCTGTTCAATAAGGCCCATATCAAGAGGAATATGTGGATTATCAGCAAGGGGATTTCCTTCCAGCGCCTTGTTTAGGAATGGAGGATGCCTCCCTAATATATGACTTGGGAGAAGTGGGGCAGGTGCAGCTGACCAGATGTCTGGTGTCCCTGCTTATGTGCATACACCAGAGCACAAGAGCAACGCTCCGGGTGGCCCGGATATTGAAATGAGTTTGCTTTTCCGGAGAGGACTGGTGAGGCAATGGAAGTATACCTTGCCAACAATATCAATTATTTAGTGTCTCACCAGCTCCAGCAATTTATGATGCAAGAGACTACCTATACATATAAGACACCTGTTTACTGTGCATCACTGAAAGTGCCCATGGTGAACCCAGTAATCTGGGCACCCATGAGTCCTTCTATGAGAGTACAGGAGGTTCGGCATTAATGCATCCTCCAACTGGTGGCTGCAGCAAATACTGCATTTGGCACTATGGTCAAAGTGATCATGATTACTCAATCTCAAAAGAAGCACATTAGTCGTGTCCAAGTGATTAAGGCGATGGACTAGAAATCCATTGGGGTTTCCCCACGCAGAAGATATGTTGGCTCTATTATGCAATACATTCTTTGAAGTAAATTGCATTAGAAAAATCGCCATCAGGCCAATTCTCCTTCAAAAATTTTGCTGCACTATGTAAGGTGACAAATATACAAACACCTGAGTTCCTGTTTGGAATGGACCTTGTCAAACAAATACGTGATATTGATGAGGCAAAAACAATTGGTTTGATGAAGCCAAGCATATCACGGCCACCTAGTCGCAAACCAGGTTTTGTGTACTGAAGGTCGGATCCAGGTGCTGGACCGAGCAGGGGGAGGCCTGTGGGGCAACAAGGTTACCCACTAAGACAGAGCGGCTTCAACCCCAATATGAGCAGACAGCAGGCTTACAGGCCAACTGCAGAGGTACAGGGAACTTTTGTTTAAGGTTCTGATGCACAACCTCCTATTGGAGGTAGATTACAATTGTTTTACAATGAATGGTGCTGTATAACATGTGATATGTTTATACTAAATACTGTGTCAGGTTCTACCATTGAGTTTATCTCAGGGATAGATCCACCTCAGCAGCACAAGCCAAATAAAATGTTGGTGTTTTTCTGCTCCAGAGACTGAACAGGTTAACGATGAGATTAAGAATTTATGCCAAAAGGAGTGATCGAGAAAGCCATTATTCATCCTCAACAATTTGTGTCCAATAAATTTCCCAGACCTAAGAAAGATGGGGGTTGTAGAGCTATTCTGGATCTCACCCACTTAGATTCTTCAGTTCTCTATAGACATTTTAAATGGACACTTCGGTACTGCAAAACAGCTGGTCTCACAAGGTTGTTGTATGGCAACTATTTATTTGCAAGATGCATATTATTCAGTACCAATTCATGCTCATTATCGCAGGTACTTGAAATTTAATTGGATGGGGCAGCTGTGGCAATATAAAGCATTGCCTAATGGATTAAGCTCAGCACCTAGGCTATTTACTAATTGTTAAAACCTGTGCTGGGGCTATTGAGGGCCCATAATCACATTGTCATGGCTTATTTAGATGATATCTTAATTATCGGCAACACTAAAAAGTTGGTTGCAGTAATCAAAAATGTGTTTGAAACATTAGGTTTTTGGTCCATCCAACTAAGTCTAAATTACAGCCAACCCAAAATATTGAGCATTTGGGTTTTCTTATTAATTCAGTTGATATGACAGTAACATTACCAACAGCCAAGGTTGTGGATATTGCTGATGTGTGTACTTGCCTCACACAGAAAACTTTATACCTCCATTCGAGAAGTGGTTAAAGTCATTGGGAAATTGGTAGCAGTTTTCCCTGCAGTATAGTTCGGTCCTTTGCATTATCAATATTTGCAAAGAGCAAGAGAACAAGCACTAAAAGAGCATGCCGGCGATTTTGATTGGGTTATGCAGTTACCAACCACAGCTCTAGCAGAATTGCAGTGCTGGATTGTTAATGTCAGTCAAACTACCAATAACATGTTGGTGCAGGAACCTTCAATGATTTTACAGACTGATGTAAGTGCTCTCGGATGGGGAGGCTATGGACATTGAGTCTAGCTGTGGGGGGGGTACATGGAATGAACAAGGAGGTTTGATTCTACACACATAAAGAATTATTGGGGGCATTTTATGGGTAAAAGGCATATTGCTCCATAATGAATAATTTACAAGTTCATCTCCAGATTGATAACACCACGGGAGTGGCATATATTAATCATATGGGAGGAGCAAGATCAGTTTCATGTAATAGCATGGCTAATTTTATATGGCATTGGTGTATTTCAAGGAACATCTGCCTTTCAGCCATCTATCTACCAGGGGTAGACTAGTGGTGGCAGACCGTAGGTCACAAAAATTTAATGACAATTTAGAATGGGTGTTGAATTCTAAAGTTTCAAATAATTGTCACTCGATTGGGTTGCCAGAATTTGATCTGTTTGCATCCAGACTGAATCACCAGTTGCCTAAATATGTTAATGGGAACCAGATCCAGGAGCAGTAGCTGCGGATGCTTTTTTACATTGGGGGTACTCATGCTTTTATGCTTTTCCTCCATTTTGTCTGATTATGAAATGTCGAACCAAAATAGAGCGTGACTTTGCCACAGGCGTTTTGGTGGTCCTAGATTGGCCAACACAACCATGGTTCCCATTGATACTCAGAATGATGGTACAGACATTCATGAGATTCCCATCTGCAGTAATTTGTTGGTGCATCCGGTTACAGGAGAAAGTCACCCATTACATGACTGTATCAATTGTTGGTCTGCAGGTTCTGAGCAGACCATTCCAAGGCTTTGGATTGTTGAACAGGACCATGGAGGTTATCACTGCAGCCTGGAGGAATAGTACTAAAAAACAATATGTGGTTCACATAACGAAATGTGACATGTTCTGTGTACAATCAAATATATCTTACCATACTGCAAGCATAAGTGATGTGTTGGAGTTCCGTGCTAAATTGCATTTTGATGAGCACTTGAGTTATAGTGCTATTAACAGTGCTCGGAGTGCTTTGTCCTCCTATTTAGGACAGTCCTCAGGACAACAAGCTATTGGGGCTCATCCGTTAGTATCCCGATTTATGAGAGGAATTTTAACAAAAACCCTCCTAAACCTAGATATACAGAAATCTGGGATATCAGTATAGTTCTTACACGGCTTTGGCAATGGGCTCCAATTGCGTCATTGGTTATGCAGAGATTAACTCTGAACGTGGTTATGCTAACGGCGCTGGTTTCAGCACAACGTGTACAAACATTACAATTGTTACGAATAGATTGTATGCATTTGTCTGTGGATTACATTACTTTTTATGTCTATGATTTAATCAAACAAAGCAGGCCAGGTATGGCAGGAACCAAGGTAACGTTTAAAGCCTATTCTGTTGACCAAATGTTATGTGTAGTTAAACACTTAAGCCAATATCTTGAGTTAACAAGGAGTCTCAGAGGTTCTGAGACAACACTGCTCATCAGTCACAAAAAGCCATATAAAGAGTGTCAGTACAAACTATTTCTAGATGGTTGAAACAGGTTTTCAATTATGATGGAGTCAACACTCATGTATTTGAATCTCACTCCACCGGGCGGCTTCAACATCCGTGGCGAAGGCTCAGGACGTGCCGCTAGACCAAATCCTCACGGCCGCAGGATGGTCTAGAGAGTTGACATTCTCACAATTTTATGATAAACCCGGACAGACAGTGCCACGGTTTGGGCATGCTGGTTGGGTTCCATTGATTTCATTTGCTTTGTTTATGTCATTGTTTGTAATTGCCACCTGGTATAGAGAGGTTATTACTGAATTACGTTGAGGAATTAGGTGCCCTCCGCTCCCACCCGCATAATCTAAGAGATCATCTGGTAATTCTAGTCTTCTTAAAGCCTTACTATGTTACTTCAGCTATATGTGTTTTCTGTGTTTCCACGCTGCTGCTTTGAAGTATGATGCGCATGTGCCTGGCGGGACTTCTTCACGTAATCCCTCAACGTAACTCCTCATAAAATAAGGATCAAACTTTGAACTGGTAAGTTCTCATTTAATCTTACTATTATGCTTTAAACCAATGCAGTAAGCAATGAGTCAGCTTAAACATGTGTCTCCTGCACATATATACAAAGCAAAAGAAGCAATGAATTGCATGAAAATGGCAACAAAAAATTGCGCGATTTAAGTTCCAAATCGGCAGTAACATCATAATAAAACCTATTCAGATGACAATGAAGAACAAAATTCAAGAGCACGAGGACATAAAATTAGCTAACCGTTGACCTACCTTTATCTACTCCAACCCATTTTCCAATTCACTGATGTCACTTGGATTTTGTATTCAATTAGTGTTGACTTTAATCCCCGAAGTGATGATTTTACTGTTTCCCGTCTAGAGTAAGCAAGTCAAAAATATGATAGAGTGTAACACGCTTCTGCTCACTCACCAACATTGTGACCAGTCAAGTGCTTCTCTTGCCATCAAGCATTCTGCTTCACCTGCATTGTGTGCACACTAACTGCACATTGAGGAAGTGAAAGCCTTCTCAGTTTGTGAAGTGGTCAGGTTCTACTGAGGACCTGGCAACAATAACAGGACTCTTTTAAACTGCTTTGAACATCGGAAACATTCCAAGCTGCTCTGCAGGCAATTTTTTTTTTTAAAATGGTGTTAATAAAACGATCGAAAGAACACCTTTGCTCAGTCCGCCTAAACTTATCTTCCCCCAGTTACTAAACACTTTAACTCACCCTATCATTCCCATGCTGACCTTTCTGTCCTGGGCCTCCTCCATTGTCAGAGTGTGGCCCAGCGCAAATTGGAGGAACAGGATCTCGAATTTTGCTTGGGCAGCTTACACCCCAGTAGTATGAATATTGACTTCTCTAACTTCAAGTAACCCTTGTTTCCTTTTCTCTCCATCCCTCCGCAGTTTTCCGACCAGTCTAACTATCTATGATTACATTTTATCTCTGTTTGGTGTTACGTTCTCCAAGCTAACAATGACCTATTCTACATTTCCCTTGATATCCACCCCCTTTGATGGCTTGTTCTCACACCTTACATTTCCTTATATCTGTATCTCCCACTCCCCCTCCCCCGAGTCTGAAGAAGGGTCTCGAACCGACACGTCACCCACTCCGTCTCTCCAGAAATGCTGCCTGTACCACTGAGTTACTCCGGCATTTAGTTTCTATCTTTGGCTAAATCAGTTTGTTCTACCACTAGTCTCTACATGGAGTGCAATGCAAAACATATTCTTGCTGGTGCTCCTCATGATTACTAAGGGGAATCACCACATGAATCCTGCAGGCAGGATCCAAGACCCAAGAAACAAGACACAAGATTGTGGAATCTAGAGTAAAAAAAAATAAAAGGTGCTGGAGGACCTCAATGGATCAGGCAGCATCTTTGTTTAGTGTACTTTAGTTTGGAGATGCAGCATGGAAACGGGCCTTTCGGCCCACTGAGTCCATGCCAATCATCAATCACCCATTCACACTAGTTCTATATTACCCCACCTTCTCATCCACTCCGTACACACAAGGGGCAATTTACAGAAGCTGATTGGCCTACAAACACTCACGTCTTTGGGATGTGGCAGGAAATTAGGACAATTAGAGGAAACCAACTTAGTCATCAAGAGAATGTGCAAAATCTACACAGACATTATCCAAGGTCAGGATCAAACCCAGGGCTCTGGTGCTTTGAAGCAGCAGCTCTCTCAACTGCACCATTGTACTTTTCCCTTATGATTTTGTCCTTTTAACATATAAACAGAACACCAGTAAGTGGGAAGCAAGGTCCTTTTATGAAAGAAAGCAAATCAATGAAAGATAATTTTAGAAATGGACAGGCGATGTTTCAGTCAGAAACACTGAAGAAATATCCCAACATCCCAATTGCTATCTATCCTTTCCCTTCACAGACGCTGCCTGACCCATAGAGTTTCTCCAGTGTTTTTTTTTTTCAGGATACAAGACCCCATTCAATTCAATGAAGATTGTAGGGAAGGTTTTGGAAGGGTCAATGACTATTTCCTTTGAAGCTTTCTTTGAAGTTTTTCTTTTATATGTCCTTTTTGTTAATTTATTTACAAATACATAGTAAACCAGCATCTGCAGTTCTTTCCTACACATACCTCATTTTAATTACATACAAGGAACTACAGATGCTGGTTTGTAATAAACGACACAAAGTGTTGGAGTAACTCCGTGGGTTAACTCTGGAGAACATGCATATGCGACAGGGTACACAAATGGCTGGAGAAACTCAGGAGATAGGCGATGTTTCGGATCGAGACCCTTCTTCAGACATGCATATGCAACATTTTGGATCAGGACCCTTCTTCAGACAGATTGCAGTAGGGACAAGAAAGCTGGAAGAGAGGTGGGAGTGGAACAAAGTCTGGCAAGTGATAGGTGGATAGCAGTGAAGGGGAGGCCGGGTTAGCAGATGGGTGACAAAGGTCAGAGATGGGAAGGAGACAAAGGGCTGTGAGAAACAGATAAAACCGTGAAATATGAAGCTAAGGGAAGGGATATAATTGGTAATGGGCAGAATAAAGGGGGTAAGGGGTGGGGGGGCGGTGGAGGGTATAGTGGGAGAAAGGGGTGTGCATCCAGATGGGAAACCCAGAGAAAAATTGGGATGTTTTTGGTTAGATAACATTTGTTTCAAATTTAATAGTTTTTGAGAGTTTCTTAACTCTGGAAACTTATAACAAATGTCAAAACCAATCATGATGTTCATAGCAGGAAGCCTCCACCCCCAGCTTTACCTACAGCCAAAGGCAATCGGGGGCATTTCATAGTGAATCCTTCAGGTCTGCTGCCATAGTCTGGGATGTAGAAAACTGACAGGTTAAGGCATGTGCTTCTGGATATGGAAACGTAGGTGTGGGAGTACAATGAATTCTTGGAACTGATTTGAGTATCACCAAACTTGAGAAACAAGACCAGTGTTTTTTTGCCTTATGTTCTGCCATTTCACAACAAATGCACTCAGATATCCACGCACCTTGATTACAATAAAGCCGGCTGACCTCTACTGACTCCGAGGGACATGAGCCAGGGACAGGCAAGTGGGGCAGCTTGGTTGGCATAGACAAATTGGGCCAAAGGGTCTGCTTTGTGCCACAGCAGAAATGCCAAATGAGAGGAAACTCAGAACTACACGAATTAGCATGGGCTTCCTCAATATGTTATTTTAAGAGCATAAGTAACCACCAAGAAACAGATATATACCTCCATCAAAATTATACACAGGAGAAAGTCCCAGAAGTATGCCAGAAGCATTTGCACATTGTCAATGCTATTAGTACTTGGTAGTTTTCCAAGACATGAGTAAATATTCCCTCTGCTCAGTGTAAGTTTAAGGCTTATTGTTCCCGCTTATACCTGTTGCAACTTCATTAAGCAAATTTTCTTTGTTCAGCTCATAATCAATCAAAGTAAAAGTTTCAATCAAAGTCCAAGACTATTATTGAATTGTCCAAAACCTTGATTGAATGGATTGATTGAAATATATAGCATGGAAACAGACCCCTCAGCCCACGCCAACCATTGATCGCCTGTTCACACTAGTTCAATGTTATCCCACTTATGCATCTACTCATACAAAGAACAATTTACAGAGACCAATCAAACTACAAACCCACATGTCTTTGGGATGTGGACAGAAGAAGGAACACCTGGATGAAACGTGCAAACTCCACACGGACAGCACCCGAGGTCAGGGTCGAACTTCTCTAGCGCTGCAAGGTGGCAGCTTCACCAGCTGCATCATTGTGGCACCCTTCTACTGTCTAGCTGAAGGCAAGGCAAGTCAATATAAAATGGTTCTTACTTCTTCTTCTTTCGTGTGGCGTGCACAGCCTAAAGTTGTAGGACAACTTGTTCTATTTGATCTTCCGTTTTTGCACGTCGAGTTGATTGCATTAGTTGAAACAGGGTGGACCACGTGAAGGTTGCAATCTTCCACCCCGTTCTTACTTGAGTTCTGGAGATGCATCCAGTTGAAATTACAATCTAATGTTCCTCA
The DNA here is from genome assembly GCA_963514005.1 of Raja brachyura. The sequence goes on along the minus strand of OY740789.1, from coordinate 39,226,347 downwards.
GTGCTGAACTGTCTGCACTCTGTGCATTTCCATGAAGCAAACAGCTGGGAAGGAAGGGGAGCGCCTCAGTGCAGAAACTGCACTTAGTAGATTGTTACTAAATTAGCATTCAGAGGTAATAGTTGTCTCCAGTGAAGGCTTTTAGAATTGGTAAGTGGAATACATTTGGGCATTCTATTGTGTCCTGAAGGACCATGCTCTCAGCTCCATTGGGTTGATGAGCAAAGGAAGTATAGGTGTAATTACCATCTCCCAGCACCTGCAGAGAGAGGGAAAACTAGTCGAGGCAAGTACCTAGTAAATTTAAATAAACACAAACATATAAAATGCTGAAGGCTTGGAATGAAGAGGACATACCCAATGTCAGCAATTGTGAGTCAAGTGTGTTTAATTGTCACATGTACCAACAACAGATCAATGACATTGTTATATGCTGCAACTTTACAAACCCGTAAATGCAATAACACATTGATTACATTACTCAGGTCAGTTACCAGGTTGGAGATGACTATAGTCAGTCAAGAGATATACATTAATATGTTGACCCATAATTGGTTTGTAAGGAGCACTAAAGAGATTAAATGAGAATTTTCCAGTTTGAAGTTTGATCTTTGTTTTATGAGAAGTTGCGATGAGGGATTACGTGAAGGAGCCCGCCAGACCGCATGCGCATCAATCTTCAAAGTAGCTGTATGAACCCACAGAATAGTTGCTGAACCTAAGCTATAGAGAGAATGAAGGCTAGAACTACCGAATGATCTTTATGAGAATAGGGTTGGGAGTGGAGGGCACGTAATCCCTCATCGCAATTTCTGATAAAATAAAGATCAAACTTCAAACTGGCAAGTTCTCATTTAATCTCTCTATTTTATTTTGGTACTACGTGAAGATTTCAAAGCTCTGAGGTTTCATACTGTGACATAATCTGTGTGTGAAACACTAAAACAGATAAACCATTAATGGCAGGAAAACATGAGGTATTAATATCACAAAGCTAACTTGCATACATGACCATTGCTCTAAACTGGCATGTGCCTACGTGTATAGATATGGCAGAGTATGCAACTACAAGATCGATTCTCTGAGCTAGTTAAATTGCAGACACCCGATCATCGATCTTAAACTGGGTAAGTGAATCCACAATTTGATTAGCCTAATGGAATCCTGATTTGGCCTGCACCATATTTCTGTAATCTTAAGAAATATACCCCTCTAGTCCTTGGCCAGACCACACATCCTCGGATGAGTTGTCACTGAATGTACTTGGAACCGCTGTTCCTCCATAGATCCTATGGACAAAATTTTTGTGGGTCTCCGCTATCCGCGGAAGATGCATAGCTAGCTATTCATACATATCGCTGATAATATAATCAGCAGCTAATGACTAGAGCTGAACCACAGTTTCCCTTAGATGTGAGAAAACTAGTTCCCTGTCAACTCTTGACTAAGAGCCACGATGTATGCGCAGCGTTTTCCTTCAAAGTGGAGATTAGTATAATGCAAAGCTGAATCAAGAATCACTTCACAGACCTTTGACTGAGACCACTTGTCTAAATCTCCAGAATGCATAACACAATCTGTTGCACGCACCACTCAATCAGGAATAGTGGTATTGAGAACCTATGGATTATTATGAATACATTGTTGATTCCCAACATGACCTGCAGGTCAGAAAAAGTTATAATATATTGCAGACGAGCTTTCTGTTGGTAACTATCTGTCCCAGAGAAAAGTGTCAATGAAGATTCCAATGAACCAGTAACTCTGCTAAATGAGGAGAAATAAACCATATGTTGAGAAAAACTTCAACTATTTAAATCTATTGCCCAGTCCGATAACCTCTCATAGATGATGAAGCAGTGCTTCTCTGGTCACTATGACTCGTATAGCCAACCAGTTCCATGATGGTCTAGCCTGATCCAGGGTAACCAAACTGTTCCCACTTGGAACTTAGAGGTTACTGTGTAAGGCACCTTGCCAATGTCTCTACATCAACCTGATGTTATCCCAGAGACAATGAAAAAATGACTAGACAGCCCATGCTGGTAGTAAACCTCAAGCTGGGCTGACAGACTGCTCCATTTTGGAGTTTAAGGAGGTTAATAATGAGACCTACTTACCAGCATCTCTAACCCCAGGTCGCTTACCTTTGTTGGAGCTTCAGCGAAGTTCCATTTGCAGACTCTGTCCATCATGTTTGTCATTTCTGTTAGATAGCTGATGCTGCTGGCCAACTTCTCTTGTAGTGGCTAGTCCGTCCCCAACGGAGCAGCAATTTTAGAGGCAAAAGCATACCACTTTTCCTCATGCGATTGTCGTATATCATGCATTAAAGCATGGGATCCTGGCACAGTCATGTTCGGGGGCATGTATGGAGTTAGTCCATATTGACCTTTGACACTCTCTTAGAGTGGGAGTAAAATTGCACCCTGAACCAGGTGTTGCCATATCCGTATGACTCGAACTGTCTGTGCATGCTTCTATACTGAGCATATTTTGCGACACCATCTCCAATAGCCTTTCGGTGGGTGGAAAATGTGAACCTTGAAACCAAGGCAGCTACAGGCATATGACTTGAACTGCCTGTGTATGCTTCCATCTTCATACTTCCGAATGGGAGGACTTATGCAAACCTGAACCAGGAGCTGCCTCAGGCATGTGTGCATCTACTTTAGAACCATCTCCATCACTACGTTCAACCGAGTGGGAGGAAATTGCAACCCTGAACCAGACATTGCTTCAGGATTATGTACATATACTTTTGAACCATCCCCACCAGCCATATATATTATGCCCCGTATTATGGAAGCATACACAGGCAGTTCAAGTCATATGCCTGCAGCTGCCTTGGTTTCAAGGTTCACATTTTCCTCCCACCCGAAAGACTATTGGAGATGGTATCACAAAATATGCTCAGTATAGAAACATGCACAAACAGTTCGAGGCAAACGGATATGGTATTTGAGTGGGAAGAAAATTTGCAACCCTGAACCAGGAGCTGCTGCCTGACATGTCTTCATAAGGCGGAGCATTCCTTGTGTTATAATTTGATTCATCAGATGTTCGTAATTGAGACAAACCCCAATCATGTCTGACATAGATGTCCCAAGACTTGGCCTATGACTTTGCCCCGACTTGGGGTTGTCAGGCTGCTCCCTTCAGCAGCCGAACCAGGACTAGCTGTGCAGATTGATGCTCTGTTGGTATCCTCATTTACCAAACAGGCTGTATGTGCTAGTGACTCTGAGTCCTGCTCCCTTCCGGTGCCAAGGGAGTATTACAGGGAAGGACTGGAGCGCCTCTGGCCCCCATATGCCAGACAGAGTGGGCGAAATGCTGCAATCCTGCCAGGTGTTTGTCATAGGCAATTCCGTTTACATGACTGAAAGAACCCTATCCCTATTAAATCAGAGATTTGATCACTTTATTGATATGCATAAAGTTGGAGTCTTTTGGAAAGGAATCTTCCACAGTCCCCTTTAATGAGCGGAAATTATCATGACGCCACCAGGTGTAGCTCCCACAGGTGACTGATAGGCACAGCTCAAATAAGGATTCCCAAGCCAGGGACTCTGGACTGCCATGGCAGGTCCAATTCCACTACACCTTTTATCGGTGATAACATTTTAGTGATAATAAATGTTCCTTGTAATTTTTCTCTTTTAAAAAAAAAACTAAATTGGCACGATGATACATATTTATGATACTGCCAAGAATAAAACCTGAACTGATATTATAAATCAAACGATACCAGCACAATGGTGCAGCTGGTAGAGCTGATGCCAGAGACCTGGGCTCACAGCACCAGACCTGGCTTCGATCCTGACCACGGATATATCTGTGTGGAGTTTGCAGCTCATAGAATGTATCGGCTATGATAGTCACAAACATGACCCTGTGGCAACTGTTATAAATGTCAACTCTATTGTAGCCATCCAATTAAAAGAATACACTATATGTGCTATAACATAGCTGTAGCAGCAACTTCGTTAAATTTGTTTGGTGCTACAGCAGGCTGAACTTACCTAAGCGGTATTTTAAAAACTAACCTGCTGCTGGAAATCTCCTGCAGTAACACCTGCAATTTATGAATGTAAGTTCGCTGAATTTGTAACTCTGACTGCCTGCTCCCGAATGGAGCTGTGATGTCGGCAGCCACTATTATTAAGGCCGTCTCCTAAAGACTATAATGGCTACAGCCATAAACCCAGTTTTTAAACGAGCCTATCGGTCTCTGAACTGGGTCATCCCCTGCCATGCAGACTAACGGCAACAGCCGCATGAAGCCCTATAACTTGAGCCGCTTGCTCACGTTGGAGACTGCGGTGAAAATATACCCTACGCTAGCTCCAGTGGAGCGGCTACTTTTTTGGGGGCCCGCTATAGAACGGCCCAAAGAAAACTGACTTACCTTGCAGAGCAGTGCAGGAACTGCCCTGACTAGCGCCATGCGCTAGACGTAATGACGCGCATGAGGTCTGGCGGGGTTCTTCACGTAGTCACTCTCGTGACTTTGAAATAAAATTTTTGTTCTACACTAGATTCCAGCATCTACAATTCATTGTGCCTGTATGGTTTGTAAGGTTTAGATAGTATTCCAATAGGGGGTATGAATTCAGATGTGTGCAAAGGTACATGAGAGGAACTTTAACGCAGTGCTGCCAACATGTCTTTACGGTCAAGTTAAGACTCTTCACTTTTTAACAACTTTGAACTTGAAGGGTTCACACTGGAAATGGGGCGACTCTTGTGCACTGTCCCGGCAAAACCTACTCTTATTATGCTTGCATTTAAGTGTTATTGTGATTATGTATAGTAGGATTTTTACTGAACTATATGCAAAACGTAATTTAACTGTATCTACTGTAGGTAGCTATAGACTAGAGTCATACAGCATAGAAACAGGCCTTTTGGCCCAACTTGCTCACACCGACCAAGATGCTCCATTTACACTTGTTCCACCTGCCTTCATTTGCCCCATATCCCTCTAAAGCTTTCCTATCCATGTACCTGTCCTTTGAAATCTTGTGACAGTTCCTACCTCAACTACCTTCTCCGGCAGCTTGTTCCATATACCGACCACACTTTGTGTAAAAAAAGTTGCCCCTCAGGCTCCTATTAAATCTTTCCCCTCTTATGTGCTTATTTGCCGTCTTATGATTCTCCTACTCTGGGTAAAAAGTTCTGTACATTTATCCCTATCTATTCCTCTTATGATCTTATAAACCTTAATAAGATCACCCCTCATTCTCCTGCACTACAAGGAATAAAATCCTAACCTGCTCAAGCTCTCCGTCCAGTGCAGGCCCTCAAATCCTGGCAACATCCTCGTAAATCCTCTCTGCACCCGTTCCAAATTAATAACATTTCCTGTAACTGGATAATCAAAACTGAACAATGCTCCAAATATGGCCTCATCAATGTTTTGTACAACTGTCACATAGCATCCCAACGTTACTCAATACTTTGACTGATGAAGTTATGTGTGACAATAAACCACCATTGAACCATTGAGATGCTATTGAATCTAACTAATGAAAATCTATTCTAAAATCTTTCTCCAAGAAAACACACTGAGAATTAACAGGTTAATTTCTGGCCATGAATGCTAGACAGATGGATTGTCAGACTCTGGCATATCAGTCACTTGTGCAGGTCATTTTGCATGCCTGTTAAATCTGATTTCCTTCCATTAATTTAAATGGAGAAAATCAAATAGCCATTCACTCTGTTCAGCAATATTCACTTCACCCAAATAATCCAGGATAGTACCTTGTAAAATGTTCTCTTAAGGTTGATGCCTAACAACAGCGCTAATAGTATTATATCTTCTCATACCACAAATAATCAAGAAATTTGCTTTTCATTTTATCTGCATTTAGCTATATTTTTTGTTGTTGATGTGTTGATCTATTCTGCACTCAGATTGTTACCATTAAAATGCCAGTCATACATTTCATTTGAAATAAAATTAATTTAGTTGCTTTCACTCAGACTCCAGTCGAGTGTGGATGAATATTTATAAGTAAACCATGAGAAAGGTCGTCATTTATGCCGACTGTTCATTGACTGGGGATGCCAAAAAATCAAAGCCTCATGAATTTAGTGCTGAGACTAATGCTGATTCAGATTGGTACATGTTGTCCAATTGATAAAGTACTATTGTTTGTGCTTGTTGAATAAAAAACGTGAATGCAATAATGCCAATTTCCAATCCATTTTGTCTATTGCGAGGAAAACTAGAAGTCGTGCATTGTTAGTAATGCCTTTTTTTGTTTAAACAGGAACAGTGGTGTATAAGAGGCTTTTATGTAAATACGTGGATATGCAGGGAATGGAGGACTTTGAATCAGGTGCAAGCAGATGAGATTAGTTTATCTTGGCATCATGTTTGGCACAGACATTATGGGCCAAAGGGCCAGTTTCTGTACTGTACTTCATTCTATGAAAATACTCATACTCCTTTTAGGACAATGTTTTTCTTTCTACATCATAATGACCTCATTGGAGAAAAATGTTTGGGTATCACCAGATCTGGTTGGATCAAGGATCAGAGGGCCAAGCATTCCTCTGGAGAAACTTCATGGCCATCCTGAAGAACAAAGACAATTCACAACTCCGACAAAAGCCCATCACCCTAATTTGTCTTTCTTTACTGGCACCAAAAAGCAAGGCAAGCATAAGAATCACTCTAACAAGCTGGATTGCACTGGCAACAAGCCTGGAGTTTTCTGTGGAGAACCGCCAGTTACGTAAGCTCCAAGCTTCTGCACCTCCACACTAGAGAATGGAGGCAGGGGGCCTGTGGATGCTCAGATGAACATGTACCTGTCTTCTTGCTCTGGCCCTATATACATCTCTGAGTCCAGGGGCATTCTGCAAGGATCCGAGCAGAAGGAAAGGATATACTCCATCTGTGCTTCACATTTTGACCACACCATGGTTCATGCACCTAATATTATAATCTAATAAAAGTACCCAATTATAATATGATGATCTAATGAACTGCGGCATTGACATTTAACAGGCTTTCAGATAGCCAGGGAAAGGAGGGATATGGATTGCATGCAGACAGATGGGATTAGTTGATCCTGGTGCCATGTTTGGCACAGACATAGTGGGCTGAAGGACATGTTCCTCTGCTGCACAGCTCTAATACAATCACATTCATGTCAATGGGAATCCTAACCTTTATATGATAAGCAAATTATTAAGACTTTAGAGATACAGCGTGGAAACAGGACCTCTGTCCCACCAGCAATCACCCCGAACACTAGCACTATCCTACACACTAGGGAGAATTTACAGAAGCCAATGAACCTATAACCATTTCCGTCTTTGGAATGCAAACTGGAGCACCCAGGGAAAACCCATGAGGTCACAGGGGGAACATACAAACTCCATACATACAGCACTCATAGTCAGGATTCTTATTTCAAAGTAATAATTATGTCTTTAAAGAATGGCGGCATTAAACAAATAGATTTTTTCAAACAGTTCTAAACATCACTGACCAGCGACAACATTTGCAAAGAGTGAAAAGTCTATAGAAAGCAAAAGCTGTCAGAAGGTCATTGGAGGTGTACTAGGGCCAGGAACAGGGTCTTTGTTCTTGCTGCCTGAGCTCTGGTTACTGGGCAAGGTTTGCTGTGCATCACTGAAGGATTGTGGTAAAGACCACAGCAGAACTTTAGAAGTTGACAGTGGCAAAAGTTTGTTTCTCTAAAAGCAGCAATTTGTTTTAGTCACCCTGTTATAGGAAGGATGTTATTCAGCTGGAAAGAGTGCTGAAAAGATTTACGAGGATGAATGAATGATACATGGCTTCTAGTTGACAGGACCTGAGGGCCTGAACTGCAGGTAGAGATTCAGCAAGCTATGACTTTATTGCTTGAAGCAGAGGAGGCTAAGGAGTGATCCTACTGAGATGTGTAAAATCATAGGGGGAATAGATAGGATAAATGCATAGAGTCTTTTACTGAGAATAATGGAATCAAGACCAAGAGGTCATAGGTTTAGGGTGAGAGGGTAAAGATTTAATAGGAACATGAGAGGCAACTTTTTCACTTAAGAGTGGTGGATTTAGAGGAAATTCTAGTCAAAATGACAAGGCCATCCTCTTGAACTGTGATGCATAAAGTCTAGAGTCATACAGTGCAGTGAATCTAGAGTCATACAAGTCATAGCGTCTAGAGTCATACAAACCTTCTTAGCGGCAATTAAACCTAGTGGCAATTGACCTACCAACCTACAACTTTTGGAGATGTAGAAAGGATGTAGAGCACCAGGAGTAAACTCACATAGGGGAGAACATGCAAACTCCGCACAGACAGTACTGGAGGTCATGCTTAAACCTGAATCTCTGGCACTATGATGCAGCAGCTATATTGGCTGCACCACTGTGCAATCCCCATACCGAGGATTAGATCTAATCTGATTTTAATCCATGGTAGACAAAAATGCTGGAGCTCAGCGGGTGAGGCAGCATCTAAGGAGCGAAGGAATAGGCAATGTTTCAGGTTCCATTATCACAGAACATAGAGCGCAGCAAATTATGACAAAGGAACAGTCCCTTTGGCCCCATGATGTCCGTGTTGAACATGATGCTAGGATTAACTAATCTCATCTGCATGCACATGATTCATATCCTTCCATTCCCTGTATTTCAGTGTGCCCATCTAAAAGCTTCAACATCAGTATTGCATCGGCACCCATCACCACCCTTGGCTGCATGTTCCAGGCATTTACCACCCTCCGTGTAAAAATCTTGCTCCTCACATCTCCTATAGCTTTGCCCCTCTCATTTGAAAGCTGTACCCTCTAGTCTTTGACATTTCACCCTTGGAAAAAAGTTCCGTCTGACTACTCTACCTATGCCTCTCCTAATTTTATATATTTCTACCAGGTCTACCCTCAAACTCCAGCATTTGCAGAGAAAAAAAAAATCAAGTTTGTCCATCCTCTTCTTGTAGATAATATCCACAAATCCAGGCACACTCTGGTAATCCTCTCCTGCACCCTCTTCAAAGCCTACATATTCTTCCTGCAATGGAACATCCAGAACTGCGTGCAACACTTCAAATGTGGTCTAACGAAAGCTGCATCTAAAAAGGATGGAGTGTTTTGGAGCTTTGTGTCAGAATCCAGGCCCAGTCTCCCACTCTCTCCCACCCCCCCCCCCCCCCCCCCCCACCCCCTTTAACCACACCCTCTCCCAACCCCCACCCCCTTGTCTATGCCTTTAATGCTGCTGAATCATTAAACTGCTGAAGCCTGTGTATAACCTGGTCCGTTGAGGTCTCTACGATTGACAACTCGAGCAAGTGCATCTGTTGGATGAGCAACAGCTCTTTAAACTGAATGAACATCAACTCTTTTCCTCCTGAGACATGCTTTATTTTCCACCAACACAGCCCTGCAGATAAATCTTCATTTTCTGCAGTTTTTTCTGGGCCATTATGTGAAAATGTTATCACTTTACAGCTGAAGCTGCAGACTTTTAATCAATTACACCTATCAAGTGGCTGTTTAGTTTCTTGGCAATTCTTGACTTTTTATTTCAAGAATTTTCTTGCAGTCAAATCTCATACAATTTTGCTTTGGGGAATTAAAGGGTAAAGTGCCTTAATGTCTCTTCTAGTGAAACAAGAAAAATATCTCTAATGCATTTTCTTTGAGAAAGAGACAGAAAAAAAATCCATTAAGTGGAAAAAGAAAGAACATAGGAAAAGGTAGGAAAGAAAGAAGTAAAGTGAAAGTTATAAATTATTTTGATTTTAAAAGAAATGTTATTATAGAGTCAGAAAGTCAGAGAAATAGCCAGAGAGCAGCACAGTAATAGGCCCTTCAGCCAAACTTGTCCATGCCGACCAAGATGCCCGATTTAAGCTAGTCCCATTTGCTTGTGTTTGGCCCTCTTAAACTTTTCCTATTGTGCATCTATCCAAATGTTGTTATTGTACCTACCTCAATTATATTAGTTCATTTCCTCTGGCCGCTCATTCTATATAGCCATCACACTCTATGTTGAAAGATTGCCCCTCATTTCCTATTAAATCTTTCCCTCGCACAATGTCAATATATAACATGAACAAAATCATGATAAAGCACAAACGGAAGAGATAAGGTGAATGCACAAACTATGCCTTCTAATTCTTGATTCCCCTTATCTGGAGTAAACTCACCTTATCTCTTCCATTTGTACTTTATCATGATTTTATTCATGTTATATATTGACATTATATTCTTGGAAAAGATAGAATAATTTGGTGGCATAATAGTGCAGCTAATAGAACCAGGTGAAAAAGGCATGTGGTCTTCTTGCCTTCATTGGTCGGGGCATTGAATATAAGAGTGAGGAACCCAAGCTGCAGCTCAATAAGATTTTGTTTTGAACGCACTTAGAACATTGTGTGCAGTTCTGGTTGTCCCATTTGAGGAAAGATATGGAGATTTTAGAGAGGATTCATAGAGGTTTACCAGAATGCTGCCTGGATTAGAGGGTAGTAGCTACAAGAGGAGATTGGATAGGCTTGCATTGTTTTCTCTGGATTGCCAGAAGTTGTCGGGAGACCTGATAGAAGTATGTAAAATAATAAGAGGCATCGATAGTTTAGACAGTCAGAACATTTTCCCAGGGTGGAAATGTCAAAAATGTGACTGAATAGCTTTAAGGTGAAAGGGACAAAGGTTAAAGGAGATGTTCAGGGCAACATTTTTACAGAGATTGGTGGGTACCTGGAACACACTGTCAGCGATGATGGTGGAGACAGATACAATAGTGGCATTTAAGAGGTTTGCTGTTATCAGGCAACAGAATCATCCTACCACAACCAGAGAGCAGTGCTGAACTCCTATTACTTCTATGATGTCCCTCGGACTATCTTTGTCCGGACTTTGCTGGCTTTACCTTGCAAAATGTTATTCCTTTATCTTGTATCTATACACTGCAATTTAGTAGAAAGATTAAATGAGAACTTACCATTTGAAGTTTGATCTTTATTTTATGAGAAGTTGAAGTGAGGGAATACGTGAAGAGCCCGCCAGCCCGCATGCGCACCAATCTTCAGAGCAGCTGTTTGAAACCACAGACTAGTTGCTGAAGTTAAGCTATAGAAATATTAACGACCTTAGAATTACCGAATGATCTTTATGAGAAGTAGGGTTGGGAGTGGAGGTCCCAATTAACTTTGAGTTAGACAATAACTCATGCAACACTGTTTAGAACTCTACCTGTAAATATCCAGACATATTCAACCAATGTTTTTAAACTTCTAAACACTATGTATGCCTCTTGCTGTATGATGAAAGGGAAATATCCATTCTATTGGCTGCTAATGAGCCATCAGCAATCTCTTGAGAGACTATTAAATAACAATAAAGAAACTATCTTTCATCTCATAGGTACAAAGAAGCTCAGTGTACTTGTATATCTAATAACACCCCCAATCTCTGCTCTGGTGAGTATGCTGTCAATTCCAAATGTACGCAATCATGCCCATTTTGCTTATGAGATCATTCCCATAACAAGCTACCCTAATGTCAGTTTTGGCCTAGAGACCGAGCCAGAGATTGAGTAAAGACTGTGTTCTTAGTGCTGAAATCAGTTGCTAAAAGCATAATCAACTTAAAGATACTGCTCCCACTAGGAATACAGTAGATGGGTATCTGCATAATAATTTACTGACATGCATTGCACACCAGGATGAGTGTAGGCTTTTAGAGCAGTCAGAACAGACACCTTGCATAACGTTAGTGAACAGCCGGTGAATAACTCATCATTTATAGTCCCATTTATGGGACTATACAGAATTACAAAGCAGCACAAGCAGTGTCAATTGTGCTATCATATAATGGCTCCTCTAAGCCCAAACTGAAAGCAACACAAACCTCTGTTACTTCCGTTTAAAAGTAACTCACATACTTTGTTCACAAACTTCCCATACAATCGTGCAGAGCTAGCTGCCCAAGAAAAAAGGCCATCACTCGTGACTAAATAGTAAATAGAAGCTGCTTCAGCCGCCTTACCATGGTCTGAATGAATAGATAAAGTTGGCATTGTTAAATTTCATGTTGCCTCATCCATAATATCATAAGAGGTATTTACTGATAAACCCCTAAGTTTTATCAGCTGCAAATTTTGCACGTCATCTAAAGCTTGATGACACAATGCCCTTTGATCTGAGTAGGACAGCATTAGCCTCCACCACTGGCTTTGATATCAAAACACTAGATATATCTGTGCCTCTTGTGTATAGATATGGCAAAGTATGCATCCTTGTTGGGCGCTTCCCCCCCCCCACCCCCCCCCCCCCCCCCCCCACCTGGTGAATGCTATGTTCTTACCTTTTCTGTTTCTCTCCTGAGTGCAGGCCCCGTGACTGGGCGTCATGAATCAAGGGGTAAAGAGCTCCTGTGCCCGATTGGCCAAGCTGCATCAGGTGACTCATCAGAAGCTTAAATATCCGGAGTTCCCAGAATTCTCTCTCTTCTTCGTCGACCCTCACTAGTGAACAGGCTGCCGGTCTGAGCTGCAGGAGGCCTGGCCACATGGCATAGAACTTTGTGTATTGTTACCTATATTTGTCATTTAATGTTGTATTGGGACAGATAAGGGCTTACCTGAGGGTTTTCGTGTATTTTGTTTCAGGGTTATCTCTATTTAGGCAAGTTAGAGACTCTGGTTCGACGGTCCATTGCGAGGCTGGCTGAAGCACTGTTATATTTGTTTATTAGTCGTAACAATCTTTGGGAGTCGTAACAATCTTCAAGATCAATTCTCTGAATTTCAGCTAAAGTGCTGAAAGACAATCATCCATCTCAAACTGGGTAACAAACACATGATCAGATTAGCCAAATCCTAACCTGATTTGGCATGCTCCACATTTCTGTCATCTTCAGAAATATGCCCCTCTTGTTCTTGGGCAGACTACTCATCCTCTGTGAGATGTCACTGATTCCACTTGGAACCACCGTTCCTCTATTGACCATACGGATGGAATTTATTTGGCTGATAACTTATAATCAGAACCTTATGACTAGAGCTGAAACACAGTATCCACTTGATGTGGGAATATGAGTTCCCTGTCAACTCTTGACTATTAGAGTCACCACGAATCCTCAGCATTCTTCCTCAGAGTGGAATTTAGCATAATGCAAACCTGAACCAGGAATTGATTCGCAGTCCTCTGACTGAAACCGTCTGAGTCGCCAGTGTGCGCAACATAATCTCTTCAACCAGCCCTTCAATCAGGAATACTGGTATTGAGAGCCTACAGATTACTATAAATACATTTTTGATTCACAACATGAACCTGCAGGTCAGATAAAAATACTATATACCAGACCGGCTTGCTGCTGGTAGCTGCCTATCCCAGAGAGGATAGCAATGATGTTTCCAACGAATTGGCAACTCCACTAACTGAGCAAGTGGAGTTGCCAATTCAAACATGTGTTGAGGGAGACTTCAACTACTTCACTCTACTGAGCAGCCTGATAACTTCAATCACAGATGTTAAGGCAGTGGTCAACATGATCCATATTGGCATGATAAAATACATTGTTATACTGCCAAAGTATTAAACAAGGCCTTTGTATCCTAACTGTTACGATAGTCACAAACGTGACCGAGCGGCAACCGCTATTAAAAACTTGCCAGCTCTACAGCGCAAGCTGAACCGACCTCAGCCGGCAGCATCTATGTTTAAAATTGTTAGGTACTAAGGCAGCTGAGCTTACCTGGCGGTTGCTGTCCTAGCCGTGGCTATTTTTAAACCCACCGGCTGCTGCTAATCTTTTGCAGCGATCGCTGACCTGGCCGCGCTGGCAGCCGCAATATCGTATCCCAGTTCCTTACGGAGCATCCACGGCAGTCAAATGTCCGGGCCAAAAGAATTCGGGCCAAAACCTTTCTTCAGTCTTTCTGCTAACTGGTTAGCACACAACAAAAAGTTTTTCACTGTACCTCGGTACACGTAACAAAAAAACAAACTGAACTGATAAGCATATGGGTATACAGGGATACGAATTACGTGCAGGCAGAGGAGATTAGTTTAACGGCATCATGTTCAACACAGACATTGAGGGCCAAGGACCCTGTCCTTGTGCTATGGTGTTCGATATTAATAGATTATTGGACATTAACAAAGTCAAGAGGTATGGAGTTTGGCCAGTTCCGTTGATTGGAACAGAAATACTTATGATCATATTAAGTGGCAGAACAGGTTTAGGAGCAACACCTGCTTCTATTTCTCATGTTATGAATTATTTGCAAGTTAACATAACCTGTGTCTTCACATTATTAGCACATCCATGGCATCACAAATTGCAGTGCACTTTGATGATGTGAATCCTCTTCCCTGCACTCAACGTTCCCAGCAGAATTGCAGAAATAAATTCTGATAAACCCACCTTACTCCAAAGTATCCTAAAAAGGTCTGCATAGTTACACAAAAGATGCATGAGAGCTTTTAGTGCCACATTAAATTATTTTTATTGTTCGGCAAGCTCCTTGCCCTTAAAGCCTAATTTTATATTTGTGTTTTGTAATTTGTTCATATTAATATTTCACAGTATGAAGGATTTTTTAAATATAATCTAAAAAGCATATTAATAACATTGCAGCTTCTTTAATCTTACATGCATGTCCTAGTCTTTATCAGTACTCCAAATAATAAACAACATGAGCAAAAAACAACATAAGGTGCTGGAGCAATTCAGCAGGTGAGGCAACATCCCTGGAGAACATGGATAAGTGGCATTGAAGGACAGGGCCCTTCTTCAGACTGGGATGGTTCTCCAGAGATGCTGCCTGTCCTGCTGAGTATCTCCGCACTTTGTCTTTTTATGTAAACCAGCATCCAATTCAATTCAATCTTTAATTGTCATTGTGCAGTGTACAATACAGAGACAACAAAATGCAGTTGGTATCTCCGAAGGGCGAACTTACGAATAAACAAGTAATTGTGCAGTAGTATGAGTATATACATCTATACATATAAGTGGTATCCGTGCAATTTGCTGGTAATTGGATGGGGGGGGGGGGGGGGGGGGGGGGGGGGAGGGGTAGAGACAGGCAGTCATTGAGGTGCAGCGTTGAGAAGTGTGACAGCCACAGGGAAGAAGCTGTTCTTGAGCCTGCTGGTACGGCAGCGGAGGAACCTGTAGCGTCTCCCAGATGGAAGGAGGGTAACCAGTCTATGGTAGGGGTGTGAGGTGTCCCAGGCAATGCTGTGTGCCCTGCGCCGGCATCATTTACTATGGACAGACTCAATGGAGGGGAGTGATTAGCCTGTGATGCGTTGGGTGATCGTCACCACCCTCTGCAGAGCTTTCCGGTCGGCAACAGTGCAGTTACCATACCTTACTGTGATGCAGTTGGTAAGGATGCTCTCGATGGTGCAGCGGTAGAAGTTCACCAGAATCTGGGGAGACAGGTGGACCTTCTTAAGTCTCCTCAGGAAGAAGAGAAGAATGAGCCTTCTTGACCAGCGAGGATGTGTTGTGGGTCCAGGAGAGGCCATTGGAGATGTTGACCCCCAGGAACCTGAAGCTGGATACACGTTCCACCTCCGTCCCATTGATATGGATGGGGTTGTGCATGCAGCCTCTCGATCTCCTGAAGTCCACAATGAGCTCCTTGGTCTTCTTGGAGTTGAAGGCCAGGTTATTGTCGGCACACCATGCTGTTAGGAGCTGACCCTCCTCTCTGCAGGCCGACTCATCATTGTCGCTGATGAGGCCAATCACCGTCGTGTCATCTGCATACTTGATGATGGTGTTGGTACCATGTACAGGTATGCAGTCGTAGGTGAAGAGGAAGTAGAGGAGGGGGCTCAGCACGCAGCCCTGGGGTACGCCAGTCATCAGGGTGAGGGTAGAAGAGGTTGTGGTTATCCAACCTAACAGACTGTGGTCTGTTGGTTAGAAAGTCCAGTAACCAATTGCAGAGGGAGGGGTTGATGCCCAGCTCATTGAGTTTGGCGATCAATTTAGAGGGGATAATGGTGTTGAATGCTGAGCTGTAGTCGATGAACAGCATTCTCACATAAGTGTTTCTGTTGTCGAGGCGGGAGAGGGCGGAGTGGTGTGCCGTTGAGATGGCTTCCTCCGTGCTCCTGTTCTTGCGGTATGCAAACTGGTAGGGGTCCAGAGTGGGAGGTAGGCAGCATTTGAGGTGTGCCATGACCAGCCTTTCAAAGCACTTGGCGATGATAGGGGTGAGTGCAACTGGGCGGAAGTCATTGAGGCTCGCAGCAGTGGAGTGTTTTGGCACTGGCACGATGGAAGTAGTTTTAAGGCACGTGGGGACAACTCCTGGGCAAGTGACAGGTTGAAGATGTCAGTCCAGACATCTGTCAGCTGTGCAGCACAGGTCCTGAGGACGCGCCCGGGGATGCCGTCAGGGCCGGCAGCCTTACGTACATTGATCCTACTCAGTGCCACGAGCACATCATAGGGGTTATGTTGGTCATTGGGGAGCACATTCTTGATAGCCAACTCTTGGTTGTCCCTTTCAAAGCGGCCATAAAAGTGATTGAGTTCCTCGAGGAAAGATGCGTCGCTGGAAGTGGGGGTGGAGTTGGTGGCTCTGTAGTCAGTGATGGCCTGGATGCCATGCCACATGCATCGGGGGTCGGAGTTGCTGTCGAAGTGCTCCTCGATCCGCAGCTTGTATCTGTATTTGACGTTCTTGATGCCCCTTTTCAGATTATCCCTCGATGAACTATAGGCACAGGCATCGCCTGACCTGAAAGCCGAGTCCTGTGCTTTCAGCAGTAGCCTGACCTCGCTGTTCATCCATGGCTTCTGATTCGGGTATGTGGTGATTTGTTTGAGAGTGGTGACACTGTTGATGGAGGAGTTGATGAATTCCAGAACAGAGGAAGTATAGGCATCAATGTCTGTCTGGGAGTCAAGGTTGGCCTGAGCTGCAAATGCATCCCAGTCAGTGTTACCAAAACGCTGCTGGAGTGTGGAGTCCGCTTCATCCCAATGTCTATTCAAAATTAGCTTCCAGATTTGCTCTCTAAAATGCATTTCATGTGACCGAACTACCAACTAGCTAGATGGGTGCCACATAACAGGTGACGGGAATGATATTGAGATGATGCCTGACAGCAGTGGGCAGGGAAGTTGCTCCATCAGGAGATTTTGTCACTGACCACAAATATTGACCTTGCTTCTCGATTACATCGAATGTGCAGCACAGAAACAGACTGTTCATATAATTTCGACACAAGGAACCTCAGATGCTGGTATCTTGTGTACAACACAAAGTGCTTGAGTTGCTCAGCGAGGCAGGCAGTATCTCTGGAGGACATGAATAGGTGACATACGAAAAAGGGTCCCGACCTGTAATGTCATGTAATCATGTCCTCCAGAGATGCTGCCTGACCTGTTGAGTTACTCTAGCACTTTGTGTTCCATTCAGATAGTTTGACTTACAGTTATAACATTAACTTTAATTTAGTTTAGTTTAGTTTAGAGTAACAGCATGGAAACAGGCCCTTGGACCCACCATGTCCACGCCAACCATTGATAACCTATTCACACTAGTTTGATGTTATCCCACATTCTCATCCACTCCCTACACACTACAGGCAAGTTAAAGGGGTAATTAACCTACAATCCCACACGTCTTTGGGATGTGGGAGGAAAACGGAGCACCCGGAGGAAATCCACGCAGTTACAGAGAGAAAGTGTCATTTTGGATTTTCAGATGACTTCTACTTTTCCTGCAAATTGGCCGCATGATCAATATACAAATGGATGTGACTACAGAGACAAAAATCAGGAATAACTCAGCAGGGTGGACAACATCTCTGGAGAAAAGGAATAGGTGATGTTTCGGGTCAGTGATGAGAGAGATCTAGAAAAAAAGAGGGAAAGACATGCAAGTAAGTAATGATGATAAAGGAAATAGACCTTTGTTAACTGTGTTTCCATCCATGGCTTGTTTCCTTTATCATTGACAGTTTTTTGCATATCTGTCATTCATTTGTGTTATATCTCTCGACATCACCGTCTATATCTCTCGTTTCCCTTTCCCCTGCCTCTCAGTCTGAAGAAGGGTCTTGACCTGAAAGCTCACCTATTCCTTTTCTCCAGAGATGCTGTTTGACCCGCTGAGTTACTCCAGCTTTTTGTGGCTCTCTTCAGTTTAAATCAGCCTCTGCAGTCCCTTCCTACACAATGGGTGTGTCTATATCTCCTGGCAGATTTGCATTGTGCCCATTTCTGCCTCAAGGGAAATAAACCAGGCAATGGGTTTCACACTAACCGTGCATTTATAGTGATTTGTTTAAGATGCACACATATTCTCCTTCTATAGCTATGCACAGACAGCATTTCGATCAGTTGAGGAGAAACAAAGATGATGAAGAGAATGACAAAATTACAATTACAAATCAACCTATCCTTCAAGAAAGGGTGAACCCTGGACTCTGCTGTGAATCACTGAGTCAAGTAAAGATAATGGATTGTAAATTGTGGGGCAGACACACATGCCTGGAACAGGCAATCCGAGCTTATTTCCAAAACTGATGCTTTTACTGACCAGAACTGTCAGACCACATATCTAGATTGCTGCACAAACAGCTTCAGGGGAAATAACAGGAATCAGACCAACAGCTAAGAGTTCTTATTGTGACAGACTCTGGCTTATGCACAAAGGTTTCAATATTGTGAAAGGCAAAAGGGAACAGACACAGAACACTTGGAAAAAAATACAAGACCTACTGAACTCTGCTCAAATGCAACAGTCAAGAGACTTTCGGTGGCGCCATGTAGCAACAAAGGCGCAGCATCGAGCTCTGCCCCCATTAAATCATGAAAAAAGACGGTTTGGAAGACGGGACTGATTTAAAAATACTCACCGGAGCTGTTTGACGTTGCGTAAGTGACGTCATCAGAAGTCACCGCAAAATAACGGAGATTAACGGCAGTTTTAAATGAAAAAAGGGAAACCTCCTAAGTAGCCTGCAAAACCTGCTGCAAGACCTGCTACAAGACTCCACCTGAAAAAAACTTGGTAAAACTCCTCAAACTCCTCAAACATCAGCTGAAAGCTCGAAAGAAGAAGCTGGTTCTCGAAGTCCTCCTACAGAAATGACTTCAAAGGAAGGACGGATGGAACAATTGGAACAGTCGGTAAGAGCTTCAGTTACTAAAGATATTTCTAAATTGATACAAGATGGGAACACCGCGCTGGACAAAAGTATCTCTGAAAAAATTAAACACGGTAATGAGAAGGTGATGCTGAAAATTGATAACTTAAATAAACATGTTGAAGAAATTGAGGAGAATTTAAACAAGAAATTAAGCGGGTTGAAAAGGACTGTAACAAGAAGTTTGATTCAATTCTCAAGAATACTGAATTGAATTGAATTTTATTTTTGTCATTCGGACCTTTCGGTTTGAACGAAATTTCATTGCCTTGCAGTCATACATATAATAAAAATGACAAAAACACACAAACACAAATTTTACATCCACCACAGTGAGTTCACCAAACACCTCCTCACTGTGACTGAAGACAAAATCTTAAAGTCTCTGTCTCTTCCCTCATTGTTTGCCCTCTGAACTGAGGCGATCCAGGCTTCAGATGTTGTGACCCCACCGGGTGATGGTAAGTAAGTCCCGCGGCTCAACCTTGCTACACGAATGGGCCGGTTCAAATTCCGCGGCCCGGGGTGGTCAAATCAGCCAAAGCTGCCGCCCTCCAGTCCAGCGGACGCAGCTGTTGTTGCGGGAACTAGTGAAAACCGGGCACCAACCTGGGACCTGCAAGCTCCCGATGATGTCGTCCATTGGGCCCGCGGCCGCCACTGCTTTGAGGCCAGGTCGCCGCTGCCGCCGCCACAGCTCTGAGGCCGGGTCGGGTCGTCGCTGCCGCCGCCACAGCTCCAAGGCCAGGTCGGGTCGCCGCTGCCGCAGCTCCGAGGCCGGGTTGGATCGCCGCTGCCGCCGCCACAGCTCCGAGGCCAGGCCGTGTCGCCACTGCCGCTGCCATCGCCGCCACAGCTCCGAGGCCAAGTCGGGTTGCCACAGCCCTGAGGCCAAGTCGGGTCACCGCTACCGCCCCCACAGTTCCGAGGCTGGGTCGGGTCACCGCTGCCGCTGCCGCCGCCACAGTTCTGACCAAGTTGAGTTGCTGTTGTGGCCAGAACACCGCCACAGCTATGAGGCTGAGTTGCCGGAACGCTGCTAAAGCCCGAGGCCGCCAGCTCCGCGGATTCCTCCACGAGGCGATGGCTAGACACTTTATCTCTGGAATGTTAATGCAAGGTCAAAATCTATGTTTCACTCTGAATGAAGAACTTGGAAAACAAGTGAAGCCGAGGTGGAAAACAAATGGAATTTTGGAATACGAAAAAATAATACTAATGAACTTGTATACAAAATTTATGAGTTAAGAAACATACAATTATAACTAATATAAAACAATTAACTAACATAACTAATTCAACAACTATAACCCACTATTATGTAATATTGATGCACAGCATAATAATGTTTGATTCCCCTAAGGGGGAAAGGGGGGGGGGGGGTTATCTACGATGTTAATTAACTCCCAAGTATAAGGATAATGAGTTAAATATGATTGGTAAGTATTAACAATATACTAACAAATTTAATGGATATAGTAGATCTAGTTGAAGCTGTGGGTAAAGGAGGGGGGGAGGAGACTTAGATACTTGGAAACTATCCAAGGGTCTGAACCTGGTTAACCCCCTGAAACCTGTTGTTGGCTAATATTAAAGAATGGGACTTACTTGGGGAGTGAAATGTAATAATTGTCGGTATATAGGTATACATGGGTATATAACTAACATAGTTACTGGTATATTTTAGCATATACTTAATGTTGGATTTTTTGAAGATGCATTCGAATAGTTAGATTTGAAATGCATTTTACCTTATTTATATTTTTCAATTTTGAACCGGCCTCTCTTCCTTTCAATAATAATTAGTCAAGGGGGCAGAACGGAATGTATAACAACATCTACGGAAGTCTACAAGAACTTACCTACCACCTTTAGGTGGTTTCTTTTTTATAATATCTTTATTTTTAGATATTATATTATCACTTTTTGTTTTTCAATTATCGTTTCACCACTTTGCACTTTCTGGTCTTTCTTGAGGTCTATTTTGAAGGGGAGATGCCAACACAATTTAACAGCTGTGGATGAACACCCATAACCTAGAGTTCTGACGTATTTGGTTGCACCATATGGCTTAAGGGTATTAACATGATTTACAATGCAAGACGATAAACAAACAAAAACTGGAGGAATAATGTTTTGTAGCTGGAATATAAGGGGCGCTAATGAACCAATTAAAAGGGGTAAGATTTTTTGCCCAATTAAAAGCACTCAATTGTGACATTATTTATTTACAGGAAACTCATTTGAAACATCAAACACAGATAAGATTGAAGGCAAATTGGATTGGGCAAACATACTATTCATTTACTTCTAAATCTAGAGGCAGGCTATTATTATTATTCGTAAAGGTATACCATTTAAACCAAATAATATTATAGCAGATAAAGAGGGGAGGTACATTATAGTTACGGGAGAAATTCACTCTACCCCACTTACTATGATAAATATTTACGCTCCCAACTTTGATAACCCTCAATTCTTTAATAAAATTCTGGATATAATTTCAGAGTTTAACTATCAAAATGTGATAATACGGGGAGATTTCAATTGTGTTCTAGATCCATATTTGGATAAATCAGCAAAACAAAAAGGCCTAAAGTAAAATCTAAAACTAGTGAACTCCTAAATACATACATAAAAAACACAAACATAACAGATGCATGGAGAATCGCTAATCCAGTAGGAAGGGAATACTCATTTTATTCAATGGTACATAAAACGTATTCACGTATCTACTATTTTTTAGTGGACACAAAATTAATTCCCTACACATATAACTCTAAATATCATAATAGTATTATTTCTGATCATTCCCCGTTAACTTTTTTCTTAAAATTAGAAGGAATGTCTGATGAAAAATCGTTCTGGAGGTTTAACCCCCAAATTTTAAACAACTCACAAGGTTGTACATATTTAAAACAGCAGATGATATTCTTCTTTCAGACAAATGATACACCAAGTATCTCACCCTCCTTATTATGGGAAACTTTTAAGGTGTTCATTAGAGGAAATATAATTTCATATCAAGCTTTCCAAAATAAAAAGAACACTGAACAATTGCAGTTAGAAGAAGAAATTAGACAATTAGATTTAGAAAATGCCAAAGAACCAACCATAGATAAAAGTAATAAGATAACAATACTGAAATACAAATTAAATAAAATGTTATCGGCAAGAATAATAAGATTTCAAATTACAAAACAGGAAAACTTTGAATTTTGTGATAAACCACAAACTCCAAGCACATCAACTGAATAAACGGGAAATGGAAAATACAATTACTAAAATTAAATCAGATAAAGGTGAATTATTAACACTACCTAAAGACATCAATAAAAGATTTGCTCAGTTTTATCAAAATCTATATACATCTAAAACCTCAGCAAATTATATTCAAATTACAAACTTCTTAGACAATTGTAATGTTCCAATACTCAACACGTTGGACAAGAGGATTTAGGAGCTCATATTACACTTAAGGAAATATAAGAAACAATAAACTCATTGAAGGATGGTAAAAAGCCAGGACCAGATGGCTTTAGTAATAAATTCTATAAGAGATTCTATGAGATAATTTCACCTAGCTTGCAAAATTTATATATACATGTTTTTATAGAAAATATCCTACCAGAAACACTAACCGAGGCAACTATTACACTTATACCTAAAAAGGATAAAGATCTAGAAGACCCAGGTTCATACAGAGCCATAGCACTCCTAAATACAGATCAAAAATATTAGCAAAGACCCTAGCGAGAAGATTGAGTAAATATGTTAGCAAACTAATAAACCCGGATCAAATGTGGTTTATACCCAAGGGATACTCATTCAACAATTTGAGATGGCTGTTTAATATAATGTACTCACATAAAACTGAAGAGGAAGACTTATCAATTATTTCACTGGATGCAGAAAAAACATTTGATGAAGTAGAATGGCGATATCTATTTAAAGTATTGCAAACATTTAATATGGGAGTGAATTTTAGCTCATGGGTAAAATTATTATATGACAAGCCGACGGCTAGAATACTGACCAATAACATATTATTCCTGAAATTCCAATTATCAAGGGGCAATAGACAGGGGTGTGCATTATCGCCCCTGCATTTTGCACTTGTGATAGAGCCTTTAGCAGAAAGTATAAGTCATCCGAATATTCATGGATATGATACCAAACACTCAAATAATAAAATCTCATTATATGCAGACGATATATTATTATACATTACAAATTCACAAATTAGCATACCAAATATATTAAATTTAATAGAGGAATTTGGTTCCTTTTCTGGTTGAAATTCCCTTTCAGAATTGCAACAGAAAAATTCAAGTATTTGGGTATACAAATTACTAGAAAATATAAATAATTATTTAATGTAAACTACATGCCTTTATTAACTAAATTAAATGAGTTGATTAAATTCTGGCAAACACTGCCGATGTCCTTGATAGGCAGAATAAATGCTATAAAAATGATTTTTTTTAACCACAAATACTGTACCCATTTCAATCATTACCAATATATTTACCCAAAAAATTATTTAAAAAACTAGATTCTGATATTACAAATTCATTATGGGACTATATATCACATAGAATCCAAAGAAAACATCTATGCAAACCTAATGAATTTGGGGGACTGACACTCCCCAATTCGTTGTACTACTATTGGGCAGTGAATATTAAAAATATAATTTACAGTTCTGCCCAACAAGTAGACTGGATAAGAATGGAGAAAGGGGATTGTTCCCCCTATAATATAGGAGCAATTCTTCTTTTTCCGATGAAACTGAACAGTATAATATATAAGAACCCAATTATTCACAGTATAATACGAATATGGAAACAAATAAAATTAACTTTAAGATTAAGAAACTTATTGCTTCTTTCCCCAATAGTTAACAATCCCTCATTCAAACCATCTATTATTGATAAAACGTTTATCCATTGGGAAAGAATAGGAATTAAAATGATTAGAGATATGTATGAAATGATAACACTTTTATCATTCCACCAACTACAACTAAAATATAACCTGAAAAGTAATCAATATTTCAAATATCTTCAAATTTGAGATTATCTGAAAAAACACATACAAGGATATCAAACTCTAACCTCAGATTTATTAGATGAAGGAATGAACAGACAGGCAGAATCAAGCAATTTAATATCATATTTATATAATATAATTTTAAATATAGAAACACCAATGACAGAGGCAATTAGATGGGACTGGGAATAAGAATTATTGATAAAAATTCCAAAAGACAAATGGGAAAAAAAACTATTATATGTACATAAATGTTCGATTAATGTAAGGCATAACTTAATTCAATTTAAAATCTTACACAGAATATATTACTCGAAAACGTCATAAATTTTGGAACAAAATCTTTGGAACTTTTACAAAATTATTTAACATAAAATTGAACGCCAATACAGAACTGATTATCTTTGGATCAATGGAAGAGGGACATAAGCTAACTACCTTCCAAGAATCTCTCTTTAATTATGGTTTAATAACAGCTCTCTTGTCTATCTATCTCGACACTCTCTATTTTCTTCTTTCTATCACTGTTCTTTTATTATTAAATTAAAAATA
Source organism: Raja brachyura (assembly GCA_963514005.1). Next base: position 39,201,577 of record OY740789.1, on the reverse strand, counting down.
AGCTGTACAAGAACTGTAATGTATTTGTATGCATCAGGTACTTAGGTACCACACTACCGTACTTCTAAAAAAATTTAAAAAATGTAAGTCAAGTAAAATGGAGAGATGTGTTAACTATTTATAGGCAGGTACCTTGGCGAACCGCTTGTGATATAAAGAGTAAAATACACCGTGTTGATGTTGTTGATGTGTGTTGATACTGTGTGTTGGTGTGTTAATGATGATTACCTTCCACAAATGTTGGATTTGTGGAACGTAATCAGAATCACACTTTATTCGCCAAGTATGTTTTGCAACATGTGAGGAATTTCATTGGCCAGGTCAGTCATACAATTAAAAGTAACAGATCACTTCAAAAATACATTTTAACATGAACATCCACCACAGTGATTCCTACACATTCCCCATATGGATCATGTGCTGGCGAAGGAGATTAGTTTAACTTAGCATCAAATAACCCGACTACAGGTGCTGTCTATATGGAGTTTGTACCTTCTCCCTGCGTGGGTTTTCTCTGAGATCTTTGGTTTCCTCGCACACGCCAAAGACGTACAGGTGTAGGATAGTGTTAATGTGCGGGGATTGCTTGTCGGTACAGACTCGGTGGGCCAAAGGGCCTGTTTCCGAGCTCTATCTCTCTAAACTAAATTCTCTAAAGATAGTTTCAATCTTACTCATTAGGCAGGGACAGCAGTTCTTGGAACAAGTGACATTTGCGTGCTGCACTAATGGCAAACAGGCCATACATAATGGAGGAAAATTGTAGACAGAATGCAGGAAGCGAATGATTGAACAAGTATACTTACAGCAGGAGCTACAAAGAGGGAAAGAGAGATCATCAGTTTTTCTGTGTAAAACGTAAGAAAATCAATAACCCGTAATGTTATTTGGCCTATAACCAATAACAAGAAGCCAATGGGCAAATTGTGAAGAAAGTTGTTTTCTGTTTAAAGAATGATTAATCAGTCTACAAAACGAGGATGAAGCTGAGTTTGAAGATTGAGTTCTGGGCCTTATTGAGTACTCACTCGGTTTGTTTCTCCCAAACAGAAGTTCATTTATCGTCTTCTGGGATTTTGCGCTGACATTGTTTCAATAAAATCCCATAATAAAAAGATGGGAAAATAAAGAAACACAATATAACTTTTGTTTAACATTTTACATGATGAACATCCAACTTTTCAGTTATGTTTAATTATAATTCTCCACAAATATTTTTCACTTATGTTTAAATATAATTTTCCACAAATATTTTACAGGGACTAAAAAGGAGTACAGTGTTTCTATTTTTGTCAGACTGGTTCTCTAATATGGAACTGCAGATGCTGGAACCTTTAGACCTGAAAAAACGCCTGTTCATTTCTTCCACAGATGCTACCCCACCCGCTGAGTTATTCCCAGATTTGTGTTTTAGGTTTCCTAATATGTTGGACTGACCACTTTCATTGTGCTCGTTGCCTTATAATGAAGGCTCATGGCTCTTACCTACTGCGCCAACATACAAATATAAATCAGGACAGAAAATTCTGGAATAGGCAGCATCTGTGGAGAGAAGGAATGGGTGACGTTCGAAGGGTCTCGACCCAAAACGTCATCCATTCCTTCTCTCCAGAAATGCGGCCTGTCCCGCCGAGTTACTCCAGCATTTTGTGTCCATCTTCGGTTTAAACCAGCATCTGCAGTTCCTTCCTGCACTAAATCAGGACATATTGGTATAGAAGAGTCTGCATGTTTAATGTGGTGAAAACCTAGTACAAACTAATAAATACTGCTAATTAATTAGAGCAGGTGGTTGCACAGATGAAGTACTGTTGTTTTAACATGTGAAAGCTGGTGAACCCCTTTGACGTAAAAAATGAGGTGTTTGATGCTCGGGAAACTCGTGTTGATGAACATAGGGCATAGAACAGCCCAGCACAGGAACGGGCTCTTCAGCCTACAATGTCTGTGCCAAGCGTGATATACTCAAATCTTATCTGCCAACACATTACACTGATTAATATTCTTCTATTCCCTGCATTTCCATGTGCCTAACAAGAGTATCTTAAATGCCACTATCATATCTGCCTCCCCCACTATCCCTGGCAGCACGTTCCAGGCACTCACCATCCTCTATGTAAAATACTTGTCTCACACATTTCCTTTCAACTTAGGCCCTATCAACTCAAAGCTATGCTCTCTGGTCTTTAACATATCCATCCTGGGAAGATTTGCTCTGTTTACCCTATCTATGCCTCTAATAATTTTATATACTTCTATTAGGACTCAACCTCCAGCATTCCAGAGAAAGCAATCCAAGTTTGTCCAACTTCTCCAGAGATGTTGCCTGACCTGCTTAGTTACTTCAGCACTTCGTGGCTTTTTTTTGTCATACATCTACAGTTCCTAATGCCACCCAATGCAGACATCATTCTGGTAAGCCTTGTCTGCACCCTCTCCAAGGCTTCCACATCTGTAATGGAGGGACCAGAACTGCATGCAATACTCCCAGTAAATTAGCATGCATCCGAGCTCCCAGGCACTTTGACAAAAGGAAGATAATTACTAGGTTATCATATTCCAGGAGTCGTCGACACTGTCAGATTAACTACCACTAAATTGACAAAGGTCAGGGACAAGATAATGTGATTGCAAGAGAGCCAGATAGAGGGATCCAGATCTACAGGAGCCTTGGCCCTTACCCTTGCACAGGTTTCAACTTTCTGAGAGCACAAGGGTGGCAACAGCTGGGAAAATGAGCAAGCTGTCCATAGCACTATGGATCAGGGAGTGATTTATGCAGAAGAGGTTTAAGGCAATGAAAGACAAATTCTTGATTAGAACTGGTGTCAAGGGTAAAGGGGAGAAGGCAGGAAAATTGGATTAGGAGGCAGAGATCAGCCATGATTGAATGGTGGAATAGAATCAATGGGCTGAATGGCCTAATTCTATAATGTGAAGTGAGAAATGTAGTGGCATATAGGATAACTTGGTTAGAGGAACAAATACTGATTGGTGCGATGAAGACAGAGATGCTGCAAAAATGCCACAGTTAAGAACATCTCTTCTGGGTTGAAGAGATCTTGGAATGGCAAGAGGAAGATCTAGTAGTCATGGTCCATGTAATCTTTAATGCATAGGTAGAGCTAGGAAGGAACCTCCGCTGGAGAGATTATGAGGAAATTAGGGGAAAATTCATGGCCTTCAATTGCTTACTATTTATATTAAGGGTGGAGGTGGGAACAAAATGTAAGGTTTGAAATTTGTCAACAATATTAAAAATGATGCAGAAATTGATAGATGCGGCGTGGAAATTCGGCTGACTATTCACCTGGAATACTGCATTCAGTTTTGGCCCTCTTAAGCCCCTGTCCCACTGTACGAGGTAATTCACGAGTTCTCCCAAGTTTTCCCCTGATTCGAACTCAGAGAATGTCCGTAGTGGGTCTGTAGGAGTTTGTGGATGTCTCGTAGCGGGGATGAAAAAACATCATGAGTTTACCACATGTCCCGAGTACCTACCGTTAGCATTATGAGCCGCTAAGAGACATCCATGAACTCCTGTGGACCCGCTACGGACATTCTCCGAGTCAGGGGAAAACTCGGGAGAACTCATAAATTACTTCATACAGTGAGACAGGGGATTTAATGAAAAAAGGATATAGCAGCATTGAAGTCAGTCCAAAGGAGATTCACTCAGCTAATTCCTGGGATTTGAGGATTGTATAATCAAGAGAGGCTAAAGAGTTTGGGTCTGTAGTCTTGGAATTTAATAAAAATAAGGAGTGGGTTTATTCAAACATTTAACTTCCTAAGGAGGCTTGACAAGGTAAATGTTGAGATCTCATGAGTGGGAGCATCATGAACAAGGGAGCAAGGTAAATACTGTCTAATGATGGGTGTATACATGTGAGGGTTTTTTTGATTGGCAGATTTGTGGAGTGATTGTCAAAGATTAGAGTTGAAAAGGAGACAAAAGGGTGTCAGATGAGAGAATAGGAGAGGAGAGGAGTGAAATGTAAAGACTGAGGAGAGTGGGGCATGTGAAAGGTGTCAGAGGTGAGGGGAGAGAGGGTGGATAAAAGGGAAATGAGGGACCCTACGATGGGAGATTAATGTACAAAGGAGGGGAGAGGAGCAGAGTGACAGGGGTGATCTTCTTCTTTCGTGTCGCGTGCACAGCCTAAAGTTGTAGGACAACGTGTTCTATTTGATCTTCTGTTTGTGCACGTCGAGTTCATTGCATTAGTCGAAACAGGGCGGACCACGTGATGGTTGCAATTTTCCACCCCACAGGGGTGATGGGAGATAGTGTGAGAATTTGGCATGCCCTTGTGTATGGGAGAGGCACGGAAAATAGCGTGTGTGGGGGGGGGGGGGTCCTTATAATTGGAGAATTTAATGTTCATACCACTGGGTTGTTTTGCCACAAAGTATGCAGTGTGATTGGCTCATAATTTACAAAGGAAGATACCGATACAGGTCAGCTTCCATCATTTTTGAAATAAGTGGATCTCGTTATCTCTGAGGAGTCAAACTCTGAAGTTTCATTGCAGCCTGCAGTTATCCCTAACTGAACTGTAATACACCATGGACGACAACAATACAGGATTTATGCACAGTGGAACGAAATGAAATACAAGATGAACTTTATTCTGTGAGAAGCCTTAATGGCCTATGTATGATAGAAACAGAAGTGGGTTATTAAGGATTTCTGATGAGTGAGATGAATTCAGCATCTTGCTCTATTACTAAGCAAGCTGCACCAATCTCCCTGCACCATGAGGCTTTTATTTGCTTTGATTGCTTTCAGTGATGCCTCGTCTGGTTGTTGTTATGATCCATGCTGAACGGAAGGCCATTAATCGTTCTTGTATACAGAGGAATTTAATCTCAGTGGCTTTAGTTGCTTTCACATATTGATTTTTTTTTGTCCCATGAACTGCTACATTAGGACTTGCTATCTCCCATTGATACGCTGCTGCTGGTGCTATAAATAGAATATCCATCAGGGTTTTGTTGAACACCAAAAATATTCAGTGAGCAATCTGATCTGATAACCTATGAGTGAATTAATCTCTGGTGGGTAGTGAATGTCAAGTAGCAGACTGAATATTTTTTAGTATTCAGCATTTCTTCTTGATTCATGGGTGGAGGAGCTTTTCACATAATCTTTCTTATATAACAAAAAATATTTGATCTTAGAAACATTTGCTGCATATAGCTAGAGGAGAAGACATTTGTCCCAGCTATGTGCAGCAAATGAACTTCATCATATGCAATTTAAGAATAAGGGTAGACTATTTAGAACAGAGATGAGGAAAAACTTATTCACCCAGAGCGTTGTGAATCTGTGGGATTCTCTGCCTCAGAAGGCAGTGGAGGCCAATTCTCTGTATGTTTTCAAGAGAGAGTTAGATACTCTTAAAGATAGCGGAATCAGGGGTGTGGTGAGAAGGCAGGAACACGGTACTGAATGTGGATGATCAGCCATGATCACAGTGAATGGTGGTGCTGGCTTGAAGGACCGAATGGCCTACTCATGCACCTATTGTCTAACTTACTTCAGCTGACACTAAAAGGACAGGTATTTTTAAACAGCAAAATTGAGAGAAAGGTTGGCAGTTCAAAATGTCTTCATTCTCCATGCCACTGGGGAGAAGATGCAGGAGTCTGAAAACCGTGATCTCCATTTTCAAGAATAGTCTCCCGACAACAATCGGGCTCTAGACCATGACAAATGCCAGCTAAACTAAGATATATTAATTGTTTTTTTTTCTGCACTTTGTGTTTTTGCAATCATTTGGGGGATTTTAATTTATTGATTTCTTGTTTATTATGTTATCTATGAGTATTGTGTTTACAGGCCTGTTATGCTGCTGCAAATAAGAATCTCATTGTTCCATTTTCGGTACACATGTCAACTAAACATTCACGCGTCCTGACTCTTCACTAAATCATGAAAATGTTACAGATAGTTTCAGAAAGTTAACAAAACTCAAATTTAATACTTCCCTTTAGAATTTAAATGGAAAAAGAATAGTACAGAAGTTGTGTTGCTACTATTAAAACTTTGGTCAAACCACACATAGCAGTTCTGGGCATCTCAAATGTTCATGACAATAACTGGACTGCAGAAATTACAATTGACAAGGGATTAGACAAACAATTATTGTATTTCCTGGAATTCTGAAGACTAAGGGTGTAACAAGGGTAGATAGAGAGAAGCTATTTCTCCAAAAAGAGAATCGAAGGAACAGTCTATAATTGGAGTAAAAAAAGACACGATGTGCTGGAGTAACTCCGCAGGTCAGTCAGCAGCATCCTGACCCACTGAGTTGTGAGCATTTTGTGTCATTGTTTGTAAACCAGCACTTGCAGTTCCTTCTGTCTCTCTTAAAATTGAAGACATTGTTTACAAGTAAAATTCAGTAGTGCTGCCACAAATAAAAGGTAAAAGAAGATTGGAATGCTTTTGCACAAAAGATAATTGATGCTTGGTCAATTGTTAATTTTAAATCTGATTTTGACTGCTTTGTTATATAAAATTATTCAGTTATGTGGATAAATATCAGAAAATTATCAAAAAGGATATTTGTTTGTAGTTCATCACAAGTCAAACATAATTTCCCTTGGTAGAAGAAAGGCCCTATGGTTTGCTCTATTCGTATATTCCTAAGGTTATTAATAAAACATCCACTTCTTATTGAAAGAGTTGATTGAAATGTACAGTGTGGAAACAGCTTCTTCGGCCCACCGAGTCCCTGCCAACCATCGATCATCCATTCACACTATTTCTACATTATCCCACTTTTCATGTCCAATCCCTACAGAGACCAATTAGCATACAAACCCACACATCTTTGGGATATGGGAGGAATCCGGGAACACCCGAAGGAAACCCATGCTGGCTCAGAGAGAACATGCAAACTCCACACCAATAGCACCCGAGGTCAGGATTAAACGCGGGTCTCTGGTGCTGTGAAGCAGCAGGTCGGCCAGCTGCACCACTGTGCTGCCGTCCAACTTTCCACCCAGCACTGCATTTTTCTTTCTTTCCCAGGCATGTTTTGGTTTCTTTTTATAAGTGCCGTTAAATCTGCTTGTTTTGACATATCTGTTTTGGGTGATATTCCATATGTTGCTGTAAAACTAAAGATCTGTACTGATAGTGGTGTGCGAACATTCCTCATTTGCTTTAACTGAATCAAATATTTGAGCTTAATATAGTAAAGAATGTGAACCAAACCTAATTAAACCAAATTTAAAATTATTTGAGAAACTAATGAACTCACAAGACCTAATCAAAGAACAAATGTGGTTGTACATTCCTCGAAGTAGATTTTACAAACTCATGATCCTGTTGTATTCCTTTACATCTCAAGCACTCACAGGGAATGGATAACAGAGATTCACTCATATCCATTCAGTCCATTCAGATTATAAGAAAAAATGTCACATTCCCATACCTGAGGTTGCTTAGCATGGATGTTGCTAATCAGTAAAGGGCCTGTCCCACTGCGGGAACCTAATTCGCAAGTTTAAAAGAGTTTGCCCTCGACTCGTACTCGCAGCTTGGTCGACACAAGGTCCTAGAAGGTCTTTGTAACTCTCCTTCATGCTCGAGAATAGTCCCCGTGTACTTGAGGTCTCAGTTAGGTCGCAGAATTTTTTAGCAAGCTGAAAAATGCCTGTGAGTACAAAAAGGGCAGCATGGAAAAAATTGATATTGTTTTACGGAGAAAATCGATATTGTTTTATTGAGAAAAAAGGTAAGTATACTGACCGGTAATGTTAAATGCCCACTAAACATTATTAAATGTTGTCTGGCTTCTCTCTGTGTCTTGTGTGTCTGTGTGATCCAACTCGCGGTTTCATCGCTGACGGTCAATCCAGCTCGCAGTTTTTCAGGCTAGTGCCTTCGAGCTTGAAGGTTGAAGACAGTCGCTGAAAAGCCACATTAGTGGGACAGGCCCTACAGGCCTATAGTGCATCTTATTGTCACACTGATTTTTAATTTATTTATTTATTTATTTATTTACAGAGATACAGCATGGAAACAGGCCCCTTAGCCCATTGAGTCCATGCCAACCATCAATCACTTGTTCAGCCATTCATCTCTATGTTATCCCACTTCCATTCATTCCCTATACATAAGGAGCAATCTTAAAGAGGCAATGAACCTACAAAACTGCACATCTTTGTGATATGGGCAAAACCAGAGCACCCAGTAGAAACCCAAGCGGTCACGAGGAGAATGTGAAAACTCCACAGAGATAGCACCCTGGCTCAGCGTCGAACCTGGGTCATTGGCACTGTGATGCAACAGCTCTGCTGTGCCACCCACTTTGGCCTTCCTCTGATTTTTGCTGCCTGTTTCGCTGCTGTTTCTTTCAATCATAAAATATTAGGACTTTAAAAATCAGTGTTAAATAATCATGTAAATTCTTTGTAGTCTGATTCGGAAATACATTCCACAATGGGATAAATTTCAGAAGCAGTGTAAATTGGGTTTACTGAGATAGCAGTGGCAAATAGAGAGAATGACAGATCTTAGGGCCCAGGCAGCTGAAAGCACAGCTTCTGGTGTTGGTGATGTTAGAAGCTACAAAAATATTGAGTTTCATCGACAAATTATAATACCAGTCTTTTTCATTCCAATATCTTTCATTGAACCGGATCTGTGAAGCATTAATGTAGCACTGAGAAGATCAATTGGCTGAGATTTTTGATTTCTAACTGGGTACATGAGATTGCATAGAAATATTATGGTATCATAGAATCCATTACTGTAAGTAGCTAACCATTTGTACTTATTATTGAAAAATAAATCTATTGAGGCCTAAGGGGATAAAGGAAGGAAGTTGGGAATTTCGCCCAAGTAACCTTTCTTTAAATGGGGAGGGCAGAATTCTTCAACATGGCAGCGATGGACAGAGGAGAGGGACAGTATGGATGAGCTGGCCAGGGGTTCATCTTCCGCACCCTACGAGGTGTTTTGGGTGTTACAAGATCAGTTATGGGAAGCACTCAATACATGGAGTCGAAGGACTGGCTGCGGGAGGTGAGGGATCGGCGCATTTGTGGGTCAATGTGCATGGATCGAAGCATTGGTGGAGTGGGCCACTGGAGCCCCTGCAGAAGCTGGAGGATCACATGGATCAGGCTCTGCTGGACACCCCACCAAGGTTAGATGAGCATGAGGATTGGACCCGGCATGCAGCGGTGTGGAGTGGCAGTGGAGGACATCGACAACATCAGCAGGCCAGTCCAACCTCTGCAATACTGAGTGCCAGGACAATGGGGCCTTTACAGCCAATTTAAAACTCTACATTTTTTGACAACTTTGAAACTTGATGGATACAAGATGGCACCGGACCCAAGGCTTAAGTGTGATTGTGTTTATGCACAGTAAGATATTTACTGAACTATGCAAAAAAGCGATTTCTCCATCACTAGGTGCAGGCGACTATAGTGCACCAATGAAATGGAGTTTCTCTCCAGATCAACCTCTGCTAAGAAAACAGATGAGAATCACATGATGGATTGCATCAGTGCTTTGTTTTGTAGGCACAAAGGTGCAGGTTAGCATGTAGCTGTTCATGCGACGTTGTTGGCTGATGTACATCAATCTAAGTTTCACAGTGCCCTTTCACTGTGATATCACAAAAATAGTAAGATTAAATGAGAACTTACCAGTTTGAAGCTTGATCGTTATTTTATGAGTAGTTACGATGAGGGATTACGTGAAGAAGGCCGTCCCCACGCATGCGTGTCAATCTTCAAAGCAGCAGTGTGAAGTCACAGAAAAACGTTATTGAACTAACATAGTAAGATTATAGATGACTAGAACTACCAGATGATCGTTATGTTATGAGGGTAGGGAGTGGAGGGCACGTAATCCCTCATCGTACCGCCTCATAAAATAATGATCAAACTTCAAACTGGTAAGTTCTCATTTAATCTTACTATTCTACTTCGGAGTCCCGTGAGTGACTACATGAAAACTTTGAAGGTCTGTGATTTCATGCTGAGGAACGTGTCTACGCGTCATAGCTGCATCAATTGACCAGGACAAGTGAGAAAATTAATGCATTCAAAACATGACATGTTTAACAATACTAATGCTTTAATGACGAGAAAGAAAATAAACAGTGACCCCTCTCACCCAGGGGGAAACTGTGAAATAGAACTTAAAACAGAATCAGCAAAAATCCCAGATCTGGCGATAGGCTTATTATAAAACCTCTGGTACGTCCTCTCATTCGACCATCCCGCAGCCGCCAGAATTTGGTCAAAAGGTACGCCCATATCCCTTGCTGCTGATGTCGATGCAGCCCTGGTGGAATGATGTTTAAAAATATCAGTGTCCACTCCTGCATACACCAGAACCCGTTTAATCCATCTATAGATGGTCTGCACCGTAACCCGTTTATGAGGTTTGGTGCAGCTGACAAGGAAGGAGAGTTCCGAGACTCTCAAGCTCTTGGTGACCTTTATGTATTGGGTTATAGATGATACTACAACACACTCGTGGATCTGAGGGGTATGCCATAAAACTCAATTTGAGCCCCTGTACCCCTGGCCTGCTGTTTGACGAGATCCTGAACAAAAAAGGTGATATTATTGCTGGAAGAACCCATACTGTCCAGTCTGAGTTTATGTAGCGTCTGGACCCATTGTGCTGAGGCCAGGGCCATGAGCATGACTACTTTCAATGTCAGGTGGTGTAGGGACAAAGATGAAACTGGTGCCCACTGATGGAGCAGCATGAGGACCACGCTGACATCCCATATGTGTGTGTACCTCGGTCCAGGTGGAGTGGAGTTAGACGCCCTTCATAAATTTGGTTATTAACGGGTGGGACCCTACTGTGTGGTTTGCTGAATCCAGCCGTAAATAATTGTACAAAGCAATCCGGGCACTGTGAATAGCACTGTAACTAAGTTTGTTGTCGTGAAAAGGTAACGATAGAAACTCCAAAACATCCGTAATTGAAACTGTATGATATGAAATGTGAGAACGAGAACAGTACATCTCCCATTTTCTTATGTGAGAGATGTACTGTTTGTGTGCTCTTCCTCCAGGCTGCAGTGATGATATCAATGGTATGCTCTGAAAGCCCAAGCCCCAGGAACGGTCTCCTCAGAATCTGCCAACCAACAAATTTAAACTGTCTTGAAGAGGGTGGCTTTCCCCCGTCACTGGGTGTACCAGCAGATTTCTGCTCTTGGGCACTGCCATAAAAGGCTGTGTAATTAAGGTTATAAGTCAAAGTCAAAGTCAAAAGAGTTTATTGTCATGTGTCCCTGACAGGACAATGATTTTTTTTTATTTGCTTAGCACAACAGAACATAGTAGGCATTGACAAACCATACAAAGCAGATCAGTGTGTCCATATACCATTATATATGTAAATACACACATGAATGAATAAATTGATAAAGTGCAAATAACAGATAAAGGGGTATTAATGTTTAGCGTTTTGTCTGAGCCACATTTAATAGCCTGATGACTGTGGGGAAGTAGCTATTCCTGAACCTGGTCGCTGCAGTCCTCAGGCTCCTGTACCTTCTACTGGAAGGTAGCAGGAAGATGAGTGTGTGGCCAGGATGGTGTGGGTCCTTGATGATGCTGCCAGCCTTTTTGAGGAAGCGACTGTGATAGATCCCCTCGATGGAAGGAAGGTCAGAGCCGATGATGGACTGGGCAGTGTTTACTACTTCTTGTAATCTTTTCCTCTCCAAGGCGCTGAAGTTGCCAAACCAAGCCATGATGCAACCGGTCAGCGTGCTCTCTACTGTGCACCTGTAGAAGTTAGAGAGAGTCCTCCTTGACAGACCAACTCTCCGTAATCTTCTCAGGATGTAGAGGCGCTGATGAGCTTTCTTAATAATTGCATCCGAGTTCTCGGGCCAGGAAAGATCTTCAGATATGTGCATGCCCAGGAATTTGAAGCTCTTGATCTTTTCAACCATCGACCCGTTGATATAAACAGGACTGTGGGTCCCCATCCTACTCCTTCCAAAGTCCACAATCAGTTCCTTGGTTTTGCTGGTGTTGATGGCCAGGTTATTGTGTTGGCACCATTTGGACAGTCGCTCGATCTCTCTTCTGTACTCCGACTCATCTCCATCAGTGATATGTCCCACAACAGTGGTGTTGCCAGTGAACTTGATGATGGACTTCGCACTATGACCGGCTACGCAGTCATGAGCATAGAGTGAGTACAGCAGGGGGCTGAGCATGCAGCCTTAAGGTGCTCCTGTGCTGATTGTTATCGTGTATGACACTTTACCACCAATACAAACAGACTGTGGTCAGTGAATGAGGAAGTTGAGGATCCAATTGCAGAGGGATGCGCAGAGACCCAGTTCTGCGAGTTTGGTAACCAGCTTGGAGGGAATAACAGCCTGACATATTAGTATTTGTTGTCCAAGTGGTTCAGAACGGAGTGGAGGGGCAGCGAGATCGCATCCAACGTTGATCTGTTGTGGCGGTAAGCGAACTGCAGTGGGTACAGGTTTTTGTCGAGGTAGGAGTTGATTTGCGCCATGATCAACCTCTCAAAGCACTTCATCACCACAGGCATTAGTACCACTGGTTGATAGTCATTGAGGCAAGCCACCTTGCTCTTCTTGGGCACCAGTATTATTGATGCCCTTTTGAAGCAGCTTGGATCCTCAGACCTCAGAAGTGACAGGTTGAAAATGTCCATAAAAACTCCAGTCAGTTGGTCCGCACAGGCTTTTAGGACACGACCAGGTATACCATCAGGTCCAGACATTTTTCGAGAACCAGAGGGAAACAATGCTGAGTAGGCCAGTCTGGCACTACCAAAATGCCAGTGGCGGAATCTTGCTGAATGTTTGCCACACATCGAGTAATGAGGCAGAATGGGGTAAAACATACACAAATTTACCATCCCAGTGTAGCGAGAATGCATAGAATGCTAGTGCCCCTGGGTCTGGCTCCCATGACATGTAAATTGGTAATTGATGATTAAGCCTGGAAGCAAACAGATCAATGTCTGGTACACCATAACGAAGGACAATATCATTGAACATGGGATTTAACATCCGTTCTTTGTTATCATTGAACTCTCATCATCTAGTGTCTGCCACTGTGTTATACCTCCCTGATAAACAGATAGCTGAAACCCAGATGTTTCTCACAATATAACAGTGCCAGAGGAGATTCGACAACCTATCACCGGATACAGACTTACTGCCACCCATGTGATTAATGTACGCTACTGCAGTAGTGTTGTCAATCTGAAGTCAGACATGCACATGATGCCTGTTGGTACAAAAAGCCTTTAACCCATAGAGTGCTCCCAACAACTCTAAATAGTTAATACCGTGTGATTGAAGCATAGATGCTTCCTGCAGATCCCATCTGCCATCGCAACTCGACACGATATCAGTAGCACCCCATTCTAGTGCACTGGCATCAGTCCGCAGGATAACTGATGGAGTAATGACTTAAATGGTACTAGAGCAGCACTGAATATTGGCAATCCACCATTGTAACTTAGTCAGAGCCTCAGCTGGTAAGTGTATGGGTCTATTGAAACAACCTCTCTGAAGCTTAAGTGCCTGTTCCTTTGCACACTGTAAGTTTTGGTAGTGCAAATGCCTGAACTGAGCAGCTGGGAACGCTGCCACTAATTTTCCAATTACCCAAGCCATATGTCTAATAGGTGATTATCAACAATTAGTTTCCTGCAGACTTCAATTAATTCTAATTGCTTGCCCCGAGGCAGAGTCACTGGCATGTGTACTGAGTTAATGGTGAATCCCAAATAGTCAATTATTGTAGATGGCACCAATTTAGACTTAACTGGATGGATTATGAAACCAATCTTTTTGAAAATGAGTTTTGTAGCTGATACAGATAATTCAGCTAATTCGAAAGTCCTCCCAATGACTAAAATCTTGTCCAAGTATGCCATGACAATATGATTCTGTGCTCTGAGTAACCCCAGGACTGGTTTTAGCAATGTTGTGAATAGTCTAGGAGCTGAATTTAATCCATTAGGCAATGCTTTAAACTGCCACAACTGATCCATCCAGTTAAACTTCAAAAATCTGTGCCTTTCATGAATGGCCATTGAATAGTAAGCATCTTTGAGGTCAATGCTTCCATATAACATCCCTTGCAAAGCAGTTGTTTGGCAGTAACAAAGGTTTCCATTTTGAAATGCTTATACTGCACAAAGGTGTTAAGCTCTGTCAAATCTAAGACAATTCTACATTCTCCATCCTTCTTTTGCCTAGTAAAGATATTTGACACAAACTGATAAGACTCACGCCTCGCCCCCTCAAACACCCAATTATTGAACAAAGAGTCAAGTTCTCTTTGTGCACTAATACGCTCCTGTTATGAAAACACAAACGTACAGCCAGGTGTATGGTGAGTGGGTGGAGGCAAGTCAGAACTCAATTTGGAAACCTTGAATACTATGCAGTATAAATGGATTAGATGTTATCCACTGCCATTCATGTAAGAACAATTGCAATCTCTCCCCAACTTGTAATGTATCCATTGCAGTCTCATCTACCTTAGAGTTTACCGGCGGTAAGGTCGCTGCTTCTGCCCCCGAGGTCTGGGGGGTAGGGCTGTTGGAGGGCACCACATCTTGAACATGGCCCGGCTTGGACCCCGTCCTAAAAAAGGCCTTTGCGTTTGTTGTGTTTGTTGCTCAGCACCATGTTCGCCATAGCCAGCATTTGGTATGCAGAGGAGGGTAGGGGTACAGTCTCCGGAAAGATGATACCTTCGGAGGCACCTTCATGAGGCCAACAGTCTTTGACCCTTGTTGAGTTCTTTAACCTGTTTTGTTAGGTCTTCTCCAAATTGGAGGTTTGGGGGTTGTATATTCCCCGGCTTACATAGTCCAGCAAATTTAGGATTTATAGTAGGATGGATGGCGTTCTTTCTAATGCAATTGATTTCAAAATGTGGATTGCACATTAATGCCATCGTGCCCTGCTGTGTATCTGAGAGAGGCGCCCCCTCCACTGACCTAGCAAAGGCAGTGATGCCCGAGGCGAGTAGCCGGAGTACTCTTTGGAGTTTAACCTCTTGGGCTCGGACGCCCCCTCCAATGTGCCCCCAAGTGGCCCGATTAACAATGGGGACACTCAGTGAGGCACAGTTTAGTGGAGTGTTGTACCTGGCAGTGGTCTCCTCCATCTTTTGTTCTTGCAGTGGATGGGAAGCCATGTAATTAATGTTCACAGCGAGCTCTTCATCCAATGGCTCACCTGTGAGGGCTGGGATGCAATAGACAATCCTGATGCTCCCTCTAGCCCACCTGTGCCTCCATACTCTGGGTCAGCATAGTACTGACCTTGTACACTCCCGTCATCTTACAGGGAGATATTATGCAACCCTGACACAGGCACGGCTGCCTTGGGTTCCATATACTGCCCGTGCTCAGATAGCTCTGTCCTTTGGAGCATATTGCGCTGGAGTAACCTCTCCACAAGGCTCTCCAGATGGGCTAGCCTGCCGGTAATACTGCCCTTAGAAGAAGGGAACTCTTTTACCTCCTGGTCCGACTCCAGGGCCCTCACAGATGTTTGAGTGGCTTTTCTCCTCTTTCTGGCAGCACCAAGTCTGTAGCTGCTGGCTGCTCTGCCAGCAGCCCTGGAGGCGAATTCGGCAGTCGCACGCTGCCCGCAGGCCCGTGGTCTTCCGCAGCCGGTTTGGTCACGGCTCGCCTCTTAGACATATCTCCCACAATCCGAAGCTGAAAATATGTTAAAACGAATCGCACTGCGGACCGAGAGCAACGACTTCAGCTAAGTTTTTAAAAACACTTACCCGACTCTTTTAAACTTACCCACTAGAAGGAGCAACTCGCCCGCCAGCCAGTCATTGCGCATTGCGTCAGACGTAATGATGCGCATGCGTGGGGACAGCCTTCTTCACGTAATCACTCACGTGACTCCAAAGTAAAATAGCATTAGATTGTATGCATCACTAAACAAAGTCCTAGTTTTCCCGCAATCAATTAGAAGATTAATTTGAGTAATGCTCATCATATTTTTATTGCATTTATAGTCTGCAATGAGAAAAATGAAATTGAATCCATCAGTCACAAAAATATAATAATAGGTTCATTGTGCTATTTATATACGAGTTGTTTTTGTGAAAACTAAATATATGACCCAATATCTTTAAAGCCAAGACAAAATATTCATAATTTATTTGATTTATTGGCTTCAATAGAGAACCAGTGAATGATAAAATCCACTCTTTGGACTGTTTTCATATTATCGAAAAAGTGTTTAAATACAAATATAATATATTTTTAACTCAAATTAAATCAGTTGTTTCCATTACAATAATTCCTAAATATTTCTGGCTGTTTTGGACTTCTGCTAACTTTTCTAATACCAGTCAACATTTTATCTGAATTTATAATGCGTTTGAGAGAGAAGGATGTTTGCTATTTGATGAAGATGTGCAATTTCTCTTTGAAGTTACCAATACCATAATCAATAAAATCTCATTGTTCCCTATAATCAATGGTATCTCACCACTTGAAATTCCACATTTAAAACTGGATCACCTCTTTTCCATTTAAGGAATTGGTGAGTATGTAACAGCATGGTATCATAAAATTGCTTTTTTTCCCCTGTTTTTGAAGATAAATTGATTGAACAATTAATTTTGATAGTTTTATGAATGATGAATTACATTTCATCCACGGAAAGTGATGTTTATGAAACATCTAATACAGCTATTTAACAGTGTAATGCAATATTTTATTGTTTTTTAATGCTTTTGCTTATTCAGAGATTACAAGACTACTGATGCAGTGGGACCAAAAATAATTGGCATGCAAATACATTTTCAATGTGTTCTAACACAGTTAAATTAAGTTCTACACTTTTTGACCTCCTGAATTGAGATGGACTGCACATTTTTCAATTTTGACATTGATGTATATCCACTTCTCATTGCTGTGGACACTGTTGCTGATTAATAATCAAAAGCTGAGTATCACCATCTACTTGGGCAGATGAATGTTTCAATTTGTTTTTAAATCAGCATAGTAGGCCTTAAATGTTCTATTATGTTGAAGATAATGGTTTGGCTTTCATACATTCTTGTTCTTCTTTCTCCCAAGTGACTGTAGCTTATAGTGATGCAGCAAAAAACATCCTGACTATGTAAAACTATGCATCTTTTATTAGGTTAGAGACATAAAGATTTTATCAGCATGGCTTTAGGATGCCATAATTACTGCTTTTGATAATCAACTTAATGCATTTTCTATGTTTAGTTTTCAGTTGGGAGATGCAGAATGGAAAAAAGACCCTTCAGTCCATGCCAACCACACTTGTTCTATGTTTTCCCACTCAAAATGTAGCTATCATTTATGCAGACATATTTTCCCATGACAGAAATTTTTAAGTTGAGAGATACAGAGCGGAAACAGGCTCGTCGGCCCACTTTGTCCGTACCGACCAGCGATCCCCACACATTAACACTATCCTACACACAAAGGACAATTTATATTCATACCAAGTCAATTAACCTACAAACTTGTATGTCTTTGGAGTGTGGGAGAAAACTGAAGATCTCTGCCAATAATGCAGTCACAGGGAGAATGTACAAACTCCATACAGACAGCACCCGTAGTCCAGATTGAACCCAGGCCTCCAGTGCTGTAAGGAAGCAACTCTACTGCTCTGCCACCATGCCATGCCAAATTTGTCCATTCTAATATTTAAAAGCAGCACAATAATAAAAAACTTCAAATGTCACTCTCTATTACACATAAACATCAATTAAGAACTTAGTTTCAAACATCCAGTGAACAATAACCCTTTTATTTCAGTGTCATATTCCGAATGCAGTCACAAATCTAAAGTTACCGTTTGGAATCAATAGCTGCATCCCAATTGACGCAAGGTTAAAATGTTATAAACTCTTTCAATCGTCCTTGCATTCAACTGAGAAAGGCACAATGAGGACATGCTACAGCAATGAAAAATCTGCCTTTGACACATTGTAGCAATGTTACAACATTTTGAGATTTTAAAAATCAAGTCTGCAATTTATCCCATTGGATAAAGCATAAATAGTTTAATTTGACACATAATTCACTTTCATATCTTCAGTATTAAAAAAGTTATGGCCATTTTCATACACAGAAATTAGCTTCTTGTTCCCCATTCCCTTTCCATTGACTTAACTCAAAAGCTGTGATCTAGGACAGTCAAAAGCCATAACTTTCTTAAAAATTAAGAGAACTCAATGAAATTTTCAGTTATTATAGATTGAAGCATTCTGAAACAAATATGAAACAATCTTACTTGGATAACCTGAAATTAAAGCATATAATTAGTGAGTTACAAAATTCAATTATTAGATCTAAACATCTATCCATTTCTTAAGAAAAGATAAACATTTTTAAATTGCCTAAGTGTCCAAATAACATTCACACAATAATTCACAATATAACAGGATTTTTAAATCTCATTTTCATGAATTTATAGGCCAAATGGAAGGAATTTAGTCTTTAATTCTCGTAAATTAATGGCCATTTAAATCAACTTGCGAGTGGGTTTTAGTGGAACGCGGTGGATTGGAATGTTGCGGTTTGCGGAATTTAACCCACAGTCAGCAGGAAAAACACTGCCAGTTCGTATATTTTTTTGTCCCCTTTTTGCAACATAAAAAATTTGATTAAAGACTTCCCAAGAAGCACGTTTTAATGTAAAAATAAACTGTGTACTTTATTTTATCCCCTACGTAAAATCCTTCCCGTTGTCGGCGCTCACGGCTTTAGAAGATGAGTTTTAAATTTCTCTAGCTAATAAATGATCTAGCCTAGTTTAAAAATACCTTCATAAAACAAATGTCAGAGCAATTTCTCTTTAGCAACAAAATCCTCTGGATCGATTTGCCCTGTCTGGAGAAAAACAGCATATTAAGCCCGCCCCCCTCCGAAAGGCGCCAAAGTCGCGCACACGGGGAGTGGCAGAACTGCAGCGCCACTCAAGGTAAGTTTTGTAACATGCCTACACATTGTAATCAAACAAACAACCCAGCATTCCATCATTGATAATCCTTTATTAAGAACACTTCATCTGACATTTGGAAATTGACTGAAGAAGGGTTACTGGCATCTGGAGACTCTTTTCACCATTTGTAAATAGTCTATAAGCAAATCCAAATACCAACAGGGCTGGAGTCCACCCTGCTTGTTTGATTAAATAGGTTCGGCTTTTTCTAGATTCATATACGCCAGGCAGTTTGATCTTAAACCAGAATAGGTCCTGTATCGTTGTGGATGAGAAGGGCAGGGGTGAATGAAGGTGGTAGTTATTTAGATCCCAGTGCCATTGAGGAGAGTTTACTTTAATTTGACAGGGGGATAAGACACAGAGTAGGAGTGGAGAGAGATAGTACTGAGAGTTAGCCAAATTTTGAAAGAAAATCAAGTCAATCTGATGGGTAGAGCATACACAAACAAGGTGCATGAGTGGAATGCAAGACCAGATTGCAACTATTTTAACACCACAAATCAGACAGATAAACCTACTATTTGGACTACTATTTAGGAATATGAAGTGCTATGGTTGAACAATAGGGCATGGTTAAATGACGGGCATATTTAGCAGCTCAATGTTGCAGGGGAATATCCATACTTGAGTGAGGGTTGGATCGTGGGGTGGGGGGGGATGCAGGAAAGCAGAAGAGGATATGACAATGGAATATTAATAAAGCTGTCAATTACTACAATAAGGAGGGAAAATCTCCCAGAAGGTTCTCTGAATGAGATTAAATAGTTGGTGTTAGGAAATTAAAAGGGGTTATTCACTTGTGAGAGTGGCTCTACCAGCTGTGTCATTGCGATCACCCAAGAGTGAAAGGCTGAAGGATAGCAACACTTTAAAAGTACTTTTAGGAGGGTTCTTCGGGCTAGTACATAGTAATTCGACTGGAGAGGAGGCAGCACTCAACAACATCTTTGGCAATGCACTCAGTCAACTAGTGAGAGTGTTGCTGATTGAGCATTCTGGCGATAACTGCAAGTTTTAAGGTTATTGTGTAAAAGTACAAGGATTGAACCAAAGTTAAGGTCCAGAATTGGGGAAAGGCTGGTCTTAGGATAATGAGATTGGATCTACTTGCAGATAAATGAGAGGAGCAATGTTTAAAGATGATGTGCGAGGCAACGTTTCTATACAGAGGGTAGTGATTAGCTGGAATATGCTGCCGGGAACGATGCTGGAGGCAGCTATGATAGTAGCATATAAGAAACTTTTGAATAGTTACTTGGATATGCAATGAAATGGATGAATATGGATTAAATACAGGCAGATAAGTGCTGGTCTTGGCATCGTATCTGGCACAGACATTGTCGGTTGAAATGCCTGTTTCTGTGCTGTACGGTTCAATGTTCTATGTTAAGTCTGCAAGCAATCAGTGAAGGCATTCATCAATAAATAGTGATAACTCAGGCTCAATGTGTTCTGCACAAATGCAAAGCACTTTGTTCAATGAGAGTTGTTTGTTTAAATGTGCTATAGAAATAAAATTGACTTGACTTGACTGGTAAGAGCAAAAGTTCTTGATTACTACGGGTGTCAGGGGTTATGCAGAGAAGGCAGGAGGGTGAGATAGATCAGCCATGATTGAATGGCAGAGTAGTCTTGATGGGCCAAATAGCCAAATTCTGCACCTATCACATGAGCGTTTGAACATATGAAAAGTAAGGCTAACAAGTCCAAAAATGTCAACGAATATGCAAGAACCAGAGGTAGGTTATGGCAGGTGTAACTTTTCTGTTTCTTTTGTCCAGAAATGCCACCCAACCCGCTGCATTTTGTGTCTATCCTTTAATCACTCAGCTTTGCTTTGGAGTAATCTACTCTCGGCTTGGGTAGATCTATCCCGGGTGGAGGGGGGAGAGAGGGGTGGAGAGGGGGAAGAAAGGGATAGATGGGGAGGGGGTGTGAGGGGGATGGAGAAGGGGAGGTGGGTGTTCCCTCACGGTCCCGGTGTAGCGCTCCGCCCCTCCAGTCGCCGTGCTTCACAAACACAGCCCCGGCTCCACCCCTCTCTCTCCCCGGGAAGACGTGGTGAACACTACAGGGAGGGCCGGGCCGGGAGTTGGAGCAACGTTTACAAACCTCGGCCGCAGCTCACACCCGACATCCGCTCCTGCCGCCGGCCGACTCCTTCCCTCATTCACTCCCCTCTCTCTTTCCTTCCCTTCTCTCCTTCCTTCCCTCCCTCCTTCCCTCACTCCCTTCTCTCTCTCTCTCTCTCTTTCCTTCCCTTCTCTCCTTCCTTCCCTCCCTCACTCCCTTCTCTCCTTCCTCCCCCCCCCCCCATACACACACACATAATGCACAGCCAACTAACACACACATCACGCACAGACAACTAACATACACCTAACTAAGACACCCACACACAACTAAGTTTAGATGGGATAGAAGCCCAAAGGGTAGGATGGGGCTGAAGCCCAAAATTTAATGCCTGGACTGGTTTTTCGCCAATCATTATTGGTTTTCCAGGATCTATTTTTTTTTTTCATTTCACAGTCACTAAAATAAGTGGTATTGTAACTATGTACTTTTCACAGGTGATCTATACATTGTGTTTGTTATTTGTAGGCTTACGTTTATGCAATTTTATATTACAATATAGCTTAGGTCTGTTTGGTCCATTAACTCGCAGGCACATTTTAAGCGCACATTTTGATTACTTTCCATTCTACCATAGAGATATGAAGTCTATAATAGACTTTATTTGTATTTCTATGATTCTACAGACCTTGGCTGGGAACCTGGGGCTCACCGAAATTATTCCCAATTGGGCCCCGCACCTCCTAAGGCCGGCCATGACCTACATCATGTATCTATCGTTACACTGACGGCCAGTGGGCTATTGCATTGCTGCAGTATGTGACTATAATTTTATGGCTGGTGCCAATTAGTCCAGTATCTAAAGGAGAATTTAGTTTTGATGATCTCAAAGGATCATGTTTGCCAGTGTCCAAAGTTCTGGTGACCAACTGAGTCACTGGAGACTGAAGCTGGTAAAATGCATGAGATCTTTATTCATTACAAGAAGTAGACATTTTCCTGGATACATTTTCCCAAATTCAAAGTACATTGTGGTTTTTATACTCTTAAAATTATAGCAAGTGATTCAATATAATTTCAATCATTACTTGACATGGTTTACAATAACGTTTTGAGTCTGACTAATGTTTCCATTGAATTACAATTTACAACTGGGTGTGTTCTAGAACTGACAGGTATCTCTGAATGTTGAGGTGAGAGGGGAAAGGTAGGCATATGGAATGAGCAGCCAGGGGAAGTACTTGAGGCAGATACTATAACTACATTGAAAAGACATTTGGATAGGTACATTTATAAGAAAGGTTTAGAGCGATACGAGCCAAATGTTGCCAAATGGGACTAGCTTAGATGGGGCATCTTAGTTAGCATGCAGGCGTTGGGCTGAAGGGCCTACTTCCATGCTGTAACAGGAACAGGCCCTTCAACCGACAATGTCTGTATGTGCAAACACCTTTGATTGAACAAAGTAATTCATATGGATCGTCTAAATGCTTCTGAAGACAAGACATTCCAGACATCCAAAATTAGTGTTGTGATGGTTAACTCTTCAGGTACACAAAATCCCAATTATTGCTAGACAGGCAGATATGCTTAATGTACCAGTGACAAAATAAATCTGGTCTTGTTGCTTCTGTGATCTCAGTCCCAATGATGCAAAATAACTTTGCTAAAGATTTGACGGCGGCCAATGAGCACAAACCCATTGTTCCATTCCACTATATCCCCTGCTCCAGCTTTACACTTATCTCCTCATCTTCTTCCCTTTTCTGACACCCTTTCATCTCTAAACTTTGTTATTTGCTCCACCCATCTGCCAGTCACCAGTCCCCCTCATCTGTATCCACCTATCAATTGCCAAGCTTTTCCCCACTCCCATCTCCCTCTTCCAGGTTTCTTCCCCCAATTCCTTCAGTCTGAAATGGATCTGACGGGAAACATTGTCCATTACCTCCACAGATGTTGCTTGACCCACTTGATCTAGCAGTTCACTAGTTGCTCAAGATTCCAGCATCTGCCGTTTCTGGCGTCATATGTTTAGCTGGAGCAAATATGATGGGCACATCAGTTTGAACATCATGTGTCTTGAGCAGCTTCCTGCTGTGGGCCAGTAACCTGTGTTCTATAGACAATAATGCTTGCTTGCAAAGCTTTCTTTTTAATTTCAAATCTGTTTGTCGCTTCCAGTTCACAGTTGAACAGTTGTTTTTCTTGGTTCTTTTTGGCTGCGATCCACAAAATCCCTGAAGATGTCCCATGTCTAACAATCTCAAGCAGTCACAATACATCAAGTGCTGGAGTAACTCAGTAGGTCAGGGAACATCTTTGGAGAACATAGATAGATTACTCTAAAGAAGGGTCTTCAGATTCTGAAGGGTCCCAACATGAAATATCATCTATCCATGTTCTCCAGAGATTCTGCCAGACCCGTTGAGTTATTTCAGCACTTTGTGTCTTTTTTTGTAAACTGACATCAGTAGTTATTTGTGTCTCCAGTCACAATTCACCCGTGATTTTGAAATTATGTCCTAAAGTGGCTCCTGAAAATGCATAAAGGCAATATTAATTGATCCATACTTACCCACTTTGCTTTTCAATGTAACTGGACATATCTTCGTCTTCAGAAAATTGTCATTTTTGATCAGCAGTTACATGTGCATATGGTTCATTCTTTCTACCTAGAGAACAAGATCTGATAACTTCCCAATAATCGTTCTTAAGTAATTGATTTGTAGTCAAATGGTTTATTCCTCCCTTCCCAAGTAAAGGAGTGATGTTTGCAAACCTATTATCCAACAGCTTCATTCTGGAGTTGATAGCATTCCTGGACTTGCAACTAAGTTACCAAATACCCAATATCTACCTCAGTATCACATACAATGTATTCAGAAAGCATTCAGACCCCTTCACTTTTTCCACATGTTGTTACGTTACAGCCTTATTCTAAAATAGATTTTTTTTTTAAGCCATCAATCTACACACATAACAGGGGCCGCGGAGCGTTTTTGAAAGTGGACGGGCAGAGTGATCACCGATCACCAGCCTCGGGGGGAGGGTGTGGGAGGGGGGCTCCCACAGTTGGGACTTTTTGAAATTTGATGTATTAAAATAATAAGATAAAATGAGAACTTACCAGTTTGAAGTTTGATCTTTATTTTATGAGGAGTTACGATGAGGGACTACGTGAAGAACCCCGTACAGCCGTTCATGCGTCAATTTTCAAAGCAACAATGTGAAATCACAGCTAATAATGACTGAAGTATAATAGTAAGAACTAAAGACTAGAACTACCAGATGACATTTATGAGGGTTGGGAGCGGAGGGCACGTAGTCCCTCATCAATTTCCCTTAATTAGTCAATGAAACAGCTGTGGTTGTGCATACTCGTTTCACATGGCATGAAATCACAGAGCTTTGAAGTCTTCACATAGTCACTCACGTAACTCCTCATAAAATAAAGATCAAACTTCAAACTGGTAAGTTCTCGTTTAATCTTACTATTTTACTTCGGAGTCACGTGAGTGACTATGTGAAGACATCAAAGTTCTGTGATTTCATGCCATGTGAAACGAGTATTCACAACCACAGCTGTTTCGTTGACAAATTAAAGGAAAACATTCATAAGCATACAGTCATAACATAGATGTAAAACATGTTGATGTTGTTTAAATGAAATAATAATATTTCCATCTCTCACCCAGATGGAAAATATAACCAGAACATAAATAGAGTTAACAAATACCCCTGGTTCAGCAATGGGTTATTATAAATGTTTGGAGATTTGTTGGTTGGACCATGCTGCAGCCATAACAATGCTACCCAGCGGAACGTAAATACCCATGCTGCTGATGTTGTAGCAGCCCTGGTGGAATGAGATCTGGAATCAGCATCCATTCCTACATCACGCAAACTCCGTTTTTATCATCTGGAGTGGCCTGAACAAATACGTTCTCCCAAATTTCTTTGTGCCTAACAACATTGCTAGTCCAGAATCTCCAAGGCTCTTGGTGACCTTGATGTATTGTTGTATATATGTGTGCTTACTTTATCAAAGGTTCCCTGGCATGCCTGTGACTATTTTGAGACCTGACCCCCTTCTGGTCTGCTCAAGTATTTATAACATAATATTATAATTTACAGACGTAATCATCCTGTACCATCCCAATTATGTAGCGACTGAACCTGCTGCACTAAAACAGTGCCAGAAGGATAACGACCTAATAAATTCCAGCCAACTTTAAGGGTATAGCTGGAGCCTCCTGGTGAAATAGTGTTCACAAATGTCAACATTGCATATGACATTATACTGGTCCTGGGAGACCGATGTTGAAGGCATCCTACCATTTGATATCCAGTGTGGACCCAACAGAGCAAGTCTTGTTTGCTACAGCCAACTCAATGAGAAAGCTTATTGACCCAATTAGTGGCCGTATAACTCAATAATTAACAAACAGTCATTTAACTTGAACTCCAAACATTAGCAATTTATACCATTTTCAATGGAACATAAGCATAAACAAACTCTTTCATCGCCAGGAAAATAAAAAATTCTGCAGTTTGGTGGTATCCAAGCACTTTGAACACATAGGATAGATGTAACAATCCAAACCTTAGGGCAGTTTATTAAACCTGCAGAACATAATTTGAGTTTATCATGCAACAACTGATTTCCCAAGCCTCAGGCTGAACCAGCAAATTACTTTTAAAATAATCAAATAAGGTTATATTATTATTCGCAACAAATCAGGAATCAATTTGCATAATCACACAATATGAACCTTAAGCGGCCTCTTAATGACTTTATTTGAAGCCTCAATTGATGAAACAAAATTAAGCCATAAAAGACCTTCTTTCTCCTTTTAGTGATAGTGTATCTTTCGCCCATGTTATGCCACATATTTTGCAACCAGTGAAAACATGAAACCAACATAGATATATTAGGTGTTCCATTTAACCAGAATTTCATAATACAGTGCGATTCAACACCAATTCTGTGTTGCCATTAACCTATACTTGATGATTCTCCTGTGGCAACAAGATTATGTAATCATTCCAGGGGTCTTTAACTGATTGCACCCTTGTGACTAACATATGCCATCATCATAATGTATCAACCTGAATCTGAGTGTGACAACATGCATATTTGTCCAATCACTCATTAACCCAAACAATGCCTGTAGGGTCCACAGATAGTTGATACCAATAACAGAAATGTTGGCAAGTCATGCAGGTCTGCTCCACCTCCAAACTCAAGATGATATTTACAACTAGGTATATATCGTAAACAGCAACTGTGGCCCGATTTACGAGCCAGTCTTGCAAGACAATCTTGGTCCTTCTACTGAACCTGCCCAATTCTAACCTGTTTGAAAAGTTAGTATTGTACATTTTACATGGTTAGACCCCTCAAAGTACTGATAATGTCTCAACCATTTATAATGTATAACTAAGTGTACACCTTACAAAGCTGCAAGTGGTCCCTTAATTGTAGAGTAGCACAGGTACAGTATGTGGAACCTCTGGCCAGCTTTCATGCTGCCACCAACTTCAGTGAATTGCTTACTGCCAAAGAAGACGTGGGGTGCATTGTCGCCGAAACTATGAAACCTTGCTCGTTCCAATAGCTTGTGCTTCGCCCTCTAGGTTTCACCTATGGAAAGGTCTTACCTAAATAGAAGATTCGGCGGCCAACTGTAATGTCCCCCTGAGAGCGGTGTTCACTGCATATGTGTTTGGGATGGCAACATTTCTGCCAGGCATAGACCTCTGGCACATGCCCTGTATCCCTTGGGCATGCTCTACAGCTATACCTCAGACTCGGCATTAGACAATACCAATCCCACATGCTCTCCTCTTACATGAAAAAGCCATTAAGCAGCCCTGTTACATGGTGTTGCTGGCGCAGTTTCAGCAAAACACTGACTTTGCCATGGCCGCAGCGTCAGACTAATACTGACGCAGCATGCTCTCCTCCTACATGAGAGAGACATTAAGCAGACCTGCTACAAAGCCCTGCTGACACAATTTCCTATTTAGGACCGTAGCACCAATTTGCAATCTACTGGAGCAGTAATGAATACTGTTTGTCCATCATTGTGACTTTATTAATTTCAGCTGTTAATAATAAGGTGTGTTAACAATGACCTAGATGGCACTTAATAGTTAACTATTTAACAAGATAACAGTTGTCCTACTTACACTGCTGAATCACGTCTAACAACTAGTTTTATAACAACAACTGTTACCAGAGTCTATTGACTGCAATCTGTTGCCCAGGCCGGCATCACGGCCAATTGAATACCTAAAAGTGAATCCCAATGTTCTACAAGTCTATTTGATGGGAACTTAATCTAACTGGATAGAGGAGCCCAATTTTTCAAATATAGTTTGAGACTTAACAGTGGATTTTAGCACATACATAACCAGTGTTTTGAACTATGAATAGTTTTATTTGAATGCTTTTTTGTCATCATTCTGTTATATTGCTTTATCCTAACAATGCCTCCTCATCCCCCATGATCACTGTAAATGGGAATGCCCTACTAAACAGCTACTCCCATAAAGCAGCGCTGAACAAGGTACTGCTGGTGCCCATGAAGCAGCCCTGAACAAAGGTGCTGCTGGCGTGGCCTTTCCCATAGGCCAGTATTTGCCATAGATTTGGTGTTCTCATGATGCAGCCCTGAGCAAAGGTGCTGCTGGCATTACCTCTCCAATTGGCTAGCCTGCCATAAATTGGCATTCCCCTGGAGCAGTCCTGAGCAAAGGTACTGCTGGCACTGCCTCTGCAATAAGCTTGCCTGCCATAAGCTTGGCATCCCCATCAGCAGTCCTGAACAAAGGTACTGCTGGCGCAACCTTTCCCATAGGCTGCCACTGCCACAACTTGGCATCCCCATGAAACAGCCCTACCCAAAGGTGCTGCTGGCATAGCCTCTCCAATAGGTTGACACTGCCATAAACTTTACTGCTGACGCGGGCTCTCACATTACCCCGCGCTAACCAAACCGGCTGAAGGAGTGTCTCTAAATTCATTCCCAGAAGGGAAACCTCCCAACATCTTTCCTAATTGTACTGACTATTTTTGTCAGTTCTCCCCATATCCTGGGGATTACTGTGGTTTGGGAACCCCATAGGTGAATTTCCCTCCCCGGGAATCAATATAAATATAAATTTATATCAATATAAATATATATAGGGATTTCGTGAAGAACCCGCCAGCACGCATGCGCGACATTCTTCAAAGCAGCGGTGTGGAATCACAGAACCAACAAACAAAGAAATTACTTATTATAGTAAGATTGAAGAGACTCTAATTACCAGTTGACTTTATGATTGAGGGTTGGGAGCGGAGGGCACGAAATCCCTCATCGCAACTCCTCATAAACTAAAGATCAAACTTCAAACTGGTAAGTTCTCGTTTAATCTTACTATTTCAATTCGGAGTCCCGTGAGTGACTTTGTGAAGACTTCAAAGCTCTGTGATTTCATGCCCCGGACCACGTCCATGCTCTCACACACGCCACTATAAGGATGGATAGGAGTAATCATGTTTTCAGACTGGAGGTACTGAAAAAGAATAATTTTTATTAATTATAACAAAGAAAAAAACCCTCACTGGGGAGTAGCTGTATGTTCTTGACCCGCATTCAGCACGGCCTCCACGAACATAACAGGAGCGGCAACAGGTTTGTTGTAAAACCGCTGAAAAGTGGCTTCACTAGCCCATCCCGCTGTGGCAAGAATATGGTCCATGGGCACCTCCATGACCTTTGCCGCCGATGTCGATGCAGCCCTGGTGAAATGGGATTTAAATACATTAGTGTCAATACCTGCTGTGTCCAAGACGATCCTAAGCCATCTGGAGATCGTCTGAACTGACACTTTATGGTGTGTTTTTTTGTGGCTGATCAGCAAATATTTTTCCATTCCCCTTAAATTCCGCGTCATTTTTATATAGTGGCGGATATGGGTGGCTAAACATAGCCTTGCATCAGCGGGGTATGCTGGAAACACCAGCTGCAGCCCTGTGAACCCAGGTCTGTGCTGCTTTAGTAATTCATCAATGTAGAAGATTACTTTCTCTGGGGTAGAGACCATTCTGTCAATCTTAATCTTTTGTAGCGTCTGTACCCTTTGTGCTGAGGTAAGTGCCAATAACATCACCAGCTTCAGGGTGAGTTTGTCCAAAGTGAGTCCAGCCATAGGCAACCATGTCCTGAGTAGGGTTAACACTATCCCAATATCCCAGGTAACATTGTAACGGGGTCTGGGTGGATTAGAATTGAATATACCCCGCATCAATTTGGACACCAGTTTATTGGATCCTACTTCGATATTAAGGTAGAATGATAGTGCACTCCTGGCGCTATTGATGGCACTGTAGGTGAGGTGTTCATCATGGTGCAACCCCGCAAGAAATTCCAGCACATCTGATATGGTGACGGACTCATATGCAATGTTCATGCGGCCGCAGTAGGTTTCCCATTTCCTTATTTGCGTCAAATATAGCCGTCTTGTAGACTCCCTGCTTGATGCTCCAATTGTATCCATAGTCCTTGATGAGAGACCATACTGCAGCAATGGTCTATTCAAAACCTGCAAGCCAATAATTTCAAATGACTATGGCAGGGATGATGTTCCCCTCTAACAGGGTTCGTCACCAACTGTGGGCAATTCTCTAAGAGGGCCCATGGTTCGCTTATCATTCCAAGGACCACCGGATACCATGGCTGTGTAGGCCAGTCGGGTATGATAAGAATGCCTTTAGCAGCATCTGACTGGATTTTCCGCCATACCCGACTGATGAGGCAAAATGGAGGAAATGCGTAGAAAAACCATTTCCCCCCCGTCTAGCGAGAAAGCGTCCATCGCCATTGCCCCAGGATCTGGTTCCCATGATACATGTGTTGGTACCTGATGGTTTAACCGTGACGCGAAAAGGTCAATACCCGGTTTACCAAATTTGGCTATAATTTTGGTGAATATTTGGGGATTTAACATCCACAATGTTATCATTAAATTTCCGTGACCTGGTGTCTGCCACTGTATTGAGCTTACCTGGTAGATAGCTAGCTGAAATCCAAATATTCCGTTGTGTGCACCAGAGCCAAATTGTATTAGCCAATTCATCACATGAAATTGACCTGGTACCGCCCATATGATTTAAATATGCCACCGCAGTGGTGTCTATTTGGAGACGAACATGAGTGTCAGTAATGTTTGAACAATAAGCTCTAAGTCCGTGGAATGCTCCAAATAATGTATCCCTTGTGATAGCAAAAGGGTAGATTCAAGTGAGTCCCATCTGCCCCCACAACTAGAGTTGTGTAGCTCCACTGCCATGGGAGCTTGCGTCTGTTTGTAAGTACACCAACGGACGAGGCACAATGATGGGTTTGAATGAGTTACGGATATTGTCAATCCACCATTGTAACTCAATTTTTGCCTTAAATGGCAGCTGCATGGGTCTATCAAAATGTCCAGCATTCAATTTTAATGCTGAAATCTTGGATCTTTGCAAAGTTTGATAATGTAAAGGTCTGAATTGAGCAGCTGGAAAAGCTGCTACCATTTTCCCAATTACTTTGGCAGCCTGTCTAATTGATGGTATACTGGTGCAGACCAGATTATTACATGCTTCATGATATCCCCAACTTTGTTAATTGGAATGGTGGTAATCATTCGATTGGAATCAATCGTAAATCCCAGATAGTCCATGATCTGTGAAGGACAGAACTTCGATTTATCTGGATGGATAATAAATCCCTTTTTTTGAAACAGTGGCTGCAACTGCCCATTTTGTTGATTCCAAAGTACTCCCAATAATTAGGATATCATCCAAGTAAGCCATAACCATATGGTTTTGCCTCCTCAGTGTTGCTAACACTGGCTTGAGTAATTTAGTGAACAATCTAGGGTCTGTGGTAAGCCAATTGGGCAAAGCTCTGTATTGCCAAAGTTGATCCATCCAGGTAAATTTTAAGAACTTCCTGTGATGTTTCTGAATGGATACCGAATAGTATGCATCTTTTAAATCAATGCATGCCATGAAGCAGCCCTTGGAAACCAAAGATGTGGCTGTTTCAAATGTGTCCATTTTAAAATGGGTATATTTTACAAAAGTATTCAAATGGGTTAGATCTATGATAACCCGACATCCACCATCTTTCTTAGTTTTTGTGAAGATGTTAGATACGAATTCAATTGGTTCGCGGATTGTCCTTTCTATCACCCCTTTTTCTTGTAATCTCAAGATTTCAGCATAGCCTTCTGCTACTTCCTTATTGGAAAGCGCAAATTTGCGATTCAGCATATGCTGAGGTGGGGGAAGTTGACCATTTATGAACTCAATCTCATGGCCTTGAATACTTTGTAAAATAAACTCATCTGAGGTGATGGTATCCCATGCCTCCTTAAAGAACCGTAATCTCCCTCCAACATGTGAGGTTAAACATGCAAGTGCATGAAATCCAGACCGCCTTACCTCCATGGTTACCGGCAGTCCCTGACATGTTTGGTGGGACGTGGAGGTGCTGGGTTGTGCTGGTGATGCAGTTGCCGCATCTTCCATGCTGGTCGTTGCAGGCCTTGCCCTAAAAAAGGCCTCGGTTGTTGATATGGCTGGTATTGTGGAGGCGCCGGTATGTAGGTCCTTGCGGGTCTCTCGGTTTGACCCCGCGGTCTGGAATATGGAAATTTCCTGGCCGCTTGTCTGGTCAAGGTGTGTGACCTCATAAGACCCACCATCTTCGCATGGTCGTCTAGATCTTTGACCTGCTTCGGTAGGTCTTCCCCGAATAGTTGTCTGGGTGGTGGTGTTGGAGATGCTCTGCATAGCCCCGCGAATTTAGGATTTAGAGTGGGCTTAATGGTAGACTTACGAAACGAATTTATCTCATATTGCGTATTGCACAACAATGCAAGAGCGTCTTCCTATTCGGTGTTTAAATCCATTCCGTCTACCGACCTCGCAAAAGCGGTAATCCCAGACGTGAGCAATTTCAGGATTCTTTGCAGTTTTATCTCCTGTGCACTTATGCCCGGGCTTATATTACCCCAAATAATCATGTTTACTATGGGTACATTAAGTGAGTTGCAATTAATCGGCGCCTTGTACCTATTCATAGCTTCCGCAAGAACCTGATCCTGTAGTTGGTGATTTGTGAGAAAATCAATGCTAGCGGCCAGTTTGGGATTAAGAGGTTGCCCCGATGATTTGGGTAAAGCAAACTTGGTTGCCACATCCAATAGCTCTTCCTGAGGAACCTCAGGTGCCACTGGTTCGTGTACCAGTATGTCCTCTTCTTCCCCTGGCTGTCTCATACTGCCCATTTCCTGCCGTTGACTCTGCTGCAGGATCCGTTCCATCATCCTCTCCATTCGTTCGATGCGTCCTTCATCGTGAGTGAATGGGAGGTCAGAGCCCTCATGCCCGAAGGAACTCCTGAGGCTCCTATCACCGGCCCGTACCTCGTCGAGGTAATCTCGGTGCCGTGATGAAAAGTCGCTGCCAACCGCCTCAGCGGAGCTGTATGACTCCCGCGCGGATCTGCTCATTCGCCTCCTTTTGGATGAGCTAGGTCCGCTTGCCTCAAAGGCCATATGTGGTATGAAGTCGGTACCTGCCGCCGCAGCGTGGTGACCCGACATCCGCGTGGGCTTGCTGCCTGTCCTTCTCCTGGACACAGGCGACGTACGGTCACGTCCTGCCACTAATGGGGGATGCGGCGACCATGGTGAGACTCCACCTGCACGACTTCTGCTGGATCTGCTAGGTGGTGAGTCAATACTGGCCCTTCCTGGTCTTCCAGTAGACTCGGATCTCGACAAGCCACCAGTCCGCAGTCTAGCGGCTTCTGGTGAGTGTTCTGCCCTGAAAGGGCTTTGCTTTTGAGCTCTATCCCTGGCTCTTCCACGAGTCCTCGGGGAGAAGGGCCGTGCAGCAGCACGGGCAACCCGTTTGCTCATTTCAGCCAACGTTTCCCTACCAGTTGGAGATAGAGAAATAGAGTCAGGGTCTACCTGCTCAGGCGCCGTTCCAACTTGCTGTTCTGCGGGCTCCCCGCTCGTATACAGCTGTGTCGGTGGGTCGGGTCCTGTAATCACAGGGCTCCCCGACTTTCGCGCCTTTTTCCCGGCCCGACTTGCGGGTGCTGTAGAGAGCTCTGGGAATAGTGGCCGACGACTCCTTTCGGAAGTCCTGCGGCCTGTACTCCTTTTATCCATATCCCTGTGAACAAAACACAATTCAAACAACAGGGACAACCAGCTCAAGGTTGCCTATACTTACCTGAGCGGTCCTTATGAAGCCACGCTCCACCTCCAGCCGCCGACTGCAAATGCGAGCGACGATATGTCGCGCATGCGTGCTGGCGGGTTCTTCACGAAGTCACTCACGTGACTCTGAAATGAAATCAAGTCTTAGTGCATTGTAGAAGTATGATTTCAATGTTTTTTGTTTTAAGTATTTTTAATATAATGTAGAGCCTACAAGAGAGAGAGGACCAGGTGATTATTATTTTTGTTTTTGCTCGACCTCCACTGGAGATGCTAGCATGCAGGGAGGTGTGGTTGGCATCAATATTGCTGCTAAAGTCGATGGGTGAAGTGGATGTTGGCCATTTGGCCCATTGCGCCCAGCCCGTCTCTTTGAACAAACATCCTCCAAGGTCCCTTTTTACCATGTGTAGGAAGGAACTGCAGACACTGGTTTATACCAAAAATAGAAACAAAATGCTTGAGTAACTCATGGATCAGGCAGCATCTCTGAAGAAGTGTCCCAACCCGAAACGATACGTCAGCCATTCATTTTCTCCAGAGATGCTGCCTTACTGAATTACTCCATCATTTTGTGTCTATCTCCCCTATTACCTTGCCCTTCCTCCCAGAATTTTACAAGGTGTTCCCTTCAGTGCTAGGCCCAACCCTCTTTGTGAAGGGTCTCCTGAAGCGCTCTCTTTCCACTCTCTGCCGATTGCCTCAGGTGTGATCACCGAAGTCCATCTTTGTACGTCTCTTGGAACAACTTCTCCTTGTTTGTTCCACCAAGGATTGTGAACATGCTCTCAGTCTCCTACTCCCCTCCCCTGCAACGTAAAATGACTGAGACCTTTCATTGCTCACTCATTCGGGCTTCCCTATGAACTTTTGACATCCTTCCAGGTGTGAGACCAGAGCTGACCCTGGAATCTATCCGGGGTTAGCCAGTGTTTGACATGGCAACTCTCTGTGTTTTCCATCCCTGATTCCTCTATAAATAAGAACAGGAATTTTGGATTGTTCAGCAGCGTTCTCCATTAGTCCGGCCCCTTGTCCTTGTGCCCTTGGACCCCGGGCCCCTCCTCCCATCGCTCGCTTCCACACGGATCTGTGTGTGAGTGTGGGAAGCCCACACAGCCCCTCCCGGTTCCACAGCCCATGTACAATACCCCTTAATAATAAGGTGAAAACAGGTGTTTGGAAATTTTTGCAAAGTAATTAAAAATAAATAACTGAAATATCAGATAATATCAAATATTTACATAAATATTCACACCCTTTACTCAGTACTTTGTTGAGGCACCTTTGGCAGTGATTACAACCTCAAGTCTTCTTGGGTATGACTACAGCTTGGCACACCTGTATTTGGGTAATTTCTACCATTCCTCTTTGCAGATCCTTTCAAGCTTCCGTCTGGCCACTCTACCATAAAGGCCTGATTGATGGAGTGCTGCAGATATAGTTGGCCTTCTGGAAGGTTCTCCCACCTCCACAGAGGAACTCTGGAGCTCTGTCAGAGTGACCATCGGGATCTTGGCTACCTCCCTGACCAAGAAGGCCCTTCACCCTCGATTGCTCAGTTTGGCAGGGCAGCCAGCACTATGAAGAGTCCTGGTGTTTTCAAAGTTCTTCCATTTAAGAATGATGGAGGCCACTGTCTCTTTGGGACCTGCAATGCTGCAGAAATTGTTTTATACCCTTCCCCAGATTTGTGTCGAGACCCAGATCTGTCTCGGAGGTCTATGGACAATTCCTTCATCTTCATGGCTTGGTATTTGCTCTGACATGCACTGTCAAATGTGGGACCTTAAATACAGTGGCTTGCAAAAGCTTTCATACTCCTTGAACTTTTCCACATTTTGTCATGTTACAACCACAAACGTAAATGTATTTTATTAAGATTTTATATGATAGACCAACACAAAGTGGTGCATAAATGTGAAGTGAAAGGAAAATGATACATGGTTTCCAAATGTTATTATAAATTAAAAACTGAAAAGTGTGGCATGCAAAAGTATTCAGCCCCCCTCAATACTTTGTAGAACCACCTTTCACTGCAATTACAGCTGCAAGTCTTTTGGGGTATGTCTCTACCAGCTTTGCACATCTAGAGACTGAAATTTTTTGCCCATTCTTCTTTGCAAAATAGCTCAAGCTCAGTCAGATTAGATGGAGAGCATCTGTGAACAGCAATTTTCAAGTCCTGCCAGAGATTCTCATTTGGATTTAGGCATTATGCTGCCACCACCATGTTTCACAGTAGGGATGGTGTCTTCAGGATGATGTGCAGTGTTAGTTTTCTGCCACACATAGTTTTTTTGCATTTAGGCCAAAAACATCACATGTTTGCTGTGTCCCCCACATGGCTTGTGGCAAACTGCAAACGGGACTTTATTTATTTATTTTTTATTAATTTATTTATTTAGAAGTTAATACAGTACAAAACAATACAGTGGTACCTAAATTTAGGTGCCAACTATGTCATAACGTAATACAATCTATGTACAATCTCTAGTTTTATGTTTTTGTAAAGGAAGTTAAAAAAAAGAGAGAAGAAAAAGAGAAAACCAGATAGTAGAAAATAGAATGACGTGAAGTGTGTATATAGGAGAAGAAAAAGTAGAAAGTAGAAATAGGAGAAAAAGACCCTCAAAAAAGAAATTTTCAAATCTTTGTTCGGAGAAGTAAATCTATCCACAACCTGACCTGAAATCAGTAATCTTTACGGTACTGCTGCATCACATGATTTCAAAAAGTCGATGAAAGGGGACCAACTCCTTTAGAATTGGTCATATTTATCTATTAGGCGGAGTCTCATTTCTTCAAGGTGTGCTATGTCCTAATCCACATTTTAATAGCTGGTATAGCTGTATGTTTCCAAAATGTATGTATCAATTTATTTCCAATTATTAACCCATAATTAAAAAATACGTTTTGGTCTTTGTTTAAATTGATATCTTCTACTATTATTTCAAATATAATCCATTCCATATTAGGTTCTATTCTTGACTTAAAGAGCTTTGTAAATATATCAAATATATCGCTCCAAAATTTATTCAACTTTGTACATCCTACAAATGAATGTGTTATATTGACATTTTGAAACAAACATTTATCGCATCTGGGAGAGATGTTTGGGTAGAATTTATTCAACCTCGGTTTTGAATAATATAGTCTATGTAATAATTTAAATTGAATTAAATTATGTCTTGCATTAATGGAACAATTTTGTGTGTTCATCAGATACTTTTCCCATCTATCTTTCGGGATCTTTATCATTAGTTGATGTTCCCAATCTTCTCTTAGAGCCTCTGTAGAGGGTAATTCTCTATTTATTATACTATTATAAAAATATGATATTAGCTTTTGTGAATCAGCCTTAATATTCATTGCTTCTTCTAAAGGGTCTTAAAATATAGTTTGAAATCTATGTATACATGTCTTCATAAAGTCACATATCCGTATATATTTAAAATATTGATTATTATTCAGTTTAAATTTTGATTTTATTTGTTGAAATGATAACAATTTGCCCAATTCATACATATCTCCTACTTTCCTAATCCTCAGTCTATATGTTTTGTTTATATGTTTAGTCGATAAGAGATGGTTTGAATGCAGGATTATTCAATATTGGGGTTAATACTGATAGATTGTTGAATTTCAAGGATAATTTTATTTGTTTCCAAATTCTTATTGTATTGTGAATAATCGGGTTCTTCTTATATATTATACTATTCAATTTTATCGGTGAGAACAAGGTCGTTCTTATATCGTACGGGAAACACTCCTCTTTCTCCATTCTTACCCACTCCGACTGGTGAATGGAACTATCCAACCAGTACATTATGTTCTTAATATGCACTGCCCAGTAGTAATACGTAAAGTTAGGTAATGAAAAACCCTCAACTTCTTTAGGTTTCCTCAAATGCTTTCGTTGAATCTTTTTTTTTTTTTTTTAATTTTATTAGAAGCAATGCATGTTTCCAATGACATAACAGTCTTTCAAATACTCATTTAACTTGTTTCAAACATTATACAAATATTACGAAATGATTTATATAAGCTATTTTTTTAGAAAGAATAGAGGTGAAAGAATAGGTGTATAATCAATGAAGATTGTGATTAAATAATATTGATTATGATTATATAAGAAAAAAAAAATAAATTAAAAAATAAAAAAACAATAAAAATAATAAAAATAAAAAATAATCCAAGCAAACAATTATTATATGAAGGAAAAAAATGGTAGTATACATCTTTAAAATGAATGGAACAATTTCAAATAACAATATCTATAGAGACGTGTATACAAATCTCAGAATAGATCTTTTCATCTAATCCTACAACCGGGTATTTATTGTTACAATGCTGAGCTCAGCTACTTCAGATAGTCAGTGAATGGAGACCATATTTGTTCAAAAAGTTCATATTTGTCCACTAGGACAAACCTGATTCTCTCCAAATGCAGCGTCTCCAACATTTCCACTGTCCACATTTTAATTGTGGGGGATAATGTTCCCTTCCAGAATTTTCACAATATTTTTTTTTCAATTATCAAACAGTAATCATGAAAATTTATTTGATTTACTGTTAATATTAGGTTTGAATCTGAAACTCCTAATATTATTAGCTTTGGGTCAGGATCCAATTTAATCTTAGGGTTAGGGTTAGGAACTACGGAAATTGTCTAAACCCCTTATCCAATATAGAGGGTTTAAATGAAGGATTATTCATAATTGGTAAGCAAAGCGACATATTAGCCAAATGTAGAGTCTTAACTATTTGTTTCCAAATACGTCTATCGCTATAGATTATAGGATTTTCCCTATAAATTTTTTTTGTACCTCCCTTGGACAAAGGAGAATCAAACTTGTATTGAAAGGTAAACAGTCTTCCTTTTCCATTTGTAGCCAAGCTGGTTCCTGATCCATATTTACCAAGCAAAAATTCATATTCTTAATCTGAACTGCCCAGAAGTAATATAAAAAATTAGGTAGTGCTAATCCTCTATTTATCTTAGATTTACATACATGTTTTTTACTTATTCTGTGACTTTTATGATCCCAAATAGAGCTATTAACAATAGAATCAATAAAAAAAATTTTTAGGGAGGTATAGAGGGATGGCTTGAAATAAATATAATAGTTGTGGTAAGAAAATCGTTTTTATATCATTTATTCTGCCGATCATTGATATTGGTAGTGTTTTCCAGTATAGAATATTATTTTTTAGTTTATTCAATAACTGGGGATAATTTAATTTGAATAGAGAATTGTAAGATTTAGATACATTAATTCCTAGATATTTAATTTTGTCCATAACTATTTTAAATGGATTTTTTTGTAGTATATTTGATTTTATTCCAGTTATAGGCATAATTTCACTTTTATTCCAATTAATTCTATATCCTGAAAATGTACTAAATTCGTTTATAACATTAAGTAGATTAAGACTACTAATCTCCGGTTTTGTAATATATATTAAGACATCATCTGCATATAAAGATATTTTATTCATTGTGGTATTGGTATTATATCCATACATTCATGGTTCTGATCTAATCCTTTCAGTTAATGGTTCTATTGCAAGAGCAAATAATAAAGGTGATAACGGACATCCTTGACTACAATCCCTAAAGAGATTAAATTTGGCTGATAACATTTGATTTGTTAATATTCTTGCTGTTGGGTTAGAATATAAAATTCTTAACCATTTACAAAATCTGTCCCCCAATTGAAATTTCTGCATTATCTTAAATAAATAAGGCCATTCAACCTGATTGAATGCTTTTTCCGCATCAAGGGATATGGCAGCTAATTCAATATCATTAATTCTTTTTGAATATATGATATTGAATAGATCTCAAGTTATAAGTGGAATAACGTTTGTGAATAAAGCCTGTTTGATCATGATGTTTTAATTTATTAATCACTAAACTTAACCTTTGAGATAAGATTTTAGTTAATATTTTTTGATCAGTATTTAGAAGACCAATTGCTCTATATGATCCAGGATCTTCCAGATCCTTATCTGCTTTAGGAATGAGTGTGATTGTGGACTAATTTAGAGTTTCTGGTAACTTTCCTTGTTCGTAGGCGTACTTATACATTGTCTGTAAATGTGGGGAAATCAAATCGTGAAACTTCTTATAAAATTCAACACCGAAACCATCAGGGCCAGCAGCTTTTCCATTTTTCAATGATCTAATTGATTCCTCAATGTCTTTTACTGATATTTCAGCATCTAGCAAGTTGATGCTGAAATATCGTTCAGCATCTTTCGTTGAATTCTGTGTGCTCTTTAATCCCGTATAAAATTAGTGATATTAGAATCTAGTTTTTTTTTAATATTTTGGAATTTATGTTGGGATCGCTTGAAACAAATATATTAATTGTGGTAAGAAAGTCATTTTTATAGCGTTAGTTCTACCTATCAATGAGAGCAGGAGCGTTTTCCAAAATTTAATCATAACATTCAGTTTATTTAATAGTGGCATAAAATTGGCACTAAATAATGATTTGTGTCTTCTCGTAATTTGAATACCCAAATACTTGAATATTTCTGTTGCAATTTTGAAAGGGAATTTTAATAAGTGTCTCGCATCCTGTGGTTTTAAAGACATCATTTTGCTATTATTCCAATGTATTCTATATCCTGAAAAATAACCAAATTCCTCAATTAGTGTTAATAAGATGGGGATACTCATTTGTGTATTAGTAATATATAATAGAATATCATCAGCATATAATGAAATTTTATTTACTACCAGAAACTTTAGCAGAATCAACAATAATGCTTATACCAAAAAAAGATAAAGATTTAGATGAACCGTGTTCTTACAGAGCTATATCGTTTCTAAATACGGATCAGAAAATCTTAGCAAAGATTCTAGCAAGAAGACTGAATAATTATATTAACAAATTGAGTAAACCCGGATCAAACGGAATTTATACCCAAAGGACAATCATTTAATAACTTGAGAAGGCTTTTCAATGTAATGTACTCTCACAAAAAGGACATTGAAGATATTTCAGTCATTACGCAGGATGCAGAGAAGGCATTTGATCAGGTAGATGGCAGTATTTATATAAGGTACTCCAAAAATTTAATACGGGAGAGAATTTTATTAGATGGGTTAAACTACTTTATGATAAACCTACAGCAAGAATATTAACAAATTATATGTTATCTCCAAAATTGTATATATCAAGGGGTAATAGGCAGGGTTGTGCCTTATCACCATTGCTATTAGCCCTTATGATAGAACCGCTGTCTGAAAGGATTATAAATCATCCCAATATTCACGGATATAATACTAAGGGCTCAAAGAATAAAATTTTGCAAATGGGACTTCTTATGGCTTTGTTTCAACAATGGCTTTCTTCTTGCCACTCTTCCATAAGGCCCGATTTGTGGAGTGCACGACTAGTAGTTGTCCTGTGGACAGATTCTCCCACCTGAGCTGTGGATCTCTGCAGCTCCTCCAGAGTTACCTTGGTCCTCTTGGCTGCTTCTCTGATCAAAGCTCATCTTGCCCGGCCTGTCAGTTTAGGTGGACGGCCATGTCTTGGTAGGTTTTCAGTTGTGCCATACTCTTTCCATTTTCGGATGATGGGTTGAATTGTGCTCCGTGAGATGTTCAAAGCTTGGGATTTTTTTTAATAACCTAACCCTGCTTTGAACTTCTCCACAACTGTATCCCTGACCTGTCTGGTGTGTTCCTTGGGCTTCATGATGCTGTTTGTTCACTAATGTTCTCTAACAAACCTCTGAGGCCTTCACAGAACGGCTGTATTTATACTGAGATTAGATTACACACAAGTAAACTCTATTTACTAATTAGGTGACTTCTGAAGGCAGTTGGTTGCACTGGATTTTATTTAGGGGTATCAAAGTAAAGGGGGGTGAATACTTTTGCACGCCACACTTTTCAGTTTTTTATTTGTAAAAAAATGTGAAAACCATGTATCATTTTCCTTCCACTTCACAATTATGCGCCACTTTGTGTTGGTCTATCACATAAAATCCTAATAAAATATATTTCTGTTTGTGGTTGTAACGTGACAAAATGTGGAATGTTCAAGGCATGTGAAAACTTTTGCAAGCCACTGTAGACAGGTGTGTGCCTTTCCAAATCATGTCCAATCAATTTAATTTATCACTGGTGGACTCTAATCAAGTTGTAGATATATCTCAAGGATAATCAATGGAAACAGGATGAACCTAAGCTCAATTTTGAGTGTCATAGCAAAGGGTCTGAATACTTATGTAAATGGAATATTTCAGTTATTTATTTTTAATTAC
This sequence comes from Raja brachyura, assembly GCA_963514005.1. The sequence continues at coordinate 39,159,911 of OY740789.1, read as the reverse complement.
TTTGCCAAAAATTCCAAACACCTGTTTTCTCTTCTTCATCCTGGGGTATTGTGTGTAGATTGATGATTTAAATTTTTTTTAATCCATTTTAAAATAAGGAAACAAAATGTGGAAAAAGTGAAGGGGTCTGAATACTTTCTGAAGGCAATAGACAATGGGTGCAGGAGTAGGCCACTTGGCCCTTTGAGCCAGCACCGCCATTCAATGTGATCATGGCTGATCATCTCCAATCAGTACCCCGTTCCTGCCTTTTCCCCATATCCCCTGACTCCGCTATTTTTAAGAGCCCTATCTAGCTATCTCTTGAAAGCATCCAGAGAACTTACCTCCACCACACTCTGAGGCAGAGAATTCCACAGACTCACCACTCCCTGTGAGAAAAAGTGTTTCCTCATCTCCGTTCCAAATGTCTTACCCCTTATTCTTAAACTATGGCCCCTGGTTCTGGACTCCCCCAACATCGGGAACATGGTTCCTGCCTCTCGCGTGTGCAAACCATTAACAATCTTATATGTTTCAATAATCCCCTCTCATGCTTCTAAACTCCAGAATGTACAAGCCCAGCTGCTTCATTCTCTCAGCATATGACGGTCACGCCATCCCAGGAATTAACCTTGTAAACCTACGCTGCACTCCCTCAATAACAAGAACGTCCTTCCTCAAATTATGGGACCAAAACTACACACAATACTCCAGGTGTGGTCTTACAAGGGCCCTGTACAACTGCAGAAGGACCTCTTTGCTCCAAAATCGATTCCTCTTGTTATAAAGGCCAACATGCCATTCGCTTTCTTCACTGCCTGCTGTACCTGTATGCTTACATTTATAGTCTGATGTACAAGGACCCCTAGATCCCGTTGTACTTCCCCTTTTCCCAACATTATGCCATTTAGATAGTACTGTATGTCAAGGCCCTTTCATGTAATACCAGATGTTTGTAACTCCTCAAAATTCATGGTGTCAGTCTGATCAATGTTTGTATAATCCCAGGCTGATTATCTCTATCTAGTTTAGTTTAGTTTAGTTTAGTTTAGTTTAGTTTAGTTTAGTTTAGAGATACAGCATGGAAAGACGCCCTTCAGCCCACCAGGTTCATGCTGACCAGGTTAACCTATGGTTAACCTATGATGAGCGTTTGTCAGCACTGGGTCTATACTCGTTGGAGTTCACAAAAATGAGGGGGGACCTCATTAAAACATTAGAATAGAGAAAGGCTTGGATAGATTGAATGTGGAGAGGATGTTTCCCCTAGTGGGAGAGTCTAGGACTAAAGGAATTAAAGGAAGGAGATGAGGAGAAATTTATTTAGGCAGAAGGTGGTGAATCTGTGGAATTCTTTGCCATAGAAGGATTCCTACACATTACGGGTAGTTTACAGAGCCAAATTAACCTTAAAAATTGCAAGTCTTTACAATGTCGGAGGAAACAGGAACACCTGGAGAAAACCCACATGATCACAGGCAAACATCCGAGGTCAGAATTAAACCTGGGCACTGGCACTGTGAGACAGCAGCTCAACTTAGCTGTGCCTCTATGCCATCCTAGTTGGTACTTGACATTACACCATTGTTTCAATTAATGTAATTGTAATCATCAAATATGGTTGATTTTACATTTTTCTCCCCATCTCTCCTTGTGTGACACCCCTCTGTCTCCTGTTCTCCAGCCTTTGTCTCTTAATCCACTTATCTGCTAATCACCACACCACCCATCATCCTTCACCTGTGTACTGCCCATCACTTGCCAGGCTTTGTCCTGCTCCCGACCTCTCTTCTTCAACCCTCTCCACTCTTTCAACCTTGGAAAATGATGTGAGAATCAACTGATTAAACCATTAAATAGATGAGAAATTACATCCCCTTAACTTATAGAAAAGCTTGATTTCTACTTCACCGAGGGCAGGTCGTCAGTTAATTTTTGCTTACTCGTTAAATTTTCACTTGTACTTTTGTTTCCAGATGTTGTCTGATGAATCTTCCTTGATTCTGAAAGCTACTTTGACAGTCAATTCAATCATGATAAAAGATGACATTTGTTATTGATTTTGTTATTGAATTGGGTTTTTATTTTAGTGTGCAAGGCTTGGCTTCACATTTAATGATCCATGCTGGATAAATGCTTGATATGTCACTATTTTATATCAAAGTCACGTGAGTGACTACACAAAGTGCCCGCCAGCCCGCATGTTCATCAATACGTTGACGCATGGTGTGAGAATCGGAGCAGTTTGAAACTGTTCCGGCAGGTAAGGGGAATTTTTTTTGTTTCAGGAACGGGTCGCTGCTCCAAAAATAGGGGCGGGTGCCCAGGGATGCTGACACAGCTTTTGCAGCTGCCGCCATGGAGGCTCCGTACGGAGCTGGATGTTTACATTTTTCGCTGGCGGCGCGGCCAGGACAGCGACCACCGTGGAGGATCCATAAAGGAACTGGTGGGTTAAAAATAGCGGCTTCCGGCTCAGCCAGGACAGCAACCGCCGTGGAGACTCCGTAAAGGAGCTGGCGGGTTAAAATAGTGGCTGCAGGCTCGGCTGGCACAGCGACCGCCGTGAAAGAATGGGGCTCCACTGGAGCAGGCGGCTGTTCGGAGCATCTGATGGGCGAGGCCTGTCCAGACACCTCCGTTGGAGCTCCGAAAGGGAGCCAGCCAGAGGCCTGAGGAAGTAACACCTGGTTCAGGGTTGCGATATATTCCTCCCCTAAGAAACTCTGTTGAGGCTCCAGATGGGAGCAAGGACTCAGAGTCACTAGCAGGTGCAGTGAGGAAAACATTCTTTACACAGAGAGTGGTGAGTCTCTGGAATTCTCTGCCACAGAAGGTAGCTGAGGCCAGTTCATTGGCTATATTTAAGAGGGCGTTAGATGTGGCACTTGTGGCTAAAGGGATCAGGGGGTATGGAGAGAAGGCAGGTACGGGATACTGAGTTGGATGATCAGCCATGATCACATTGAATGGCGGTGCAGGCTCGAAGGGCCGAATGGCCTACTCCTGCACCTATTTTCTATGTTTCTATGATAGCTAGTTCAACCTATTGCTCATGCAGCTAGCTCTGCACGGTTGCATGGAAGATTGTGAAGAAGACACGTAAGCTACTTTTAAACAGAAGTACAAGAGGTTTGTGTTTCTTTCAGTTTGGGCTTAGAGAAGCGATTATGTTATAGCACAATTGACACTGCTTGTGCTGCTTTGTCATTCTCTCTAGTACCATAGGGACAATAAATGATTGGTTATTCACGCACTGTTGACTAACATTATGCAAGGTGGCTTTTATATGAACGCTCTAAAGCTTAGACGCATAGTAGTGTGGAATGTGTATCAGTAAATTATTATGCAGATATTCATCAACTGTATTCCTAATTGGAGCAGTATCTTTTAAGTTGATTATGCTTTTAGCAACTGATTTCTGCACAAAGAACACAGCCTTTACTCAATCTCCAGCTTGGTCTCTGGGTCATAACTGACATGAGGGTAGCTTGTTATGGGAATTATCTCATAAAGCAAAATGGGCATGGTTGGGTACAATTTGTAGGTGACAGCATACCCACCAGATCGGAGATTGAGGGTGTTATTATGTATACAGGTAAACTGAGCTTGCTAGTACCTATGAGATGAAAGATAGTTTCTTAACTGTTATTTAATAGTTTTCTCAAGAGATTGCTGGTGCAGACCATCTCAACATGAATAGAGAGTAAGCAGCCAATAGCGAGTGTGAATTCAAATAATTTCAAGTCTTGCTCTTCCAAGGGGGCTGGCTCATTAGCAGCCAATAGAACGGATAGTCCCATTTGATCATCTTGTTGCAACAGCAGGAGGCTTACATAGTGCACTTTCAGAAGTTATAAAATGTGGTTACATATGCTTGGATGATTGCTGGTAGAATTCTGAAGCGTTGCATGAGTTATTATATTGTAGAATTCTGAAGTGTTGCTTGAGTTACAGCCAATTGGGACTGTGGTCTGATTAAGGGCAATGGACATGTATGCAAGTTAGCATCCTGTTGTTAATAACCCATGTCTTTTCTACCATTTATGGTTTATCTGTTTAAGTGTTTCACACACAGATTGGTTTACTGCATGAAACCACAGAGCTTTGAAGGCTTCACGTAGTCACTCATGCGACTTCAATATAAAATAGAAAGATTAAATGAGAACTTACCGTTTGAAGTTTGATCTTTATTTTATGAGAAGTTGAAGTGAGGGACTACGAGCCGTCCACTCCCAACCCTGAATCTCATAAAGATAATTTGGTAAGTCAATGGTTATTAATCATTCTATAGTTTAAGTTCGTGCAAGTGGTCCGTGGTTTCATACAATTGCTCTGAAGATTGACCTGCGTGCGGGCTGGTGGGCTCTTCATGTAGTCCCTCTCTTCAACTTCTCATAAAATAAAGATCAAACCTCAAACGTTAAGTTATCGTTTAATCTTTCTATTTTTAATTCAGATTTAGCTTAAAACTCCTAACAATCTATTTTCTATATATTGTTTTGGGATATAATTTTACTAGACGAGTGGGCAAAAGTGGCTCAGACAGCAAATGATCACGCAATGTATTCTCATGTATAAGGTATTTTGATTCATTGGTTGGAATAATTATTCAATTCTAAGGGTGATGTATAATTATAAATTGAACTATTCGGACCAATTGATACGTTATTTCATATTACCAATTTTTGTATAATGCTGCCCCTGAAGTCCCTGGAGGAGGAGTTTAAGGTGACTCAGGCCAGAGAGATGATGCTGTAAAGAGGACTCCAGCAACCCCAAGGTCGCTCAGGCGGGGGCGGAGGTGAAAACTGGGAGGAAGTGGAGAGCCGGCGAAGCCGTGCTGCAAGCGGAGTCTCCGATACACCACAGAGTTCTGGCGGGAGCAGTGACTCGGGGAAGAGCTGGTCTGGGAATCTTCCGAACTCCCCAGTCTGACAAGGCAAAGGGGAAGGAGAGGCGCAGACTGGTCCAGGAGGAAGTGAGGACAGCGGTGGAGGAGGAGAGGTCTACCAGAGTGGTTGGCCTGAGGCCTGGACAAGGTGGGGGCAGTCCATGGACCGCAAAATCACATGAACTGAGCTCTGGCACGCTGAACCATAGCATATCTAGTCCTGGTCCAGGCAGTGTACGGTGTGTTGCCCTGCCCACCAAACTACTTAATCTGGGGCAAAGCGGAATCTCCAGATTGCCCGCAATGCTCAGGCAAGGGGATGTTGGAACTCACCCTGAGTTGCTGCCCAAAGGCTCTTGGGCAGGGCTAGTACACCTGGCATCATGACCAAGTTCTTAAAGCCATTGCAGAAGCCATCAGCATGGGAATCAGCAGCTGCAGACGAGCACGCCCCACCACCCAGATGATCACCTTCGTGAAGGCCGGAGTGCAGCTGTGAAGAACCACAGCAGCCAGGAATCTGTTAGGAATCTTTGCAACTGCGCAGAACTGGCAGCTTTCTGTAGACCTTGTGAAACAGCTGAAGTTCCCACAGCACATTGCCACAACCACCCTGAAGCCAGCCATCCTCCTGATCTCAGAGGTGATCAAAAACATTGTCTTGTTGGAACTGACAGTGCCGTGGGAGGACTCTCTGGAGGAGGCCGGCGAGAGGAAGAAGACCAAGTATGAAGTGCTGGTCATAGACTGCCATAAGCTGGGCCGGAAGGCAAGATGTATGCCCATCGAGGTTGGCTGAAGAGGTTTTGCAGGGCAATCGCTCTACAAAGTCTTGAGTGTACTGGGCATCAAAGGAATGGAAAGGAGAAGAGCCATCAAGAACACCACAGAGGCAGCGGAGAAAGCCTCGAGACGGCTCTGTATCAGGAGAGGAGGTCCATGTGGAGGAGCGAATGCCACCTGAACACAGGTCGTGGGTCTGATCAACCACGGCTGGGTCGCCTGGCTGAGGGTGTCTGATGTTGAAAGACCCGAAACACCCAGTGACCCCAGGTTACATCTCTGATGATGTATTCAGGAGCATCAATAAATGTATTTTTTACCAATTATGACTTGAAGGGTTGGTTTCAGATTATTATTGTTACGTGTACTGAGGTACATGTGGGCGGCACAATGGCACAGTGGTAGAGGTGCTGCCAAACAGCGCCAGAGACCTGTGTTTGACCCTAACTATGGGTGTGCTCTGTAGAATCATTCTCCCTGCGACCGTGTGGGTTTTCTCCGGATGCTCTGGTTCTCTGCCAAATCGCAAAGATGTGCAGGTTTGTAGTTTAAATTGTTTCTGCAAAATTGTTCCTATGTGTGTTGGATGGAACTAGTGTACTGGTGATCATTGGTAGGCATGGACTTGGTGGGTTGAAGGGCCTGATTTCATGCTGTATTTCTAAACTAAACTAAACTAAATTACAGTGAAAAGCATTGTTTTGCAGGCTATCCAATCAAGTCAGGTAATATTACACATAAATACAATCAAGTCAAACTCAAGTACAATTGGTAGAGCGAAAGGAATGATCGTAGGAGATAGTTCTTAGCTTTATAATGTAACAGTTTTGGAGACAAAGTCCAATGAGGTAGAGGAGAATCGAATTGTACCCTAGCTTCTGGAAGGACAGTTCCGAAGCCTGGTATCAGGGGAGTATGTTATTGGGCGAGTGCTTAATTCCGAAACAAGGCAACCAGCAATCAAGGCAACCACAGTTTTCAGAACAATTATGGGACAACAAGAAGACAATACTCGATAATACTTTGAAACATAGAAACATAGAAACATAGAAAATAGGTGCAGGAATAGGCCATTCGACCCTTCGAGCCTGCACCGCCATTCAATATGATCATGGCTGATCACCCAACTCAGTATCCTGTACCTGCCTTCTCTCCATGCCCCCTGATCCATTTAGCCACAAGGGCCACATCTAACTCCCTCTTAAATATAACCAATGAACTGGCCTCAACTACCTTCTGTGGCAGATAATTCCAGAGACTCACAACTCTCTGTGTGAAAAATGTTTTCCTCATCTCGGTCCTAAAGGAATTCCCCCTTATCCTTAGACTGTGACCCCTCCATATCTCCTCCCACGTCCCTCCCCCATCTACTTCCATTATTATCCTTCCCTATGGCTTAACAACCTTTCCCTTATCTGACTCCCTTTGTCTTATTTTCATTTCTACCCTTTGTCCACCCATCTGCTAATCAATCCTCTCTCACCTGTACCCACCTATCACTTGCCAGGCTTTGTCCTGACCTCACTTCTTTTTAAGCTTTCTCCACCCCTACTGCAAGCAGTCTTAAGTAGGGTCATCGTCAATCTTTTTTCTCCACAGGTACCACCTGACCGACTGAGATACTCCAGCACTTTGTGTTTTGCTCAAGATCTCCCTTGGTTTGGATGAGAAGTGGGAAGAAGGCACAAGCTAGGCAGAGAACCACCAGCCAGAGAGAAAGATGGATTCTTCCCCACTGTATGCAATGAACATTCCTTCTGTGGGGATGGAGATAAGGGATACAAAGGCGTAACCAGTCAAGCTGCTGCCTCACAGTGCCAGAGAACCAGGTTTCAACCTGACCTTGGGTGCTCAGTCTGTGGCATTTGCACATTCTTCCTGTGACCGGGTGAGTTTCCACCAGGCAGTCTGTGTTTCCTTCTGCATCCAAAGATGTGAGTGTTGGCAGGTTGATTAACCAATGCAGGTTGGCTCCTGGTGAGTAGGTGAGTGGTTGAATTGGGGGATAGTTAAGGGAAGTGCTAGGAGAATAAAAGATGATTGGGGTAGGTTTAAAGTAAATGGGTACTTGACAGTCAGTGGGGACTCGATGGGTTGAAGGGCCAGTTTCCGTGTTGCATCTTTATCAGACTATGACTCTTGTGTCCTTCATGCATTTGCTCCAGATGGAAGAATGCGAAGCCATACTTCCCGTGACTGAACTCCCGAGCCATACTGAAACATGGCAGAAAATGCTAGCCTGCACATTCTGTGCCTTCCATGGAATTGAATAGGAAAGTAAAGATAGTATCAGTTTTGGGTATCGGTTGCTAACCTTTTTAACTCCCCTTCCCATTCTGACATTTCTGGTGTTAGCCTTCTCCATTCATAAGATCATAAGTGATAGGAGCAGAATTAGGTCATTTGGCCCATCAAGTCCACCGCCACTCAATCATGGCTTGTCTATCTGTCCCTCCTAACCTCATTCTCATGCCATCTCCAGTCCATTGCCAGAGTGCAGCACACGCAAACAGGAGGAACAGCATCTCATATTCTGCTTGGGTAGCTTACAACCCAATGGTATGAACATTGAATTCTCCAAATTCTCCCACACATCCAGTCACTCTTTTCTCTCCTTGGTGCACTCATCTCCCATCCCCGAGTTCCTTATCTTTCTTTTATTCCCTCATGTTTCCCCTCTCCCCTGTCTCCTTCCGCCACATTCCTCCCTCAGCTTTGCATTTTATCCATCTCCCCTCTCCTTACCTGACGTCCTTTTATCTCCTTTTCACCTCTTGTCTTTATCACTTGCTCCACCTATCTGTAAATCACTCACCTGTAACCTGTAACAGTTGCCAGACTTTGTTCCACCCCCAATTCTTTTTTGCATCTTCCTCTCCGCTACTTCAATCAGCTTGATGAAGGGTCCCGACATGAAACATCATCAGTCCATTCCCTCCATAGATGCTCGCTGAATTCTTCAGGTGCTTTGTGTTTAACTCAAGACTCATGCCACCTGTTTACACTGTCCCCAGATTCCCAGTAGAGATTGCAACAATGTGTTGATTGAAAGCTGAAAATCCTGGCGCAAAAGCCTGCAGAAATCTTGGAGCTAATTCTCAGCTGAATGAACGATATCAACACATTTATGTAAAAATGTCAAGTGTCGGTGTATGAAGCCTGGTTTCACATAGGTGGAGATCCTTTCCAATGTCAGAGAAAGAATAAAGTTACCCAGACAGTCAGATGCTTGCAACGTTTCTTTTGTGTCGAAGGGGTAAGTAAATACAGCAAATATGAGAGAGCACAAATCAAATAGAAATTCTGGCAGAGTAAAAGATACTGTGCTGGAATAACACAGCGGGTCAAGAAGCACCTCTGAGAACATGGATAGGTGATGTTTCGGGTCAAGATTCTTCTTCAGACTGATTGTAGAAGAGGGGAAAAAAATGAAACAGTGGTGTGGATGAAGCAAGGTTATTGGCAGATGGCCTGTCAGAGGTGAGGGGACAAAATGTACTGATATAAAAGGAAGAGGGGCAAAACACGAAGCCGGATGAAGGATTATAGATGGAAGAGGACAGGGGGAAGAGAATAGGAAGAAATGGATGCACAAGCAGGTAAGGGACAGGGAAGGCAGGGGTGGGGGGGTGAAGTGAGGGGGGTTGTAACTCTGGCACAGACCTTATTTTCTGAGTACAATTTCACAAGTATATTAAATGAAGTGAAATTAGGTTGAAGATAGGCAACAAAATCTGGAGTAATTCAGCGTGACAGACAGCATCTCTGTAGAGAAGAAATGGGTGATGTTTGGGGTCGAGTTTCTTCTTCAGACTGGTTAGCGATAAGGGAAACGAGAGATATAGACAGAGATATAGAGACAAAGAACAATGAATGACAGATATGCAAAAATGTAACGATGATAAAGGAAACAGGCCATTGTAAGCTGTTTGTAGGGTGAAAATGAGAAGCTAGTGCAACTTGGGTGAGGGAGGGATAGAGAGAGTGGGAACGGCAGGGCTAATTGAAGTGAGAGAAATCAATATTCATACCACTGGGCTGCAAGCTGCCCAAGGAAAATATGAGATGCTGTTCATCCAATTTGAGTTTACCTCTCTCTGACAATGGAGGAGACTGAGGACAGAATGGCCTGTGTAGCAATGGAAGGAGAATTAAAGTGTTTAATAACCGGGAGATGAAGTTGGTTGAGGACGAGTCGAGGGAGGAAGTATAACAACGGGTGTTGCATCTTCTGCAGTTGCAGGGGAAGGTACTTGGGGAGGGGTGGGAAGGGTTGAGTTAACAAGGGAGTTGCAGAGGGAACACTCTCTGTGGAAGGCGGAAAAGTGTGGAGATGAGAAAATGTGGCTAGTGGTGGGATCCCGTTGGAGGTAGCGGAAATTTTGGAGGATTATGAGATGTATGCAACAACTGATGGGGTGGAAGGTAAGGACTAAAGGGACTCTGTCTCTGTTGTGACTAGGGAGAGGGGGAGCAAGGGCGGAGCTGCCAGGGTACCAAGGATACACGAGTGAGGGTGTTATCTATGATGGATGAGGGGAATTCCCATTCCCTAAAGCATTAGGACATCTCAGACGTTCTAGTATGGAACACCTCATCTTGGGCGCAGATGCAGCATAGACAGAGCAATTGGGAGTAGGGTATAGAGTCTGTGCAGGAAGCAGGGTGGGAAGAAGTGTAGTCGAGATATTTGTGGGAGTCAGTGGGTTTGTAATAAACGTCAGTCAATAGTCTATTTCTTTGATGGAGACTGTGAGATCAAGAAAGGGAAGGTGGTATCAGAGATGATCCAAGTAAATTTGAGTGCAGGATGAAAATTGGTAGTGAAGTTGATGAAGTCCGTGAGTTCTGCATGGGTGCAGGAGGTAGCACCAATGCTGTCACCAATGTAATGGAGATAGAGTTCGGGGATAGCAGGGGCAGAAATTGCCATCAAAACATGATATGCATATGAACTAGGAAAATTACCAGAATCCTTAAACGAATCTACAATTACACTCATCCCTAAGTTAGACAAGGATCTGGAAGATCCTGGATCATATAGAGCGATTGCTCTTTTAAATACTGACCAAAAAATATTAACTAAAGTACTATCTCGGAGGCTAAGTTTAGTGATTTCTAAAATAATACATCACGATCAAACAGGTTTTATTCCAAAACGTTATTCATCACACAATCTTAGGCGCCTGTTTAATATCATATATTCGAAAAGAAAAAGAGACACAGAATTAGCAGTTATATCGTTGGATGCAGAAAAAGCATTCGATCAGGTGGAATGGTCATATTTATTTAATATAATGGAAAAGTTTCAATTGGGGGATGGATTCTGTAAATGGGTAAGAATATTATACTCTAATCCTACTGCAAGAATTTTAACTAATCAAATACTATCACCTAAATTTAAACTATTTAGGGGATGCAGACAGGGATGTCCGTTATCCCCTTTATTATTTGCCTTGGTCATAGAGCCTTTGGCTGAAAGAATTAGATCTGAACCTGAAATATATGGTTATAATACTGATACAACAATTAATAAAATATCTTTATATGCAGATGATGTTTTGATTTATATTACAAGACCGGAATGTAGTATTCCCAAGTTATTTATTGTTATAAATGAATTTAGCATATTTTCAGGATATAGGATTAACTGGAATAAAAGTGAAATTATGCCTATAACTGGCATAAATGTAAATATATTGCAACAATATCCATTAAAAATAGTCACAGATAAATTTAAATATTTAGGAATCAATGTACCTAAATCCTATAAATTATTAATTAAATCTAATTATCCTCAATTATTAGATAAACTTATAAAAAATATTTCATATTGGAAAACACTTCCTATATCTATGGTTGGTAGAATTAATGCTATAAAAATGATTTTTTTTACCACAATTGTTATATTTGTTTCAGGCTATACCTTTTTTTCTCCCGAAATTTTTTTTAAAGAAAATTGATAATATTGTTAATAGTTTTATTTGGGACTATAAAAGTCATAGAATAAGTAAAAAACACTTATGTAAGTCTAAGATAAATGGAGGGTTAGCACTTCCAAATTTTTTATATTATTTCTGGGCAGTTCAGATTAAGAATATGAATTTTTGGTGGATAAATCTGGATAATGAACCAATGTGGTTAAAGATGGAAAAGGAAGACTGTTTACCTTTTAATATAGGCTCGATTCTTTTTGCGCCAAAGGAAGTACAAAAAAAGATTTATAGGGATAACCCTATAATTTATAATAATAGGCGTATATGGAAACAGATAGTTAAGACTTTACATCTGGATAATCTATCTTTCAGGTTACCAATTAGGAATAACCCATTGTTTAAACCCTCAATATTAGATGCGGGGTTTAGACTCTGGGAGGATTTAGGAATTAAAAGGATAGGACACCTTTATAGAAATTGATTTTTTTTATTATTTGAAGAGTTGCAAGATATTTTTGGATTGCCTTCACAACATTTGTTTAGATATTTACAAATTAGAGATTACATTAAATGTAATACACAAGATTATAAAAATAAAGAACCAGGCTTATTAGATGGTTTGTTTAATTTACATCCAAATACGGAAAAGTTAATAGCTCATATATATAATATTATTCTAGATAAAGAGACCCCAATAACTGAAACATATCGCCAAGCATGGGAAAATGAAATTGGATTACCTATAACAAAAGAAATTTGGGAAGAAAGCTTACAGAGAATAAATCGGTGTTCTTTAAATGCTAGACATATATTAATACAATTTAAAGTACTATATAGATTACATTATTCGAAAACCAAATTAAATAGTATTTTTCCCAATCTCTCCTCTATTTGTGATAAATGTAAGAATCTAGAAGCAAACTTAATACATAGTTTTGTAACATGCCCTAAGTTGAATTATTACTGGACAGAAATTTTTAAAGTAATTTCTGAAGTTCTTAAAGTTAAACTGGACCCTGACCCAAAATTAATAATATTTGGAATTCCGGAATCAAGTTTGGTTTTGATAGTAAATCAAATAAATTTCTTTGATTACTGTTTGATAATAGGGAAAAAAATCATATTGAAATTTTGGAAGGGAACATTATCCCCAACAATTAAAATGTGGACAGCAGAGATGCAGGAGACGTCATATTTGGAAATAATTAGATTTGTCCTATTGGACAGGTATAATTCTTTTGAACTGATATGGTCTCCATATATACAGTATCTAGAGAAGTAGCTGTTCTTGGCATCACGGCTCGACGGGCACCCTACGGAATCCGATGAGAATAACTTATTTACATATGGGATTAATGCGCATGTCCCATTGATATTATTGTTTGAAATAATTTCATGTATAATGTACTTAGTTGTCTTTGATTTATATATATATAATATATATATATATTTTTTAATTTGTATTTGTAGATTGTTTTCTATTTCTATCTTTTTTTTCTTTTCCTCTTTATTATATATCTTTTTCTATCTTTATTTCCAAAAAAACAGACGATATTAATTATCGATGTGCTTTGTAGAAATTTTGAATTAAGATTATAGTTTTAAATGTGTGTTATACATTGTAAACTGGTTACTTCAAATAAAAAAATATTAAAAAAAAAAAAAAAAAAAAAAAAAACATGGTGGGGACGCGATTACTTGGTGGCCGCACGTGCATGTGCACACACACACATGCACGCACGCCCGCACACACACAGACATGGCTTCGGCCATGGGCCCTGTGGACTGTAACTTTGGGAGCTGGTTGGTGACCGACTCCGAACTCCAGCAATAGCAGCTTCGTCCACCCCGAATCATGGAGCTTCAATCGTCCTGTCCGCGGTGCCTTTCATCGCCCGGCGCGGCTTATAAACAGCCGTGCGATCCTCCATCGCCCGGCGAGGGCTTCAACATCAGGAACCTCGATCGCCTAGACGCAGCAATTTGACCGCAAGGCGGTGAAAGACCCTGCGGCCGATTTTAAGCCACGCCGGGCTGGCCGATGAATGGCCCCGTGAACAGGCTGATTCGAGCTCTGCTCTATGATCTTTGCTCCACCAGGACGTCTCCCTCCACCAATCACCGTGCTCTATCCTCAGTCCCACCCCCTACTTCCACCTCTGACCGACACCTTCCTCCTCCAATCATTGCGCTGATTCATCATGTCCCCCCCCCCCCCCCCCCCACTGCGTGCTGACTGACGTCTCTCTCATCCAATCGGCGCATTCCCTTGATCATCAGTCGCACCTCCACTCTCTCATGGAACATTGAGCTTTTTAATAGATTTATTTTCACCTAATTTAAAAATCCGGATTGCAAAACATGGGGGGATTGTCCCCCACCTCTCAAAACATGAGAGGGACGTGTCTCTCCTGTCCCTCCTGTCCTCACCGGGATTTCTGCCAAAGTAACAGAGATAGGATTTGGGGATAGGACCAGTGTGCGATTGTTCAACATACCCTACAAAGAGGCAGGCATAGCTGGGATGCATGCAGGTGCCCATAGCTACACCTTGGACTTGCAGAAAATGGGAGGAGTCAACTTAGTTGCTGAGGGTGAGGACCAGCTCTGCTAGGCGGAGTGTTAGTACCGGGAAATGGGATGGTTCTGCAGTCGACGATGAAACGGAGGGCTTTAAGGCCTTCCTGGTGGGGAATGGAGGTGTTGAGTGACTGAACGTCCATTGTGAAGATGAGGGAGTGGAGGTTCGGAAAGTGGAAGTCATTAAAGAGATGAAGGGCATATGATGTATCTTGGACTTAGGTCGGGAGAGATTGGACCGGGGGAATAGGATGGAGTGGCAGTACGTGGAAATCATTCCATGGGACAGGAGCAGGCATAAAAAATGGGTCTGTCAGGGCAGTTGTGTTTGTGGATTTTGGGGTGAAGGTAAAAACGGGCTGTGCGGGGCGGAAACGATAAGGTTGGAGGCTGTTGAAGAATAAGGAGTAAGCCATTTAGAACAAAGATGAGGAAACACTTTTTCTCACAAAGAGTGGTAAAAGCCCTGTCTCACAGTGTGAGTCCACCCATGAATGACCCCAAGTGAAAGAAAAAAAAACAGACTCATGGTTATGCACGAGATTCAAAGTTTATGTTCAAGTGTTTAACCGAGTTCCCACGGGTATGTCATTTCTGCGATGTTCCAAGGTGCTCTCCCGAGTTACCAAGTTCCTCTCCCGTTACTCTTGAGCCAACCGTGAATGAAGGTAAGTGTGTGAGGGTGTGAGAAGTCCATGCCGGGTGGCAACCGGCCAGCCGCAGCTGCTGTTCTTTCATATCAGTTGCACATCAGATTGTTGGGAGATGGAGCTCAGGGTTCGCCTCCTGGGCTGTATCAGTCTGGGGTAACAAGGCTCTTGGATTAGGCTGGGATCATTCTCTGCGGGATGATCTTAGTGCGGGAGACATGGGTAGGAGAGGTGTGCTGACTGTGTGGGCAGGCACTTTGGTAGAGATTGCCCACCAGTCTCAAAAGCCACTGTGTCTCCCTGTCCCTGGGATAGCAGGGGGCAATCAAACAGCACAATACCCTCTTCCCTCTCCACGCCAACACAAAGGGTAATGATCCCAAGGCTTTAGGGTCAGAAACAGCGGGCCTAATGGGCAGGGAGCTGGAGAAGAGAGGGAAGGGGTCGCACACATGGCCGGGAAGCAGAGGGAAGGGTGCGGGGGTGGCGACAGACAGGGTTAACAATGAGATGGAGAAAGATAGAAACACCGACGTGCAAAGGAGACCTACAATAGCGCATGATCTCTCTCGAGTTATGGCCCGAAACGTTGCCTATCTCCTTCGTTCTTTAGATGCTGCTGCACCCGCTGAGTTTCTCTAGCATTGTGTACCCTCGATTTTCCAGCATCTGCAGTTCCTTCTTTAACAGCTGGGGTAACAACGCGGGCCAGGTAACATCTCTGGAGAATGTGGATAGGTGACGTTTCGGATAAAGGCTCGTCTTCTGAAAAAAGATCTCGACCCGAAAAGTCACCTATTCCTTGTCTCCAGAGTTGCTGCCTGACCCGCCAAATTACTCCAGCATTTTGTGTTGGGCATGAAACAAACTGTACTGTACTGACTAATCTATTTATTGTAAATCCCAAGCAACATATTCCCCTAATTCCCATTCCTCGAGAAAGGGTTGAAGCATTAACTTATCACAAAAAGTCACAAAATGTTGGAATAACTTTACGGGTCAGGCAGCATCTCTGGAGAAAATGGATAGTTGATGTTTCGGGTCGGGACTCTTCTTCAGGGCCTTTTGTTTAGTTTAGATACAGTGTGGAAACAGGCCCTTCGGCACACCGAGCCCACAATCACCCGGACACTAGTTCCATCCTACACACTGCGGGGCAATTTACAGATGGCAATTAACATACAAACCTGCACGTCTTTGGAATGTGGGAGGAAACTGGAGCACCCGGAAAAAATCTACGTGGTCACTGGGAGAACGTGCAAACTCCGTACGGACAGCACCAGTCGTCAGGATTGAACTCGGGTTTCTGGCGCTGTGAGGCAGCAACTCCACTGCTGCGCCGCCAATGTGACATTCCAAGTTTTAGAATGAAGTTAGCCGCTTACAAATCCCATTCTCTGCCCAGCGTGGAGAATCATGAATTCCCAAGACACAAGGCACTGTAGATGTTGGTTCCTTTTTTAAAAATCACAAATTCAAAGTTATCTATTCAAGAATAATGTAGTGTGGGTCGTTGGATTTGTCTATACTGAACTTAAAATTGTCCATAATTTATAACTTAAAGATTTTTTTAAGCATTTAGTGAAATACTACACTCCCCCCCCCACCCCCCCCACCTTTCCCTCACAAGTCCAGTCCCGTCCCAACCCCCTGGGAAACAGAAGGGAGCGACAATCAACTGCCACGGATACAAATAGTGTGATACACAAGAAAGGGCAGATGCTGGTTGACAAAAAGTGAACACATGGGGCTGGAGAAATTTGGAAAAGTCATCCCGTCAACCATTCCTTCTCTCCAAAGATGCTGCCTGCCCGCTGAGTTAAAGAGTTCCCACGGTAGACTCACGAATCACTAAGGTAAACACACGGGCCACTACGTTATTACAACAAGTTCAAATGTTTCAATTTTTAACTTGAACAGTAAATTTGACTCATGGAAAATATCAAACATGTTTGATTTTTTTTCACCAGTTAACAAGTTTCACAGGTACCTGCCATTAGCGCCACAAGTTGCTAAGTTGCTCGCGCATGTTCCGACATTCCCGCTATGTTGATTGTGCGTGATTACCGCGAGTGAAAACTCGGGGTGCCTCGTGGGACAACTCGCACAGTGAGACAGGCCTTTAAGTCTGTGGAATTTGCGGCCTCAGAGGGCAGTGGAGGCAGGTTCTCTGGATGCTTTCACGAGAGAGCTAGATAGGGCTCTTAAAAATAGCTGAGTCAGGGGATATGGGGAGAAGGCAAGAACAGTGTACTGATTGAGGATGATCAGCCATGATCACATTGAATGGCGGTGCTGGCTCGAAGGGCCAAATGGCCTACTCCTGCACCCATTGTCTATTGTCTATTGACATAGAGTAGTGGGGGAAATAAATGAGGATTTGAATTTTCACTTGTCTCAAAAGGTCTACAAATTTGTTTTTTATTTGTTTTTGTGACAACCGTTATTTGCCAAATACTGTTGATTTTAATTGGAAACAATTTACTCAGTTTTAAACAACTATTTAAAAAAGAAACATTGTGGCTCTTATTCAATGTACTCACTAATTCATGTCACTTATCAGTGGAGCTTTGGGATTTTTTTCTACTTTTATCAAAAGGTAATTAGTAGGTATGCAGGAAAATACATCTTGCCATTGCAAAAAAAATAATGCTTTTTTCTCTGAAATAAATAAAGTGCATCATTGTTAATGCTGTGTTTTTGTATCAGTGGCTTGATCCTCCAATGCAACCTGAGGGTTTATCCTATTTATTACATGGACTGTTTTGGATCCACAGACAATAAGAAAGGCAGCGTTGTCTGAAATTTGGTCAAAGCTTCTGACATGACGGTCACATTTCAATTCCAGCAATTTGCAACTTCCAATAATAGTCACAATTAGATGTGGTACTATTGAAGGAATATTTTAATAGGGAATAGCATGCGTAATTTGGAAGAGATCAGTGGCGATGGTCAAAGGTTATTTGCTGATGAACGATAATTGCAATAGATCAACTTCAGAGTTTGTATAGTGTATTCAGCTGATAGATGATATTGTTATTGTAAATCCAACATCTCCTCCTGTAACACCAATTGTCCAACATTTCATGCGTTTCTCTCTCCTCAGTTACTGTCCTCATTCTTCATTTCCGCCATGTTCTCAAAAATACAAACCTCTTGACCTCTCCAGCCTTCAAATTATCACATTTTTTCTCTTCATGAACTTTATCTCGTCCATGAATGAGATAAAGCCTCGCAAGTTAGCTTTTGCCTTTCTCAGAAACCTATCTTCAGATTTCTTCCATAATTGTCACAGGGATGAAGCAACTCTGAACAGAATCACCAGTGGCAGCCTTGATATTCTGACCCAAGTTATTCACTGTCTCACATCCTTCTCTACACATCTGCACATTTTGACGTCATTGACTAACTATTTTTCCCACCACTGTCCAACCAGGAGCGTCCATGTAGGTCTTTATCTTCATTCATAAAGCCCAAACCAACCTAAATATTAAGGTCCAAAACTGACCCCCTTCGAACGCTTATCACTAGTCCAGATAAAATATGGACAATGGGTCAACCAGTCATCATAACTCTCAGGTATTCTGAAGACTTGCAAATATTTCCTATGTTCACAAGACTTCAAATATTGACCACACAATGAAAAAAGAAAATTAGACACAAGGAACTGCAGATGCTGGTTTACAAAAACAAAGACACAAACACCTGGAGTAACTCAATGGATCAGGCAGGGCATGGATAGGTGATATTTAGTGTAATAGGGGGAGTGGGAGGGAGAACGCTGCATGTGGGGGATATAACATCAGCAAATGATAGGTGGATACAGGTGAGGGGAGTGTTGATTAGCAAATGGGTGGGCCAAGACCAGAGATTAAAAGACAAAGGACACTGAAATAAGGAGATAAAGAAACAAGTGGCATGAAATGTGAAGCCAGAGGAAGGAATATAGGTGGAACGGGATGGGAGAAGGGGACAGGGAGAAAGGAGTGCGTATCCAGGTGCACGTTAGTTACCTAAAATGAGATAATTCAAATTTCATTATATTTTCATTACAAACAGCAGATTTCTTCAAAATGAAAATAGTTAAAACATTATCAAATATCTGAAAAAATAAGTACATATGTTGACACAAAATGAATTAAAAAATGTAAATTATTTTCGCCTGATTTCTTTCCGTCAAAGGCATTCCTGTCTACAAAGATGAACAGAATCATTTGGGCTGTGTTAGGTCTGACCTGGTTGTGCAGGCTGAAACCAGGCAAACCGCAGAAAGCTGACATTTAACTGCAGGTTTCCACAAGGAGTCCAACATCAGAGCATAGCGGGAATGACACAGGGCTGTCAGCCATTCTCAGTAAAATCTGGACCGCAGCCACGTTCTCCATCCCTTGGCCGCTGACTCCACCTCTCTGAAACTCAGGTACTTCCATCCCATCACTCACGCTGTCTTGTACCTCTAGAATAATTTACCTCAACTCATCCACTGCCTCAGCTGCTGCAATCCTCAATCACTCAACCTGACAGCCTCAACAAATCCTGCTCTTCATAAACCTAACCTAATTTTAACTGCTCATAATTGTAGTTCCCTGCCAAGGCCAGTTAGATCAACACTGGGATGTTAGCTGATCAATGTAGACACTTAATTAAACAACATTTTAGAGTTGTATCGGACAGTAGTTCACAGAATAAAAACCTTCAGCCCACCTTCTCCATGTCGATCAAGATGCTTATCTTTGAAAATCCCATTTGCCTGCATTAGGTCCATATGTCTTTCCTCTCCAGGTACCTGCCCAAATATTTTTTTAAACATTGCAATTGCAACCATTTCTACTGTTCCTCTGGTAACTCGTTCCAACCATCCTCTGTATGAGAAACGTACCCATCAGGGTTCCTTTAAATTCCCCCTGCCCCCATCCTATCACCTTGAACTTATGTCATCTACTTTTATACTTCTGTATACTAGGGGCAATTTACAGAACCCAATTTATCTACAAAGTTCCACACCTTTGGAAAGTGGGAAGAAACCAGAAAACCTGGAGGAAATCGACATAGTCACAAGGAGAATATACAATACAAACTCGATACAGCACCCGGAATCAGGATCAAAGCTGGGTCTGCTGCCATATGGCAGCAACTACCGCTTTGCTATTGTGCCACCCTAGTTTGCTTTCATACCTGCGAGTTGTCATGAGATAAATGAATTAATCAATCAATCACTATGATGCTTTAATGAATTCAAATTCAACCACATACAGTTTTCTGAAGCTTGATTTTGCAACTAAGACAATTTATGTGTTTCATTAAATATCAGGCAATAATACCCAGTGCACACATTCGAATTCTTCCCTACCGACCATGAAGGGTTTGCGGAAAGCATGTAGAAGCATAGCTACATACCAGCTGAACTTTAGCCCTTTGAGCATCTTTTTATCAAGTTCCCAGCATATTCAAGTAGACACAATGAATGCCAGATACTGGTTTACCAAAAAGACACAGTGCTGAAGTAATTCAACAGGCCTTGTAGCAACTTTGAAGAATATGGATAAGCAATGTTTTGGGTTGTCACTCTTCCTCAGACTTTTACGGATCCTGATCCAAAAAGTCACCAATTCATTTTCTCCGGAGATGCTGCCTTGAGTTACTCTAGCACTTTATGTATTCACGTAGAGT
The DNA here is from genome assembly GCA_963514005.1 of Raja brachyura. Next base: position 39,139,416 of record OY740789.1, on the reverse strand, counting down.
GAAGGGGGAATGTATCATCTGATCCAATGTCTTCATACTTTCTCAACCATATAGTCTTGAAACATGAGTGTCCGTGTGAAAGCCTGAATATCACCATTATTGCTCCCTTAGTAGTGTGAGTATCTGGCCTGATGAATGGGCAGCACAATTGTTGTGATGTTGCACCATAAGATGGATTCAGTTCCTCCTGCGATTAATAGTGAAATTAATTTACTAATTCTCTTCATGATACATCTCTGAATTTTCATTAAGGTATTAACTCATCAAATCAAAGAGTGGAGCAGACAGGATGTCGAATGAACTTGTTAAGCATTTATGCACTAATCTTGTAAACAGCACCTCGGAATTTACTGCCGAGGATAGCAATTCATCACCAGAATCTGTCAGGATGCAAAAAATACAGGCACTTTGAGAGATTTCATCAGTGAGTATGTAAAGCCAAAAGCTATAAATTAACATGTTCTTCAAGAACAACAATATATTTAGACACAAAGACCTGCCGATGCTGGTTTACAAAATAGATAGAAAGTCTGGAGTAACTCAACGGATCAGGCAGCATCTTGGGAGAGCATGAATAGGCAATGTTTCGGATCTGGATCTTTCTTCAGTCTGATTACATATATTTACACTTCTTCTGTTACATAAGTAGCCTCTTGGAGTGGAGAATTTTGTGAGGTGTAGAGGATGCCTGAGGCTGAATATTTGTAATGTGGTATGGTCATTGCCCAGTGGCTACCACAAGGCCAGTCCAATGGAAAGGTTCAAAACAATTAGACCATATGCTCTGTTGTTAGCATGCATGTATGATGACACATATGCACAAGAATGCACACACACACACACATATAAATGCATGCTGACCACACATGCACATAATAAGTTCATGTTCATAAATGCTAGGAGCAGAATTGAGCTATTTGGCCCATCAAGTCTACTCCACTATTCAATCATTAATTTCCTCTCAACCCCATTCTCCTGCCTATTCTCCATAACCCCTGACACCCATAGTAATCAAGAATAGTAAGATTGAACGAGAACTTACCAGTTCGAAGGTTGATCTTTATTTCATGAGGAGTCGAAGTGAGGGATTTCGTGAAGAGCCCGCCGGCGCGCATGCTCGACATACTTCAAAGTAGCGGCGTGGAATCACAGAAACCAATGAAAAGAAATGACTTCACATAGTAAGAATGAAAACGACTAAGATTACCAGATGAAGGTGATTGAGGGTTGGGCGAGGAGGGCACGAAATCCCTCACTTCGACTCCTCATGAAATAAAGATCAACCTTCGAACTGGTAAGTTCTCGTTCAATCTTACTATTTCATTTCGGAGTCACGTGATTGACTTCGTGAAGACTTCAAAGCTTCTGTGATGACACGCCCTGGACCACGTCCATGCTGTCACACCACTACCAGGGATGGATGGGACGAATAACGTGCTGACTAGTCCATACTGCAAAACAAATCATATTTATTAACAACAAATCAAAAACCCCTTATTCGGGGACATCTCCACGTTCTTGCCCCGCATCTAATACGGCTTCTGCGAACTGTAGAGGCGCAGCGACGGGCCGGTTGTAGAAACGCTGAAACACCGCTTCATTAGCCCATCCTGCTGTGGCGAGAATATGGTCCATGGGCACCTCCATGACCCTCGCCGCCGACGTCGATGCAGCCCTGGTGGAATGAGATTTGAACACATTAGTGTTGATACCTGACTTACCCAAGACGACTCGAAGCCACCTGGATATCGTCTGTGTTGTCACTCGATTGTGAGGTCTCTTATGAGTGACCAGCAGGTATCTCTCTTTTCCTCTGATGCTTGCCGTCACCTTGACGTAGTAACGGATGTGGGAGGCTAAACATAGCCTAGCATCTGCGGGGTATGCCGGGAACTTCAGCTGCAGCCCTGTGCACCCAGGTCTATGCTGCTTTAGTAGCTCGTCAACAAAGAAAACTACTTCTGTGGGGGTAGACATCATTCTGTCGACACGTAGTTTATGGAGTGTCTGTACCCTCTGTGCTGAAGTCAGCGCTAGTAACATCACCAGCTTCATGGTGAGTTTGTCCAGCTGGAGCCCTTCCATGGGGGACCACGTCCTGAGCAGAGCTAAAACTACCCTGACATCCCAGGTGATATTGTAGCGTGGTGTAGGCGGATTCGTATTGAAAATACCCCGCATGAGCCTGGACACTAGCTTGTTGGATCCCACCTCAATATTGAGGTAGAATGATAGAGCGCTCCTGGCGCTGTTGATGGCACTGTAGCTTAAGTGTTCATCATGGTGCAACCCCGCGAGGAATTCCAGGACGTCGGTTATAGTCACGGCATCGTACGTGATGCGAGAGCGGCTGCAGAAGGCTTCCCACTTCCTGATGTGAGAGCGGTATCTTCGCCTTGTAGACTCTCGGCACGACGCTGCAATGGTATCCATGGTCCGGGTAGAAAGGCCGTATCCAACTAAAGGCCGATTCAGAATCTGCAAGCCAACAAATTTAAATAGCCATGGCAGGGATGTGGCTCCCCTGATACAGGGTGAGTAACTAATTCTGGGCTACCCTGCAAACGGACCCAAGGTTCACTGAGCGTGTCAAAGACCATCGGATACCACGGCTGTGTAGGCCAGTCGGGTATGATAAGGATGCCCTTGGCACCATCCATCTGAATTTTTCGTAATACCCGACTGATGAGGCAAAACGGAGGGAATGCATAGAAAAAGCAATTCCCCCAGTCTAGCGAGAATGCATCTAACGCTATAGCCCCAGGATCTGGTTCCCACGAGACGTAGGTTGGTACCTGATGGTTCAACCGGGACGCAAAAAGGTCAATATCCGGTTTCCCAAATTTGGCTGTGATTTTTGCAAAAATTTCAGGATGTAACATCCATTCAATATTATCATTGAACTTGCGTGACCTGGCGTCCGCCACAAAATTAAGCTCACCTGGCAAATAGGTGGCTGAAATCCAAATGTCTCTCTTGACACACCAGAGCCAAATTGAATTAGCCAATTTATCACATGAAACTGACCTGGTACCGCCCATGTGATTTAAATACGCCACCGCTGTGGTGTTGTCTATTTGGAGCCGGACATGTGCTCCAAAGATCTTGGAACAATATGCACGAAGTCCGTGAAACGCTGCAAGCAGCTCCAAATAGTTGATCCCTTGTGATACCAACATTGTATTCTCAAGGGTATCCCATCGGCCCCCACAACTAGAATGCTGATTCGTAGCTCCCCAGCCATCAGAGCTCGCATCAGTTTGTAAGTATATCATCGGTTTCGCCTCAATAATAGTTTTAAACGAGTTACTAATGTGGCAAACCCACCATCGTAACTCATCCAATGCTGCAGGCGGCAGCTGTATTGATCGATCATAATGACCAGCGTGCCGCCGCAGCGCAGCAATCTTGGCTCTCTGCAAGTTTTGATAATGCAGAGGTCCATACCGGGCTGCCGGAAACAAAGCCACAATCTTGCCAATGACAGTAGCTGTGTGACGAATCGATGGTATACGAGTATTGAGTAAATCTGTACACACCTGTGTTACCTCCTCAACTTTGTTAATTGGTATGGTGACTCTCATGCTAATGGAATTCACCTGGAACCCCAGATAATTAATTACCTGGGTGGGGCAGAACTTAGATTTTTCTGGATGAACAATGAACCCAAGCTGTTGGAACAAATTGACCGCAGCTGCAACCCCTTGTTGAGCTGATTCCAAGGTGTGTCCGATAATTAAAATATCATCTAAATAGGCCATCACGACATGATGTCGTTGTCTTAAATAAGCCATAATTGGCTTCACCAATTTAGTAAATAATCGAGGGGCTGTGGTGAGCCCATTAGGCAACGCCCTATATTGCCACAGCTGGTCCATCCAGATAAATTTTAAGAACCTTCTGTAATATTTTTGCATGGGTACGGTATAGTACGCATCCTGTAAATCAATACATGCCATAAAGCACCCTTGTGAGATCAATGATTTGGCCGTTTCAAACGTGTCCATTTTAAAATGAGTATATGTTACAAAGTTATTCAGAGTGGTCAGATCAATAATGACTCTACAGCCTCCATCTTTCTTAGGTCGGGTAAAAATATTGGAAACAAATTCAACGGGCTCATGAACCGTTTTCTCTATGACCCCTTTCTGTTCCAACCTTAAAATTTCCTTATAGCCTACGGACTGTTCCGCAGCCGTTAGTTTAAACATACGACCCGGTCTATGCTGAGACGGAGGGATGTCCCCATTAATAAACTCAATGCTATGGCCCTGAATATTCCGTAACACATACTCATCACTGGTAATATTACCCCATGCACCCGCAAACAACCGCAAACGCCCACCAACATGTGAAGTTAAACAAAGAGAAAAAAGAGAACCAGACCGCCTCACCTCTGTGGTTACCGGCGGTCCCTGACACGAGTGGGTGGACGTAGAGGTGCTGGGTTGGTTTGAGGTCGTGGCGTCCTCATTTTCCATCTCGGCTTCTGCCGAGCCTGTCCTAAAAAAGACCCCTGTGGTTGGGGTGGCTGATATCGGTTTGGACCTGGAGGGTAATTCCTGGTAGACATGCTGGCAGACCCTCGTGAGCGGCCAAGCGAAGCTTTGGAGCTCAATGGCGTGGGGGCACTCTGAGAGCGCATGAGCCCCACGGTCTTGGCTTGTTCATCAAGCTCTCTGACCCTTTTGGAAAGGTCTTCGCCAAAGAGCTGACGGGGCGGCGGCGGCGGCGGTGGTTTGCACAACCCTGCAAATTTGGGGTTGAGCGCTGGGCGGATGCTATTTTTCCGAAAGCCGTTAATTTCGTTTTGAGTAGCGCATAGAAGCGCCAGAGCATCCTCCTGGTCCAAATTAAGCTCCTCTCCATCGACCGACTGCACAAAGGCAGTAATCCCGGCCGTGAGGAGTTTCAGGATCCGCTGAATCTTCAGCTCCTGCTGATGGATAGCCGCACTGATGTTGCCCCATATCGGCGTATTGACCACAGGCACGTTGAGGGAGTTGCAGTTTGATGGAGCCTTGTGACGGCTCATGGCTTGTAATAGAACTTCCTCCTGAAGCTGGTGATTATTTAGGAAGTCCACAGTGGCTGCCAGCTTTGTATTGATAGGAAGCCCCAAGGAATGAGGGGCTGCAAACTTGGTGGCCACATCGAGGAGGTCCTCCGCCGGTAATTCAGGCGGGGGTGGGATGGGGTCGCCCACGGCCTCCTCGTCCTGCTGCTCCAGGCTGGTGTATGAAGCTGGTGATGAAGCCCTGTGCCTGTCGCTGCTGGATGCCTGTTGATGTTGGATGAGACGTTCCAGCAGCCGCTCTATACGGTCAATACGCCCTTCACCCTGAACACTCAGGTGGTCGGAGTCCTCCAGCTCTGAAAATTGGCCGGGGCTCCTGTCATCGGCCCGCACCTCGTCGAGGCCCTGCCGGTGCCGGTAGTTGTCGCCGACAGCCGCCGAGGCGATACTGCGCGATTCCTGCACGGGCGTGTTCAACCGCCTCCGTGTAGCGGGAGCGGAAGCCGTTGCCTCTAAGGACAGATGCGGCATAGTGTCGGCACCAGCCGAAGCCTGGATACCTTGGGCCCGTGCAGGCTTGCCAGCTGCCCACATCGTGGACCATGCCGACGCATGGTCTCGCCCACCCATCCATGGGGGGCTCGGCGACCGTGACGGGACCCCCAACTGACTCGTCCCGGCGTCGGAAGTTGGGGGGCGACGGCTGGACCTCACAGCTGCCCCGGGTCCCGTCCTGGAACCTGACCGCTCCTTAGCGGCAGGCAGAGCCTTAGCCCCGACAGGGTTAGGCGTCTGGGCTCCTGCCCTTCCCCTGCGCAGGGGGCTTCGTGAAGCGGGCCGTGCAGCCGCACGGACCCGTCTGCTCGAGGCCGTCAGCAAGCCTGCTGACGACCGGACTGCCATGGCAGGGTCGTCCTGCTCTGGCGGCACACCACACTCCTCCTCGTCAAACTCCTCCGAGCTGTGGTGTGCGGGCGGGTCCGGACCTGAAAAGACAGAGCTCACCGACATCTCCGCCCTCGTTCCGGTCTGCGTTGCAGGTACCCCCGACAACTCTCGCTCCGGAACTGCTGGCCGGCGACTTCTTCCTGATCTCCGGCCTCTCAAACTCCCATCCATGTTCTTGCTGTGAAGCAAACACAACAAGAACCACCAACTTAAGGTAGCATACTTACCTGCGTGGTTCCCTTATGAAGGGCTGGCGAGGAGCACGCTCCTCCGTCAGCCGTCGCAGCAACGCGTTACGATGATATGTCGAGCATGCGCGCCGGCGGGCTCTTCACGAAGTCACTCACGTGACTCCGAAATGAAATAAACATATACATTGTCTTGGCCTCCATAACCTTCTGTGGCAATGAATTCCACAGACTCATCATACTCTGAATAAAAAAATCCTTCTCATCTCCTTCCTAAAGCTATGTACTTTTAGGCTACATAGTAGCCTAAAGCTACTACGTAACCTGGTCCTCAACTCCAAGAAGACCAAGGAGCTCATTGTGGACTTCAGGAGATCGAGAGGTTGCACGCACACCCCCATCCATATCAACTGGACGGAGATGGAATGTGTCTCCAGCTTCAGGTTCCTGGGGGTCAACATCTCTGATGACCTCTCCTGGACCCACAACACATCTTCGCTGATCAAGAAGGCTCACCAGCGTTTCTTCTTCCTGAAGAGGCTTAAGAAGGTCCACCTGTCTCCCCAGATTCTGGTGAACTTCTACCGCTGCACCATCGAGAGCATACTTACCAACTGCATCACAGTATGGTATGGTAACTGCTCTGTTGCGGACGGGAAAACTCTGCAGAGGGTGGTGAAGATCGCCCAACGCATCACAGGCTCCTCACTCCCCTCCATTGAGTCTGTCCATAGTAAACAATGCCTGCGCAGGGTGCACAGCATCGCCAGGGACAGCTCACACCTCAACCATAGATTGTTTACCCTCCTCTCATCCGGGAGACGCTACAGGTCTCTCCGCTGCCGTACCAGCAGGCTCAAGAACAGCTTCTTCCCTGCAGCTGTCACACTTCTCAATGCTGCACCTCAATGACTGCGTGTCTCCACCCCTCCCCTCCCGCCCCCCCCCCCCCCACCCCGGATTATCCAATCACCAGCAAATTGCACGGTATATATTATCTGTATATGTATAGATGTATATACTCATACTACTGCACAATTACTTGTTTATTCGTAAGTTCACCCTTCAGAGATACCAACTGCATTTCATTGTCTCTGTATTGTACACTGCACAATGACAATTAAAGATTGAATTGAATTGAATTGAATTGACTGTTATTCTGATGCTATGGTCTCTGGTCCCAGACTCTTCCATTAGTGGAAACATCCATTCTATCTCGGCCTTCCACTGTTGGGTAAGTTCCCCATCATCCTTCTAAACTCCAGCAAGCACAGGGCCAGTGCGGTCAAACGTTCATCACAAATTATCTTGTCCATGGGGGTCTGACTCGTGCTTCCTCTTTCTCATACAGTTCCCTCACGGACTTCTGCCTCCCAGTCTTGTCTCTAAACCTCAGCAGTGGCTGGACAACAGTGTCCAAAGAGCAGTGCATTTCCATTCTCATCTATAATGCAACCTTGACAACCTCTCAGGCTGTCTTGAATTATTCAAGACAACTCCTTTCTTTGCCATTAATTGGGAGCAGTCAGTTATACATTGCTACATTCCTCAGATATGGTCAATTTAGAGCCCTGAGGTTATGCTGCTTGACTTACTGAGGGAATTAGGATTCACTAGGCAGTTTCACCTTCACTCCAGTGTTTGACTGAACAATGAAGGGGTGAGAATTTTTAATAAATTGTGCAGTTTGGTAATGGGATGCTGGCCAATAATGTTCACACATGAAACAGTATCATGTATCAATCTGATTGTGTTTTATAGTCTCAATTCAAACTCAAACAAAATGTGGGCAATTAGGGGACAATAAAAACACGCATTTGCAAGGGAAGAAGCAATAACTCTGCAAACGTGGACTCATCAGGCATTACTGACAAAAATGGATGTAGCAACATTTGAAAGGAATGGACTCAAATACAACATTCAACAGCATATTACAAGTCAACCTCACCATAATGAAGATTAACTAAGAAACAATGAAACTTGATACATTAGTTGATGATCTCATTCAGAGTGCTGATCAGATTTGTTGCTGACTGATGCTGGTCATTGAGGGTTTGTGTGCTGTTATGCGGGAATATAGTTGGTGCGCTGCTGCTGCGAATTGGGATGCGCAATACAATGTTTGTGTGAAGGAACCTCAAGCGTTCGTCCCTGGACCTGAACGTGATTCAGCACAGGAACAAGATGTGACACAGTCCGTGCACATCGGAAGTTCAAATGCAAAATTGACAAAAGGTAGCGGTCATTATACTGCTTACAACTGGTGAGAGACGCTGCTGTTTTCCATTCATTATCTGAGTGATAAAGTGATTAGGAAGATTGCCTCTATTGATTTCAATGGAATGGAAATAATGTCAGTTTTGGTAACTTCTCGAGGCATAAATCGGGTAGACAGTCAGAATCTTTCTCCCAGGGTAGAAATATCAGTTGAAGAAGGGTCTTGACCCGAAACATCACCCATTCCTTCTCTCCAGAGATGCTGCCTCACCCGCTGAGTTTCTCCAGCATTTTGTGTCTACCTAATATCGAAGACTAGATGGCACAGCTTCAAGGTGTAAGGGGCAAAGTTTAAAGGAGATGTGCAGGGCAAGTATTTTTACATATGCGCGGTGGGTTCCTGGAACGTGCCACCACTAGGGGTAGTCAAAGACCGGAGGGTTTGGCATAAAGGTAGGAGGGACAATGAAATTTCACGAGTTATTTTAAGGTTTCCCTTTACTGGTCAGGGGTGCCACAAATTCAGATATGTTTGCATTTAATATTCTGATCAACTGCTACCAATCCAAGGCGCGTCAAGTCGAGTTTATTGTCATACGCACCAACACTCATTAATAGACAATTATTTAACAAAGCTTTGTAGTGAAGACCGTCTCATGAACTAAATTAAAATTTTTGAATGCAGATAAATTAATTTGAATTATATCTATACACACTGCTGTGCAAAATCACGAATCAGACAGGAACACTGCAGTTTTATTGCTGATGCACAATTTTACTTCCAAAATTATACATTTCCAAACATTTATGTTTCTCTCTAATCAGCAATTTTGATGGTGGGTACAAAGACAGAAACAAGGAATAAAGCACAGGAGGAATTCAACAGGTCAGCTAGCATCCATAGAGAGAAATGGACAGACAATATTTTGGGTCAAGTGGGCAAATTCTTGTCCCACCCCAATTACTTCCCTTCACCTCCTTCAACCAGCTATCTCCCCTCTGTCTCATCAGTCTGAAGAAGGTCCTTTTCCTTCCTCAGATGCTGGCTGACTTGCTGAGTTCCTCTAGCATTTTATTTTTTAGCTCAGGATTGCAACATCTGCAAGCACAGAGACTTGGTGTGATTTATGCATGAACAATTCAGCAGACTCATTGCCATCTCCTTTAAATCTTGCTTCAATTTGTGATAATCAAAACTTGAGTCCGGGATTATGTTTCTATTTGTGTTACACATTTTATAAATGTCCTAATCAATCTGTAGCAAATTAAAGTCACCTGCCACATTTGTCCCTGTATCCACCTTAATTATGCGATTATGGAAATCCAGGCCCTCTCCCCAAATTGATGACCCACACCAGATGCCTGTAGTCTTTCTATTCTCCTCCTGTCTTTCACTTATTTTCACATAGCTTTACTTCTCATTCATTTTCAGAAGAATCAATCTACCCGAGCACCCTCTAAAAAATATCATAGCAAGCAAAGCCAAGCTGTGGGTCAAGGATCTTAAAGGCTCCATAAAATTTGGAGGCATTAAAATACATTGAGAACCCAATATAAACAATTAACTCTTTTTAAACTATGAAAACTTAAGAGCACATAATAGCTAAATACATTAAAACAAATGTAAGTAATGAAGAGCAAATGTAAACAACCTCATATTTATGCTGCTTCCTATCACAGCTGTTTCTTTCAGATCAGATGAATCTAATCAACACATCAGCGTATTTACTTTCTAAGGTGGCTGAGAAGATTTGGCATGTCCACGCGATTCTCTTGTATTTCTACAGATGTAGAAAGTACTCTGATAGGTGTGACAACTTCTCTGCTCTTGACTGCCAGAACCTGTTGAGTGGTGAACACAGCCCAGTCCATGTGCAGGAAGGAACTGCAGATGTTGGTTTAAAGACACAAAAAGCTGGAGTAACTCAGCGGGTTCAGGCAGCATACCTGGAGAATTGGATTCCTTTTCTCCAGAGATAGTGCCTGAACCCACTGGTTCACTCCACCTTTTTGTGTCAATATACAGCCCAGTCCATCTCAAGCTTGTCACTTTCTTTATCAAGTCCACCTTCACCATGTGTTGCATCATGAAGGCTGGAAGTATCATCAAGGATTCCTGCCACTTCCGCCATGCCCTTTTGTATCTTCTACCTTCTGGAAGAAGATACAGGAGCTTGAAAGCCCACTTGTCCAGAATTAAGAGCAGTTTCTTCCCCTGCTAAGAAACTCCTAAACCAATCATCCTTTTCAACCCTCTTCCCAGAGGTACTATTCCTCTTAACTCCATCTCGTTTATCTACTCCGTTATTGTGTATTTAATATGTTTTGCACTACCTCAGATTGCACTACAATCTTGCACCATTCCACTTGTTTTGCACTCGTGTTAATTATTGTATTTCATTTCGGAGTCACGTGAGTGACTTCGTGAAGAGCCCGCCGGCGCGCATGCTCGACATATCGTCGTAACGCGTTGCTGCGACGGCTGGCGGTGGAGCGCGCTCCTCGCCAGCCCTTCATAAGGGGCCACGGAGGTGAGTATTCTACCTTTAGTTGGTGGTCCTTGTTGTCTGATTATGTCTTGCAGCAAGGACATGGATGGGAGTTCGAAGGGCCGGAGGACGTCAGGACGAGTTCGCCGGTCAACACTTCCGGGGCCTTTACCATCGGCAATACCTGCAGCGCAGGCTGGGACTCAGGCGGAGATGTGGGTAAGCCCTGTGATTACAGGTCCAGGTCCACCAGCACACCACAGCTCGGAGGAGTTCGACCAGGAGGAGTGTGGTGTGCCGCCAGAGCAGGGGGACCCTGCCATGGCAGTCAGGTCGTCAGCGGGCTCGCTGGCGACCTCGAGCAGGGCACGTGCCGTTGCACGGTCTGTTCCACTCAGCCCTCCGAGAAGGGGGAGGGCAGGAGCCCAGAAGCCTAACCCTGTTAGGGCTAAGGCATTGCCTATCGCGGAGGAGCGGTCAGGTTCCAGGGCGAGACCCGGGGCGGCTGTGAGGTCCAGCCGGCACACCCCGACTCTCGACGCCGGGACGGGTCGGTCGAGTCGGGTCTCGTCACGGTCGCCGAGCCCCCCATGGATGGGTGGGCGAGACCATGCGTCGGCAACGTCCACGATGTGGGCAGCCGGCAAGACTGCGCGGGCCCCAGGCAGCCATGCATCGGCTGGTGCCGACACCTCGCCGCAAGTGCCCTTAGTGGCAGCGGCTTCAGCTCTCGCTAAACGGAGGCGATTGAACACGCCCGCGCAGGAATCGCGCAGTTTCGCCTCGGCGGCTGTTAGCGACAACTACCGGCACCGGCAGGGCCTCGACGAGGTGCGGGCCGATGACAGGAGCCCGGTTTTCTGTTCAGAGCCAGAGGACTCCGACCACCTGAGTGTTCAGGGTGAAGGGCGTATTGACCGTATGGAGCGGCTGCTGGAGCTCCTGCTTCAACGTCAACAACAGCAGGGCAGCAACAGGCACAGGGCGTCTTCACCAACATCTACTATCAGCCTGGAGCAGCAGGAGGAGGAGGTTCTGGTGGATCCCGTACCAACTCCGTTGGAGGTGCCAGCGGAAGAACTCTTGGATGTGGCGACCAAATTCGCGGCCCCACATACGGCTGGTCTTCCTCTAAATACAAAGCTAGCAGCCACAGTAGACTTTCTTAATAATCAGGTGCTGCAGGAAGAAGTCCTCATCCAGGCTATGAGCCGGCACAAGGCTCCATCAAACTGCAACTCCCTCAACGTGCCTGTGACCAATACGCCAATATGGGGCAACATCAGTGCGGCTATCCGTCAACAGGAGCTAAAATTGCAGCGGATCCTGAAACTCCTCACGGCCGGTATTACCGCCTTTGCGCGGTCGGTGGACGGGGACGAACTGAATTTGGACCAGGAAGATGCTCTGGCCTTATTGTGCGCGACCCAGCACGAAATCAACGGGTTTCGCAAAAACAGCATCCGCCCAGCACTCAACCCGACGTTTGCAGGATTGTGCAAACCACCGCCGCCGCCGCCGCCGCCCCGTCAGCTCTTTGGTGAGGACCTCTCGAAGAGAGTCAAAGAGCTTGACGAACAAGCCAAAACGGTGGGGATCATGCGCTCTCAGAGTGCCCCCACACCGTCAGGCTCAAAAGCTCCATACATTCGCTCACGAGGGTCGGCCGGTGCCTCGACGAGGACTCGCCCTCTAGCTCCACAACGACAACAGCACCAGAACCAGCACCAAGGGTCTTTTTTAGGACAGGGTCGGCAGAGACCTTTGTGGAAATCGAAGACGCCGCGCCCTCAAGCCAACCCAGCACCTCCACGGCCACCCACACGTGTCAAGGACCGCCGGTAACCACGGAGGTGAGGGGGTCTGGTTCTCTTTTTTCTCTCTGTTTAACTTCCCATGTTGGTGGTCGTTTACGGTTGTTTTTGGATGCATGGGGTAATTTTACTGGTGATGAGCATGTGTTGCGGAATATTCGGGGGCATAAAATTGAGTTTATTAATGGCGACATTCCTCCATCCCAGCACATGCCTGGTCGTACGTTCAAATTGTCTGCTGCAGAACAGGCAGCAGGTTACAAGGAAATTTTAAGTTTGGAACAGAAGGGTGTGATTGAGAAAACAGTGCATGAGCCAATTGAATTTGTTTCGAACATATTTACTAGACCTAAGAAGGATGGAGGCTGTCGTGTCATTATTGATCTAACCCGTTTGAATACGTTTGTAACATATACTCATTTTAAAATGGATACGTTTGAAACAGCCAAATCATTGATTTCTCATGGCTGCTTTATGGCATGCATTGATTTGAGGGATGCATATTATTCAGTATCCATCCAGAAAGATGATAGAAGGTTTTTGAAATTTATCTGGATGGGGCAACTTTGGCAGTATAAGGCTTTGCCTAATGGGCTTACTGCAGCCCCTAGATTGTTCACTAAATTGGTGAAGCCAATCATGGCTTATTTGAGACAACGACATCATATAGTTATGGCCTATTTAGATGATGTCTTTATTGTGGGCCACACCCTGCAATTGGCTGAACAGGGTGTTGCAGCTGCTGTCAATATATTTCAACAATTAGGATTCATTGTCCATCCAGAGAAATCGAAGTTCTGCCCTGCCCAGGTAATTAATTACCTAGGGTTCACGGTGAACTCAATGAGCATGAGGATAACTATACCAATTAACAAAATTGAGGAAGTCACTAAGGTGTGCAGAGATTTAATTGGCACCAATATACCATCGATTCGGCATACAGCCACAGTAATTGGCAAGTTAGTGGCTTTGTTTCCGGCAGCACGATATGGACCTTTGCATTATCAGAATTTGCAAAGAGCTAAAATTACTGCGTTAAAACGGAACGCTGGTCATTACGATCGATCTATGCAGCTGCCGTCCGAAGCGATAACTGAGTTGCAATGGTGGGTGTGTCACATTAGCAACTCATTTAAGCCTGTCAGGGAGGCTAATCCGGTGGTATATTTACAGACTGATGCAAGCTCCAATGGCTGGGGAGCTACTGATAATTGCTCTAGTTGTGGGGGTAGATGGGACACCCTTGAGGCATCGATGTTGTTGACTCAAGGGATTAACTATTTGGAGCTGCTGGCAGCATTCCACGGACTTCGTGCATATTGTTCCAAGCTTGTTGGAGCACACGTCCGTCTCCAAATAGACAACACCACAGCTGTGGCATATTTAAACCATATGGGTGGTACCCGGTCAGTTTCGTGTGACAAATTGGCTAACTCAATTTGGCTCTGGTGTATTCAAAGAGACATTTGGATTTCAGCTACCTATTTGCCAGGTGAGCTTAATACTGTGGCGGACACCAGGTCACGCAAATTTAATGACAACATTGAATGGATGTTGCATCCTGAGATTTTTTCTAAAGTCACAGCCAAATTTGGTAAACCGGACATTGACCTTTTTGCGTCACGGTTGAACCATCATGTACCAGCCTACGTTTCATGGGAACCAGATCCTGGGGCAATAGCGCTAGATGCATTCTCGCTGGACTGGGGGAATTGGTTTTTCTATGCCTTCCCTCCGTTTTGCCTCATCAGTCGGGTATTGCGAAAGATTCAGGCAGATGCTGCCAAGGGCATCCTTATTATACCCGACTGGCCCACACAGCCTTGGTATCCGGTGGTCTTTGACATGCTCAACGAACCTTGGGTCCTTTTGAAGGGTTGCCCACAATTGGTTACTCACCCTGTGTCAGGGGAGCCACATCCCTGCCATGGCTATTTAAATTTGTTGGCTTGCAGGTTCTGAACAGGCCGTTAGTCCAATACGGCCTCTCGGCTCGGACCATGGATACCATCGGGGCGTCGTGTCGAGAGTCCACAAGGCGAAGATACCGCTCGCATATTAAGAAGTGGGAAGCCTACTGCAGCCGCTCTCGCATCACGTACGATGACGTGACAATAACCGACGTCCTGGAATTCCTCGCGGGGTTGCACCATGATGAACACTTAAGTTACAGTGCCATCAACAGCGCCAGAAGTGCGCTATCATTCTACCTCAAGATTGGGGTAGGATCCAACAGGCTAGTGTCCAGACTCATGCGGGGTATATTCAATATGAATCCGCCTACACCACGCTATAATATCACCTGGGATGTCAGGGACGTATTAACCCTGCTCAGGACGTGGTCTCCCATGGAAGGGCTCCAACTGGACCAACTCACCATGAAGCTGGTGATGTTACTAGCGCTGACTTCAGCTCAGAGGGTACAGACACTACACAAACTGCGTGTCGACAGAATGACAGCTACCCCTACAGAAGTAGTCTTTTTCGTTGACGAGCTACTAAAGCAGCATAGACCTGGGTGCACAGGGCTGCAGCTGAAGTTCCCGGCATACCCCGCAGATGCTAGGCTATGTTTAGTCTCACATATCCGCCACTATGTCAAAGTGACGGCACGCATCAGAGGAATGGAGAGATACCTGCTTGTCACTCATAAGAGACCTCATCATCGAGTGACAGTCCAGACGATATCCAGGTGGCTTCGAGTCGTCTTGGGTAAGTCAGGTATCGACATTAATGTGTTCAAGTCTCATTCCACCAGGGCTGCATCGACGTCAGCGGCGAGGGTCATGGAGGTGCCCATGGACCAAATTCTCGCCACAGCAGGATGGGCGAATGAAGCTGTGTTCCAGCGTTTTTATAACAAGCCTGTTGCTGCTCCTCTACAGTTCACAGAAGCCGTGCTAAATGCAGGTCAAGAACGTGGAGATGTCCCCGCATGAGGGGTTTTGATTTGTTATTAATAAATATGCTCTTGTTTTGCAGTATGAACTATTGAGCAAGTTTGTTCCTCCCATCCATCCCTGGTAGTGGTGTGTCAGCATGGACGTGGTCCAGGGCGTGTAATCACAGAAGCTTTGAAGTCTTCACGAAGTCACTCACGTGACTCCGAAATGAAATAGTAAGATTGAACGAGAACTTACCAGTTCGAAGGTTGATCTTTATTTTATGAGGAGTCGAAGTGAGGGATTTTGTGCCCTCCTCGCCCAACCCTCAATCACCTTCATCTGGTAATCTTAGTCAATTCAATCATACTATGCGAAGTCATTTCTTTTGTTGGTTTCTGTGATTCCACGCCGCTACTTTGAAGTATGTCGAGCATGCGCGCCGGCGGGCTCTTCACGAAATCCCTCACTTCGACTCATAAAATAAAGATCAACCTTCGAACTGGTAAGTTCTCGTTCAATCTTACTATTTATCACTACTGTTTACACTGTTTATCCTTGTGCTTTATGCGAACAAGGAATTTCATCACAAATCGAAATTCATTGAATAATGAAAGGCATACATAGAGTGGAAGTGGAAAGGATGTTTTCATTGGTGGGAGAGTCTAGGATCAAAGGTCATAGCCTCAGATTTAAAGGGTGCTCTTTTAGAATGTAGGTGAGGAGGAACATCTTTAGTCAGAGGGTTGTTAATCTGTGGAACTCATTCGCACAGAGGGCTGTGGAGGCCAAGTTAGTGGATATTTTTAAGACAAATTTGTGATAAAACGGGTGTCAAGGGTTATGGGGCAGGAAAATGGGATTAGATCAACAATGATTGAATGGTGGAGTAGACTCGATGGGCCGAATGGCCTAATTCTACTCCTATAACTTGTGAATGTGAAATCTGAATCCAAATCCAATGTTCACATTTTTTGTGCATGGTATACCAGTGCAACCGGTGGGGAATTTGGAATAGAATTTGACATCAGAACACAGCTGTGATATTATGATATGGAGCTCAGCCTGCAGGTTTGATGCTTATACTTTCTCCTGGGAATCCCAAACTTCATGATATATGTTTAGATGGTAAATTATGTCAACACTTCCTAATAAGATCTATCCTGGTCAATATTTAGTGTTTATTATCAGAGTTTTAACCCTAATGCCAACCGTTCCCAAAAACATATATTTCGAATTTAATTAATTCTCAGGACAAATGGAACAATCCAGTTCCTTTATCCATGTAAAATGTGCAGAATATTATTGAGTAAACAGCAGAGAGATGAGGAGGTTTCAGAGTGGTGGGGAAAGTTTAAAGATAAGTATGAAATATGATGCTATCAGAAATGGAGTGAGACTGAATGATTACATTCATGTCAGGACAAAGCTACTCATCAAAACTTGACAGAATAGAAAGGAATTATACTTGTGTGACTCCCTTAAGACAAAAACCAAGAGGGTAAATATTATTTTTTACGGATCCGTAGATGTCGTGTTCATGAAGGCTGACAACAAAATGGTATTTCAATTAAGTGAAATCTTAACATAAAATTGTCAAAACTGTTTTACTTTTCTACTAGAATAAGAATGAGTTAGGAGGTCACTCTGGCGCAGAGGTAGAGTAGCTGCCTTACGGCGAATGCAACGCCAGAGACCCGGGTTCGATGCCGACTATGGGTGCTGTCTGTACAGAGTTTGAATGTTCTCCCCGTGACCTGCCTGGCTTTTCTCCAAGATCTTCGGTTTCCTCCCACACCCCAAAGACGTCCAGGTTTGTAGGTTAATTGGCTTGGTAAATGTAAAAATTGTCCCTAGTGGGTGTAGGATGGTGTAAATGTGCAGGGATCGCTGGTCTGCATGGACCTGGTGAGCCGAAGGGCCTGCTTCTGCACTGTATCTCTAAAGAAAAGGTATGAATAATTGAGATACCCATGTAAAGGGCCTGTCCTACTGTACGAGGTAATTCAAGAGTTCTCGTGAGTTTCTCCTGAGTTTCCCCGATTCAAACTTGGAGAATTACGGTAATAGCCGCTCGTGGATACTCGGGGCTCTCGTGGACATTTTTCAAAATGTTAAAAAAACTTAATGAGCTTACCGCGTTTCCCGAGTATCTGCTGTTAGCGTTACGAGCCGCTAAGAGACATCCCAAGCTCCGACGTACCTGCTACGTACGTTGTATGTACGTACCACGAGTTTGATTTTTTTTTTAAATTTCGTGAGAGTTCTTTGGTAAACTCATATCGTGGGTCAGGCCCTTTATTGGGGCAATCTGTTGGGATTTCTTTAATATATTTTGTCTGGATCAATCATTTGGAACCGTGGCCAACTCCTGTCCATGCAATGGGACCAGAACTTGAAGCTTTATGATTCCCATATTATTTTTCCATGCTGTCCAACAAATGAAAAACTTTTACTGCACTCCCCATAGCAATCGAAAGTAACATGGTGGTGTCACAAGAAACTGCAGCTACAGGAATAACTTAGATGGGTCAGGCAGCATCTCTGGTGGAAATGGACAGGTGACCTCTCAGGTCAGGACCCTTCCTCAGATACGATGATATTCTGGATTGCCAGGTTTGATTGTCATATTGCAGACATATCCCGATTCTAGAGAGTCATTGATTGCATCATCTTACTCTCCAAGTTTTTTCAACCTACAGCATCTATTAATATGCAACAAATTGATATGGACTCCATTTCTATCGTCATCACTGCTTTTCCCTGACTGTTATCATGCTGTGGCTCAGCATTGCCATAAACAACCAGCAGAGTAGACTGTAGGAGTGTTGTAAAGCACCTAAAGCCTCTAACTGCTTAGTTTCTTATCCTTTCCATTATTTGGAATGTTGACGTCAGGATTAATGTGGTCCTTTGTATTCCCCCAGTTCACTAATATCCTAAAGAGCTCCCACTTAAGTAACCTCAACCTTTGCAAGAAACTGTATTATCTAGCTCATGCTCAAGAGTTGCTATTAAATGGCTAACTACTACTGTATGTGCTTGACAGTTAAAGATTCATAGATCTATACAGCACAGAGTCAGAGCTTTCAGCCCATCTTGTTCAGAGCTTTCAGCCCATCTTGAGAGGCCCGGGGAGCCTTTGGAGAGAGAGGGTGGAGTTACCTGCGCTGTGAGTATAAATCTAGCGCGGGGCTTGCTTTTCACAGAGGCCCGGGGAGCCGTTGGAGAGAGAGGGTGGAGTTACCTGCGCTGTGAATATAAATCTAGCGCGGGGCTTGCTTTTCACAGAGGCCCGGGGAGCCGTGGGCCAGAGAGGATGGAGTTACCAGCGCTGTGAGTATAAACAACATCTGCAATGTTCCATCTCACTTCCAGAGAAGGAATCTGGTGAAGCCTCTGATTGGTTGAAGAGGACCAGAGGAAGCAGCTGATTGGCTGCAACCCGGGGTTTACATTTTTACATTTCTGCCTTCAGGTTTAAGGATTCTGGGAGCTAAGGATTCTGGGGGCTAAGGATTCTGGGAGTTAGGGATTCAGTATTTATTAGTATTTATTAGTAAAGTTTAATGGATAAAGTTTTGTGTTTAATAAAAAAATTAATTAAATATATATATATATATTTAATACAGAGTAATTTGGGAGTAAGATATGTCAGTGGAGATTGGCCCCATGGTTTGCTCAGCCTGCAACATGTGGGAGATCAGGGATATGGTCGGTATCCCTGGTGACTACATTTGCAGGAAGTGTGTCCAGCTGCAGCTCCTGGCAGACCGCATTGAACGATTGGAGCTGCGGCTGGATTCAAACTGGAGCATCCACGATGCAGAGAAAATTGTGGATAGCACGTACAGCGAGTTGGTCACACCACAGGTAAAAGGTTAAAGGACAGAAAGGGAGCAGGTGGCCAATAGCAAGCAAAGCAGTAGGCAGGTAATGCAGGAGTCCCCTGCGGTCATCCCCCTCCTAAATAGGTTTACCATTTTGGATACTGTTGAGGGAGATGGCTCATCAGGGGATTGCTGCAGCAGCCAAGTCATGGCACCATGGGTGGCTCTGCAGCACATGATGGGGGAAAAAAGAGGGGAAGGGCAATAGTAATAGGGGATTCAATTGTCAGGGGAATAGATAGGCGTTTCTGCGGCCGCAAACGAGACTCCAGGATGGTATGTTGCCTCCCTGGTGCAAAGGTCAGGGATGTCACTGAACGCAGAACATTCTGGAGGGGGAGGGTGAACAGCCACTTATCGTGGTGCACATTGGCACCAACGATATAGGTAAAAAAAGGGATGAGGTCCAACAAGGTGAATTTAGGGAGCTAGGAGATAAACTTAAAAGTAGGACCTCAAAGGTAATAATCTCTGGATCATTGCCACGGGCCAGTCAGAGTAGAAATAGGAGGATATTGCAGATGAATATGTGGCTTGAAAAATGGTGCAAGGTGGAGGGATTCAAATTTTTAGGGCACTGGAACCATTTCTGGGGGAGGAGGGACCAGTACAAACAGGAAGGTCTGCACCTGGGCTGGAATGGAACCAATGTCCTTGGGGGAATGTTTGCTAGTGCTGTCGGGGAGGATTTAAACTAATGTGCAGGGGGATGGGTACAAGAGCAGAGAGGCAGGTGGGTGTAAAACGAGGATAGAAGCAATAGGGAGCAAGGTGAAAAGTAAAAGTGGCAGGCAGACAAAACCAGGGCAAAAATCAAAAAGGGCCACTTCTCAACAAAATTGTATAAGGGGAAAGACCATTGTAAAAACAAGCCTGAAGGCTCTGTGTCTCAATGCAAGGAGTATTCGTAATAAGGTGGATGAGTTGAACGTGCAGATAGCTATTGATGATTATGATATAGTTGGGATCACGGAGACATGGCTCCAGGGTGACCAAGGCTGGGAGCTGAACATCCAGGGATATTCAATATTCAGGAGGGATAGAGAGAAAGGAAAAGGAGGTGGGGTAGCGTTGCTGGTTAGAGAGGAGATTAACGCAATGGAAAGGAAGGATATTAGCTTGGAGCATGTGGAATCAGTATGGGTAGAGCTGCAAAACACTAAGGGGCAGAAAACGCTATTGGGAGTTGTGTACAGGCCACCTAACAGTAGTAGTGAAGTTGGGGATGGTATCAAACAGTAAATTAGAAATGCGTGCGACAAAGGCAAAACAGTTATAATGGGTGACTTCAATCTACATATAGATTGGGTGAATCAAATTGTCAGGGGCCCTGAGGAAGAGGATTTTTTGGAAAGTATGCGGGATAGTTATCTAAATCAACATGTAGAGGAACCAACGAGAGAGCAGGCTATTTTAGACTGGCATGGTTAGTTAGCAGTCTTGTTTTGCGTGCCTCCTTGGGCAAGAGTGACCATAATATGGTCGAGTTGTTCATTAGTATGGAGAGTGACATTGTTAATTTAGAAACAATGGTTCTGAACTTAAAGAAAGGTAACTTTGAGGGTATGAGACGTGAATTGGGCAAGATTGACCGGCAATCAATTCTAAAAGGGTTGACGGTGGATACGCAATGGAAGACATTTAAAGACTGCATGGATGAACTGCAAAAATTGTTCATCCCAGTTTGGCAAAAGAATAAATCAGGGAAGGTATTGCATCCATGGATAACAAGGGAAATCAGGGATAGTATCAAAGCAAAGGATGATGCGTATAAAGTAGCCCAAAAAAGCAGCATACCAGAGGACTGGGAGAAATTCAGATTCCAGCAGAGGAGGACAAAGGGCTTGATTGGGAAAGGAAAAATAGATTATGAAAGAAAACTGGCAGGGAACATAAAACTGACTGCAAAAGTTTTTATAGATATGTAAAGAGAAAGAGAAAGAGATTAGTTAAAACAAATGTAGGTCCCTTGCAGTCAGAAACAGGTGAGTTGATCATGGGGAACAAGGATATGGCGGAACAATTGAATAACTACTTTGGTTCCATCTTCACTAAGGAAGACATAAATAATCTGCCGGAAATAGCAGGGGACCGCAGGTCAAAGGAGGACTTGAGTGAAATCCATGTTAGTTGGGAAGTGGTGTTGGGTAAATTGAATGGATTAAAGGCAGATAAATCCCCAGGGCCAGATAGGCTGCATCCCAGAGTATTAAGGAAGTAGCTCCGGAAATAGTGGATGCATTAGTGTTAATCTTTCAAAACTCTTTAGATTCTGGAGCAGTTCCTGAGGATTGGCGGGTAGCAAACGTAACCTGTCTTTTTAAGAAGGGTGGGAGAGAGAAAACGGGGAATTACAGACCAGTTAGTCTAACATCGGTAGTGGAGAAACTGCTAGAGTCAGTTATTAAAGTTGGGATAGCAGCACATTTGGAAAGTGGTGAAATCATTGGACAAAGTCAGCATGGATTTACGAAAGGTAAATCATGTCTGACGAATCTTGTGGAATTTTTCAAGGATGTAACTAGTAGCGTGGATAGAGGAGAACCAGTGGATGTGGTATATCTGGACTTCCAGAAGGATTTCTACAAGGTCCCACATAAGAGATTAGTATATAAACTTAAAGCATACGACATTGGGGGTTCAGTATTGCTGTGGATAGGGAACTGGCTGGCTAACAGGAAGCAAAGAATAGGAGTAAATGGGTCGTTTTCACAATGGCAGGCAGTGACTAGTGGGGTACCGCAAGGATCAGAGCTGGGACCCGGCTATTTACAATATACATTAATGATCTGGATGAGGAATTGAAGGCAATATCTCCAAGCTGGGGGGCAGTGTTAGCTGTGAGGAGGATGCTAGGAGACTGCAAGGTGACTTGGATAGGCTGGGTGAGTGGGCAAATGTTTGGCAGATGCAGTATAATGTGGATAAATGTGAGGTTATCCACTTTGGTAGTAAAAATAGGAAAGCAGACTATTACCTAAATGGTGGCCGATTAGGAAAAGGGGAGATGCAGCGCGACCTGGGTGTCATGGTACACCAGTCATTGAAAGTAGGCATGCAGGTGCAGCAGGCAGTGAAGAAAGCGAATGGTATGTTAGCTTTCATAGCAAAAGGATTGAGTATAGGAGCAGGAAGGTTCTACTTCTGTTGTATACGGTCTTGGTGAGACCACACCTGGAGTATTGCGTACAGTTCTGGTCTCCAAATCTGAGGAAGGACATTATTGCCATAGAGGGAGTGCAGAGAAGGTTCACCAGACTGATTCCTGGGCTGTCAGGACTGTCTGATGAACAAAGACTGCATAGACTCGGTTTATACTTTCTATAATTTAGGATTGAGAGGGGATCTTATAGAAACTTACAAAATTCTTAAGGGGTTGGACAGGCTAGATGCAGGAAGATTGTTCCCGATATTGGGGAGGTCCAGGACAACGGGTCACAGCTTAAGGATAAGGGGGAAATCCTTTAGGACCGAATGAGAAGGAATTTATTCACACAGAGAGTGGTGGGTCTCTGGAACTCTCTGCCACAGAGGGTAGTTGAGGCCAGTTCATTGGCTATATTTAAGAGGGAGTTTGATGTGGCCCTTGTGGCTAAGGGGATCAGAGGGTATGGAGAGAAGGCAGGTATGGGATACTGAGTTGGATGATCAGCCATGATCATATTGAATGGCGGTGCAGGCTCGAAGGGCCGAATGGCCTACTCCTGCACCTAATTTCTATGTTTCTATGTTTCTATGCTGACCACGTTGGCATACTGGGCTAGTCCTATGTCCATGTTCTAAGGCCAGAACATGGTTACTTGACAGGTAAACCAAGGATTTTAACAGTACAAAGGGGAGGCACCTTGGCACAGCAGTAGAGTTACTGTCTTACAGTGCTTGCTGTGTCCGAGACCCAGGCTCGATCCCGACTACGGATGTTATCTGTACGGAGTTTGTACGTTCTCCCCATGACCGTATCGGTTTTCTCTGAGATCTTCGGTTTGCTCCCACACTCCAAGCATGTACAGGTTTGTAGGTTAATTGGCTTGCTAGAAATGTAAATTGGTCCTAGTGTGTGTAGGATAGTATTAATGTGCAGGGATTACTGGTCGGCGTGGACCCGGTGGGCCAAAGGGCCAGTTTCTGCGCTGTATCTCTAAACTAAGCTAAAAAAAATGAAACCGTTCCTTTAAGGTTGTGTCCTTGCAGCCTTTCCCTCTACACTTCTGCATGGATAAGAGGCGAACTGACACTTGCATTGCAGTTTCCTGGATTGTCCTGTTCATCTATACTTGGGTCAACAGCTGCAGACACCTCAAACTCACCATCCACAACACACAATGTTACATTCAGTGTTGATTTTTGAACAGCGTACGAGTGAGACATTATGTATTTTCAAGATACAAGAGAGTCAAGAGTGTTTAATTGTCATACGCACCGGGAACAGTACAACAACATTCTTACTTGCTGCAGATTAACAGAGCCATTAATGCAATAATGCAACAAATAAATATAATTAATAATACTAGGTAACTAAGACCCATGATAGTGCAAACACCAGCATGTCATGCTAAATAAAAGTATATCTATTCTGAGGTGGGGATATAGTTGAGTATGTCATGTTTCAGATCATGATCATTGATGGGAGGAACCTGTTGTTGCTGTAATCATTATTTTTTTACCGTTCATTTGTAGAAATTCTATTGAGTATTAGGCGATGTGCCAATTCTCTTCCATTTTCTCAGAAGTTAGAAGTATTAATGAGCTTTTTTGTGTGATTAAATTGATGTGCTGGATGCAGGAAAGATCTTCAGAGATATGCAATGGAAGGCATTTAAAGACTGCATGGATGAACTACAACAATTGTTCAGCGGGTGCAGCAGCATCTAAGGAGCGAAGGAGATAGGCGATGTTTTGGGTCGAGACCCTTCTTCAGACTGGTCAGGGATCAGGGAAACGAGAGATATAAACAGTGATGTGGAGATCCAAAGAACAATGAATGAAAGATATGCAAAAAAGTATTTATTATCAATACTTTTTTTGCATATCTTTCATTCATTGTTCTTTATCTCTCCACATCACTGTTTATATCTCTCGTTCCCCTGATCCCTGACCAGTCTGAAGAAGGGTCTCGACCCAAAACGTCGCCTATCTCCTTCGCTCGTTAGATGCTGCTGCACCCGCTGAGTTTCTCCAGCTTTTTGTGTAACCCTCGATTCTCCAGCATCTGCAGTTCCTTCTTTAATACAACAATTGTTCATCCCAGTTTGGAAAAAGAATAAATCAGGGAAGGTAGTGCATCCGTGGATAACAAGGGAAATCAGGGATAGTATCAAAATTAAAGATGAAGCATACAAATTAGCCAGAAAAAGCAGCCTACCAGTGGACTGGGAGAAATTCAGAGTCCAGCAGTCTTTAAATGCCTTCCATTGCATATCCACCGTCAACCCTTTAAGAATCACTTGCCAGTCTATCTTGGCCAATTCACGTCTCATACCCTCAAAGTTACCTTTCTTTAAGTTCAGAACCCTAGTTTCTGAATTAACAATGTCACCCTCCATCCTAATGAAGAATTCAACCATATTATGGCCTCTCTTGCCCAAGGGACCACGCACAACAATACTGCTAACTAACCCTTCCTCATTACTCAGTACCCAGTCGTGAATAGCCTGCTCTCTCGTTGGTTCCTCTACATGTTGGTTTAGAAAACTATCCCGCATACATCCCAAGAAATCCTCTTCCCCAGCACCCCTGCCAATTTGATTCACCCAATCTATATGTAGATTGAAGTCACCCATTATAACTGTTTTACCCTTGTTGCTAGCATTTCTAATTTCATGTTTGATGCCATCCCCAACTCCACTACTACTGTTAGGTGGCCTGTACACAACTCCCACTAACGTTTTCTGCCCCTTATTGTTTGGCCGCTCTATCCATATCGATTCCACATCCTCCAGGCTAATGTCCTTCCTTTCTATTGCGTTAATCTCCTCTCTAACCAGCAACGCTACTCCACCTCCTTTTCATTTCTGTCTATCCCTCCTGAACATTGAATATCCTTGGATGTTCAGCTCCCAGCCTTGGTCACCCTGGAGCCATGTCTCCGTGATCCCAACTATATCATATTGATTAATAACTATCTGCACATTCAACTCATCCACCTTATTATGAATGACCCTTGCATTAAGACACAAAGCCTGCAGGCTTCTTTTTTCAACACTCTTAACCCTTATACAATTATGTTGAAAAGTGGCCCTTTCTGGACTTACAATGCTTCAATTCAATGGTTCTTTATTGTCACGTGCACCTAGGTACAGTGAAATTCTTTGTTTTGCGTACAATTCACAAAGTACGTGAAGTCACTGCATAACAATGTTACAAAGTACTCATTAGAGTTCCGATGGTCCCTCTTTGTTCTCGGCGGCCCTTCCCCCTCCCGCCGCCAGGTCCCTCTTTTTTCTCAGCAGCCCGACCATGCGGACTCAGTGCTTCAAAGGCCTGTTTCTGCACTGTAAGTCTAAAGTCTAAAGTTTAAATTGAAACTGTCATCAAGAAAGAGGACAAATTCGATAGCTACATGAGAATACCGGGTTTCTGTAACATCTGTTGAAGGTCATCCTTCTCATCTGACTCCCCTGGGAAACTGAGAACTGCTCTGCGAATTACAGTGTGGATTCTTTTTTTTTTTGTTTAATTTCTTTTATTAGAAGTATTCGATTTACAATATTGTAAACAGCTTTACAAACATCAACTTAATTCCAAATATTTTTTTTAAATAACCCATTGAAAGTTATTATCTTCTATTTTTTAGGAAAAAAAGATAGAGATAGAGTAGTTTTAAATCAATAAGAGAGTGATTAAATAGTAATTTGATTATATAAAAGAGAAAAAGAAAATAGAAAAAGGAAATAAGGTTAACAAAAAATGAAAAAATATTATATATATATATAAATGAAAAACAACCAAATATATTTTATCTAAAACTATTACTAATAATAGTATCAATGAAGACATGCTTATTAATCCTAGTATAAGAATATGTTATTCTCATCAAGTCCCGCAGGGTACCCGTCAAGCTGTGTTGTCAAGAGCAGCTACTTCTCTAGGTACTGTATATATGGAGACCATATTTGTTCGAAAGAGTTATATTTGTCCAGTAGGACAAATCTGATTCTTTCTAATTGTAATGTCTCCAACATTTCTGCCGCCCACATTTTAATTGTGGGGGTTAAAGTTCCCTTCCAAAATTTCAATATTATTTTTTTCCCTATTATCAAACAGTAATCAAAGAAATTTCTTTGATTTACTGTAAGGACCGAGTTTGAATCCAAAATTCCAAGTATTAATATCTTTGGGTCTGGATCCAATCTAATTTTAAGAACCTCAGAGATAACCTTAAAAAGATTCTCAGCATCAAGAGGCACATTGGATGTGATCTTCATTACACAAGCGTTTCAAGATAAGTACAGTACATCCGGCAGTGCCAAACATGATACATGTCTTCCTATCACCTCACTGAAGCATTTGACTCCATCAATCAAGAGAAAGACTGTGAAACAGTTGGTTGTATCTGTTGAATCTGCCTCAAACCACTGGCAGGGCATTCCTTGCATCCACCACCCTCTGGGTAAAAAAAAATGCCCTGCACATCTCCTTTAAACGTTGCCCCTTCACCTTAAAACAATGCCCTCTCGTCTTCGATATTTCCAGCCTGGGAAAAAATGTTCAGGTTGTCTACCCTATCTAAGCCCCTCATAATTGTACGTGCTTCATTCAGGTGTCCTCTCAACTTCTGGCATTACAGAGAAAATAATCTACGTCTGTCCAACCTCTCCTTTCAGCTCATTCTCTCTAATCCTGGCAGTAAACCTCTTCTACTCCCTCTTCAAATCCTCCAAACTTCCTCCAGCGGGGAGAACAGAACTGCATGCAATACTCCAGAATGGCCTAACCAAAGTCCTATATAATGCTGCATCATGACTTTCTGACTCATGTCCAATTCTCCGACCGATGGAGGCAAGCACACCACATGCCTGCTTTGATACAAAATGGTTTCAAGGTTTTGTTGGTCTGGGCGTATAAGAATAAGGGGTAGGCCATTTAGAACATTTTCACCCAGAGAGTTGTGAATCTGTGGAATTCTCTGCCTCGAAAGGCAGTGGAGGCCAATTCTCTGGATGCTTGCAAGAGAGAGTTAGATAAAGCTCTAAACGATAGCAGTCAGGGGATATGGGGAGAAGGTAGGGACCGGGTACTGATTGTGGATGATCAGCTATGATCATATTGAATGGCGGTGCTGGCTCGAAGGGCCGAATGGCCTACTTCTGCACTTATTGTCTATTGTCTATTGTATCTTTTATGCATCCAAATCGATGAATCAAATCAGAGGCAGATAGATTTATTTTTATAATGCCTTAATTAAAGCATTTGGTACAAATGGGTGGCTTGTTAGTTCAGCTCAGAGGCAATTAAGAGTCAACCGTGTTGCATGTGAGTTGGGAGTCACACATTGTTAATGATGGTATGAGTGGAGTAGAAACACTTTCTTCCCTCGGGGATAATATTGAAACAGATGTGTTTTTACAACAATCTGTTAATTTTATGATCACCATTATTGAAACTCGCCTTTTATTCCAGATTATTTAATTAAGTGAATTTAATTTCCCCGGCTGCTGTGAATTCATACTGATCATTAGTCCAGGTCTCTGGATTGCAGGCCCAATGACATAACTGCTGTTGCCAGCTTCTGAGAGTGCTGCATGTCACCCGATCCCATCAATGGCAATATCAAAACAAGTGGCAAAGCACAAAGTGCTGAAGGAACGCAACAGGTTAGGTAGCACCGATTGAAGGAATGTACAGAATAAATCAAACTTTCCTCCCCTACTCAATAAACTACATGAGAATATTCAATATTGGAAAACACTCCCCATTTCAATGTTTGGTATGTACATTCCTTCCAACGGTGCTACCTAACCTGTTCATAATTATATAGTATAAAAAAGTATAGGGGGCACCGTCCAGTTGGTATGGCTGCCCAGCCTGCCGCTGTCTGTCTTTTAACTTCTTTTATTTTTAGTGTGTAAAAAGTGTTTTGTTTGGAGTCTATTCTTTTTTATGTGAGGGGTGGGGGTGGGGAGGGGGAGGGTAGGGGGAAACTGCTTTTCCTGGTCCCTACCTGGTTGGAGAGGCAGCTTTTCTCCGGGCTGCATCTTTGACCCGTCCTCGCGGCCTACCAGCGGGCCTGGAGCGGCGTTTCCTGATGGGACCGGCCGGAACCTCAGCTTTGGCAGCGGCGCAGTGCTGGAGCGCTATTGTGGAGCATGCGATGCCTTGCGTGGGTCGCCGCGCTGGAACTCAGATGAGCTGAAGGCCGCCGACAAAAAAAATCGCGGAGCCGCGGGTCCGTGGAGCGGCCAGCTGTGGGCGGCGGTGCTGAACTTTACATCGGGAGCCAGTGGTGGAGCTCCATCCGCCGTGGCCTTATTGGCTTTGGAAGCCGCGGTCCCCAGTAAGGAAACGGCCGTTCTATGTGTCCCAAGCCGCTGAGAGGATTTTCCCGACGCCGGAGCACAATCACCCGGCGAGAAAGGCCTGGAACATTGGGCCTCCATGGAGGCGACTGCGGAGGCCTCAATGGGCCCGACTATAGGTGGACATGGGATGGGGACTGGACATTGTGCCTTCCCTCATAATGGGAACCATTGTGGGGGGATGTTTTTTATGTTTAAATCTCTTTATCATTGTTATGTCTGTATTCTTTTTTTCTATGCTGCATTGGCAAGAAACATTTCAATACACCAATTGGTGTATGTGACCAATAAAATAACCTTTGAACCTTTGGTAGAATTAATGCCATAAAAATGAGTTTTCTTCCACAATTTCCTGTACTTATTACAATCAATTCCGATCTATGTTCCAAAATTATTATTTTTTTAACTTGACTCTTGTTACACGTTTTATTTGGGATTACAAGAACCATAGAATAAGTAAAAGACACCTGTGTAAATCTAAGATGAATGGAGGATGGGGTGAAAGATTGCAACCTTCACATGGTCCGCCCTGTTTCGACGAATGCAATCACCTGGCGTGCACAATCAAATAACATAAAATAGAACAAGTTGTCAGACAACTTTAGGCTGTGCAAGGATTATATCAGGGATCTGTGTTGGGTCCTTTGTTGTTTGTCATGTACATCAATGATCTGGATGAAGGAGTGGTAAATTGGATTAGTAAGTATGCAGATGATACCGAGAAAGGGGGTGTTGTGGATAATGAAGAGGATTTCCAAAGTCTACAGAGTGATTTAGGCCAGTTGGAAAAATGGGCTGAAAAATGGCAGATGGAGTTTAATGCTGGTAAATGTGAGGTGCTACACCTTGGCAGGACAAATCAAAATAGGACGTACATGGTAAACGGTAGGGAATTGAAGAATACAGTTGAACAGAGGGATCTGGGAATAACCGTGCATAGTTCCTTGAAGGTGGAATCTCATATAGATAGGGTGGTAAAGAAAGCTTTTGGTATGCTAGCCTTTATAAATCAGAGCATTGAGTATAGAAGCTGGGATGTAATGTTAAAATTGTACAAGGCATTGGTGAGACCAAATCTGGAGTATGGTGTACAATTTTGGTCGCCCAATTATAGGAAGGATGTCAACAAAATAGAGAGGGTACAGAGGAGATTTACTAGAATGTTGCCTGGGTTTCAACAGCTAAGTTACAGAGATAGGTTGAATAAGTTATGTCTTTATTCTCTGGAGCGCAGAAGGTTAAGGGGGAACCTGATAGAGGTCTTTAAAATGATGAGAGGGATAGACAGAGTTGATGTGGACAAGCTTTTCCCTATGAGAATAGGGAAGATTCAAACAAGAGGACATGACTTTAGAATTAAGGGACAGAGGTTTAGGGGTAACATGAGAGGGAACTTCTTTACTCAGAGAGTGGTAGCAGTGTGGAATGAGCTTCCAGTGGAAGTGGTGGCGGCAGGTTCGTTGGTATCATTTAAAAATAAATTGGACAGGCATATGGATGAGAAGGGTATGGAGGGTTATGGTATGAGTGCAGGCAGGTGGGACTAAGGGAAAAAAGTTGTTCGGCATGGACTTGAAGGGCCGAGATGGCCTGTTTCCGTGCTGTAATCGTTATATGGTTATATGGTTATAAGCCATACGCAAGAAGAAGAAGAATGAATGGAGGATTAGTTTTACCAAATTTCCTATTTTACTTTTGGGCAGTTAATATCAACAATATGAACTTCTGGTTGGAGGATATGGATCAACAACCAGATTGGTTAAAGATGGAAAAAGAAGACTGCCTACCTTTTGAAATTGGCGCAATTTTGTTAACACCTACAAAATTGATTAAAAAAACATAATGGAAACCCAATTAAACATAGTGGTATGCAAACCTGGAAACAATTAAAAACGATTTTAAAATTCAATAATTTATCACTTCTTCCTATCTTAAATAACCATTTGAACCGTCCGTGTTAGATAAAGGATTTGCAAAATGGAAAAACTATGGAATTACAAAAGTGGGACACCTTTATCGAAAGGTTATCCTTCTTTCATTCCAGGAGCTATAACAGAATTATGGACAACATCAAAATATTTTTTTAGATACTTGCAACTTAGAGATTATATAAAATCACATACACAAGTGTACAGAACTACGGACCCAGAAATCCTTGATGAATGTTTGAATAAACATCCTAACACAGATAAGTTAATATCCTTCATTTATAATATCCTGTTAGATACTGAGGTCCCATCGACGGAACCACACAGACAAGCATAGGAAAATGAATTGGCTCAATCCATAACGAAGGATATATGGGATGAAAGCTTACAACATATACATTACTGTCCGTTAAACACTCTTTTATACAATTTAAGATATTACATAGATTATATTACTCCAAAACAAAATTAAACAGAATGTTTCCAAATATCTCACCTATCTGTGATAAATATCAATACCTAGAAGCCAACTCATACCTTGGTAGATTGTATAAAAATTAAAATATTTTGGATGGATATTTTAAAAATTATTTCTGAAGTTGTTAATATTCAACTGGATCCCGATCCAAAATTAATAATATTGGGCATATCAGAACAAAGTATAACACTTACAACAAATCAAATACATTTTCTTGATTACAGTATAATTACTGGGCAAAAATACTAATGCTAAGATTTTGGAAAAATCCAACAACCCCCACAATTATAATGTGGATTACAGAAATGTCTGAGACCTTACATTTGGAAAAAATTAGATTTGTCCTAATTGACAAACCAGAATTATTTGTTAGAATATGGTCACCATTTATTGATTTTTTGAAGAGGTAAATTGGTTCAACACAGAAGCTGGACTGAAACCCGAGCTCAGGATTGGATGAATAACTACGCCTTATAATCTACGGACCTATCTCCAAAATTCTTATTGGTAATTCTCTTTGTTTGTTTTTCTTTTGTTCTTTTTCTTTCTCACCCTTTTTTCTCTTTATCCCTTCCTTTCTATCAGTTTATAGATCTTTTCAGTTCTATCTCTTAAAAAGTTCTATCTAAAAAGAACAGAAGCTTTGTATGAATGTAATTGATAAACAAACCGTGTTGCTACTAAGTGTTCATGCTTCTAATAAAAATATATATTAAAAAAAAATAAGGAGAGGAGTGAAATTGAAAACCAATGGAAACGGGGTATAGAAAGGGTCGAAAAGGATATATGGGGGAAGGGGAACTAGGTGAGACAAATGGATATGTATTTGTGAGTGGGTACATATGAAAGAAAGAAAGGGGAGAGGTATTCCTTGAAAGTGGAGAATTCAATGTTCATACTGAGAAAGTTTACAGATTTAAAAGTTACAAAATGGATTCAGCTGTAGATTTAGAAGCAATAAAATTGATGCTTAACCTTTCTCCTATTAACACTAACAAGGCTATAGCACTATAACAGAAATGTTTTCACCCTTCTTCACAAGCAAGATAACATCACAAATACATGAATGTTTTTGTCTATGATTAAACAATCAGGAGAATGTTCAGACACTTGGCTCTTACTCTTCACTCTACAAGATTGTAATGTATGTCAACAAGGTAAAAAAAAACAAGTGCTTGAATCAGCAAAAAAATAGCTTCTTCAGCATAACCAAAATTGGGCTAACCTTTCCTCTATCGGAAGAACCTGTCACTCCTAACAGGCAAGATGCTGTACAATGCTCTGTAACATAAAGAATTGCTGAATTGCTGATTATTGGGGTATAAATATATCTGATTGAACATTACCTCTTTGTGCGACTTTATAGACTGTATTTTACATACTGAGAGTTGACTGCCACACCCGCCTGGGCAAAATAAACTTTTTACTACTTTAATACTAACATTATTTTGTTTTTGTCTGTTTGAAGTAAAACAAACCTGAACAATACCATAGGGTTTTGAGCTCTCTTTTCCAGTTTGTGCACTATGACAGCCTTCTTCGCAGTCTGTTTCCCAGGCAATCTTGGGGCCATCTGCAAATTTACTAACCAACCCATCTACATTTATGTCCAACTCATAGTCTTCTATCTGTTTGAGTATTACAAATCCCTTACAGATTTTGCAGATTAACTAGATGGCCAATTCTGTGGATTAGTATATGCTCCTTCTAGTATTGCCTCATTTAATCCTTTGCCCCTCATTCTGGTTAGTAACTATCAGGAGATCATATTCAAAGAAATTAACTAGGAAAAAAGCTCTCTCCCATCCCCAAAATGAGCATCTTGTGGGTTGTCTCTTAGGCCACTGGCATCCGGTTAAATTCTGGCTAGATCAAGGCAAGTCAGAGAGACCAGTGGTGTTGGAATTTATACTTACAGCCACCTAGTAGGTAAATAAAAAACAAATTGCAAGAGCCAGAAACCTCCTCCTGCCTCAGAGAAAATTTGTGTCAGAAAGCACCAGATGATTTTTAGTAGGTTTTTTGATTCATTCAGGATCATCTCTCCCAGAATGGTGATGTTCTTCAGAGTACTGAGCTTCATGTTAGTACTTATCAGTAGCTGTTTAATCTCTTAAACTCATTCTGAGATAAGTAATAAATATAAAGCAATTGCAGTCTTAGCTGTACTATGCACTGAAGAATAATAATATATGAAGTGACAGGTTGGATACAGGAAATTTGTCATTATCTTCCCCTCTTTTTTTCCCATGTATTTGGTTGAATAAAGGCGAGGACATAAATCCTATTTTATAATTGCTTAACACATGCAAAAATATGAAATGCTGTTTTGCTGAAGTACTTCCTTACCATGAGCGAGACATGCTACAATTCATTATAGCTTCAATAATCTTATTAAAATTGTAGATTTGAACAGATAGGCACATGAATATGCAGAAAATGGAAGGATATAGATTATGTAGAGGCAGCTGAGATTAGTTTATTTGGCATCATATTTGACACAGACATTGTGGGCCTGTTTCTACTGAAAAAGGGTCTCGACCCAAAAATCACCTATTCCTTCTCTCCACATATGCTGCCTATCCTTCTGAGTTATAGTAGCTTTTTGTGTCTATCTTTGGTTTAACCCAGCATCTGCAGTCCCTTCCTACACAGTACTATTTGATGTTTTATATTCTATGCTAATAAACAAGGCAGCTGGAGTTTCTTTAGAGATGACCTTTCACTGAAGCATCTGGTTATTCACTGATTGTAAAAGGGAAAGCTGGCGTCTCACTCCAGAAAATTGTTTGCATAAAGCATCATGCTGCAAGGTGTAATTGCATAATATGACATTCGGCTATTTGATATAGAGGGGGGGAGGGAGGTGGATGAGCCAAACCTTCCTCCACCCTTAGTGTTGGCCCTGTTCAAATATTGCTCAAGAAGGCCAGTAAATATAAACTAAAATAACACAAAATAAGAATTTTTCATCCTTTGGAAATCAGCCAAAAGCATAATTGTTTTTATTATAGATTTGAAACCAATTCTTTCCAACAAAATGCCCATTATTTGGAAAGGATGAAGATAAAAGTTATGAGGATGCTACCAGAATTCAAGGACCTGAGCTATAGAAAGAGTTTGGGAGGGCTAAGATTGTATTCCTTTGAGCTCACGAGACTGAGGCGTGCCTTATAGAGGTGTATACAATCATGAAGGAAATAGATAGGGTGAATGTTCAAGATCAAATCAAAGGGACAGAGGTTTAAGTTGAAGTGAGGAAAGATGTAATAGGAATCTGAGGGATTTCACATGGAGGAGGGGAGGGTATATGGAATGAGCTTCCAGAGGAGGTACAGTAGTTTGCAGATACAATAACAACATTTAAAAGACATTGCATAGGTACATGGTTAGGAAGGTTTTCCAGAGATATTGGCCAAACATGGGCAGCTGGGGCTAGAGCAGATGGCACATCTTGATCGGCATTGTCAAGTTGGGCTGAAGGGCCTGTTTCCATGCTGTATTCTATTGCCCTACTATGAATAAAAAATTCTGCCATTTGTCATAAGAACTTTTACTGAAATTTGATATTTAGGAAACTCGAATATGTAATCTGTCCTCTGTTACCAGTTGCTGTTGCCAGTTGCTGCATATTGTGCATCCTTTTGAAATTGGTTCTATTAACTTCAATAGCTCAAAATTCAGAGGCAGCATTCCTTATACAGCAACTCGTGTATTGCGGATTAGCAAAGCAACTGGATAAAATATATGCACCTCAAAATTTGTACACCTCACAGATGAATGAATACACTTAGCTTTAAGATAAGAGTGGCAACATTTAAAGCAGATGGAGGGGGCGTTGTTTATACACTTGGTGGGAATGTGCTGTCCTGGGTTGCGGTGGAGGCCGACACAATAGCAGTGTATAAGCACCTTTTAGATAGACACAAGTAAAGCTGGAAATGGATGACATGCAGGAGGAGATTAATTTAATAAAGTTCGGCACAGACATTGTGGTACAAAGGGCCTGTTCCTGTACTGTTCTATGTTCTAAGAATATATTAGTTGCTAGAAAAAGACCAATATTACAGGGAGATTATCACTCTTACCACTGAACCAAATTCCAAGCCAGGAAATTTGTATTTGTTATGACGTTATGTAAATTGAATCAAGAAACCTTAATTAGTTTAGTTTTAATACAAAGTTAAAGGTACAGCATGGAAACAGGCTCTTCAGCCCACTGAGTCGACAGTGACCATTGGTCAACCTTTCACACTCATTCTATATTATCCCACTTTCTCATCAGCTCCCTTCACATTTGGAGCAATTTACAGAGGCCGATGACCCTACATACTCGCACGTCTTTGCGATGAGGGAGGAAACCGGATCACAGGGCGAATGTGCAAACTGCACCACTGTGCTGCTCTTTTGTTATAAAAGGGAAAGCTGGTGTCTCACTCCAGAAAACTGTTTTCATAAAGCATCACGCTGCAAAGTGTAATTGCATAATATGCAATTCCGTTATTTTTTTTCTCTTATACTGATCTACAAGGATGCAATATATAAAACCATGTAATAAATCAATGATTTTAAAATTAAGTCACATTATCTGTGTAAACGACTTCATACTGTGTGATACTTCTTGTCTTCTTCTTGTGTATGGCGTGCACAGCCTAAAGTTATAATACAACTTGTTCTGTTTGATCTTCTGTTTTTTGCACGCCAGGTTGATTGCATTCGTCGAAACAGGGTGGACCACGTAATGGTTGCAATCTCCCACCCCGATACTTTTTCGGATGCAACTCCAGTGTGTCCATATCAAGATTATTCAAGAACGAGTTAGATTTAGTTCTTTGGGCTAACGGAATCAAGGGATAACGGGAGAAAGCAGGAACGGGGTACTGATTATGGATGATCAGCTATGATCATGTTGAATGGTGGTGCTGGCTCGAAGGGCCGAATGGCCTTCTCCTGCATCTCTTTTACTATGTTTCTATGTTTATAGGGAATTGAGGAATGCTGTGGAACAGAGGGATCTAGGAATAACTGTGCATAGTTCCCTGAAGGTGGAATCGCATGCAGATAGGGTGGTAAAGAAAGCTTTTGGTGTGCTGGCCTTTATAAATCAGAGTATTGAATATAGGGGTAGGGAAGTAATGTTAAAATTGTACAAGGCATTGGTGAGACCAATTCTGGAGTATGGTGTTCAATTTTGGTCGCCTAATTATAGGAAAAATGTCAACAAAATAGAGAGAGTACAGGGGAGATTTACTAGAATGTTGCCTGGGTTCCAGCAACTAAGTTACAGAGAAAGGTTGAACAAGTTAGGTCTTTATTCTTTGGAGTGCAGAAGGTTAAGGGGCGACTTGATTGAGGTATTTAAAATGATGAAAGGGATAGACAGAGTTGATGTGGATAAGCTTTTCCCATTGAGGGTAGGGAAGATTCAAACAAGAGGGCATGACATGAGCATTAAGAGACAGAAGTTTAGGGGTAACATGAGGGGGAACTTCTTTACTCAGAGAGTGATGACTGTGTGGAATGCTCTTCCAGCAGACGTGGTGGAGGCAGGATCGGTTTTAACATTTAAAAGTAAAGTGGATAGGTATACGGACAGGAAGGGAATGGAAGGGTATGGTCTGAGTGCAGGTAGATGGGACTACGGGAAAATAAATGGTCGGCACGGACTGGAAGGGCCGAGAAGGCCTGTTTCCGTGCTGTAATTGTTACATGGTTGTATGGTTATATGGTTTATGCCTATTTATAGTCTTCAGTACTGACAGCTCAGAGTCTGCAGAGTCTGCAATTCTCTTGCAGTAGACGTTCTTGGAATCATTTCACATGGTTAGATACACCTGGAACTGTGCTTGACTGGGATGCTCTGAATGCACTGAAACAAGCTGGCTGCATTCCTCTCAGCCCACAGTCAGGGCATCATACTGTAAATCATTTCAACAGTGATTCCTCTTCGTTTCTTTTTATCAACCATATCAGTAGAGTATTCCAGTCATCTAAAACCTAATATCCCTTGATAGTGAATTTCCCCAGTAAGCACCAGGCACAGACCTAGATGTAGGTTCAGGTTTATTATTGTTATGTGTACGGAGGTGCAGTGAAATTATTTGTTTTGCATGCTGTACAATCAGATTGGATAATACTATGTAAATACAATCAAATCAAACTCAAGTACAACAGCTAGAGCAAAGGGGAGGAATGCAGAATATATTTCTCTGCATTGCAGCACATCAATTCCATACACTAAGTCCAATGTCTTAATGGGGTAGGGGTAAATTGGACAGTACACTAACTTATGGGAAGACCAACCAGAAACCTGATAACAGAGGGTGAAGCCTGATAATACAAGGACTTTGTGACACAAAAGTAAAATACTACCAAGGTTATTACTAGTTGTCACTGCTTTAGAATCTCAATAAAATGCTCCTCTACTCACTTGCCATCTGGTTAAAGTAACTAATTTGCCAAGCCTTCCCATAAAGTGCACTATACTGGCAATACAATCTACCCCAATGTTAATGAATGGCAGAGAATAGTAACTAATTTGGTTTAGAGATACATGGAAACAGGTGCTTTGGCCCACTGACGCTGACCATCGATCACCCATTCTCATTAGTTCACTGACTTGTTAATTATTATACTTTATGTTTACTGGGTTTAGATTCTGAATGCATCTTTGAGGTCCTTTAAGCCTGACTGTCTGTGGAAGCAACATGCTGCTTTTCCTATTCACACAGCTCACAGATATTACACAGAGTTGGATATTTGCTGAAACTGAATCTCTAAGGGCAAGGCTTATTGTGTGCATTATGAGAACCTAGGGCAGGGGTTGGGAACCTGCGGACTAAAGGCCGCATGCGACCTTCTAAGCCATTAAGTGCAGCCTTTTGAATTAATCCAAATTTTGTAGAACAAATTTTTTTTTAATTATTATGTTTTTGTTTATCTTTTATTATTTATAGTTTACTCTTAAAATGAACATATTTAAAATACCAAAGAGTAAAAGAAGATTCAACAAAATTATCCTCCCCGACTGACGGCCACAATTAAAACATTAGTAAGTCTTGAGGGCTATTTTAACAAAGTAATGTACATTTTGAAGTATATCGAATTGATTACAGCTAACTTAATGCGGCCTTCCACCGTGAAAAGGTTCCCCACCCCTGACCTAGGGTCTTCAGTGAACTAAGCTGAATCTGTCTGTAATGCTATTTATGCCTTAAACAGACCCAGAGAAACTTAATTTATTATTCAATTCACTGGATGTGTGCCTTAGTGTCAATTCCAAACTTTAATGTCCATTCCTTGATGCCCGTAAGGGATGGTACAAAATGTCCCACATGTCAGTAACATGCCTCATCCTGTCCACACAAAAAAATAATTTACGGAATTGATTTACGAAGGCTTGAAGTGGGATGCACACCTCTGCAATTTCCCCGCAGTTATGTTGGCAAATTTGCCTGGCAGATCAGGTTGGATGTCCTCTCCTCCTGAATTCTCCAGTTCACAGACATCTTCAACCTTTAATTTCTGTGCTCCAAGTTTTCCACCTGCTTCAAAAGGCATTTACCTTAACAGTGACCCCAGAAGAGCATAGTGACCTGTCTCAATCACTACTGTACAGCAGCACTTCCATCCAATTCTATGAAGTGCTTGGCGAGGCCAGTCATGGCACAAATCAACTCTTATTTCAGGAACGACAGTTCGACAGCAGATGCCATTTCACTGGCTCTCCATTCCACTCTGGACCCTCTGGTTAACTAGAACACACACGCCTGGCTGTTATTCATCAACTGCAGCTCAGCGTTCAACACGATCATCTCCTCCAAACTTATCAGCCAGCTCCAAGACCTGGGTCTCTGTACCCCACTTTGCAACTGGATCCTTGACATCCTCATAGACAGCCCTCAATCAGTGTGGATCAGTAATAACATCTCGTCACTGACCACTGACACAAGTGCACCTAAAGGTTGGGTGTTCAGCCCCCTGCTTTGCTCTCTTTACACTCCTGACTGTGTGGCTGAGCGCAGTCCAATGCCATTGATAAATTTACCGATTACCCCATTGTTGTTGTTGGCTGAATAATGGGTGGTGATGAGTCCTCCATGCTCCTGAGGCACAGCCACCCTCACCACTGAATGTATCTACATGAGGAGCTGCCTCACGAAGATGGCAGCAATCATCAAAGATCCCCACCATATGCACTCTTTTCACTGCCACCATTAATCAGGGTGTACCGAAGACTGAAATTTTTTATACATCTGCTTCTGGAACAGCTACTATCCTACCACCATTAGGTTCTTGAGCCAACCCGAACAACAGTAAATGGGCACACAATCCTGGAGTAAATCACTGGGTCAGGCAGCGTCACCTATCCCTTTTCTCCAGAGATGCAGTCTGAACCATTGAGTTATTCCAGCATGTTGTGTCTATCTCCAGTATCAACCAGCATCTACAGTTCCTTCCTAAACATTTGGTCTGCATAACTGTAATCCAGCCTCGGCAACAGAACACTATGGACAACCTTAGGTGTTACCGCGGACTTGTTTACTAATTGTGTTTGGCACTAAAATCTTGTTTTTTTACCCAGATTCTTCACTGTCCTATTGAATTTCTGTAATTTATATATAATTTCTGTTTTTTGTTATTGTCTGAGTCAATGAGTCAGTGATAGTGCTGCAAGAAAGACTTTAATTGTACATTTACCTCACTGTAGTGGGGAACATGACAATAAATTTGTATTTGCGTAAATTTGGTGCGTGTGCAGATGTGGTGAAGATGTCACTATTTAGAGCATACTACACACCCCTCTACACTGCGCACCTGTGCTCGAACTATTTAAAGACAAGTATGCAGAGACTAAAGGTGGCATATAACGATGCCATGAAAACACTGCTAAGGCAACCAAGATGGTGTAGTGCCAGTAATATGTTTGTGGCTGCAGGAGTCAGTACTTTAGAAGCTATCCTAAGACACCACATGTATAAATTCATTTGCAGGATAAATGACTCTAAAAATTTGCTTATTGTGGCCTTGACAAACATAGAAACAAAGAAACTAGGTGCAGGAGTAGGCCATTCGGCCCTTCGAGCCTGCACCGCCATTCAATATGATCGTGGCTGATCATCCAACTCAGTATCCCGTACCTGCCTCCTCTCCATACCCTCTGATCCCCTTAGCCACAAGGGCCACATCTAACTCCCTCTTAAATATAGCCAATGAACTGGCCTCAACTACCCTCTGTGGCAGAGAGTTCCAGAGACCCACCACTCTCTGTGTGAAAAAAGTCCTTCTCATCTCGGTCCTAAAGGATTTCCCCCTTATCCTTAAGCTGTGACCCCTTGTCCTGGACCTCCCCAACATCGGGAACAATCTTCCTGCATCTAGCCTGTCCAACTCCTTAAGAATTTTGTATGTTTCTATAAGATCCCCTCTCAATCTCCTAAATTCTAGAGAGTACAAACCGAGTTTATCCAGTCTTTCTTCATAAGGCAGTCCTGACACCCCAGGAATCAGTCTGGTGAACCTACTCTGCACTCCCTCTATGGCAATAATGTCCTTCCTCAGATTTGAAGACAAGTGTACGCAATACTCCAGGTGTGGTCTCACCAAGACCCTATACAACAGAAGTAGAACCTCCCTGCTCCTATACTCAAATCCTTTTGCTATGAAAGCTAACAAACCATTCACTTTCTTCACTGCCTGCTGCACCTGCATGCCTACTTTCAATGACTGGTGTACCATGATACCCAGGTCGCGCTGCATCTCCCCTTTTCCTAATCGGCAACCATTTAGATAATAGTCTGTTTTCCTATTTTTGCCACCAAAGTGGATAACCTCATATTTATCCACATTATACTGCATCTGCCAAACATTTGCCCACTCACCCAACCTATCCAAGTCACCTTGCAGTCTCCTAGCATCCTCCTCACAGCTAACGCTGCCCCCCAACTTAGTGTCATCCGCAAACTTGGAGATATTGCCTTCAATTCCCTCATCCAGATCATTAATGTATATTGTAAATAGCTGGGGTCCCAGCACTGAGCCTTGTGGTACCCCACTAGTCACTGCCTGCCATTGTGAAAACGACCCATTTACTACTACTCTTTGCTTCCTGTTTGCCAGCCAGTTCTCTATCCACATCCATACTGAACCCCTAATGCTGTATGCTTTAAGTTTGTATACGAATCTCTTATGTGGGACCTTGTCGAAAGCCTTCTGGAAGTCCAGATACAACACATCCACTGGTTCTCCCCTATCCACGCTATTAGTTACATCCTCGAAAAATTCCACAAGATTCGTCAGACATGATTTACCTTTCGTAAATCCATGCTGACTTTGTCCAATGATTTCACTACTTTCCAAATGTGCTGCTATCTCATCTTTAATAAATGACTAGCAGTTTCCCCACTACCGATGTTAGACTAACTGGTCTGTAATTCCCCGTTTTATCTCTCTCTCCCTTCTTAAAAAGAGGGGTTATGTTTGCTACCTGCCAATCCTCAGGAACTACTCCAGAATCTAAAGAGTTTTGAAAGATTATCACTAATGCATCCACTATTTCCGGAGCTATTTCCTTAAGTACTCTGGGATGCAACCTATCAGGCCCTAGGTATTTATCGGCCTTTAATCCATTCAGTTTACCCAACACCACTTCCCGACTAACCTGGATTTCACTCAATTCCTCCTTGGACCCGCAGTCCCCTGCTATTTCCGGCAGATTATTTATGTCTTCCTTAGTGAAGACGGAACCAAAGTAGTTATTCAATTGGTCCACCATATCCTTGTTCCCCATGATCAACTCACCTGTTTCTGACTGCAAGGGACCTACATTTGTTTTAACTAATCTCTTTCTCTTCACATATCTATAAAAACTTTTGCAGTCAGTTTTAATGTTCCCTGCCAGTTTTCTTTCATAATCTATTTTTCCTTTCCTAATTAAGCCCTTTGTCCTCCTCTGCTCGTCTCTGAATTTCTCCCAGTCCTCTGGTATGCTGCTTTTTCTGGCTACTGTGTACGCATCATCCTTTGCTTTGATACTATCCCTGTCTTTCCTTGTTATCCATGGATGCACTACCTTCCATGATTTATTCTTTTGCCAAACTTGGATGAACGATTTTTGTAGTTCATCCATGCAGTCTTTAAATGTCTTCCATTGCGTATCCACCATCAACCCTTTTAGAATTGATTGCCAGGCAATCTTGGCCAATTCACATCTCATACCCTCAAAAGTTACCTTTCTTTAAGTTCAGAACCTTTGTTTCTGAATTAACAATGTCACTTTCCATCCTAATGAAGAACTCAACCATATTATGGTCATTCTTGCCCAAGGGGGCACGCACAACAAGACTGCTAACTAACCCTTCCTCATTACTCAATACCCAGTCTAAAATAGCCTGCTCTCTTCTTGGTTCCTCTACATGTTGGTTTAGGAAACTATCCCACATACATTCCAAAAAATCCTCTTCCTCAGCGCCCCTGCCAATTTGATTCACCCAATCTATATGTAGATTGAAGTCACCCATTATAACTGTTTTGCCTTTGTCGCGCGCACTTCTAATTTCCTGTTTGATACCATCCCCAACTTCACTACTACTGTTAGGTGGCCTGTATACAACACCCACCAGAGTTTTCTGCCCCTTAGTGTTTCGCAGCTCTACCCATACCGATTCCACATGCTCCAAGCTAATGTCCTTCCTTTCCATTGCGTTTATCTCCTCTCTAACCAGCAACGCTACCCCACCTCCTTTTCCTTTCTCTCTATCCCTCCTGAATATTGAATATCCCTGGATGTTCAGCTCCCAGCCTTGGTCACCCTGGAGCCATGTCTCCGTGATCCCAACTATATCATAATCATTAATCGCTATCTGCATGTTCAACTCATCCACC
Organism: Raja brachyura; assembly: GCA_963514005.1. Next base: position 39,096,167 of record OY740789.1, on the reverse strand, counting down.
TTATTACGAATACTCCTTGCATTGAGACACAAAGCCTTCAGGCTTATTTTTACAACGCTCTTACCCCTTATACAATTATGTTGAGAAGTGGCCCTTTTTCATTTTTGCCCTGGTTTTCTCTGGCTGCCACTTTTACTTTTCACCTTGCTCCCTATTGCTTCTACCCTCGTTCTACACCCAGCTGCCTCTCTGCTCTTGTACCTATCCCCCTGCCACATTAGTTTAAATCCTCGCCGACAGCACTAGCAAACACTCCCCCAAGGACATTGGTTCCATTCCAGCCCAGGTGCAGACCGTCCTGTTTGTACTGGTCCCACCTCCCCCAGAAATGGTTCCAGTGCCCTAAAAATTTGAATCCCTCCCCCTTGCACCATTTTTCAAGCCACGTATTCATCTGCAATATCCTCCTATTTCTACTCTGACTGGCCCGTGGTACTGGTAATAATCCAGAAATTATTACTTTTGAGGTCCTACTTTTAAGTTTATCTCCTAGCTCCCTAATCCCTAAATATAAGGGTGAGCACTACACGCTACGAATCCCAGCTGTGGAGACACTGGTATCGTTGTCTCGTTGTATGACATTGATCATCTTTTACTCTGGATTTTTAACTTAAGTATTGTGGTTTTTTTAAATATATAAATTAAAATGTTTTTACGTGATTTACCTTGATTTTATATATATTTATGATATTTGATATGCAATGCATTTTTAATGTAATGTTGCCCCTTGTCTGGACCTTGAGTCCGTAATAAAGTTATTATAATAAACTCTTTTTGCCATCTGTGCAGAAAAACCACCATCACAATATACAATCAAATCCCCCCTTCACCTGTATCCACCCATCACTTCCTACACTTTATCCTGTCCCCACCACTATTCCAGTTTTCTTTCCCCCTACTAAAATCAGTCTGAAGAAAGGTCCCAACCCTAAATATTGCCTATCCTTCCCCTCCACAGATTCTGCCTGACCCTCTGAGTTCCTCCAGACACTTTGTGTTTTGCTCACAACATACTTCCAGGAGTTCAGTGACTTAGTGCAGAGCTCTGCTTAAGGGATAGGACCATGTGAAGAATTAGTGTTGGAAGGTGCTGACAGGAGTGCAGAAGTCAAGTAGCAGCTGTTGACAACATTTCATTGAGCACTGTAACTGCTGCTGCACATTTTCACCACACTGGTGATCCGAAACATCCTCTGATCACTTGCATGGGCAAGTTGGGCTGAGGAACCTGTGTCCACACTGTATGACTCAATGACTCTATCTATATCAGTGCTATACCGGATTAGCGTTTCAATTTAGGAGTGATCCAACTTCTGAACAAGACATTGTCAACTTGGATTCATGTTTCCAACCAATTTCTCACCTTTAAGAATCATATTTGAAAGTGAATTAGGCGTTGCAATGTTATAGCTGGGATGGGTATGATTAATATTACACAGGGGCACTCCTGACAGCTATTGATTGGAACATTTAAGCACTAAAGACTATATCTCATTTGTCTAAACCTATATCCAATTATGTTTCCGCCTGTCACCAGTCATTTGGCCATTATCTGCTTTTCTGCATGAGAATTAACCACCATGTCTAAAAAAAACAAAAAAGTGTATTTGAGAACGCACAATAGATTATTGAATTGATCGTAGCATAGGTGAGTACATGCTTGTTCATCAAACCTGAGAATTTGTCTCCAATATTAATGGTGTATAAGCAATTTAACAGTTCACTACAATAATCCAATGTTTGCAATACCAGCTGGGATTTATATTGTGCAACCCTGGAGATGTTGTGGGCTACTGCACTGTTCTCCTGTGAAATATGAAGACAATTGCTCAGTTTCTTGACTATGAAATTGAAATTGTCACAAAATTTGCTGGCTTGCACTGGTCTTTTGTAAAGATATTAGGCTAATGCACTGGAAATTGCTTAAACACCCTATTATTTACTGTCAGTTCCAGATATTTTGAGGTAAACTTATTTATGAAATTTGTCAAACTATTTCATGCTAATCTGGTCAGGCAGCATATAGTACGTGAAAAGTGGGCGGCATGGTGGTGCAGCGGTTGAGTCACTACCTTACAGCGCCAGCGACCTAGGTTAGATCCTGACTATGGATGCCTGTCTGTACCGAGTTTACACGTTCTCCTGAGACCTGTGTGGATTTTCTCTGGGATCTCCGGTTTCCTCCCACACTCCATAGACATATAGGTTTTGTACGCTAATTGCCTTGGTACAATTGAAAATTGTGCCTAGTGTGCGTAGGATCGAGTAAGAGTGTGGGGATCACTGGTCAGCGTGAACTCAGTGTGCCGAGCGCCTGTTTCCGTGCTGTATTTCTAAACAAAACTCAACTTAACTAAAAATAACAGAATTAACTTTTCAGATTGAATCCCCTTCTTAAGGTCATGTCAGAAGGGATAGGAGTAGAATTGGGCCATTTGGCCCATCAAATCTACTCTGCCATTCAACCATGGCTGATCTATCTCTCCATCCTAACCCCATTCTCCTGGCTTTGCCCTATATCCTGTGACACCTGTACTAAGCAAGAATCTATCTTTCTCATAAAAATATCCACTGACTTGGCCTCCACATCCTTCTGTGGTAAAAAAAGTCTACAGATTCACCACCTTGTGACTAAAGAAATGTCTCGTCATCTGTTTCCTAAAAGAACGTCCTTTAACGGGTCCTTTGAAGCTATGACCTCCAGTCCGAGACTCTCCCACTAGTGGAAACATCCTCTCCACTATCCAAGCCTTTCACTATTCCATATGTTTCGATGAGGAGCCCCCCTCCCCCTCATTCTACTAAATGAAGAACTTAAGAAGTTACGAGCAGTACAGTGTGCGTCTAGTGGAACCTTTGCCTCGCAGGAAAAGAGACCTGAGACTGGCCATTCTCCAGTCAAAGCAATTCCTGAACAGCAGCCAAGCTTGGTTAGACAATAGGTGCAGGAGTAAGCAATTTGGCCCTTCAAGCCAGCACCGCCATTCAATGTGATCATGACAGATCATGCACAATCAGTACCCCTTTCCTGCCTTCTCCCCATATCCCCTGACTCCGCTATCTTTAAGAGCCCTATCAAGCTTTCTCTTGAAATTATCCAGAGAACTGGCCTCCACCATCCTCTGAGGCAGAGAATTCCACAGACTCACAACTCTCTGTGTGAAAAATAATGTTGTGTCAGTGACTATGCTCTCACATCTCCCATATTAGCAGGGACAATGGCCCACACTATTATTATGATGTATTATTATGTGACCTCTGTTACGTGATAATCTGGCAAGGCTTTGAAACCAAAGGTGCCAGAAAGTTGGTGATGCACCTGTACTCCTTTTCAAGATAAAATATTTCATTGTTCCAAACTAACTTATCGGTGATGAAATCAGAGTAATGCCCGCTTTCCCCTTGTACTGTGCCTTGCACCAAATACCAATACACCTGGCTTGGCTTAGTTTCAGAACTATAGTATTGGATGATACCTCTCTGGGAAGAGAACACAAAGATTCATCCCACTCCTTCACCATTTTTTCTGCTGTTTGCAATATTAATGCTGGCAATTTTACCTTGGCCAAAGGGGTCAAGGAAAGAGTGTTCGCGTCGCGGCCCTGTTTCCACCAATCTTTCCACCACCACGCACAAGAAGCGCAAGACAGACACCATTTTATGCAGATGCCGAGAAGTGTGTTTAGCTCTGGCTGTGGAATAGATAAGAAAAAGACCTTGGCCAATGTGTCTTGGAATGTTTTAGAAACTCATCTGCATGACTGTGATAGTTTTTCATGCACACTCAGACACTGAATCTTGTGCATGTAGTAATTTAGATTAAATTAACTTGTCTGTTAAGCCACCCATAAACTCGTCCCACAAGGATCAATTTGGAAAGTGCACGAAAATGACAGTGTTGAGACAGATACTTCAGCAAGCTCTATAATCACTGAGGGATCTCACCTGACCTTTGGTTTCTGGTTCAGAACTGGTGGTAAAGTGATACTGATATCCCTTTATCACCTCCCTGACGGAAACATCTTGCGTGGTGATGTGAAGTTTCCCGAAGTGGCTCTTTCAGCAGAGCTGATCTCTGTCAGTAGCACTGGCAGCTCCAGGTTCTGTCTGCTTCCCAGCACTCTCAATTCTCCTTGTTTTGAGTTGACGTGTTTTTGACACTCTGTCTAATTTCAGAACAATGATTACCCTGTGGTCACCTTCATCCATTCTACATAAAAACTGAAAGGCTCACATGTCCGATCAAACATTTCATGGTTCCTGAAACAAATGGACTTGACTTGTGCTTTTATGATGCACCATTCCTGCTTTCTTCATTAGCAGTTACAAGTCTTATGCCCGGCAGAGCGTACTACGCATTTGATTCCTTTTCATCTCTGGCCTCGGTCACTTACTGCACCCATCTGCCAACTCCCCTTCACCTGTATCTCTCACTGGCCAGACTTTCCTCCACCCCACCTTTCTTTTTCCGCTTTTTCCCACCCATGCCATCATCTCAAGAAGGGTCCTGACCCGAACTATCATCGGTGCATTCTCTCCCATCCGTTGAGTTCCTCCAAGCTTTTGCTATTTTGCTCTAGATTGCAGCATCTGCAGTTTTCTTGTACCTGCCCTTTATTAAGACTGTGTTCAAGTCAAATCTCATAGATACTAGAGCATAGAACAATACAGACAGCAGGTGGCCCTCCAGCGTACAGTGCCTGTGCCAAACATGCTACTAAGTTGAACTAATCACCTCTGCCTACATGTGATCTATATCCCTCCATTCCTTGTATATTCATGTGCCTATCTGAAAGTGCCTTAAGTGCATTAAGTATATTTGCCTCCAACACCACCCTTAGCAATACGCTTCAGGCATCCACCACTATCATTGTAAAAGCCTTATCCCACATATCTCCTTTAAACCTATGGTCTCTAGCCTGGGGGAAAGGTTCTAACTGGTTCTAAAAGGTTCTAAAAGGTTTTCACGCTGGGGAAAAGGTTCTAACTGTCTACTATTTCTATGCCTCTCATAATGTTATATATTATTATCAGCTCTCCCCTCAGTCCACCGTATCCAGAGGAAACAATCCATGTTTGTCCAACCTCTCTTATAGCTCTCTAATCCAGCCATCATTCTGATAAACCTCTTCTGCACCCTCCTCAAAGCCCCCACATCATTCCTGCAATGGGACGAACAGAATTGCACACAATATTCCAAATGCAGCCTAATCAAAGTCCTATAAAGTGCATCATGGCTTCCTTACTCTTTTACTCAGAGCCCTGAATAATGAAAACTAGCTTACCGTATGCCTTCTTTACCACTCTATCCACATGCCACCGCTCTCAGGAAGTTATGGACCCAAGATCCCTCTGCACATCAAAGGATCATGCCAAATATAGATAAGATATATATATATCTCAAACAACAGAAATCCCAGGACAGATCACTGTAAAACTCCACTGGTCACAGATCTCCATCCTGAATATTGTTCTTCACCACAACCCTTTGTCTTCTATCAGTAAACCAGCTCTGTATCCAATACGACCTAATCACTGTTAATCCCGTGCATCTTAATTTCTAGATCAGCGTACTATAGGAACATTATCAAATGCCTTACTGATTATTGATAACCATCCTCATTGTCTATGACACCACCTATTTTACTGTCATCTGCAAACGTACTGATCAAGCCTTGTATATTCTCATCCAAATCATTGATATTGCTGTCAAGCACCTTGGCTTTGTTTTAAATAATTTTGTTTTAAGTTAATTAGACAGACACGTGTTCGCTTATTTGATTGATTGTGGAAAAGTGTACATATTTAACAAATTTACAATGTAGAACATTTCTCAGTAAATAGTCACTATAGAAATAAATACAGCAATCAACGGGATTCTCTTTAAAAAATAATTGATCCTTCATGGATCAGTCTCAATTGATTAGACACAAATTGTACAATAACAATTATGTGGTTTCCTGCAGAGCCACAGAGATGCAGCCTGGCTTCAGTTGGTATATATCTTTTCAAGAGAGTTAAGGCAAGAGAGCAAAGGTTTTGCACTTTTTTGTACCAGTATAGGTGTAAAATCAACGTCCGTGGTGCAACCAAATGATATCTGAGCTCTGACCTCTGAGCTCTTCTCTCAAAAGCCACCAGCCATTCCAAACATTTCTAACTACCTCTCTCACTGAAGTAAATAATCTTCTTTTTCAAAGTCAAGTCACTTGTAAGCTACCTAAATGCAATAGGAGATGCTCATCATCCAGTTTGCGTGTGGCCTCATTCCAGCAATGGAAGAAGCCCTGGGAAGAAAGGTCAGTGTGGGAATGGGAAGCGGAGTTAAAACAGCTGGAAATCAGGAGATCCAGCAGCCCTTGGTGGAGCAAGTGCAAGTGTTCGGCGAAATGGTCGCTTAGTCTACGCTAGGTCATGCTGATGTAAAGAAGCCCACATCGGGAGCACTAAATGCTGTAGATGCGGTTAGAGGAGGTGAATGTGAACCTCTGCTTCACCTGGAAAGACTGCTGGGGTCTGGATACTTGAGTAGTAATGTGGTGCCATGGGTCAATTTGAATATGATGGAGATTCGACAGAATTTTGTCCAGGCGGGTGAATTTAGTGCAATATTTTCATTCAATATTGAAAGTCAAGCTCAACCCCACTCCTCTTTTTTTTTATTCCAAAAACTTTATTCAACACAATCATATAATACAATAATCAAAACATAATCAAAAATAACACTATAACAAACAAATCATTGTCGTACAACAGTACATTCATTGTTTACAATACTCTCAACCCCACGCAGTGACCAGCATTGATGGAAGGCCTCCAGAGTCCCCGTGGACACCGCGTGTTCCCTCTCCAGGGACACACGTGCACGGACGTAGGCCCGAAAGAAGGGCAGGCAGCCGACTCTAGCCTGACCACCCCACTCCTCTTCCATCTCCTTCTCTCGCTCTCTCTCCCTTCTCTCCGGGCTTTCTAAAGGACTTACTGTATACTGTGCAGCCGTCTTTTACCTTCCTTTTCCTGTGTGTGTGTGTGAGTGTGTGTGTGGTGTGTGTGTGTGTGTGTGTGTGTGTGTGTGTGTGTGTGTGTGTGTGTGTGTGTGTGTGTGTGTGTGTGTGTGTGTGTGTGTGTGTGTGTGTGTGTGTGTGTGTGGTCGATCCTGCTTGCGGTTTCAACGCTGACGGTTGACCCAGCTCGAGGTTTTCCAGGCGAGCGCCCTTGAGCTTGAAGGTCGAAGACACTCTTCTTAACTTGCGGATTAGGTTGCTGCAGTGGGGCAGCCCCTTTAAGTGATTCACTGGTTTTTGGCAGTCGCTCGGGTGCTGTGAATCAGTCAGGCAACTACTTCCCTTTCCTGCAGAAAAAACGTGTCTTTGTGCACCACAAGTACCATATCAAAATCAAAATGTTATGAATCAAGATTAATTAAAATTTATGCAGTCCAATTTGGTACTCAAACAGCTGCTTACCAATCTCTTGTCTCTCTGTAAAAATTAGTTTGCTGCTTCACAGCGTTCTTCACGCTGTGTTCATTAACCTTCTTCCACCTTATACTATTTCTATCTGGGAGCTGATTCACATTTTCATTTGGATTTTGTCAAGGGTGCCATGATATGTAAGCAGAGTAACTGCTACAAGGGTGTCTGGGGTTTTGTTTGGCTCTGCGCACTTCAGCTGTTCCTGAGCTCTCTGCCCCACTTAGTGTTTAATCAAACTCTGTCCCCAGATTACTCACTCATGCAAAAGACCAAAATAATGGACTCATTTGTAAATTAATCCATCTTTATTCAAAGGTCCTTCAAACTTGTCAGTAATATGCACAGTCACAATATATGTGCCAATGTTATCAATAGATTGGCAGATTGTGATGTTATGTGACCGGAAAAAATCTTGTTCATAAATTTGTTTTGGGTTATTCTTTCCTTTATTTATTCATTGCTAGGATGTGGCAATGTCAGCACGTATCTAAAAAGACACACACTGCTGGAGTAAGTCAGCATATCTGGAATGCATGGATATCGATGTTATCCAGAGATGTTGCCTGACCATTGAGTTAGTCTGGCACTTTGTGCCTTTTTTTTGTAAACCAGTATTTACAGTTCCTTATGTCAACACTTACTTAATTTAGTTTAGTGAAGGGCCTGTGCCACTTGGCCGTCATTTACGCGACAGGCCGGTAGCGACTGACGTGCGATGGTCACGCGAGTCATCATGCGTCCGCACAGCCGCCTGGAACGCGTGACGTCATTTGACGATAGGTACAAAATGCAGGAGTAACTCAGCGGGACTGGCAGCATCTCTGGAGAGAAGGAATGGATGATGTTTCGGGTCGAGACCCTTCTTCAGTCTGAAGAAGGGTCTCGGCCCAAAACGTCATGCATTGCTTCTCTCCAGAGATGCTGCAGGTCCTGCTGAGTTACTCCAGCATTTTGTGTCTATCTCCAATCATCTGGTGGGGGGCAGAACCGGATCTGCAATGGCCGTGAGCCCCAGGCTGAGCTCGGCAATCATTTACCTGCTTCTGCTGCTGTTGGATGTGAGACATTGCACCGCGCCAGGTCTTGGGACTCTCCCACCTTGGCCGTCAGTTACGCGACAGGCCGATGGCGCGCAAAGATTTAGTTCAGGACAAAGTCCAGACTCCTCCACGCCACTCCACACCACTCCATGCGCCCATCCCGGGCTACCCACGTGCTACCCACACGCTAGCAGGTCACGTAAATGGCGCGCGAATGACGGCCAAGTGGGACAGGCCCTTGACACAGCATGAAAACTGGCCCTTTCTTTCTCGCTGACCATCGATCCTCCGTTCACAATAGTTCCATGTTAACCCACTTTCACATTCACTGCCTGTACATTAGAGGCAATTTTACTGAAGCAATTAACTGACAAAACCACTCGAATGTGGCATGAAATCTGAGCACCCAGAGGAAACTCTGGCATGCAGAGGGAAAATGTGCAAACTCCACGTCGGCAGCACTTGATGTCAGATCGAACCAGGGTCCCTGGTGCTGGGAGGCAGCAGCTCTACCAGCAGTTCTGCTGTTCTTCTATTGGCATTCCTTAACTGTTAACTGCATTGGTACATCTAGAATCATATATAGATTGGATTGGATAAATACAGTGTGTTTCCTACACTGAAGAGTAATGAAAGGTTAAAACTTTGTCATGGGGATTTTTGCTCTGGATTCACAATCCTAGCACAGCAGACCTACAATTATTTGTAATTCATTTGTACCCCATTTATCTATGTAAATTAAAGGCATAATTATATATGAAGCCTTTTGTACCCTTTCAAGACATTTCCAAGCACTTCACAGGCATTTGGGTGATAATTGTTGTAGGAAACATGGCAACCAGTTTCACAGCATAAGCTCCCATGAACTGCAAGGTGATAAATGTACAAATAATCTGTTCCTTTCAGTTCCGATCTGCAGTGTGGAAACAGGCACTGTGAGGCAGCAGCTTTACCAGTGGAACTGTTGTCTCACAGCACCATAGACCTGGGTTTGATCCTGACCTTGACTGCTATATGTGCGGAGTTTATACGTTCTCCCTGTGCCTGTGTGGGTTTCCTCTGGGTGTTCCAGTTTCCTCCCAAAGACATGCGGATTTGTGGGTTAATTGGCCACTATAAATTGTCACCAGTTTATAGGGAGTGGATGAGAGAGTAGGATAACATAGAACTAGTGTGAACGGATGATCAATGGTCAGCATGAACACAGTGGGCCAAAAGCCTGTTTCCTTGCTGCAATTTAATTGTTTTGTTGTCGGTACTGACTCTCTTGACTCATGTGATCAATGGTTTAATAGTGCTTGACTACAATCTACTACTTTTCGGTGACAATGAAGTTGGCCATTTGAGAAAACGAGGTTCACCAGTTTCCACTGCAGCATTCAGACATTGAGATACTCCTGATGGGCTGCATTGGGGGTTGAGATGCAGCCTAGTGCGAGTGTTGAAAGTGAGTTGGCCAGGTCTGGAAAGGACGAGCCATTATCAGTTGGTCATTATTTGTTGGCCATCCCTTTATCTTTATTGACGTCCTTTATCTACAGGCAATTAATACAGAGGCCATAATATCCCCATATTGATCTTGCTCCTTGGAAAGATGGGAAGGTGGGGAGAATGCTTGAAAGGACACACCACCACTCAGGAACAGCCTCTTCCCCTGTGTTATCAAACTTCCAAACAGTCCTTCTATAAGCTAGGGTATCGTCCCAACCTTCAACCTACCTTATTGGACTTTTTGCCTGGATCTGTAACACTGCAAAACTATATTTTGTCCTCTCTTTGTTTTCTCTTTGCTCTGCCTGCTGTGCTTTCTGTTTCACTTGAATATACTCATGCATGGTATTATCTGATTTAATTTGATTAGGTGGCACACAAATAAAAGTTTTTCACTGTATCTTGGCACACGTGACAATAAAAAAACAAATACCAAGGTGGCATCTGGCTTTCCTTCCCCACTAGCTTGTTTCTAGGCCACTTGTGCCCACTGACTCATTTCACAAAAGTCTCCACTACATCCTGCGCAAAATGCCAGCGTCAGAGCTGGTGGATATGATTGCAAGATTAAGTGATGGGATCACCCACTTAGTGCTCTCCTGCTCAATAGCCAACACCTGACCCAATAAAAGCTCTTATCTCTCTGAGAGGAAATTAATGCTTCTATTCAAGGATAGGGCACAGGGGGTTACATCGTTTGTTAATCTGTGATGTGCGGAAATGGGATGAGAAAAATGACTAACTGCAGTTAATATTACTGCCGTTAATACCTTTGCCCCACTGTTGGACTCAAGTTCAGTAACAGCCACGTTAATGATGGCATAAACAATTGTAATGCTCTGAGCTGATAAATAAATGGTCACCCCCCCCCCACCCACCCCTTCGTTCCAATTAAGAATCTGTTAATCATTCATTGACTTGGCCTCCACAGCCGTCTGTGGCAAAGAATGGAAAGATTAAATGAGAACTGACCGTTTGAAGTTTGATCTTTATTTTATGAGAAGTTGAAATGAGGGAATACGTGACGAGCCCGCCAGCCCACATGCGCGTCAATCTTCAGAGCAGCTGTATGAAACCACAGACCAGTTGCTGAACTTAAGCTGTAGAAAGATTAACAACCTTAGAATTACCAAATGATCTTTATGAGAAGTAGTGTTGGGAGTGGAGGACATGTATTCCCTCACTTCAACTTCTCATAAAATAACAATCAAACTTCAAACGGTAAGTTCTTGTTTCATCTTTCTATTTTATATCGAAGTCACTTGAGTCACTATGTGAAGCCTTCAAAGCTCTGTGGTTTCTTGTAGTGAACCAGTCTCTATGTAGACTCACTGCCCCAATCGACCAAACATGGTTGAAAGAAACATACTTAATTGAAAGTGGATGTTAATTCACAAAAATGTCCATGCTTTAATGGAAACAGTTCCTTTATATCAGGGATAACCACTTGATTCAATCAACACAACTTAAAATTCTACTAGCAAATAAACCAGGCCTGTTAATTGATTTATTGTAAAATGTCTGAAAAGTTCGCTCATCGGCCCCATCCTGCTGTCGCAAGAATGTGATCCAGCGGAACTTCAATGTTACCTGCTTCCAAAGTAGCTGCAGCCCTGGTAGAGTGAGATTTGAAAATATCAGTATCCACTCCCGCATCTGTTAATACGCATCTTAACCACCTGGAAATGGTTTGCATCACTACCCTTCTGTGTAGCTTTATATAACTTATGAAGACAGCCTGTTCGCTACCTCAAAGTTTTTTTCTAACCTCGATGTATTTTTTAACATAGGTAACAACACACAATCTGCGATCTGGTGGATAAGCCAAGAGCTCCAACTTATAGCCTAATGCACCTGACCTACTCTGTTTAATTAATTCATCTATATAAAAGGTTACTTTATTATTAGATATAACCGCATTATCCAGCATCAGTTTCTGTAAAGACTGAACTTGTTGTGCTGAGACGAGCGCCATGAGCATAACCAATTTGTGAGTGAGCTGGGGCAAAGATAATGATGTGGCCAGTGCCATATTGTGAAGCAGACTTAATAATACTTTAACATTCCATACCTCCCGATATCTAGGCCTTGGAGGGTTTCTGTGAAAAACACACTTCATGAATTTAAATACCAATGGGGTATCATTGATTGATGTCCAGACCACAGCACTAAATATGATGACAAGGCACTATGAGCAGTGTTAATAGCACTGTAGCTTAACTTTTTCTCAAAATATAAAGTTGAAAGAAATTCCAACACATCCGCTATATCTGCCGTAAAGTAATTTATATGTGCCTTTTCGCAAAAGTTCTCCCATTGATTGATATATGAGAAGTACTGCTTCTTTGTGCCATCATGCCAAGCTGCAGTTATTACGTCCACCGTCCGGTCGGATAATCCTAGCCCCACGAAAGGCCTTCTTAAATTCTGCAAATTAACAAGTCAATTCGATCATGTAAAGGATGAGGTTCCCGAGAGACAGCCTGAATTAACATATGTTTATGCCTGTGAACAACCATGGGTGGTTCCTTTAATAACCCTTTCAATAATGGGAACCATGGTTGTGTAGGCCAATTAGGAGCTACTAAAATACCTGATGCATTGTCTTGCATTATCTTTTGTAAGCATCTTCCAATGAGGCAGAATGGAGGGAAAGCATAGAATAACACTCCCCACCCCCCCCCCCCCCCCCCCCTCCAGTCTATAGAGAATGCGTCTATAGCCTCTGCCCCTGGGTCTGGTTGCCAGGCTACATATCATGGTAATTGATGATTAAGCCTGGAGGCGAACAAATCAATGTCTGGTGTTCCATAACAAGCTATAATGTCATTGAATACTACCTAATTCAACATCCACTCTGTTTAATCATTGAAGCTTCATGATGTAGCATCTGCTACCCTATTAAATCTGCCCGGCAAATGAGCAGCTGAAATCCAAATGCTCCTATCTATGTACCAATCCCAAATAAGTTTAGCCAAAGCATCCCAGGATAATGATATACCTCCACCCATGTGATTTACATATGGCACTGCCGTCGAGCTATCCAATTGAAGTCTAATATACACATCATGTAGCTTCCCACAGTATGCTTTCAAGGCATGAAATGCTGCCAGCATTTCCAAATAATTGATACCATATTTTCAACTAAGGCATAACTCCTCCTTGTTCCATCCACCGCCACAACTAGAGATGGTGTTAGTTGCACCCCATTCTAGTTCACTAGCATCATTCTGCAGTGTTGTTGTAGGTTTATTTGGCAGAAAGCCGCCTGAACAATGATGAATATTGGCAATCCACCATTGTAATTCAGCTTTAGGTTCTGACAACAACTGCATAAGTCTGTCGAAATAACCTTTGTTCAATCTAAGTGCCTGATCCTTTGCATGCTCCAGATTCCGATAATGCATAGGTCCGTAACATGCGGCTGGGAAGACAGCTACTATCTTGCCAATTACCCTAGCAACATGGTGGATAGATGGTTTCTCATTAATCAGGAGATTAGAACAAGCCTCTACCAAATTTAGTTTTGTCCTCATGGGCAGGGTCACAGACATCTCCACTGAATTGATAATAAACCCTAAATAAGAAATAGATCTGGTTGGTATCAGTTTGGATTTGAATGGATGGATGAGAAATCCCAATTTCTCAAAGATGAGCTTGGCAGCTGAAACAGCTAGCTTTGCTAGTTGCAGCATTCTCCTGATAATCAGAATGTCATTTATGTAGCCCACAATAATATGCCCTTCAGCTCTAAGCAGGGCAAGCACTGGTTTAAGCAGATTGGTAAATAGTCGAGGGGCTGAACTTAAACCATTAGGTAACACCTTAAATTGCCACAACTACCCCAGCCAGCTAAACTTCAGATATTTCCTGTGATTCCAATGAATAGAAACCGAATAATGTGCATTGTTAAGATTGATGGATGCTATAAAGCAACGCTCAGTAATAGTAAGATTAAATGAGAACTTACCAGTTTGAAGTTTAATCCTTATTTTATGAGGAGTTACGTTGAGGGATTACGTGAAGAAGCCCCGCCAGGCGCATGCACGTCATACTTCAAAGCAGTGGCGTGAAAACACAGAAAACAAATAGCCGAAGTAACATAGTAAGGCTTTTAGAAGACTAGAACTACCAGATGATCTCTTAGATTATTATGGTAGGAACCGAGGGCACGTAATCCCTCAATGTAACTCCTCATAAAATAAGGATCAAACTTCAAACTGGTAAGTTCTCGTTTAATCTTACTATTTTACTTCGGAGTCACGTGAGTGACTACGTGAAGATTTCAAAGCTCTGTGTTTTCATGCTGTAGATGCACTCCATACGACAATCTGCTTCGGTTGACACAGTAGTGAATAAATAATATATTGAACATTGCTTCGAATTATTAAATAACTATTTTTAATAATAACAAAAAATAGTAATAACCCCTCTGTCCCAGGGGGATATTACAAACAATGATATAAAACAAAGCAAAATAATTAAATGGAACCCAAAACAGCATGCCCAAACCGTGGCACTGTCTGTACACGTTGATCATAAAATTGTGAAAACGTTGATTCTCTAGACCATCCTGCCGCGAGGATTTGATCTAGCGGCACGTCCTGAGCCTTTGCGGTGGATGTTGATGCCGCCCTGGTGAAGTGAGATTTAAATACATGAGTGTCTACTCCATCATAATTGAGAACCTGTTTCAACCATCTAGAAATAGTTTGTACTGACACTCTTTTATATGGCTTTTTGTGACTAATGAGCAGTCCTGTCTCAGAACCTCTGAGACTCCTTGTTAACTCAATATATTGGCTTAAGTGTTTAACTACACATAACATTTGGTCAACAGGCTATGCTTTAAAGGTCACCTTGGTTCCTGCCATTCCTGGCCTGCTTTGTTTGATTAAATCATAGACATAAAATGTAATGTCATCCACAGACAATCTATTGGGGGGTGGGGTGTCAAATGGGATAGTCGAGGACGGAGTTAAAGGGAAAGAGAGTAAAGGGATGGTTAATGACCCCAGAATTAATGGGAAAGAAAGCTCACAAAGGGATAGGAGAGTATGGCCAAGTGTAATAGGGATCGATGTGAAAGGGGCCACTTGTCAACATAATTGTATAAGGAGTAAGAGTGTTGTAAAAACAAGCCTGAAGGCTTTGTGTCTCAATGCGAGGAGCATTCGTAATAAGGTGGATGAGTTGAAGGTGCAGATAGCGATGCGATTAATGACTATGCTATAGTTGGGATCACGGAGACATGGCTCCAGGGTGACCAAGGCTGGGAGCTGAACATCCAGGGATATTCAATATTCAGGAGGGATAGACGAAAAGGAAAAGGAGGTGGGGTAGCGTTGCTGGTGAGAGAGGAGATTAATGCAATAGAAAGGAAGAACATTAGCATGGAGGATGTGGAATCAATATGGGTAGAGCTGTGAAACTCTAAGGGGCAGAAAACGCTAGTGGGAGCTGTGTACAGGCCACCTAACAGTAGTATTGGAGTTGGGGATGGCATCAAACAGGAAATTAGAAATGCGTGCAACAAGGGTAACACAGTTATAATGGGTGACTTCAATCTGCATGTAGATTGGGTGAATCAAATTGGCAGGGGTGCTGAGGAAGAGGATTTCTTGGAATGCATGTGGGATAGTTTTCTCAACCAACATGTGGAGGAACCAACGAGAGAGCAGGCTATTCTAGACTGGGTATTGAGTAATGAGGAAGGGTTAGTTAGCAGTCTTGTTGTGCGTGACCCCTTGGGCACGAGTGACCATAATATGGTTGAGTTCTTCATTAGGATGGAGAGTGACAAAATTAAGTCAGAAACAAGGGTTCTGAACTTGAACAAAGGTAACTTTGAAGGTATGAGATGTGAATTGGCCAAGATAGACTGGCAGGTGATTCTTAAAGGGTTGACAGTGGATGTGCAATGGAAGGTATTTAAAGACTGCATGGATGAAGTACAAAAATTGTTCATACCAGTTTGGTAAAAGAATAAATCGGGGAAGGTGGTGCATCCATGGATAACAAGGGAAATCAGGGATAGTATAAAAACAAAAGATGAGGCATACAAATTTGCCTGAAAAAGCAGCCTACCGGAGGACTGGGAGAAATTCAGAATCCAGCAGAGGAGGACAAAGGGCTTAATTAGGAAAGGGAAAATAGATTATGAAAGGAAACTGGCAGGGAACATAAAAACTGACTGCAAAAGTTTTTATAGATATTTGAAGAGAAAGAGACTAGTTAAGACAAATGTTGGTCCCTTGCAGTCAGAAACAGGTGAATTGATCATGGGGAAAAAGGACATGGCAGACCAATTGAATAACTACTTTGGTTCTGTCTTCACTAAGGAAGACATAAATAATCTGCCGGAAATAGCAGTGGAACGGGGGTCAAATAAGATGGAGGAACTGTGTGAAACCCAGGTTAGCCGGGAGGTGGTATTGGGTAAATTGAACAGATTGAAGGCCGATAAATCCCCAGGGCCAGATAGTCTGCATCCCAGAGTACTCAAGGAGGTAGCCACAGAAATAGTGGATGCATTAGTGATAATTTTTCAAAATTTCTTAGATTCTGGAGTAGTTCCTGAGGATTGGAGGGTAGCTAATGTAATCCCACTTTTTAAAAAAGGAGGGAGAGAGAAAGCGGGGAATTACAGACCAGTTAGTCTAACATCGGTAGTGGGGAAACTGCTGGAGTCAGTTATTAAAGATGGGATAGCAGCGCATTTGGAAAGTGGTGAAATCATTGGACAAAGTCAGCATGGATTTACGAAAGGTAAATCATGTCTGACAAATCTGATAGAATTTTTCGAGGATGTAACTAGTAGAGTGGATAAGGGAGAACCAGTGGATGTGTTATATCTAGACTTTCAGAAGGCTTTCGACAAGGTCCCGCATAAGAGATTAGCATACAAACTTAAAGCACATGGTATTGGGGGTTCAGTATTGATGTGGATAGAGAACTGGCTAGCAGACAGGAGGCAAGGGTAGGAGTAAACGGGTCCTTTTCAGAATGGCAGGCAGTGACTAGTGGGGTACTGCAAGGCTCAGTGCTGGGACCCCAGCTATTTACAATATATATTAATGATTCGGATGAGGGAATTCAATGCAACATCTCCAAATTTGCAGATGACACCAAGCTGGGGGGTATAGTTAGGTGTGAGGAGGATGCTTGGAGGCTGCAGGGTGATTTGGATAGGCTGAGTGAATGGGCAGATTCAGGGCAGATGCAGTATAATGTGGATAAATGTGAGGTTATCCACTTTGGTGGCAAAAACATGAGAGTAGACTATTATCTGAATGGTGGCAGATTAGGAAAAGGGGAGATACGACGAGACCTGGGTGTCATGGTACACCAGTCATTGGAAGTAGGCATGCAGGTGCAGCAGGCAGTGAAGAAAGCAAATGGTATGTTAGCATTCATAGCGAAAGGATTTGAGTATAGGAGCAGGGAGGTTCTACTGCAGTTGTACAGGGTTTTGGTGAGGCCACACCTGGAGTATTGCGTACAGTTTTGGTCTCCAAATCTGTCTGAAGAAGGGTCTCGACCCGAAACGTCGCCTATCTCCTTCGCTCCTTAGATGCTGCTGCACCCGCTGAGTTTCTCCAGCTTTTTGTGTAACCCTGAGGAAAGGCATCCTTGCCATAGAGGGAATACAGAGAAGATTCACCAGACTGATTCCTGGGATGTCAGGACTTTCATTTATGGAAAGATTGGATAGACTCGGCTTGTACGCGCTGGAATTTAGAAGATTGAGAGGGGATCTTATAGAAACTTACAAAATTCTTAAGGGGTTGGCAAGCTAGATGCTGGAAGATTGTTCCCGCTGTTGGGGGAGTCCAGAAAAAGGGGTGACAGTCTAAGGATAAGGGGGAATTCCTTTAGGACCGAGATGAGGAAAACATTCTTTACACAGAGAGTGGTGAGTCTCTGGAATTCTCTGCCACAGAAGGTAGTTGAGGCCAGTTCAATTCATCATGTTGGCTATATTTAAGAGGGTGTTAGATGTGGCACTTGTGGCTAAAGGGATCAGGGGGTATGGAGAGAAGGCAGGTACGGGATACTGAGTTGAATGATCAGCCATGATCACATTGAATGGAGGTGCAGGCTCGAAGGGCCGAATGGCCTACTCCTGCACCTATTTTTCTATGTTTCTATGTTTCTGTTGCAATCTATTCGTAACTATTGTAATGTTTGTACATGTTGTGCTGAAAAAAGTGCCATTAGCATAACCACTTTAAGAGTTAATCTCTGCACAGATAATGACGTAATTGGAGCCCATTGCTGAAGCAGAGTGAGAACTAAACTGACTTCAGTGGTGGGCAAATTAATGGAAGAGATACTTAGAGATAATATATATAAGTATCTGGATAAAGAGGGTCTAATTAGGAACAGTCAACATGGATTTATGCCTGGAAGGTCATGTTTGACTAATTTTCTTGAATTTTTTGAAGAGGTTACTAGGGAAATTGACGAGGGTAAAGCAGTGGATGTTGTCTATATGGACTTCAGTAAGGCCTTTGACAAGGTTCCTCATGGAAGGTTGGTTAAGAAGGTTCAACTGTTGGGTATAAATGCAGGAATAGCAAGATGGATTCAACAGTGGCTGAATGGGAGAAGCCAGAGGGTAATGGTGGATGGCTGTTTGTCGGGTTGGAGGCAGGTAACTAGCGGGGTGCCTCAGGGATCTGTGTTGGGTCCTTTGTTGTTTGTCATGTACATCAATGGTCTGGATGAAGGGGTGGTAAATTGGATTAGTAAGTATGCAGATGATACCAAGATAGGGGGTGTTGTGGATAATGAAGAGGATTTCCAAAGTCTACAGAGTGATTTAGGCCAGTTGGAAAAATGGGCTGAAAGATGGCAGATGGAGTTTAATGCTGATAAATGTGAGGTGCTACACCTTGGCAGGACAAATCAAAATAGGACGTACATGGTAAACGGTAGGGAATTCAAGAATACAGTTGAACAGAGGGATCTGGGAATAACCGTGCATAGTTCCTTGAAGGTGGAATCTCATATAGATAGGGTGGTAAAGAAAGCTTTTGGTATGCTAGCCTTTATAAATCAGAGCATTGAGTATAGAAGCTGGGATGTAATGTTAAAATTGTACAAGGCATTGGTGAGACCAAATCTGGAGTATGGTGTACAATTTTGGTCGCCCAATTATAGGAAGGATGTCAACAAAATAGAGAGGGTACAGAGGAGATTTACTAGAATGTTGCCTGGGTATCAACAGCTAAGTTACAGAGATAGGTTGAATAAGTTAGGTCTTTATTCTCTGGAGCGCAGAAGGTTAAGGGGGGACTTGATAGAGGTCTTTAAAATGATGAGAGGGATAGACAGAGTTGATGTGGACAAGCTTTTCCCTATGAGAATAGGGAAGATTCAAACAAGAGGACATGACTTTAGAATTAAGGGACAGAGGTTTAGGGGTAACATGAGGGGGAACCTCTTTACTCAGAGAGTGGTAGCGGTGTGGAATGAGCTTCCAGTGGAAGTGGTGGC
This sequence comes from Raja brachyura, assembly GCA_963514005.1. Next base: position 39,076,660 of record OY740789.1, on the reverse strand, counting down.
GGCAGGTTCGTTGGTATCATTTAAAAATAAATTGGATAGGCATATGGAGGAGAAGGGTATGGAGGGTTATGGTATGAGTGCAGGCAGGTGGGACTAAGGGAAAAAAGTTGTTCGGCATGGACTTGAAGGGCCGAGATGGCCTGTTTCCGTGCTGTAATTGTTATATGGTTATATGGTTATCCCAGATTTCTGTATATCTAGGTTTAGGGGGGGGTTTGTTAAAAATTCCTCTCATAAATCGGGATACTAACAAATGAGACCCGATATGTTGTTGTTCTGAAAATTGCCCTAAATAGGAGGAAAAAGCACTCCGAGCACTGTTAATGGCACTATAATTCAAATGCTCATCAAAATGCAACTTAGCAAGAAACTCCAACACATCACATATGCTTGCAGTATGATAAGATATATTTGATTGTACACAGAACATTTCCCATATCTTTATGTGAACCACATATTGTTTTTTAGTGCTATCTCTCCAGACTGCAGTGATAACATCCATGGTCCTGTTCGACAATCCAAGGCCTTGGAACGGTCTGGTCATAACCTGCAGACTAACAAATTAATACGGTCATGTAACGGGTGACTTTCTCCTGTAACTGGACGCACCAACAAATTACTGCAGCTGGGAATCGTCATGAATGGCTGAGTCATCATTCTGAGTACTAATGGGAAGCATGGTTATGTTGGCCAATCTGGGACCACCAAAACGCCTGTGGTGGAGTCATGATCTATTTTGGTGAGGCATTTTGTGATCAGGCAAAATGGAGGAAATGCATAAAAAGAATGAATGCCCCCAATGTAATGAGAATGCATCCATGGCTACTGCTCCTGGATCCGGCTCCCATGAAACATATTTAGGCAACTGATGATTCAATCTGGATACAAACAGATCAATATCTGGCAACCAAAATTGAGTAACAATTGTTTGAAACATTTTTGAATTCAACATCCATTCTGTATTGTCATTGAACTTTTGCAACCTATTGTCTGCCACCACATTGTGTATACCTGGTAGATAGATGGCTGAAACCCAGATGTTCCTTGAAATACACCAACGCCACATGAGGTTAGCCAAGTTATCACATGATACTAATCTTGCTCCTCCCATGTGATTAATATATGCCACTGCCGTGGTGTTATCAATCTGTAGTTGAACATGTAAATTATTCAGTTTGGAGCAATATACTTTTAACCCATAAAATGCCCCCAATAATTCCAAATAATTTATCCCTTGTCTGTGGAGAATCAAACCTTCTTGTTCATTACATCTACCCCCACAGCTAGACTTGGTGTCCATAGCCCCCCCATCCGAGAGTGCTTAAATCCGTCTATAAGACCACTGAAGGTTCCTGCACCAAAATGTTATTGGTAGTTTGACTAACATTAATAATCCACCACTGCAATTCTGCTAGAGCTGTGGTTGGTAACTGCATAACCCAATCAAAATGGTCTGCATGCTCTTTTAGTGCTTGTTCTCTTGCTCTTTGCAAATGTGATAATGTAAAGGTCCGAACTGTACTGCAGGGAAAGCTGCTACCAATTTCTCAATGACCTTAGCGACTTCTCGGATGGAGGGATAAAGTTTTGTGTGAGGCAAGTACAGACATTAGCAATATCCACAACCTTGGCTGTTGGTAATGTTATTGTCATATCAACTGAATCAATAATAATTTCCAAATACTCAATATTTTCGGTTGGCTGTAACTTGGACTTTGTTGCATGGACCAAAAACCCCAATGTTTCAAACACATTTTTGGTTGCTGCAACCGACTCTTCAGCTGACTCTTTAGTGTTGCTGATAATTAAGATATCTTCTAAATAAGCCATGACAATGTGATTATGGGCCCTCAATAGCCCCAGCACAGGTTTTAACAATTTTGTAAATAGCCTAGGGGCTGAACTTAATCCACTATCCAATGCTTTGTATTGCCACAGCTGTCCCATCCAATTAAATTTCAAGTACCTGCGATAATGATCATGAATTGGCACTGAATAATACGCATCTTGCAAATTAATAGTTGCCATATAACAGCCCTGTGATAACAGCTGTTTAGCAGTAATGAAGGTGTCAATTTTAAAATGCCTATATAGAACAGAAGAATTTAAATGAGTGAGGTCCAGAATTACTCTACAACCCCCATCTTTTTTAGGTCTGGGGAATATATTAGACACAAATTGTTGAGGATGATTAATGGTTCTCTCAATCCTTTTTGATATAAATTCTTAATCTCATCGTTTAACTGTTCAGTCTATGGAGGAGAAAACATCAACATTTTATTAGGCTTGTGCTGTTGAGGTGGATCAATTCCTGACATAAACTCAATGGTAGAACCTGACACAGTATTTAATATAAACATATCAGACGTTATGCAGCACCATTCATTATAAAACAATTGTAATCTACCTCCAATAGCAGGTTGTCCACCAGAAACATTATCCTTAACAAACATTCCCTGTACCTCTACAATTGGCCTGTAAGTTTGCTGTCTGCCCATATTAGGGTTGTAGCTGGTCTGTCTCGGTGGGTAAACTCGTTGCCCCGCTGGCCCTCCCCCTGCTGGCCCAGCACCTGGATCCGATCTTTAGTACATTAAACCAGGCTTTCGTATCGGTGGCCTTGATATGTTTTGCTTGGTTAAACCAATTGTCTTAGCCTCATCATCGATTTCTTGAATTTGTTTGACGAGGTCTGCTCCAAATAGGAATTCAGGTATTTCCACATTAGTCGCCTTACATAAAGCAGCAAATTTTTGATTTAGTGTTGGCCTGATGGCGATTTTCCTGATGCAATTCACCTCAAAAAATGCATTGCATAAAAGGGCCGACATATCTTTCTGGGTTTGCGTGATCATTGTCCCTTTAACCAATTTTGTCAAATGCAGTAATTGCTGCAGCCACCAGTTGGAGGACGTGTTGAAACCGAATGTCCTGTCCCCTCATAGATGCACTCATGGGTGCCCAGATTGCTGGGTTCACCGTGGGCACCTTGAGTGATGAGCAATTGACAGGTGTTTTATATTTACCAGTAGTCTCTTGCATCATAGTTTATTGGAGCTGGTGAGACACCAAATAATTTATATTGTTGGCAAGATACTCATCCATTGCCTCACCAGTCCCTTCCGGAATAGCAAAACTCATTGCTATTTCCGGGACACCCGGAGCGTGGCTCTTGTGCTCTGGTGTATGCACATGAGCAGGGACACCAGAATCAGGGTCAGCTTCATCCTGCCCTGCTTCTCCCAAGCCATACTGTAGGGAGGCATCCTCTAGTCCTACACAAGGCGCTGGAAGGAAATCCCCTTGCTGATAAGCCACATATTCTTCCTCGTATGGGCCTCCTCGAGCAGCTGTCTGGGGAATCAATGGGGCCTTTGACCCTTGGTTAATCAAAGTTTGGAGAATTTTTTCCATGTTTTGCATTCTTCCCCACATTCTTTTATTATCCGGAGGGGAGTCCCCTTCTTCTTCAGACCCGTCAGACAAAACGGGTCTGATGGACTTTCTTTTAGCTTTCCTATGGCTATCAGTGGCCTCAGGCTCCTGAGTCCCTGGAGCTGGTGTGGAAAGTTCACTAGCTGGTATAATGGCTGTCGGTAAAACAGCACCCGGTATTGGAACCGGCGTTGCCACTCTAATCTCCCAACCCGATTTAATTTGCGAATCCGCATCGCTGGATCCACGTTTGCTGCGAACACTCCTACCTGACCGCTCCATACTACCGACTCCTACTGACTGTTCGGGCCAGCTTTACGGAGTTGAAATACTTCCAGGCAAAGTTTATAAAACACTTACCTGTGAAGTTCCTACTTACTGCTGGTGGAGCGGCGCTCTCCAGCCCGTTCGGAGCGACATGCGTGGACGTAATGATGCGCATGCGCCTGGCGGGGCTTCTTCATGTAGTTACTCATGACTCTGAAGTAAAATTAGCTGCTTAGTGGTGTGGAAATTTTTGATTTTTAAATGTTTCTACTGCACATTTGAGTTGAAGTTTGCCAAATCAAGGATGATACGGCATCCACCATTTTTCCTCTCCCTTGAGAATATGTTAGAGATATATTGATCCTTCTCATGGACCGACCGCGCAATTACTCCTTTTTTATGCAATGTCTCTATTTCTGCTTGCATATCCAAAGTTTTCCTTTCGGAACGAATATACACCCGACTCGGCATATCTTGTCTTGGTGGAAATGAGTTAGCCAAAAACCCATTATACTATGCAGTATAAACGGGTCAGAGGTTATCTGTCGCCATTCGTGCAAAAATAGACTTAACCTGTCACCGACTTTTAATTCCTCCGCACACCCCATGTGACTGATAGATGCACATCCACCTACCTCAAAGGTCATAGGCGGTTTAACACCAGGGCCAGCAGACCCTCATTTCTGTTTGGTTTCCTTCCCTTCGCTCTGAAAGCTTGAGCCGCTGGGAACTGAGGCTGCCACATCTTCCAAGACGGATGAGATGGGCCTTGGCCTAAAAAAGACCTGTGACTGGGTCGAAATTGAGCAGATCTGAAATTCCCACCAGCTTCAGAGAACCGATTCCTGCTATTTGTGGCATCGGGGTGATATCGCCAGAATAGAGGAGTCTTGCCCATATAGGATGCCTTCACCATGCCAGGAGCTTTTAATTCCTCCTGCAAGTCCTTGACTTGCTTACCAAAATCTTCTCCGAAGAGGAATTTTGCAGCTGAACATTGCTGGACCTGCATAATATGCAAATTTTGGGTTCAATTCCGGCTTAATGCCCTCTTTACGGAAGCAGTTAATCTCGAAATGAGCATTGCACAACAGTGCCATCGCATCCTGCTGTCCTTCCAACAGCAGAACCTCATCCACTGACCTAGCAAAGCCCATAATACCTGCTGACAATAGCCTCAGGATCCGCTGTAATTTCATTTCTCTGGATCTTGTTCTGCTCCCAATGTTTTCCCAAATGATAGCATTGACTATAGGAACATCCAAGGTTTTGCAATTTCCCAGACTGGGATATCTCCCAGCCGTTTCCAGCATAACATCTTCCTTCAGCTGGTGTATTGTTATGTAGCTGATGCTGCTGGCCAACTCCTCTTGGAGTGGCTTGCCTGTCCCCAAGGGAACAGCAAATTTAGAGGCAAGAGCAGGCAGCTCTTCCTTATGAGACACCCACATGTCATGCATTAAAGCATGGGATTCAGGCACATACTCATATTCGGAGTCAGCTCCATACTGATCTCTGACACTCCCCTCATCTGAGCGGGAGGAATATTGCAACGCTGAACCAGGTGTTGCCACAGGCTTATGGCTCAAACTGCCTGTGCATGCCTCCGTAACACGGAGCATATTTTGTGCCACCATCTGTTCCATCAGATGTTCCAATTGAGACAAACAGCCAATCACATCTGCCATAGATGTGGGGACAGAATCCTCTTGTCCCGAATCGTCCGACACGACTTGTCTCACAGATTTGCCTTTGGCTTTTCCCCCACTTGGGGCTGCCAAGCTGCTCCCTCTAGGAGCCAAATCGGAGCTAGCTGTGCAAACCGGCACTGCCAGTGACTCTGAAGTGAAAATGGATGGCCGTCGGCTTTTCGCACTGCCGCGGTCCTCTGCTGCTGGCTTCACAGCAGCCCGTTTTGCTTTTGCCCTAGGCTTTTCCATGATAAAAACCTAGGTAAATGTCGGAATTAGTTCACACCAAACACTCCCTGTGAACATTTGTACTCACATGAATGGATTTTAAACTTACCACTGGGGAGACCGACGTTTCCCCCAGCCAAACCTTGCGCTATGTGTCGATGTATTTGACGCGCATGCAGGCTGGCGGGCTCTTCACGTTGTCACTCGCGTAACTTCAATATAAAATTTCAGATTCATCACCCTCTGACTAAAGAGATTCATCCTCATTCCCTTTCTAAAGATATGTAGTTTTATTCTGAGCCTCAACCCGCTGGTCCTAGACTCACTGGTGGAAACATCCTCTCCACATCCACTATCCAGGCTTTTCACTATTCAGTCCCCCCTCATCCTCCAAAACTCCAGCGAGGAACAGCCCATTGTTGTAAAACACTCATGATTATTAACCCAGTCATTCCTGGGATCATTCTCGTAAGCCTCCTCTGGACCCTCTCCAATGCCATCACATCCTTCCTCAGATATGGGGATCCAAACTGTTCACAATAACAGCTCACAATTTCTCAAGGCAGTCATAATCTGCTGTAGCCTTATGCCCCTGTCCCACTGAGGAAACCTGAACGGAAACCTCTGGTGACCTTGCGCCCTACCCAAGGTTTCCATGAGTCGCCAGAGGTTTTGGTCACTCGCCTGGAAAGCCTCGACCGAAGCTTGAGCTGTATCTACCGACCAAAGATCCTACAGGATCTTTGCTACCGACCGCACACACACACACACACACACAAACAATCATGAAGGTGGGAGCCAGGGACAGCGGAGGAGCACTGTCTGCGCGATGAAGAGGAAGGTAAACGGCTGCCACAGAGCACGGTAAGTCCTTTACAGAGCGCGGGAGGGGGGAGAGAAGGGGAGAGAAGGGGGGAATAAGGGGAGAGAAGGGAGAGGGGGAGAAGGAGTGGAGACAGTTTTAAGAAGTTTAATAAAGTTTAGCGGGCATTTTACCTTCCGGTGGATCTTCTAGGTCCTGAAAACAAATCAAAATGGCCAGTCAGCGAAGGAGATTGTCTTCCACTGCCTTCAAGTAAATAGCGACTCCACTCCACTAGCTTCAACCAAATGGCAGCCTATTTTTAGTCAAGGCCGATTTTGATTTCGAAATAATCGAAGGAACATAGAAGAAGCCTCGACCATGCGGAAACCACTTTTGACCATTAGGGAGAGTGACCAAAACCTCTGGGAACCTCATGGAAACCTTGGTTGTGGCGCAAGGTTTCCGTTCAGGTTTCCTAAGTGGGACAGGGCATTACTTTCTCCGAGCTTCATCAGACTGACCTCCACCAGCAGTGTGTGCTAATAAGCTCTACTGTGACAAGAGATTTAAACATGGCTTCAATAAATACCCACTAGCCTCTACTGATTATAGCACTCGTGAGATTGGCCTGCTTGAAGATGGATTAATTCAGAAAACTGTCGAGTTTGGACTGTCTGTGCTGAAATTAGAACAATAGGAACATAGATTTTCTTTGTATCCTGCACGAGGTCAGACTGGCCCCAACTGTGATATTTGAACCTAGTTGTGAATGTAATCCAAGCTCATGACTTCTCTTCATTTATCATTATAACTTGCATGAATGGATTGTAAAAATACAACTGTAGTTTATAGTTATGTTGTATTTTGAAACAACACTACATTTACTGGTGGCACAGCAGCACAGCTGCTCCCTCACAACATCTTAGGCCGGGGTTCGATCCTGAGCTCAGGTGTTATCTGTGTGGAGTTTACACGTTCTCCCAGTGACTGGAATGGTTTCCTCCAAGTGCTCTGGAGATATGCGAATTTCCAGGTTAATTGGGCTCGAAGAAACTGTTCCTAGTGTGCAGGGAGTTGATATGAAACTGGGGTAACATAGAACTATTGTGAACTAGTGTGATGGTCAGTACAGACTCATTGGGTCAGTGGGCTCGGGATAATTTAAATGTTTGATTACTTGATCTGAAGAAGAGTCGTGACCCGAAACATCGTCTTTCCATTCTCTCCACAGATATTGCCTGGCATTGTCTGTTCCTCCTTTACATTGTGTTTTTGCTCAAGTTTCAGGTTTTTTTCTGCAGTTCCTTGTGCCTCAATTAATATGCCATTATGTTATTTAGATGGATGTTGGAAAAATCTAAGTACGTCAGCTCTCTACATATAGATTGGGCCAACCAAATTGGTAACAACACTGATGAGGATGATTTCCTAGAATGTATACGGGATGTTTTTCTAAGCCAATATGTAGAGGAACGAACTAGAGGGCAGGCCATCCTAGACTAGGTATTGTGTAATGAGGAAGAATTAGTTAGCAATCTTGTTGTGCAATGCCCCTTGGGCAACAGTGACCATAATATGGTGGAAATCTGCATTAAGATGGAGGGTGCATGGTTAAGTTTGCGACTAGGGTCCTGAACTTAAATAAAGGAAACTTTGACGGAATGAGATGGGAATTGGCTAGGATAGACTGGCAAATTATACTTAAAGGGTTGACGGTGGAGATGCGATGGCAAAAATTTAAAGATCGCATGGATGAACTACAAATAAATGTGAACTTGAACTTGAATTTTGTTCATCCCTGACTGGCAAATAAATAAAATGGGGATGGCATCTCAACCGTGGCTAACGAGGGAAATTAAGGATATGGTTAAATCCAAGGAAGAAGTATATAAATGGGCCAGAGGAAGCAGCAAACTGGAGGACTGAGAGAAATTTAGAATTCGACAGAGGAGGACAAAGGGGTTAATTAAGAGGGGGAATAAAAAGCAAGAAAGAAAGCTTGCGCAGAATATAAAAACTAACTGTAAAACTTAATTAGATATGTGAAACAGGAAAAGAAACAGGTGAATTTATAATGGGAAACAAGGAAATGGCAGAACAGTTAAACAAGTACTTTGGTTCTGTCTTCACAGGGAGGGAGGAAATGAAGGGAATCCACATCAGTCAGAAAATGGTGTTAGGTAAATTGTTGGGACTGAAGGCAAATAAATCCCCAGGGTCTGATGGTCTACATCCCAGAGTACTTAGAGGTGGTCCTAGAAATCATGGATGCATTGGTGATCATTTCTCAATGTTCTATAGACTGGATCAGTTCTTGTGGACTGGAGGGAGAAAGGAGGGAGAGAGAAAACGGGAAATTATAGACCAGTTAGCCTTACATCGGTAGTGGGGAAGGTTCCTTGAGTCGATTATTAAAGATGTAATAGCAGCGCATTTGGAAAGCAGTGACAGGATCAGTCAAAGTCAGCATGGATTTACAAAGGGAAAATCATGCTTGACTAATCTTCTGGAATTTTTTGAGGATGTAATAAGTAGAATGGATAAGAGAGAGCCAGTGGCTGTGGTGTATCTGGACTTTCAAAGAGCCTTTGACGAGGTCCCACACAAGGGATTAATCTGCAGAATTAGAGCACATGGTATTAGGGGTATGGTATTGACATGAACAGGAAGCAAAGAGTAGGAATTAATGGGGCATTTGCAGAATGGCAAGCAGTGACTAGTGGGGTGCCACAAGGCTCGGTGCTGGGACCCCAGTTACTTACAATATATATTAACGATTTAGATGAGGGAATTAAAAGTAACATCTCCAAGTTTGCGAATGACACAAAGCTAGGTGTCAGTGTGAGCTGCGAGGAGGATGCTATGAAGCTACAGGGTGACTTGGAAAGATTGGGTGAATGGGCAGGTGCATGGCAGATGCTGTATAATGTGGATAAATGCAAGGTTATCCACTTTGGTGGCAAGAACATGAAGGCAGATTATTATCTGAATGGTGTCAGATTAGGAAAGGGGGAGGTGCAACGAGACCTGGATGTCAGTAGACAATAGAAAATAGGTGCAGGAGTGTGCCATTTGGCCCTTTGAGCCAGCACTGCCATTCAATGTGACCATGGCTGATCATCCCAATCAGTACCCCGTTCCTGCCTTCTCCCCATATTCCCTGACTCCTGTATCTTTAAGAGCCTAAAGGGGTTGTCCCACTGGGGCGACCTAATCCGTGAGTTCTGGCGAGTTTGCCCTCGACATACTTGCAACATGGTCGACACGAGGTCCTTGGAGGTCTTTGTAACTCTCCTTCATGCTCAAGAGTAGTCCCCGTGTACTCGAAAAACGTATTGTTTTTTACTCGTTTTTTAATGTGCCTCTAGAGCAAAAAAGGGTCATCATGGAAATAATTGATAATTTTTTTACTAGTAGGTTTAGTCGAAGTAGGTCGTAGTAGGTCGGAATGTTATTCGTAGGTAATCGAGGGAAGTCAAAGGAAATCGAAGGTAGTCGAAGGTAGTCGTAGATAGTCTTCAACATAGTCGAAGGGAGGTCGAAGGGAGGACGAAGGAGGTCATCCTCACTCTCCACTATTCTTTGTCCAATTTTCACAAAGCTAGTCGAAGCTAGTCTTCAACATAGCCGAAGGAGGTTGAAGGACGTCTTCTACATAGTCGAAGGAGGTCTTCAACATGACATTTTTTTCACACTCTCCTAAACTCTTCTAAACTCGCCAATTAGGTTGCCGCAGTGCGACAGCCCTCTATCTAGCTCTCTCTTTAAAGTACTCAGAAAACTGGCCTCCACCGCCCTCTGAGGCAGAGAATTTCACATACTCGCAACTGTGTGAAAAAGTGTTTCCTCGTCTCCGTTCTAAATGGCTTACCCCTTATTCTTAAACTGTGGCCCCTGGTTCTGGACTCCAACATCGGGAACATGTTTCCTGCCTCTAGTGTGTCCAAACCTTTAATAAACTTATATGTTTCAATAAGATCCCCTCTCATTATTCTAAACTCTAAGTATACAAGCCCAGCCACTCCATTCTCTCAGCATATGACAGCTCCGCCATCCCGGGAGGTCCTTGTACCTCAGTCACTGAAAGTAAGCATGCAGGTACAGCAGGTAGTGAAGAACACTAATGGGATGTCAGCCTTCATTGCTAGAGAATTTGAGATTAGGAGCAAGGAGGTCCTACTGCAGTTGTACAGGGCCCTGATGAGACCACTGCTGGAGTATTGTGTGCAGTTTTGGTCCTAATTTGAGGAAGGACATTCTTGCAATTGAGGGAGTGCAGCGTAGGTTCACCAGGTTAATTCCCGGGATGGCGGGATAGGCTTGTATTCACTGGAATTTAGAAGGATGAGAGGGAATCTTATAGAAACATATAAAATTCTTAATGCAGGAAAATATGTTCCCGACGTTGGGGGAGTCCGGATCCAGAAATGATAGTTTAAGAATAGTAGGCCATTTAGGACTGAGATGAGGAAAAACTTTTTCACCCAGAGAGTTGTGAACTTGTGGAATTCTCTGCCACGGAGGGCAGTGGAGGTCAATTGGTGCAGTGAAATTTGAGTTACCATGCAGCACACAAATAAGATGAACACAACACCATAGAATTTAACATTAAACATTAAAACATAAAACATCAACGTTTCCCACTGTGCGGGAAGGCAACAAAGTTCAGTCCTCTTCCTCTTGTTCACTCGTGGTCGGGGCCTATTGAGTCCTCCGCAGTCGCAAAAAAGGCCCAATGTTTCAGGCCCTCTGATGATGGAACTCCGGCGTCAGCCGCTTCTGAGTCGGCCGCTTCCTACTAGAGACCGCAGCTCCTGAAGTCTACAGGCCGAGCTGGGCGGAGATCCAACACTGGTGACCTCAGCAAAAGATCCCAGGGCCCCGTGTTGTTAAAGTCAGCACCGCCCGCGGCTGGAAGTTTCACAGACCACAGCTCCACGATGTTAAAGTCGGCAGTCCCAGCACTCCAGAGCTTCCAACACAACCCCGGTAAGGCATCGCCCGCTCGTCGATGGTACTTCAGTGCTGCACCGCTGCTGAAGCTCTGGCTGGTCGCTGGCAGGAAAGGCTACACCAATCCAGATAGTAGGCCGCGAGGAGGGGGCGAAGATGTAGCTCGGAGGAAAAACGCATCGTCGACCAGGTAGTGACCGTGAAAAGCAGTTTCCCCCTTCCCCACCCCCCATCCCCCACATAAAAAACACTAAAAGACCTCCAGAACAAAACTTTTTGACAGATAAAAAATTTAAAAAAGGATGAAAGAACGAACAGCTGCAGGCGAGGCTGCCAAACTCAATGGTGCCACCATTTGACTGATGTTGGGCCTCCAGCTAGGCACTGAGGGCCATTCACTGCTAAGAACCTGCTCTTGCTCTCCCAGGTTATGGAGAAATAGCTCATTCAGCTTCTGTAACCAAAATAGGCCACCTTAGGCCATGGACGCAGAAAGCAGTGAGCCCAGAGCAATGGACTGGGGACACCACAATTCAGCCCATTCAATGGTAAGGTCCTTCCCGATAATAATCTTGTATCATACCTTAATCATTTTGAATCAAAATTCTGTTGTTTCACTGCCTAGGTTTGCTTGACACAGTGCTCCAGATTTATTTTATATATTTGTTGTAATATTGTGTACATCATTTTTCAAAACCTTCTTTGTTACCTGATACCAAGATTAAAATGCTTGTTTCTTTCCTGGTGATTTAATCCTCTCACATCGAGGATCAGTCAAGTGTCAAGAGTGTTTAATTGTCATATGTACTGAAAGGATGCAATAGAATTCTTACTTGCAACAGCTTAATAGGCCTGCAAGCACATAATAACATAGAATAAACAAGTATAAAATCAATGTTAATAACCCCATTACTAGTGCAATCCAGATAGTCCAATCCAGATAGTTCAGTTAGTGTTCTGTTGTGTTCAAGAGCCTGATAGTTGTTGGGAAGAAGCTGTTTTGAACCTGGAGGTCATGATTTTCAGACCTTCCCAAAGGCAGGAGTGAAATGAGGTCGTGGCCAGGGTGGCGTCGGATTTCTGTGTATAAGCAGTTCAAGCTATCCACAACATGGCACAAATTATTTTTTTCACATTCGATATTTCTCACTTGTTTGTAGGATCAACCCCTGTCAATTGGCACCTGAAAGGCAGATTCTACGTGCCTCCCCTTGTTGTTTCCAGACTCTTTCTCACCCTTGACTGCTTCTCCCCTTTCTCAAAATGAAGTGCTAGAGGAACTCGATGGATCAGGCAGTGTCTGTGAAAAGAATGGACAGACGATGTTTCGGATTTTGAACCCTTCTTTGGACATTCACACTACTTCTCTCGGTGTGAAGAAGGGTCCCGACCTCTAAGGTACCTCACTTGTAACATCCTTTCAACCCAAAATATTATTGCTTTATTTTTACCCTTTATTTTCGATCTTCAAATTAACTCCGTGATTTACCCCAAATCCCATATGCTCTAATTTTCTTTAGTCTTAGCACAGGCCTTCCATAGTCTAATGGACCTGTCCCACTTAGGCAACTTTTTAGGCCACTGCAGGAGAATATGCAGTCGCCACATGGTCGGCACATGTTTGCGGGTGGTTGCCGGGAGTCACCTACATGGTCGCGAGGAGTTCTCACATTTTGGGAACTAGTCATGGCCTCATTATGGTCGGCGTGAATTTTCCGACATGTTGAAAAATTAGCGGCGACTGAAATGAAGCCGCCATGGAGAGTAGCGAGAATTCTCGAGCCGTAGGTGGGTCGCCAGGAGATCCTAATGGGTTGCCAGGAGGTCGAAGGTTCTCAGAGGTTCTCGTAGGTTGTAGCTGGTGCTGAATGGTGAATTTCATTGGCTCATTGGGGAAAAAAGATAAGCAGTATTTTTCAGAACCAAGGATAACCGACTGGTAATGTTAAATGTACACCAAGCTTCACAGACGTGTATATCAGGCTTCTTAAAAGTTGTCTCCACTCCTTCTCCCCCCTTTTCCCCCCTCTCTTTTAAAGGACTTACCATACACTGTGCTTTAGCCGTCTTTTTACAGCGTCAACCTTCCTGTTCATCTCGGTGTGTGTTTGTTTCACCTTGGCTTTACAGCGAGTGCATTGTTTACACAGCACACCCCCGACTTGCCCTGTCCCCCGCCTGCATAACGGGCGGGTGAAGGAAGCGATGTGTTTGTGTGTGTGTTCCACTCTGACAGTCGCTGTTCCAGTTGCCATTTTTTTAGGCGACTGCCGGCAACTTGGCAGTCCGTTGAAAAATCGCCTAAGCCCATAAATATACCACATAGATTGGTTTTTCCTTTATCTTGTGTGCTGGTTACAATGTCCACAAGTTCTAACACTTTGGTCAAATTGATGTCCCTTACATAAATTCAGGTACATTCAGCGCAAGTCTATTAATATAGTCTAAGTACACTATAATCATATAATAATAGATCCTAACAGTTCCCAACAACTGATGACATGCTAAATGGTCTGTAGATCCCCATGTTCTATTTTTCCTCCTTTGTAAAAGTGGGGTTCCATTTGCTACCATCCAATCTGTGGGAATCGTTCTAGAATCTATAGAACTGAGGAAGATGACAACCTATAGAGGCATTTATTGTTATTGCCATGTCTTTCAAAATCTTGGGTTGCAAGCCATCAGGTCTCAGAGATTTATTGCTTTTTATTTTCATTTTTGTTCTACTATATTTCTTTCACAGGTGCTAATTTCTTTCAGTTTCTCATTCACTCCAGATCTATTAATCTCTGTTATTTCTGGATGGGTTTTTTTCTTTCGTGAAGACAAACATGCAAATTTCTTTGACCTTTCTCTTATTCTCTGTTAAAATTTGTATTCCTCAGTTTGTAAGAGGCCAAGATTAACTTTTTCTATCATTTTCCTTTTTTCCAACGATGATTTTACACTCCGTTTCAATGTTGTTCACTAGAAATCTCTATTTTACATACCCTTACCTTATAAATTTCTTGGCTCTCCTTTCTGAAAGGGCAGCACTGCTGCGTCACAGCACGAGAGACCCAGGCTCAATCCTGACTTTGAATGCTGTTTGTGTGGAGTTTGCACATTCTCCCTGTGACTGAGTAGGTTTCCTGCGGGTGCTCTGGTTTCCTCCCACTTCAAAGAAATGTGGGTTTGCAGGCTAATTGGTCTCTCTGTAAATTGCCACAAGTGTGTTGTGTGTGTGGATGCAAAAATGGGACAACATGGAACTAATATGAATGGGTGATCAATGGTCGGCGAGGACTCAGTAGTCCGAAAGACCTATCTCCATGCTGTAGCTTTCAATCAATCAAACTGATATTTTCCCAATACCTTCCTTTAGCCATATTATAAGCCTGCTTCTTTTGATCTGAGCTATTTTTAACTTCAGGTTTTATGCATTGAATATATATTTGCTATAAATGGTGTTCATCCTTTAAATGTTAGCCATTGTTTTTTTTAATCGCAATATCTTTATAAGTATTTATATAGTTAACTCATGTCTCATTCTTAAAAAGTAATTTTTGTTTCGATTTAAAATCCCAATTACTGATTGAAATAAATCGCTTTCAATATTGAGATAAAATTCTATCACATTATGATCAATGTTCCCTCAAGACCCCTTATCTACCAGATTATTTTTCTGTTATTACACAATGCCAGAGCTAAATGTACGTATTCCCTTGTCGTTTCTTCAGCATAGTGATATAGAAAACCATCTCTTATACATTTTCCTAATAAATTCAACAATTAATTATTAGTGGACCAATTGAGAAATTGGATGTAAATACACTATATAAAAATTATAATTAACTTTTTTTTAGCATTTTTCTTTCTTATCAAATTTGTAGTGTTCAAGTGGAAAAATCAACTCAGGCAGAATGCAAATGTTAATATGATGCTCTTATGTGCTCACCAGTTGATGAATAAACAAGATTTTGGTTGTTAATAAAGTTTGATTTCAAATGCAGCGTTAAAGTGGAGAATTTCAATCAAATTGCCTCAGTAAACGATTGATGTCTGCAAACTTGATTGATAAGTCCAAGCAGAGGCTTTCTTTGTATCTTGCAGTCTGCCTTGGGCACAAAACAATTATTTGTTAATGTCGATCAAACACCAGCATGTTTGCAGTATTACAAGCCACTGAAATGACTTTCAGTCAATTAGTCAACAAAATTACTGATGAAAGTTGCCGACATGAATACTCGAGCATCTTCTAACTCTATAAATATGAATGGATATATCTCCCAGAGCTATCTTTCCACTTGCAAGTCCAAAATCCAATCAGTATGTTAAATTGAGATTAAATGTCCACTTAAGTACCAGAATTGAAGGGTGAAATTACAAGTGGCTTTCAAATGAAAATGCTTTGCTCTTATCTGTCAACTGATCAAAGTAAAAATATGATCATCTATGTTTGAAGTTCCTTGTTATAGACTCCTGCAGCTTGGAAACAGGCTCTTCAGCTTATCGTGCCGCCCAGGTTTTATAACTGGGCTAATATCATTTGCCCGTGTTGTAAACCATTCCTACACATGTACATGTTTAAATGTCTTTTAAATCACATACGCATCATCCTTTGCATAAAGAAATTGCCCATCAGGTCCCTTTTAAATATTTCCCCTTATGCCTCAAACCTATGCCCTCTAGTTCTGCACCACTCTACCAGGGTAAACTGACTTACTATTTACCTTACGCAGACCTCGATAAGAACACCCATCAGATTCATGCGCTCCAGGGAAAAAATTCCAGGCTTATCCAGCCTCTCCTTATAAACAAGCCCTTGAACCTAATGGGCCTGTCCCACTTAGGCGAAGTGTTAGGTGACTGCAGGAGCTATGCAGTCACCACATGGTCGCCACATGTTCACGGGTGGTTTTCGGGGAGTCACCTTCATGGTTGTGAGGAGTTCCCACATTGTGGGAACTAGGCGCGGCCTCATTATGGTCGCATGTTGAAACATGTTGAAAAATTAGCGGCGACAAGAATGAAACCGCCATGGAGAGTAGCGAGAATTCTCGTGCCACAGGTCGGTTGCCAGGAGGTCCAGGTGGGTTGCCAGGAGGTCGAAGGTTCCCTTACGTTCTCATAGGTTGTAGCCAGTGCTGACCGGGAATTTCATTGGCTCATTGGGGGAAAAAAACATAAGCAGTTTTTTCAGAACCAAGGATAACCGACCAACGATGTTAATGTCCCCTCCTCTTTTAAAGGACTTACCGTACACTGTTTTTAATTACAGCACCAACCTTCCTGTTCATCGCGGTATGTGTCTATATCACATCGACTTTGCACTGTGAGAATTTCACTCAGACTGCGCTTCCCCCACCTGCTTAACGGGGCTCATGAAGGAAGCGATGTGTACATGTGTGTGTGTTCCACTCTGACAGTCACCGTTCCAGTTGCCGGTTTATCAGGCGACTGCCGGCAACTTGACAGTCACCGGCAGTCACCTGAAAAATTGCCTAAATGGGATAGGCCAATAAGTAACATACTGGTAAATCTTTACTGCATTCTTTCCAGCAAAGTGATATCTTTCCAAAAACAAGGTCACTGGAATTACACACAATTAAACTGTAAAGTTGAATATGTGGAGACTTACATTACAATACGTTTGTGCTTCTGGACATCACAGATTATATGAAATTTCAATATAGAAGCAAGTTATAATATTTTTGAAAAGGGGAGATATTTGAACCAAATTTGAACCAAATTTCATTAGGTGAATGTATAGGGAAGAACTGCAAATACTGGTATATCTGAAGATAGACACACAATACCAAAGTAACTCAATGGGTCACGCAACATCTTTGGACAAGAAGAAGGGCTCTGACCCGAAACATCACAATTTATTTTTCTCCAGAGATGCTGCCTGACTCGCTGAGTTACTCCAACATTTTGTACCTATCTTCATTAGGTTAGTTAGAGTTAGTGATTTTACAAAAAATTGTATGCCATAAAAATCATTGGAAACAAACAATGGTTAATAAATATAATATAAGCTGTGGCACAGCTAGTAGAGTTATAGCCCCAGGGAATTAATGTGAATGGGTGATCGATGATTGGCATGGACTCAGTGGGCTGAAGGGTCTGTTTCCATGCTGAATTGAACTATACTATAAAATTACACATACCAGTGACTACCTCACTGTTTCACAGTCATTGACCACTTCAATCTTCCTTCCTATACCAGCCCGATTCTCCATGGTGGCAGGAGCTACCATAGAGATTCTTGGAATCTGTGGTTAGATCTGGCTGAGTCTTATGTTGTGATGGTGAAGATGTTGGTTTAAGGGCGGCAGAGTGAGGAATAGGATGATGCGTAGAACAGTCTTTTGGTGCTTCCCCTCAGGATCATCCTCTGAAAAGATCCTAGATAAATTCTTAGATGGGAACTTGATCAAGAGGCTTCTCCCTTTGGTGTTCCTCTTTCAGCAAGAAGGCTACACTTGGATCTTGTAAAACTTCATTGGTGAGTATGGGTTTATAGGTTAATTAGCCGCAATAAAATTGCCCCTAATGAGTTGAGAGTGGATGCGACAGTGAGATAACATAGAACTGGTGTGAACGGGTGATCAATGGTTGGTTTGGACTTGATGGCCAAAGGGCCTGTTTCCATGCTGCATTTCTACAGCTAAAAATGAAAAGAGATTTGTGGAGGGTGCCATCTTGGCAAAAACAATGGTGACTACTGACGCCTCTTCCTCAGAACTAGCTTCATAAAACTGAACGCCGCACTTATCAGCAGTTCCCCCAAGGATTCTCAGATATTGTTGAATGCCTTCATAGTAAGACTTCCAGAGGCCCTCAATTGACAACGTGCCCATCATTCGCTTAACCTGAAGATGCACCTGAGGTAATGTGCCTTGAAAATCGCAGAAACATACCTGGTTCTTAGGCTGCAGAGGGGGAATGCAAGCAACATCCCCGGATGATGAAATCTGGTGTGATGTCAATTCCTACGGGTAATCCTTTGTTGAGTAGTTGCAACTTTGGACTTTGTAGTCTCCCTTATTTTCAGAAAAATAAAGAGGAATCTTACCTGTACAATATCTCTAGTCACCTAGTCTGTTCAACGTACAGATCATTGGTTGTGATGTTTCTTACTAGGAGGGAAAGATCGGCTTGAATTTAACAATTCATGATGTGTTGAGATGTGTGATCTCAATGTGATTAAAGCATTGCCACCCAGCACGACTGTAAGGCAGGCTTTGGTAGTTTTGAATCTTAGTTTATGCTTCTCTTCAGATAGAAGTGTGTGGTGGAAACATTTCCAACAAAGTCCCATCTTGTCTACATTAAAAACAAACTGGGGAAAGTAATTGCCTCTTTCCACAATGGCCTCAACACATCTGGAAATGAATACATTTCCTATAGATCAGGGCTCTCAGATTCTCCAGTGACGTCAATGACAAGAAAATTGTTTTGATTAGTTTAGCTTGGAGGTGCAGCGTGGAAACAGGCTCTCTGGCCCATCTAGTCCATGCCGATCATCAATCACCCATTCACACTAGGTCTATGCTATCCCATTTTCTCATTCACGATCCACACACACGGCAGTTTACAGAAGCTAATTAGCCTACAACTTGTGTCTTTGGGATGCGAGGAAATCAGAGCACTCAGGGGAAACCAATGTAGTCAGAGGGAGAACATGGAAACTCCACACAGACAGCTCCCATGTTCAGGATCAAACCTAGGTCCCTGGTGAAGAAGGCAGTGGCTCTACCAACTCATCACTGTGCTGCCATGTGGTGAGTGTATGCAATGTATATGTGTGTGTGAGAGATGCATATGAATGTGAGCGAGAAATCAGAGCAACTGCAAGTGGTTGGTGCTCAAACCTATCAAAGCAATACAGACTGAAGACAAATGTCTCTTCAGCTTAACCCTTACTTTCCAGTTCCTTTAAATGGCTTTGGATGCCTCTTGCCTTCTCCATGGCAACAGTACATGGTTTCCTCCACCCACACGCAAGCAGCTTCTGAATTAAACTACGACTTATGTACAATAACTTTGTCACAGAACGAAAGTATAGCAATCACACAGAAGCTGCAATCTTATATCCTTGTTTGAAAATTGTCTCCAGTGTTAACCAAATGTAGCAAATTCTCCACATGAAATTCCCTCCCACTTGCAACAAGCTATCTTTCACCAAGCACCTCCAATGAGATATGTTTCCTGGTAACCTGCCGCACTGTTTTCATATTAGCTGCAAAGCTGTTTGTTGAGCACTTACAGTTTTCATTAATTTAATAGATAAAAGATCAAATACATTTATCAACATAGCGTTGAATAACAGCGAGTGGAAGAGATTTTCGAAGCTTTTTGCTGATTGTCCGATACAAAATATAAATTGACACAACGCCCATTTTAATTAAGCAGCCACTGTTGTGTTAATGCTTGTTACTTTTAAGAAACTATAAAACGGACATTATTGTAAGAGTTTAGTTTAGTTTTTTCTAGTTTAGTTTAGAGATACAGCCCTTCAGCCCTTCGAGTCTGCACTGAACAGCGATCCCCGCACATGAACACTATCCTACACAACCCGGGTCTCTGGCACTATAAGCTTAGTAAGGCAGCAACTCTACAGGCAGTTATTTTCATTCTAGGGGCTTTGTAATGTCAGGTATTATTGTACTGTAGTCTTTTAATGTAGAACAGTACAGCACTGCTTCAGGCCCTTCAACTCACAATGACTGTGCCGAACATGATGCCAAGACCAACACTATTTGCCTGCACATAATCCATATCTCTCCATTCCCTTCATATCCATGTGCCTATCCAAAGGTTTCTTAAATGCCATTATCATATATGCCTCCACCACCACCCATAGAAGGACATTCCCAGTACCTGCCACCAGCTATGTAAAAAACTTGCCCTGCACATTTCCTTTAAACCCTCACCTAAAGCTATGCCCTCTAGTTCCATCTTGGGAAATAGGTTGTGATTGTCTCCTTATATATGCCTCTCATGAATATATACACTTCTATCAGGTCTCCCCACAACCTCTGGCATTCCAAAGGAAACAATCCAAGTCTGTCCAACCTCTTTCTGAAGCTAATAACCTCTAATTCAGCCATTGTTCTGGTAAACCTTCTCTACACCCGCCACCCCACCCCCACCAAAGTCTCGACATCCTTCTTGTAATGGGACAATCAGAACTACAGATAATATTTCAAATGTGGCCTAACCAAATTCTTATAAAGCTGCATCATGACACCCTCACTCTTCTACTCTCCTAATGAAGGCAAGCACACAATATGCCTTCTATCTACTTGTGTTTCCATTTACATGGAGTTATGGAGTTATGAACAATTTTGCAGTTGCATTTTACTGGTCATTTTGTCCTAACCTAGGTAGATTTGCAAAATGAATCATCCGCAAGGACAATTTTCTTCACTTGCATTAGATTTTGAATAGATTTATCTTGCCCCCCGGTTATTATTCATCCTTTCAATTATTCATATACTTTATGAGATTTAATCATGCTGCAGTGAATAAGGGAATAATAAGTTAAATGTAATAGTGAAATCCTGCTAAAGATATTAAACAAAAACTTAGAGTACATTCACCTTAATTGTACAATCAAACATAGAGTCAAAGGTAAATATCACTCCAAAATTGTATTCCCTTGATACTTTCTTTTTTTTGGTTCCACAATTAGTTGCATTGTATTAAATAAATAAATGATAGTTTTTATTCCAAAAGTATATTCAGTGATCGTTAGCAATATCATTAGTGATCCTTAGCCAAGCCATAAATAGACTGTTAGAGAGGAAATCAGGATATCTGGCAGTCCATTAAAATATATGATAACAAATGAACTCAAATAACTGATATAAAATAATTATTGGTAAAAATAACAATTAAAAGCCGCTCATTTTGTCACCCCAGATTCCATCTACTCTTGGAAGAAGGTACATCAATATATACTTCTGTTACAAATCAATTGCAGCATAAACTGAAGCCAACAGGAAGCAAAATTGCAATGTCCTTGACAATGTCTTTTAGATGGAAAAATAGTTAGAATATGGAGATTAAATTAAAGTAAGTAATAACAAGGGAAAAAAAAGACAAGCCAAGCAAAACTAAAGCATTAATCATTTATTTGAAATTAAATTTTAAGTAGTTCCACAGATAATGTAATAGTTTAGGGTTGATATCCGAGTATTACATTTATTGCTTTCACTTAAGTCTTTTCATCACTATAATGATAATGTTTGTTTTATTATCAGAAATTGCCAAAATAAAATGTTAAAAAATCGAAGCTGATTTGCTAACAGCTACTGTTCATCTGTGGTAAATATTTACCAAGATATTCATGAACACAGTAGTTTATGAGGGGAAGTGAGTAAGCTGTACACATCCTCAGGGTAATTATTTATGTGATTATCCAATCATCCAAATACTGGAAAGTGGCTGGTGGAACTGAACATCAACAGGAAACAGTGTCGTTTTATTTGATTTAGAATCCGAGATTGAAATGATTGAACATTCTCAGAATTCTAGAATAAAACTAGACTCAGCTGGTCCCCAACGCAATATTCCAACTTTCCACAATTCCAATATTGGGGGGGGGGGGGCTGGTTTCAAGCATGGTGCAAAGCTCCCAAATTCAAGTGCAGTTTCATACCACTTGAAGCAGGGTGCAAGGCCACCAAATTCAAGTGCAGTTTCATACCACTTCAAGCAGGGTGCAAGGCCACCAAATTCAAATGCAGTTTCATACCACTTCAAGCAGGGTGCAAGGCCACCAAATTCAAGTGCAGTTTCCGACCACTTCAAGCAGGGTGCAAGGCCACCAAATTCTTTTTTTTTTATTATCTTTATTAGAAGTAATGTACATTACAATGATATAAGCGAAAAATAACATAATACATTTCCTGTACCACTTCTTATTATAAACTTTAAGAAGAATAAGAAGAATAGAGAGAGTTAGATAGGATAGTAAGTGCATGAGAGAGTGATCAGGAAGAACCCGTAGAAGCGTAAGACACAAGAAAGACTAAAAAAGAAAACCAAAGGAAAAGAAAGAAAAAAAATAGAAGGCGGAAAATATGAGAAAGTAAAATAAGCTAAGAAAAAAGGGATGTACCTCTTTGTATCTTTACACACCCCTCACCATGTCCTGATGCCATTTATTTTCAGAGTTGTGTTGCACCCTATGCTTGTAATAAGTCATTAAATGCAGACCAAACCTTTTGGAAATGGTCTGATTTGCCTGCTAGGAGGAATCTCATATCTTCTAGGTGTAACATTTCAGATATATTTGAAATACACATTTTTATCATTGGTGTGGGAGCGTTTTTCCAGAATTTAAGTATAAGTTTTTTTGCCACTATTAAGCCATAATTAAGGAAGCTCTTTTGGAACAAAGTCTGCTCAAAGCTGACTTCCATTGTTCCAAAAATAATCAACTGCCTTCAGTTTCAATTTTATTTTGAATAATTTTGTAAAAATTTCAAAGATTTCATTCCAGAAATTTTGGATTTTTATGCAAAAAACAAAGGAATGTGCTATGGTTGCTTCTTGGGATAGACATTTATCACAAGTTGGGGAGACATTTAGAAAAAAAACTTATTTTAGTTTTTGAATAATATAGTCTAAGATTTTAAATTGGATTAAAATATCTTACATTGATCGAAATTTGTGCACATATAGCAAGTGTTTATCCCAACTCTCTTTCGAGATTTTTATAGCTAATTCTTGTTCTCAATATCTTCTAATTCTATCAGAAAATGGTATTTCTATGTATATATGATAATATTATACAAGTATGATATTAAATTAGTTGAATCCGCCTTTATATTCATTGTGTCGTCTAATAAGTCTGGAGACAAATTTTGATATTCTTGTGTATATTTTTTCAATTAATCACAAATTTGAAAATATTTAAAATATTGATTACTTCTCAGGTTGTATTTAAGTTGTAGTTGTTGGAATGATAATAAATTTAAATTTTCATACATGTCTCCGAACGTTTTAATTCCAAATATTTCCCAATATGTAAATGATTTATCAATACTAGAAGGTTTAAACGATGGATATTAACTATCGGTATGAGAAATTATACAATTCGTAATTTATGGGTTAATGTTATTTGTTTCCAAATTCTAATAGTACTATGAATAATTGGATTTTATATATTGTATTATTCAGTTTTTGTTGGTGAGAGAAGGATCGCTCCTACATTAAAAGGAGCGCAATCCTCTCTCTCCATTACTATCCAATCCTCCCGCTGTGCAGAATTGTCCAACAGGTGAATCACATTTTTGACGTTTGCTGCCCAATAATATTACAAAAAATTAGGGAGTGTTAATCCACCAAATTCTTTGGGTTTGCACAAACGTCTTCTTTGAATTCTGTGAGATTTATAGTCCCATATGAAATTTATAATCAGAATTCAGTTTTTTAAAAAACATTTTAGGTAAGTATATTGGTATTCATTGGAATAAATATAAAATTTGTGGTAAAAAAAAAATCATTTTTATAGCATTTATTTGTCCTATTAAAGACATCGGAAGATTTTTCAAAAACTTAATCAGGGCGTTTAATTTGTTAAGTAGGGACATATAGTTTACATTAAATATTTATATTTTCTGGTCATTTCGATTCCCAAGTATTTAAATTTTTCTGAAGCAATTTTAAAAGGGAATTTTAGCAGATGTGTTGAGTCTTGAGGTTTTATCGTCATCATTTCACTTTTATATCCTGAAAAGGATCCAAATTCCTCTATTAGATTTAATATATTTGGTATGCTGATTTGTGATTTTGTGATGTACCATCGTAAATCATCTGCATATAATGATATTTTGTTATTTGAGCATTTTGTATTATAACCATGATGTTTGGATGTGTTCTAATGTTTTCAGCAAGTGGTTCTATTACACGAGCAAATAGCAGAGTTGATAGTGAGCATCTCTGTCTATTGCCTCTGGATAATTGAAATTTCTGAGACAACTTGTTATTAGTTAATATTCTAGCAGTGGGCCTGTCATATAATAGTTCCACCCATGAAATAAAATTATCTCCCATTTGAAATGTTTGCAATACATTAACCATGTAGTCCCATTACACTAGATCAAAAGCTTTTTCTGCGTCCAATGTGATAATTGATAAATCTTGTTCTTCAGTTTTATATGAATGCATTATATTAAACAGACATCTCAGATTATTGCATGAGTATCTCTTGGGTATAAACCCCATTTGATCCGCATTTATTAATTTAATAACATATTTATTTAATCTTCTAGCTAATGTTTTCGCTAATATTTTTTAATCTGTATTTAGCAGTGCCGAGGTTTTAGATGTATATAGATTTTGGTAAAATTGAGCAAATCTTTTATTAATGTCTTCAGGTAATGTTGGTAATCCACCTTTATCTGATTTAGTTTGAGTGATTGTATTTTCTGTTTCCTGTTTTTTCAGTTGACGTGCTAAGAGTTTATGTGGTTTATCACCAAATTCAAAATTTTCTTGTTTTGTAATTTGAAATAATCTTATTACTCTCGACAATAGAATTTAATTTAATTTATATTTCAATATTGTTATCTTATTATGTTTATCTATGGTTGGTTCTTTGGCATTTTCTAAATCTAATTGTCTAATTCCTTGTTCTCACTGCAATTGTTCAGCGTCCTTCTTTTTATTTTGGAAAGCTTGATATGAAATTATAGTTCCTCTAATAAATGCCTTAAAAGTTTCCCATAATAAGGAAGGTGAAATATCTGGTGTATCATTTGTCTCAAAGAAGAATATCATCTGCTGTTTTAAATATGAACAACCTAGTGAGTTGTTTAAGATTTTGGGGTTAAACCTCCAGAACGATTTTTTCATCAGACATTCCTTCTAATTTAAAAAAAAAGTTAACGGGGAGTGATCAGAAGTAATAC
Organism: Raja brachyura; assembly: GCA_963514005.1. The sequence goes on along the minus strand of OY740789.1, from coordinate 39,051,371 downwards.
TATTATGATATTTAGAGATATGTATAGAGAATTAATTTTGTGTCCACTAAAAAAATAATCAATACGTGAATATGTTTTATGTACCGTTGAATAAAATGAGTATTCCCTATCTACTGGATTAGCGATTCTCCATACGTCTGTTATGTTTGTGATTTTTATGTATGTATTTAGGAGTTCACTAGTTTTAGATTTTATGTTAATCCTTTTTTGTTTTGCTGATTTATCCAGATATGGATCTAGAACGCAATTGAAATCTCCCCTGATTATCACATTTTGATAGTTAAATTCTGAAATTATATCCAGAATTTTAATGAAGAATTGGGGGTTATCAAAGTTGGGAGCATAAATATTTATCAAAGTGGAGTTGAGTGAATTTTTCCCGTAACTATGACGTACCTCCCCTCTTTATCTGCTATGATATTCTTAAATTTGAATAGTATACCTTTACGAATAATAATAGCCGTGCTTCCAGATTTAGAAGTAAATGAAGAGTAGTATGTTTGCCCAATCCAATTTGCCTTCAATCTTATCTGTGTTTGATGTTTCAGATATGTTTCTTGTAAGAAGATGATGCCACTGTTGAGTGTTATTAATTGGGCAAAAATCTTATCCCTTTTAATTGGTTCATTAGCACCCCTTATATTCCAGCTACAGAACGTGATTCCTCCAGTTTTCCTTTGTTTATCGTCTTGCATTGTAAATCATGTTAATGGCTTTTAGTTATATGGTGCAACCAAGTACCTCAGAACTCTAGGTGATGGGTGGTCATTCCCCGCTGTTAAATTTTGTTGGCATCTCCCCTTCACAATAGACCTTAGAAAAGACCAGGTAGAAATTGGTGAAAAGATAATTAAAAAACAAAAAGTGATATTATAACATCTAAAAATAGGGATATTATAATTTTTTTTCAAACACCAAAAGGTGGTAGAAAAATACTTGTTGACTTCCATAGCTATTGTACATTTCGCTCTGCCCCCTTGACCAATTATTATTAAAAGGAAGAGAGACCGGTTCAAAATTAAGAACTATAAGATAAAACACATTTCAAATCTAACTATTGGAATGTATTGGAACTATTGGGATACCGAGTTGGATGATCAGCCATGATCACATTGAATGGCGGTGCAGGCTCGAAGGGCCGAATGGCCTACTCCTGCACCTATTTTTCCATGTTTCTATGTATCTTCAAAAAGAAGTTCCAACATTAAGGATATACTTAAATATAACAGTAATTATGTTAGCTATATACCCATATCTGCCGAGAATTATTACATTTCACTCCCCAATTAAGTCTCATTCTTTTATATTAGACAGCAGCAGGTTCCAAGGGGTTAACCAGATTCAGGCCCTTGGATAACTTCTAAGTATCTGAATCTCCTCCCCCCCCACACGCACAATTTAAACTAGATCTACTATATCCAGAGAATTTGTTAGTATATTGTTAATACTCATCAATCATATTTAACTAATTATTCTTATACTTAGCAATGAATTAACATCATGAGATAAAAATCTGTCATAATTATGCTGTGCTTTAATATTACACAATAGTGGGTTATTGTTATTGAATTAGTTCTATTAGTTAAATGTTTTATGGTAGTATATAATTGTATGTTTCTTAAGTCATATATTTCTGTAGACAAGTCCGCTAATATTGTTTTTCCGTCTTCCCAAATTCCGTTTTTTTCCACCACGGTTTTTCTTGTTTTCCAAGTCCTCTGTTCAGAGTGAAACATAAAGTTTGACCTCGAGTTAACATTCCAAAGATAAGTTGTCTAGACAGCACCTCATGGAGAAATCCGCCATCTTAACCAGAGCAGTCTTTTTTTATTTTAAGAAGTGCTTTCTTCACCGCTTCTCCTCTGTATTGTTGTGGGAGACCGACTCCTGATAATCAGTTGGCTTCCTTTGTGGTACCTTGAGCATATTTAAGTAAAGGCACGTTCAACAGAGTTATAAGTAATCCTTATCTTTGCAGGATATACTATTCCTTATCTTACTCCAGAAAGTTCTTTCAATATCATTCGTGTCATTGTGAACAGGTCCCTCTTTTTCACAATTTCAGCTGGATAGTCATGGAAGAATCTTAGATTATCTTCTCCAAACATCAAATTTGATCCATATGGAATCCGTTTCATAATTTCTTCCAGTGTAGAGATGTCATAAAATTTCACAATGATCTGTCTTGGGGGGGGAGGGGGGCAGCTAAGCTTGCTTGAGCCTTATGTCGAACCCGGTGAGCCACGTCTATTCTCGGGGTTTCAAGCAGCTTGAGTACTTGTTCAAGTAAGTTGGCAGCAAACTCCTGAGGGTTTTGTCCACTCTCCCTTCCCTCATTTACTCCAACTATTCTTAAATTCTGCCTCCTCGATCTCACTTCCAAGGCCAGACATTTATCGTTCATTTTAGCAAGTTGCCCCCCAGTACTTTCTTGTTCTTTTCTTAGTCTCTTTATCTCCTTAGACATCTCAGTCATAGTATTATATATTTCTTCCATAGCCGAATCAGTTTTCTTGAGCATTGTATCCAACTTCTTATTACCTTTTGAAACTATCTTTTTCAACCTGCTTAATATTTTTGTTTAAATCTTCCTCAATCACTTCAACATGTTTATTTGTTATCAATTTTCACCATCAACTTCTAATTACCGTGTTAGATTTTTTCAGAGATACTTTTGTCCAACGCGGTGTGCCCCTCTCTTATCACTTTAGAAATGTTTTCGGTAACTGAAGCTGTTAATGACTTTTCCAGTTGTTCCATCTGTTCATCCTTTGAAGTAATTTCTGTTGGACTTCGAGGGTCAGCTTCTTCTTCCGAGCTTTCAACTGATGTTTGAGATGTTTGAGGAGTCTTACCAAGTTTTTTTCAGGTAAAGTCTTGTAGCAGGTCTTGCAGGCTTCTGGTGAGGTTTCCCCTTTTTCATTTAAAACTGTCGTTTTTCTCCGTTATTTCGCGGCGATTTCTGATGACTTCACTTACGTGACTTTGAACAGCTCCAGTGAGTATTTTTAGGTCGGTCCCGTCTTCCAAACCTGCTTTTTTCAAGATTTAGTGGGAGCAGAGCTCGATGCTGCGCCCTTGTTATTTCATGGTGCCACCGGAAGTCGGCCACCAAATTCAAGTGCAGTTTCCTACCACTTCAAGCAGGGTGCAAGGCCAACAAATTCAAGTGCAGTTTCATGCCACTTCAAGCAGGGTGCAAGTCCACCAAACTCAAGTGCAATTTTCTATCACTTCAAGCAGGGTGCAAGGCCACCAAATTCAAGTGCAGTTTCATACCATTTCATGCAGAGTGCAAGGCCACCACATTCAAATGCAGTTTCATATCATTTCAAGCAGGGTGAAACCACCATAAAACCACCACAAAACACCTCATAAACACCACATAAACACTACACTCACAGATCAGTAGATATTCATTGTTTAGTTCATTCACAGCTCAGACAGAGTCGTGAACTCTCCCTCCCCCATCATGCAGAGACTGAGCCACACCCACACCTCCGGGTTTTATAATCCCTCCCCCTCCCACCAGAAGGGGCATGGCCTTCATGGCATGATTGACAGGAGAGAGATTCTAAACAATTTTTAAACACTAATAACACTTATTTTTCATTGATGCGAAGAATGCTGTGCACCTGATGAGCGGAGGGGGACTGATCAAGGTGACCAACAACTACAGCCGTAAGTGGTAGCATATTATCTAAAATCAATATACAGTGCAAACAGGAATTTGTCAAGTTTAGAATATTAATAATTTTCCATTACAAAGCTACAACCACCAACCATTTGCTGTGCCTTATTTCAAAGCAACCACCACCAACCATTTGCTGTGCCTTATTTCAAAGCAACCACCACCAACCATTTGCTGTGCCCTATTTCAAAGCAATCACCACTAACCATTTGCTGTGCCCTATTTCATAGCAACCGCCACCAACTATTTGCTGTGCCCTATTTCAAAGCAATCATTTGCTGTGCCGTATTTCAAAACAACCACCACCAACCATTTGCTGTGCCTTATTTCAAAGCAACCACATTTTCATTTTCAAACCACATTAAGGTCAGTAAAACCACTCACAGGTTAGTAGACATGTGTTCAGTGATTTTCACAGCTCAGACTGAGACATGACCCCCTCACTTCCACCATCTTGCAGAGACTGAGCCACTCAACACTTCCGAGTTTTATAGTCCCTCCGGAAGGGGCGTGGCCTTAATGTCAAATGTTTTAAACAGTAATAACTCTTTTTCTTTCATCAATGGGAAAAATCCTCTTGCCCTGCGCAGCGGAGGGGGACTCTTTATAAGATGGCCACAAATCAAAGCCATAAGTGTCAGCGTTTTGTCTAAAATCAATATACAGAACAGGAAGTGGTCAAGATCAGACTTTTAGTAATATAGATATCTTTGAAGCCATATATAACATTAAGCTTTTGTGTGGACAGGGCCATCCCCTACTTCGGACAGGTTGGTTGCACATCCCCTCTTTGGAGTAGGAAAATGTGCTCGACATCTCAGTCAGGGGACAGTCACACTGTGAGAGAAAGAGAAGATAGGGCAGCACAGCCCAGAAAAAAGTCATTTGACGCACAATGCCCGTGCCAAATGTGAAGCCAAGATCTACTCTTACCTGCCTACATATGATCCATATCTCTTCATTCCCTGTATGTCCATGTGACTATCTAAAAAAATCTAAAATGTCACAATTGCATCTGCTTGCACCAAAATTCCCAGCATTGTGTTCCAGGTACTCACCTTACCAAAAAAACTTATCCTGCATATCTCCTTTAAATGTTGCCCCTTGCACCTTAAATCTATGCTCAGTCGTACTTGACATTTCCTTCCGAGAAGAAGATTCTGGCTGTTTTATACATCCCTCTCATACATTTATATACTTCTATCTGGTGTCCCCACAACATCTGGCATTCCAGAGAAAACAATCCACAACTGTCCAAGCTCTCCCTTCAGCTAATAGCCTCTAATTCAGGCATTATTCCGGTGAACCTCTTCTGCACTGTTTCCAAAGCTCCACATCATACCTAAAGCAGAACCAGACCCAAAATTTGAAATTCGGCCTAAACAAAGTCCTGTAAAGCTGCATCATAACTTCCCAACTCTTATTCTCTATGCTCCAACCAGTGAGGGCAAACATAAAATATGCCTATAGAGAATTGACAAGACAATAGTTGCCGGAGTAGGCCATTCGACCCTTCGAGCCATCACCGCCATTCAATGTGAGCATGGCTAATAATCCACAATCAGTAACCCATTCCAGCCCTCTCCCCATACCCCCTGAATCCACTATCTTTAAGAGCCCTATCAAGCTCTCTCTTGAAAGTAACCAGAAAACCGGCCTCCACCGCCCTCTGAGGCAGAGAATTCCACAGACACAACTCTGTGTGAAAAAAAGTGTTTCCTCAGCTCCTTTCTAAATGCCTTACCACTTATTCTTAAACTGTGGCCCCTGGTTCTGGACTCCCCCAACATCGGGAACATGTTTCCTGCCTCTAGTGTGTCCAAACCCTTAATAATCTTATATGTTTCAATAAGATCCCCGCTCTTCCTTCTAAATTCCAGAGTATACAAGCCCAGCTGCTCCATTCCCTAAGCCATCCCAGGATTTAACCTTGTGAACCTACGTTGCACTCCCTCAATAGCAACAATGTCCTTCCTTAAATTAGGGGAGCAAAACTGCACACAACACTCCAGGTGTGGTCTCACTAGGGCCCTGCACAACTGCAGAAGGACCTCTTCGCTCCTGTACTCAACTCCTCTTGTTATGAAGGCCAACATTCCATTCACTTTCTTCACTGCCTGCTGTACCTGCATGCTTACTTTAATTGACTGATGAACAAGGACCCCCAGATCCCGTTGTACTTCCCCTTTTCCCAACTTGACAACATTTAGATAATAATCTGCCTTCCTGTTTTTGCTACCAAAGTGCTACCATTTATTCACATTAAACTGCATATGCCATGCATCTGCCCACTCGCCCAACCTGTTCAAGTCACCTTGCATTCTCATAGCATCCTCCTCACAGTTCACACTGCCACCCAGCTTTGTGTCATCTGCAAATTTGCTAATATTACTTTGAATCCCTTCATCCAAATCATTGAAGTATATTGTAAATAACTGCACCGAGCCTTGCGGTACCCCACTAGTCACTGCCTGCCATTCTCAAAGGAACCCGTTAATCTCTACTCTTTGTTTCCTCTCTGCCAACCAATTTTCTATCCATGTCAACACTCTACACCCAATACCATGTGCCCTAATTTTGCCCACTAATCTCCTTTGTGGGAGCTTATCAAATGCTTTGTGAAAGTTCAAGGCTCTCCCTTGTCCATTTTCCTAGTTACATCCTCAAAAAATTCCAGTAGATTAGTTAAGCATGATTTCCCCTTCATAAATCCATGCTGACTCGGACTGATCCTGTTACTGCTATCCAAATGTGTGGCTCATCTTTTATAATTGACTCCAGCATCCTCCCCACCACCGATGTCAGGCTAACTGGTCTATAATTCCCTGTTCCCTCTCTCCAGCCTTTCTTAAAAAGTGGGATAACATTAGCTACCCTCCAATCCACAGGAACTGATCCTGAATCTATAGAACATTGGAAAATGAACACTAATGTGTCCACGATTTTTAGAGCCACTTCCTTAAGTACCATGGGATGCAGACCATCAGGCCCTGGGGATTTATCAGTTTTCAGCCCCATCACCAACACCATTTCCTGCCTACTGTGAATTTCCTTCAGTTCCTCCCTCACCCCAGATCTGCGGGCCACAAGTACCTCCATAATAATCAACTTATGTTGCTACTTTCTGGATGTTATGTGTTTACACCCCAAGATCCCCGTGTACATCAATGTTGTTAAAGCTCATCCCATTAATTACATATTTTCCCCTTACATTTGACCTCTCAAGGTACAACAACCAACACTTGCTCATATTAAGCTCCATCTGCCATTTATCCACCCATTTATGTAACATATCTTGCTGCATACTTTGACAGCCTTCCTCACAGTTTACGTCCCTAGCAATCTTGGTTTAATCTGCAAATGTACTAACCTGCCCATCTGCCCATCTACATTGATGGAGAAGTTGTGAAATGTATTTTCTTTCAACACATATTTCACGTCAAAAAGGCTCTGCAGCTTTCACTCTCTCTTCTTCCTCTACCCTTCCTTCCTCCAAAAGGAAACTATTGCTTCAATTTTTTCGAACAATTGCTGAAGGCATGGGAAACTCTCTGGCACCTCCCAGTGCAGATGTTATCATTCCCCCCAGTGCAGCAAAGTAGAGCCACTGATAGAACAGCAGCCTGACAGTGCCAGAAACCTGGGTTTGATTCTGATCTCAGGTGCTGTCCATGTGGAGTTTGAACATTCTCACTGTGACACTGAGTTTCCTCCAGTTTCTGCTCACATCTAAAGACATGTAGGTTTGTAGGTTAATTTTACTTCGGAGTCACGTGAGTGACTACGTGAAGAAGCCCCGCCTGGCGCTTGATTGGCATTACGTCGACACTGTCGGTAGGGAAAGAGCTGCAGAGCGCAGCTCCACCAGCAGTAAGGAACAGGCCCACAGGTAAGTAAACTATTTTTACTTCCAGGGCATTTCAAACTCTGTGAGGCTGGTGGGTAAAGACCAGGAGGAGTTTATAAATAAAAATGGAGAAAGCTCCTAAAAAATCGCGGGTAAAACGTGCGTCCCTGGGAGGAGAAGAAAAACAGGCAGGACAGCAGATTATTACGGAACCGGTTCTGATACTGGTGGCTGTTGAAATACCCGTTAGTGAGCCTTTGGTTGCTTCACAAGCAGAAGCCATGGAGGAAAATCCAGTGCCTAAAAAATATTAAAGAAAATCTGAGAGGCCCGTGGTTTCTGATGAATCTGATAATGAAAGTCCTCCAGATAGAAAAGCCTTATGGCTTAGAATGGATCAAATGGAAAATGATCCAGACAAAAATCAACCAAGGGTCTAAAAAACCCAGAATATTCCCAGGCAGCCCCTGAGGGGGTTCCATATCATGAATATGGTGCCAGTTTGAATTGGGAATTTGAAACTCCAGAGCCTGGGATTGGGCTGGAGAAAATCCTTGAGCAAAGTCTCAGGAGTACCAGGGCTGCATGAAACTGATCCTGAAGGTGGTGATTTCGGTCATGAGTACCCACCACAATACAAAAATATTGCTCCAGGTGTGTCTGATGTGGCACAAAGTTTTCTATACCTGGAGGAGGCGGTGAGGCCATGGAAGAAAACCTGGCAGCCAACATAAATTATTTGGTCTCTCACCAGCTTCAAGAAGCTGTTATGGTCGATACAGCAGAATTATTATACCTCACTGAAGGTACCAATGGTAAATTAGGCTATTTGGGCGCCAATGTCAATGATGCAGGCGCATGAAATATGATTTCGGCTGGGATCACTGCTTTTGGAAGGCAAGTGGAAGATCGTGGAATGACCAAAGTTCAGAAGGATATGTTGGCATTGTTCTGCAACTAAAAATTTGTGATTCATTGTATGAGGAAGATTGCCATTCGGCCTATTTTACATCCAAGATTTGCAGGTTTGTGCAGATCAAGCAATGTTCCAGCTCCTGGTTATTTGTTCGGAGAAAATCTGTTTAAATAAATAAAGAGATTGATAAAGAGGCAATGACTATTGACCTCATGAAACCCTTCATTTTGGCCACAGAAGGGCCAGTGAAACAAGAAGGGGATTTTGATTTGGAACTGGAACAAGCCGAGGCAGGAGTATGGTAAGGAAATATTACCAACCAGCACAGCCGAATGTTCACCCATATGTTGGGAGAAGAAGACCATAACGTCCGGTTGGAGAGGTACAAAAACTTTATCCTATTACAGAAGAATCTTTGGATGAACCTCAGATTGGTGGTAGTCTACAATTGTTTTATGATAAATGGGACTGTATAACATCTGACCGTGTTATTTTGGATACTGTCTTAGGATCTACCATTGATTTTGTAGAAGGTATTGATCCACCAGGACAGAATAAGCCTAATCGTATTTGGTGTTTCCTGTATTTGAAAAAATTCAAATTGATAAAGTTAAGAATTGGTGTAAAAAAGGAGTTATCAAGAAATCAGGTGAGGATCCACAACAATTTGTATCAGATATTTTTCCCAGGCCAAAGAAAGATTGGGGTTGTAGAATCATTTTAGACCTCACACATTTTAATACATTTGTCCAGTATAAACATTTAAAAATGGATACCTTCAACACTGCAATGCAGCTGGTATCAACAGATTATTACAATGGTTACAATAAGATTTGAAGGATGCATATTATTCAGTACCAATTCATCGTCACTTTCGCAGGTATTGAAATTTAATTGGATGGGACAGCTGTGGTAATACAAAGCATTACCTAATGGATTAAGCTCAGCTCCTAGGTTGTTCACTAATTGTTGAAACCAGCACTTGCATTGTTAAGGGCACAAAAACACATCATTATGGCTTATCTAGATGAGATTTTAATTGTCAATGCTAATCAGGAGTTAGCTGAAAAATCAGTCTTGGTGACTACAAGCCTGTTTGAAAGGCTAGGTTTCTTGATTCATCCAACAAAATCTAAGTTACAGCTATCCCAAACTATTGAATATTTGGGGTTTGTGATTAATTCAGTTACCATGTTAGTAACTTTACCAATAGACAAGATTGTTGATATTACAAATGTATGTTGGTGCCTTATTGACAAACGTTATCCCTCCATCCGAGAAGTTGCTAAGGTTATTGGAAAGTTAATAGCAGCATTCCCTGCAGTAGAATTTGGTCCACTGCAATACCAAAATCTCCAAAGGGCAAAAACACAAGCGCTTACACAACGAGCAGGCCATTTTGATAGGCCCATGCAATTGTCAAAGGAAGCTTTATTAGAATTGCATTGGTGGATTGAGAATGTTCCACAAGCTGTTAAAAACATTTTGGTTCAGCAGCCAGCAGTGATTTTGCAAACTATTGCAAGTGCTCTTGGATGGGGTGCTACGGATAATGATACCAGCTGTGGGGGCAGATGGACTGTCCAAGAAGATTTATTTCTCCAAACATATGGTATAAATTATTTGGAGTTACTGGGAGCATGTTATGGATTAAAAGCTTATTGTTCTACTATGAAGGATTTGCATGTTCAATTACAAGTAGACAATACCACAGCTGTGGCATATATCAATTACATGGGTGGAGTAAGATCATTATCATGTGATCATCTGGTTAACCAGATGTGGCATTGGTGTATTGGTAAGAATATTCAGTTTCAGCAATTTATCTCCCAGGGAGAGACAATATTGTGGCAGCAAAAGATCACAAAAATTTAAAGACAGTACAAAATGGATGTTAAATCCACAAATTTTCAAAAATATTATCAGTCAGTTGGAGTACCGGACATTGATCTGTTTGCATCTAGATTAAATCACCAATTGCCCAAATATGTGTCTTGGGAACATGATCTAGGGGCAGTGCTTTCTCACTACACTGGGGGAACACGTCCTTTTATGCCTTTCCCCCATTCCGTCTAATTGGGCATTGTCTCAAGAAAATAGCACAAGACGCTGCCAAGGGCATTTTGGTGGGGCCAAATTGGCCTACACAGCCATGGTTCCCGTTGATGCTTAAAATGATTATTGATTATTGTATGACGATTCCTAGTTGCAACGATTGTTGAAAAGAAATTCATCATTGCATGATCATATGAATTTGTTAATCTGCAGGTTCTGACCAGACCATTGCAAGAGCTTGGACTGTCGGATAGGACCATGGATGTTATAGCTGCAGCTTGGAGAAATAACACTAAAAAACAATATATGTCGTATATAAAGAAATGGGAAGTCTTCAGTAGACAGTCAAAGATATCTTATTATACTGTGAACATATCAAATGTATTGGAGTTCCTTGCTGGGTTGCATTTTGATGAGCACTTAAGTTATTGTGCCATTAATAGTGCTCCTAGTGCTTTGTTGTCCTATTTAGGACAAATTTCTGATCGAGATTCAATTGGGTCTCACCCATTAATATCCCGGTTCATGAAAGGAATTTTTAATAAAAATCCTCCCAAGCCCAGAGATACAGAAATTTGGGATGTTAGCATTGTTCTCACATTGCTTAGGCAATGGACTCCAATTACTTCTATGTCTTTGCAAAGGTTAACATTCAAGGTAGTAATGTAATGGCATTAGTGTCAGCTCAAAGAGTACAAACTTTGCAATTGTTACGGTTAGATTGCATGCATGTGGCTTCAGATAACATTGTGTTTTATGTTTATGCTCTGATCAAACAAAACAGACCAGGAAAAACTGGAACCAAGGTAATGTTTAAAGCATATCCCGTCAATAAAACATTGTGTGTAGTTAAGCACTTAACTACATATATTGAAGTAACCAAAAATCTCTGAGGTGCTGAGACAGCGTTACTGATAATGCACAAAAAAACACATACAAAAGTTGCAGTTCAAACCATTTCTAGATGGTTAGAACAGGTTTTGGATTTAGCAGGAGTGGACAGTGCTGTGTTTAAGTTTCACTCCACTAGGGCTGCAGCTGTGTCCACGGCGAAGGTACAGGACGTACCACTGGACCAAATTTTAGAGGCCGCAGGGTCGTGTAAAGAAGAAACTTTTTCAAAGTTCTACGATAAACCTGTTGTCATGGTGCCAGGATTTGGACACGCAGTGTTGGGTTCGCTTTAAATGCTTGCTATGTTTTATATTATTGATTTATATTATCGATTTATGTTATCATTTGATATCATTATCACTTTTGTTGTAATTTTTTTTCCCTGGGATAGAGGGGTTATTATTTAAAAAAATGTTCTTTTTATGATTAAAAGACTTATTACATAAATTGAAACAATGTTTTTAAAAATATTATTTACTACTGTATTGACTAAACAGAGTGTCGCATGGAATGAATCTACGACATAAAAAACACAGAGCTTTAAAATCTTCACGTAGTCACTCACGTGACTCCGAAGTAAAATAGAAAGATTAAACGAGAACTTACCTGTTCAAAGTTTGATCTTTATTTTAAGAGAAATTACGATGAGGAATTACGTGCCCTCCGCTCCCAGCCCTCATAATATAAATGATCATCTGGTAGTTCTAGTGTATGTTGAGCCTTACTATCTTACTCCGGCTATTGGTTCTGTGTTTTTCATGCCACTGCTTTGAAGTATGCCGATCAAGCGCCAGGCGGGGCTTCTTCACGTAATCCCTCATCGTAACGCCTCATAAAATAAAGATGAAACTTCGAACAGGTAAGTTCTCGTTTAATCTTACTATTAGCCTCTGGAAATTGCCATTCATGTGCAGGGAATAGATGATAAAATTGGAAAACATAGAACTTGTGTGAACGGGTGATCGATGGTTGGCATGCAATCAGTGAGTCAAAGGTCTTCTTTCCATGCTGCATCTCCAAACTAAACCAAACCCTAAATTTGGCAAGTTCAGTGACTGGTAGGTACTTGGTTTACTTCAAAGGATGACACCAATATCATTAGCCCCATTAAAATAGAAAAATATCTCATTGGATGAGTAAATTCCCAGGCACATTTTAAAAGCAGATAAAATTCATAGTGACCTGTGGCTATAAATCAGCAATAGGAAAGAGGTGACATGTCCAGATATTAATCAAGATCCTACAATTATAAACAATGATAACCCTAATGATTAATATTGGATATTCCTTTTAAATAATGGTGCAGAAGTCCCCTTTAGCATGCCTGGCACCATGATATCCTAATTTAACTCAGTCAATGTTTCAACAGCAAGTTTTATTGAACTATGATAATTACTATCTAAAATTCACCGTACACTTCCTTTGGATGTCATTGTCCATTCCAACATGATGGGTTGTACACTGTCAGCATGGGAGAGTAATGGTTCTTCGTGACCATATTGGATACTTATGGTCCATATTATGCCTGTAAAATGGGGTCAGGAATAAAAGATTGCAAGGTAGCAGATTTTGAATAGAGCAATTATTTCCCACCTATTAATTCAGCTTGGGCTGATGAAAGTCAGACTATGCATTTTTTTTTTTTGCAAATGTACTTTGTGAACAGAATGGTAAGATTAAATGAGAACTTACCAGTTTGAAGTTTGATCTTTATTTTATGAGGCGTTACATTGGTGATTACGTGAAGAAGCCCGTCCAGGCCACATGCACGTCAATCTTCAAAGCAGCGATATGAAATCACAAATAACAATTATCGAAGTGACATAGTAAGATGCGTGACTCAAGAACAACCAGATGATCTTTATGAGAGAGGGTTGGGCGTGGAGGGCACATAATCACCAACGTAGCTCCTCATAAAATCAAGATCAAACTGGTAAGTTCTCATTTAATCTTACTATTTTACTTTGGAGTCACATGAATTGAAGAATTGGTAACCCATGCAAATCTCTAATACCTCCAACTAGAGATGGTATTCGGAACTTCTCACCTTAGAGTCCTCAGCATCAGTTTGTAATAACTGAATTCAACCGACCAAACTACTGGAGTAGTTCAAGTTTAAGTTCAAATGAGTATTGTCATGTTCAGCAATGCTGAATATTGTTTTTTCATCATTGTGACTGAGGTAGCTTCAGCTGACAATACCATAAGGTTGTTAACAATGGTCTACATGTCCTTTGAGAGGTTGCTACTTTGCACGATATCAGTTCCTTGATTTGTTCAGCTGGAACATGGCTACTATATTGCCAATTACTCTTGATGAAATAAAAGTCAGTTGTATAACAGGTTGCTATTAACTCCAATCTCTTGCCACAGGACGGAGTCATAGGTTAATTAATAATTAAAGGTAAATCCCAATGACCAACGAACAGTTTATCCCATTCCGCAATGTTTTACTGTTATTAGTACAGTTATATTGTCTTTGATAAACTATGTAATGGGAATTGCATAACATGGATCTTTGAGACCCATATCAATCTGTTGTCAGTCAGGAAAATAAGTTTTCATATTCGGAAAGGTCATGTGCCCGACACTCTCCATTTTTCATAATAAACATGCCACTCCTGCCTTATTCCATGGGTGGTTTGCATGAGAACTTCACGATTCCTGAACCTTAACTTCAAAGATAACCCTGATCATAATCCAAACTTGCTTGGACTGCTACTACTGTGCATCAACCAGTTGTTTTTACCTTTTGTGTGTTGTACAAACAAATTTCAATTTTACAACTTGTGAACGGTGCACTTACCCACGTTTTTGAAGTGCTAGACCCACTTTGTTGAGTAGGGTTGGTAAGGTGCATGGAATTTCTGAGCTATCATGCTGCCCCCAGCTCCAGTGAACCGCCTACTGCCGATGAGCGCCTGGGGTGCATTCTGAAATGATGACCTTTGCCTGCCATTGGCCTTAATTGATTCATCTGCCAGGTTTTCTTCCCCTCTTGAATAGGCCTACATGAATAACAGATTTGGCGGCTGGCTCTCACATCCCCCTCTTGGCGCTGTTCACTGCCGGCACATATGTGCTTCAGTATGTTCTATTGACTTCTTTAGAGCCTGGAATCAGTTATATCTTACCCTTTTGCTCTTCCCTCCTCAGAGAGGGCGATTCATAGGCAGCCCTAAACAGGCGCTGCCGCAGGCCGCAGGATACCTATACTGATATGAACCCATTGGACCTATACCCGAATAGAACATTCTGCTGGGATGGCAACTTTGTTGTCTGTCACGTGCCTTTCATCCCTTGGGCTATGCCCCACGGCCATACCCTGACACTCAGCATCAGCAGGATACTGACCCATCTTGGTCTCTGCCTCCAAGAGGGAGACCTTTAGCAGCTCTGTCAACTGGAGCTGCTGGTGCAACCTGGAGAGGTGGAACTTCTGTCTCAACCTTACCATCAGAGTCGGGGTCAGAACTAAAATGACCCATGGCTCACACCTCCTCACCTATGAAGGTGCTATCAAACAGTTCTCTACTGGATGTCTGCTGGCACCTTTTCGTTCAGGGTAGCGCTGACAGTCCTCCTGCTGGTGTGTGCCCTGCTGTAGCCCTGTATGCAACAGTTGCTGCATTTGTGATATTCGTTTCAAACGCACTATCCAGCCCCAGTGAGGAATCATCCCCCGACTCTGTGGGCCTTGCTATCCAGCCCCGATGGGGAATCCCGAAAGGAATTACTCTTGGCAAAAGAATAATGAATCTCAATGTGGCTGATTTAGTTTGATTGAGGTTCCGGGAAGTGTGGCAGAAAAATAATTTGTTTTTAGTCTTCTCTCTGAAGAATATTTCCCACGGGTTTTTTCCATCTATACCAAAGTGATGATGGATGATGTGAAATGTGGTGGGGTTTGAGTAATGACAGATTGAATGGGTGTTATTGTATGGCTGAGATTTCTAATGTATGTGAAAATTAAGTAGAACATATTAATGTATAACTGAGACAATGTCAGGTCAGCCATGATCTTATTGAATGCGGGAACAGGCTTGAAAGGCTATATTCATCATGTCATAGTCATACATCACAGAAACAGGCCCTTTAGCCCAACTCATCCATGCTGACCAAGATGCACCCTCTAAACTTGTCCCATTTGCCCATGTTTAGCCATATCGCTCAAACCCTTTCCTCAATGAAGGTTTATTGGTTCAATAGTGCTTTTATTGCCACAAGTGAAATCATTATTTTTACATACTGTCCAGTAAAGTATTGCCATAACTAAGCACATCCTGATTAGCAAAGTGTACAGAAATAGACTACTGAGCTCCCATACTAGAGGCATCAGGTTTTTGATGCCATTTTCAAAGTCCAGTCCATGCAATAGTGCCTACGAGTGGTGCCTGTGTCCAGGCAAACCTCAAGCCATGGGAGAATAAAGAGGAAGGAGATTGGACCTTATTGCCTTCCATCACAGTGAGGAATATGGGGAATCCACTGTGGTGGATGTTTATGTTAACATTAATGCAATTTTGTGTCTTGTTGCTTTTTTTCTTAGTATGACTGTATGGTAATTCAAATTTCACTGTACCTTAATTGGCACATGCGACAATAAACTGACCTTGAAACCTTGAAAACTTGAAACCTCCACCCATCATCTTCTTTGGAATTGTGGGTCGACATGCAAACCAACATCTCTCTCCTCGCCCGTCCACCTTACAGATGTGGTAGGCCAGTCCCAGGTTCCTTCTCCTTTCCTAGCGGCCTTGCTCCTCCCCATCGTATCAGTCATCATCGTCATCACCGGCTCCATCCTCCCGGTCTCTGGACTTGGGGAAAGGGATAGACAGAGTTGACTCGGGGAAAGATCAGGGGCCAGCTTGCTGGCTTCCCCTATGCTGGCTATGGTCTGCCGGGTCCTGCATTAGGCAGTGGGGGATGAGCAGGGGCTGTCTCGGTGGCTTTCTCCATGCAGGCCATGGTGGGTTGGGAGCTTCTGCCACACTATGGACTGGAAGATTCCTACCTCGTTTTGTATTTGTTATAAAACTTGTTTTTTTATTTTGGTATAAAACAACAATGAGGATATCGGGTGTTGCTCAATATGAATCCCAAAATGAGATGAGATGAGAGGCTGAGATGTGCTTAAAGTGGTGATTCATTCTTCTGCAATGGACCATCTTTATATTTTGCCATAGTATTTGTGGTTCATTCATATAACAATTATAGCACGGAAACAGGCCCTCTCGGCCCTTCCAGTCCGTGCCGACCATTTGTTTTCCCCTAGTCCCATCTACCTGCACTCAGACCATACTCCTCCATTCCCTTCCAAATACCTAACCACTTTACTTTTAAATGTTAAAATCTATCCTGCCTCCACCACTTCTGCAGGAAGATCATTCCACACACCCACCACTCTCTGAGTAATGAAGTTCCCCCTCATGTTACCCCTAAACTTCTGCCCCTTAATTCTCATGTCATGCCCCCTCGTTTGAATCTTTCCTACCCTCAATGGGAAAAGCTTATCCACGTCAACTCTGTCTTTCCCTTTCATCATTTTAAAGACCTCAATCAAGTCCCCCCTTAACCTTCTGCACTCCAAAGAATAAAGACCTAACTTGTTCAACCTTTCTCTGTAACTTAGTTGCTGGAACCCAGGCAACATTCTAGTAAATCTCCTCTATACTCTCTCAATTTGGTTGATGTCCTTCCTATAATTAGGCAAACAAAATTGTACACCATACTCCAGAATTGGTCTTACCAATGCCTTGTACAATTTTAACATTACTTCCCAACTCCTATATTTAATGCTCTGATTTATAAAGGCCAGCACACCAAAAGCTTTCTTTACCACCCTATCTACATGCGATTCCACCTTCAGGGAACTATGTACAGTTATTCCTAGACCCCTCTGTTCCACAGCATTCCTCAATTCCCTACCATTTACCATGTACGCCCTATTTTGATTTGTCCTGCCAAGATGCAGCACTTCACACTTATCAGCATTAAACTCCATCTGCCATCTTTCAGCCCACTTTTCCAAATGGCCCAAATCTCTCTGTAGACATTGAAAATCTACTTCATTATCCACAAAACCACCTATCTTAGTATCATCTGCATACTTACTTATCCAATTTTCCACCCCATCATCCAGATCATTGATGTACATGACAAACAACAGTGGACCCAACACAGATCCCTGAGGCACCCCACTGGTCACCGGCTTCCAACCTGACAAACAGCCATCCACCATTACACTCTGACATCTCCCATTTAGCCACTGTTGAATCCATCTTGCTACTCCGTCATTAAAGCCAAAGATTGAACCTTCTTAACCAACCTTCCATGGGGAACCTTGTCAAAGGCCTTACTGAAATCCATATAGACAACATCCACTGCTTTACCCTCATAAATTTCCCTAGTAACCTCTTCAAAAAATTCAAGAAGGTTTGTCAAACATGACCTTCCAGGCACAAATCCATGTTGACTGTTCCTGATCAGACCCTGTTTATCCAGATGCTTATATATATTATCTCTAAATATCCTTTCCATTAATTTGCCCACCACTGACGTCAAACTATCAGGTCTATAATTGCTAGGTTTATTCTTTGAACCCTTTTTAAACAATGGAACAACATGTGCAGTACCCCAATCCTCCGGCACTATTGCCGTTTCTAATGACATTTGAAATATTTCTGTCATAGCTCCTGCTATTTCTACACTAACTTCCCTCAATGTCCTAGGGAATACCCTGTCAGGACCTGGAAACATAGCCAATTTTATATTTTTCAAAAGTGTCAGTACTTCCTCCTCTTTGAATCTCATAGTTTCCATAGCTACTCTACTTTTTTCCCTGACCTCAGAGAGTTCAATATCTTTCTCCTTGGTGAATACCAAAGAAAATAAATTGTTCAATATCTCCCCCATCTCTTTTGGCTCTGCAGATAGCTGTCCATTCTTGCTCTCTAATGGTCCAATTTTATCCCTCGTTATCCTTTTGCTATTAATATATCTGTGGAAACCCTTTGGATTTACTTTCACCTTTCTTGCCAAAGCAACCTCATATCTTCTTTTAGCCTTTCTAATTTCTTAAGATTCCTTTTATATTCTTTATATTCCTCTAGCACCTCATTTACTCCATGCCTCCTATAATTATTGTAGATATCTCTCTTTTTTCAAAACGTGTCCAATTTCCCTTGAAAACCATGGCTCTTTCCAATTTTTACTATTTCCTTTCAACCGAACAGGGACATAAAGATTCTGTACTCTTACAATTTCCCCTTTAAATGTCCTCCATTTCTCTTCTACATCCTTCCCATAAAACAAAATGTCCCAATTCACTCCTTTTAAATCCTTACGCATTCCCTCAAAGTTAGCCTTTCTCCAATCAAAGATCTCAACCCTAGGTCCAGTTCTGACTCTCTCCATAATTATATAGAAACTAATGGTATTGTGATCACTGGTCCTGAAGTGCTCACCAACGCATACCTCCTTCACCTGACCTGCCTCATTCCTAACAGGAGGTCCAGCACTTCCCGTTCTCTGGTCGATACCTCTATGCATTGCTGCAAAAAACTATCCTGCACACATTTTACAAACTCCAAACCATCCAGCCCATTTACAGAATGTGTTTCCCAGTCTATTTTTGGAAAATTGAATTCTCCCAAAATCACTACCTCGTGCTTACTACTAAAACCTGCTATCTCCTTACATATTTGCTCTTCCAATTCTCGCTCGCCATTTGGTGGTCTATAATACACCCCTAAAAGTGTTGCTACACCATTCCCATTTCTCAGTTCCACCCAAATAGCCTCCCTAGACGAGCCCTCTAATCTATCCATAGAAATATAGAAATTAGGTGCAGGAGTAGGCCATTCGGCCCTTCGAGCCTGCACCGCCATTCAATATGATCATGGCTGATCATCCAACTCAGTATCCCGTACCTGCCTCCTCTCCATACCCTCTGATCCCCTTAGCCACAAGGGCCACATCTAACTCCCTCTTAAATATAGCCAATGAACTGGCCTCAACTACCCTCTGTGGCAGAGAGTTCCAGAGACCCACCACTCTCTGTGTGAAAAAAGTCCTTCTCATCTCGGTCCTTAAGGATTTCCCCCTTATCCTTAAGCTGTGACCCCTTGTCCTGGACCTCCTCAACATCGGGAACAAACTTCCTGCATCTAGCCTGTCCAACCACTTAAGAATTTTGTAAGTTTCTATAAGATCCTCTATGGCAATAATGTCCTTCATCATGCCAAAGCACTGCTGTAATATCTTCTCTGACAAGCAATGCAACACCACCTCTGGTCCCTCCAATTCTATCACACCTGATTAGTTCAATTCAATTAGTAAGAAAGGGCTTTTTTTTACTGCAATGGTTATCATCACACTCTATTTCTACAATGCTTCACCATTTCCTGCACAAACATGAACAGACTTCCAAAATTACAAAATCAATATTATGGACACCAAACAGAATGCACAGCATCTCAAGATGTCTGAAACGAGGGAAACAGAGTTAACATTTCAAATCAATAGTCTATCATCTGAATAGGGAGAAGTCTGATATTAAACAAGGCTGGTGCTATAGGGAAAGTAGAAAGGACTCAGAAGGACACATGGAGAAAGATTTGGAAAAAGGGAGCTGGATAGAGAGATTAAATGACAGACATGGGGCAACACAGTGGCGATTGAGTTGCTACCTTACAACGCCAGAGACCTGGACTCAATCCTGTTCGCGAGTGCTCTCTGTACAGAGTTTATACATTTTTCTTGTGACCGCTTAGGTTATCTCCAGGTGTTCTGATTTCCTCTTGCGTTTTAAAGATGTGTAAGTTTGTAGGGTAATTGGCTTCTGCTAATTTTCCATAGTATGTAGGATATAACTAGTCTACAGGGAATTGTTGGTCAGCCCGAACCCAGTGGGCAGAAGGGCCTATTTCCAGGCTGTATCTCTAAACTAAACTATTCTCTAAGTGGCAGCAGAATGTCTGAATGAAAGTAATAGTATTGTGGGCCATATAGAACTAATTTCCCACAAATGATCAACTATAGAAAGAGATGAACAAATCAGTATGTCTGTTTACCTTTCTAGGAATTTTACTGAAACATTACCTGTTGAGGGAATCAAGTTTTCAGCTTATATGCTCCATTGATCAACATTGCAATGTTTGGTTATGAAGATGCAGATGCAGTTTGGGAATAATAGCATTTGGCAAGGCTAGGGTGGCCATTCTAAACCATAATAGTAAGATTAAATGAGAACTTACCAGTTTGAAGTTTTATCTTTATTTTATGAGGAGTTACGATGAGGGATTACGTGAAGAAGCCCCGCCAGAGCGCCTGCGCATCATACTTCAAAGCAGCGGCATGAAATCACAGTAACTACAGTCAAAGTGATATAGTAAGACTCAGAAGACTAGAACTACCAGATGATCTTTGCGATTATGAGGGTCGGGAGCAGAAGGCACGTAAAGATCAAACTTCAAACTGGTAAGTTCTCATTTAATATTACTATTTTACTTCGGAGTCACGTGAGTGACTACGTGAAGATTTCAAAGCTCTGTGATTTCATGCCGTAGATACAGTTCCATATGACACACTGCCTTGGTTGACACAGGATAAACAAATAATGTATTGAACATTGTTTAAATTATACAATGAACGTCTTAAACAATAAAAGAACAGTAATAATCCTTCTTTCGCAGGGGAAATTACAGAGGAGAACTCAAACAGAACCCAAAACAGCATGCCCAAATCTTTGCATTGCGAGGACAGGTTTATTATAAATCGTGAAAAGGTTCCTTGACTGGACCATCCTGTGGTGAGGATTTAGTCTAATGGCACGTCCTGCGCCTTTGCTGTGTACGTTGACACCGCCCCTGGTAGAGTGATTTAAACACATCAGTGTCTACTCCAGCATAATGCAAACCTGTTTCGGCCATCTAGAAATAGTTTGTACTGACAGCTTTGTATGAGATTTTATCTGGCTGATGAGCCTCGCTGTTTCAGAGCATCTGAGACTCTTGATGACCTTGATATATTGGCTCAGGTGCGTAACGACACATAGTCTTAGGTCAATGGGTATATTTTAAGCTTAGTTTGCTTCCAGCCATCCCCGGCCTGCTCTGTTTTATTAGATCATATACATAAAACGTAATATTATCTACAGAAGAATGCATGCTGTCCTGTCGTAACCTTTTGCAATATCTGGACCCATTGTGCTGCCACTAGCACCATGAACATGACCACTTTGTGCGTTATCTTCTGGAAAGGCAGAAATGTAATTGGAGCCCATTGCCAAAGCAGTGTGAGAAGTATACCCACATCCCAGACTTCTGAATATCTAGGTCTGGGAGGGTTTTGGTAAAACACCTCTTAAGAATCGGGCCACCAATAGATGAGATCCAACAGAGTGTTGTCTGGACTCTTGCCCTAAATAGGAGGACAAAGCACTTCAAGCACTATTAGTGGCACTATAGGTTAACTGCTGGTCAAAAAAGCAATGTAGCAAGGAACTCCAATACATCCGGTATGCCTGCAACATTATAAGATATATTTGACTGTAAACAGAACATCACTTAATTTTTTAATATGAGATACATATTGTTTTTTAGTACTAATCTCTATAGGCCACCATAATCACATTGACGGTCCTACTCGACAGTCCGAGTGACTGGAACATCTGGCCAGAAGATACAAATCAACAGATTAATACGATCATGTAAAGGGGAACTCTCTTCCTGTCCCAGGGTAAACCAACAAGTTGCTGTAATTGGGAATAGTCATGAATGGCTGTGTCATCAGTCTCAGAACCAATGAGAACCATGACTGTGTGGAGCAGTTAGGAACTACCAAACGCCTAAGCGTAGTCGTGCTCTATTTTGGTGAGACATTGACTAATGAGGCAGAATGGGGAAAAAGCATAAGAACATATGTCCCCAATGTAGCGAGAATGTATCCTCCGCTACTGCCCCTGGATCTGGTTCCCATGAGACATATTTAGGTAACTAGTGATTTAACCCGGATGCAACAGATCTATGTCTGGCAATCCATACCGGCTGAT
Organism: Raja brachyura; assembly: GCA_963514005.1. Next base: position 39,028,912 of record OY740789.1, on the reverse strand, counting down.
AATCATTTTGAAACATTTGGATTCATCATCCATTCTGTGTTGTCATTGAATTTACGTGACCTGGTGTATGCCAATTTCACATTATCTCTACCAGGTAGGTAAATATCTGAGACCCAGATGTTTCTCGTAATGCTCCAGTGCCAGATGAGGTTAGCCAGATTGTCACAGAATAATGACCTAATTCCACCCATGTGATTGATATGCAACAGCTGTGGTATTGTCAATCTGAAGTTGCACATGCAAATCATGCATTGTTGAGCAGAATGTTTTTAGGCCATAGAATGCACCCAGCAATTCTATGTAGTTTACCCCATGCCTCTGCAGGTTTAATTCCTCTTTCGCATTCCATCTTCCGCCACAGCTAGACTCGATATCAGTGGCTCCCTATCCTGAAGCGCTCACATCAGTTTGTAAACTAAAGGTTATTGAGTCAGAATGTCTCTAGTACATCGCGAGGCATTAGTTACAGTTTTGGCCATAGGCAAAGTACCGACATGTTAATTAAATTAATGATGAACCACAAATAGCCAATCATTCAAAATGGTACTAATTTGGATTTAATTAGATGGGTGAGGAACCTAACCTCTCAACAGGTGTTTGGTAGCTGAATATTATGCATCTTTCAGACATAACACCTTTTTGATACCAGTTGCAATACTGAAACTTTAATTTTAAAACGTTTATACTGGACCTAAGAGTTAAGTCTGGTTACGCCCAGAATGAATTCTACACCCACCATTGTTTGTTTGGCTGGGGAATATTGGACACTAATTGTTGAGGCTGATATGCCGTCCTTTCAATTACCCCTTTTTTTGGACTAAAATACCAATTTCATCATTCACCTGTAGAGTTAGTGGTTTTGGAAACCCAATATCCGACGGTGTATTTTGTACAGGTGGATGTACTTCCGAGATAACCATATTCGAGACCCCTGGATACAGTCCAGTCTGACCAGATCTGATGTTTATGCAGCACCATGGATCATAGAACAATTGCTACCTACCCCCGACCGGTGACTGATCTCTAGAGGATATATGGTTTTTGAGGTGGCATCCTGGACTCAGGATGAGTTTTGATGAGGCCGACTGTTTTTGCCTCATCGTCCAGGCCTTTCCCTGGATATTAGAGGATCTGCGCAAGACTGTGAACCATGGGTTGAGCATAGGCTGGATGGTTATTCGTGAATAATTAATTCTAAAAATGGGCATTACACAGCAGAGCCCACATCCTGCTGTGTTCAGATAGTGGTGCCCTTGTACCATTTGCCCAAATGCCATTATTCCTGCTACAACCAGTTTTTTAGGACTTCTGCAGCCTTAACTCATGCGCCCTCATGATGCGCTCCTTTAGAGCGATGCACAGTTAACAGGTGTTTGATATGTCTTGCAAAGTTTCCTCCATTATGGAGTCCTGGAGCTGGTGGGAGGCCATATAATTAAATTGCTAGCCAGATTGTCATCCATGGCTTCACCAGTTCCCGCCGGTATGGCAAATTGCTGGCCACATCCGGCACACCTGGAGCATAGCTCATGTGCTTTGGTGGATGCACGTAAGCAGTGACACCAAACTTCAGGGTCAGATTCATACTGCCCTGGCTTCTCCTGGCTCCTGTTCACGGGAGGTAACATGCAGCCCTAAACAAGGTGCTGCTGTTATGGGTACCCATGCAGACTCGTAGGCATATTATCCTTCATATGTGTACAGCTCTTTTGCTTAACGGACCTCTGTTAGAGGTTGCAGCGGAAAGCTGCTGGGGACCCTGGGGTAAACCCCGGCTGGACCACCTCCTGGTATTATCATTTTGGCTATGAGGTGTTCCACTTTGTCCAGACGTCCCCAATGTTCATTTTTTGGAAGGGAAAATATTTCTGGCCTCACTGAGCAGAGTTGACAGGCCTGAACAATTTAATCTTGGCCTGCCTCCTGACAGGAGTGTCCACAGTGCTTTAAAGCACCAGAGTTGCTGCTGCTGGCTGAACTGCAGGTGGCTCTAAAGTCGGCGTCTCAAAAGCCATTGTCATTTGCTGACCACAGCTACAAGTTCATATTGAGGAATTTCCCCTACTATTGAGAACAAGTAAGGCTGGCAGAACTTCATCCATCACAACCTCAGCCTTAATAAGTCATTTTGTCAAAGTGCCTCAACATTACGATGACCCTGGCAAGGGTAATTACTGGATGCTGGACCTGTCCAGCGATGACGTGTTCATTGGCAGGACGACGGGCAAACTTCACCGGCGGTTGGTCACGTCCCTAAGCAAATTTTTCAAGAGGGGACTTTGCCTTTCGATGTCTGGATTGGGCTCCTTGCACCATCCACACAACACATCCAGCGCCGCCTCCAGTTTCCAGTTATAGCTCAGGAGTTTGGAAATAATTCTGCATAGAATGTGTGTTATTTTCTTACATTTTTACAGCAGTCTAAGTGAAATAATAACCCTTGGTGAGTATAGAATAATGCTCAGTGGTTGCGGATCCGGGGTGGATCAGATGGCTAGCGGGGATATCTCTCACCCATTGTTGAGGGGACACAGTGAACCCTTGCTCCGTCAGCTTGCTATCGGGGCAAGCCGGCTGCTTCTTCCCATCCTAGCATCACACGCAGGTGGTGTAGCAGCAGAACGGACCCAGCAAGCCTTCTCTCAGTCCCCTATCCACCATCCCATGCAGACTGGCCGTAGGTAGGCTTTACTTTATAGGCAACATACTCGCCTTATTTTCATTATTTTAATATTTTCCCTTTAGGAAAGTGTCCCTGCTGGCTCCTGTAACCAGCCGTACGAGACCTAGTAAACTGCAGCAAGTTTAAAACACTGACCTGCGGGTGTTTTACTTACGGCTGGTGGAGCTGTGCTCTGCACCATGATCTCTGCACTTGCGCAATTAGCACGACCTCTGCACTCACCGGAAATTACGCAATCATCGCGACCTGTCCGCTATGCGGAAGTCACGAAATGAGCGGCAATTTTGAACCAAACACAGTTGGACATAATAAATCATTTATTCCTTCCAAACAGTCTGACCTAATAAAGCATTGCAATTTCAAGCACAGGCAGGGCAGCAGTCCAAACAACTCATGGCATTGTCATTAAGGGCTAACACATCATTTATTGCAAGTACATTGCAGACTCACAGTTCAGTTGATTCACAGCTTAGAATGCGAGCCATGGCCTCTCGCTCATGATCTTGCAGAGTGACTGAGTCATGTCCAGGCATCCGGGATTTTATAGTCCTGCCCCGCCCCTCTCTCTCCCCCCCCCCCCCACCCCCGGAAGGGGCGTTATCTTCATCGCAGTAATTGACAGGCGAGAGGATCTCAAGGTCTTTTATCAACTCACAACTTTTCTATTTTTCATCGATGGGAAAAATCCTCGGGGCCTGCTAAGCAGCGCAGACAGGAAGTGATCAAGATGAGACTTTAATTATATAGATTTTATTAATTTGTTTAATTGCTGGCATTTGGGCATTGATGATAAGGCTAGCATTTATTGCCCTCGTCAAATCACTCGAGAAATATTGGCGAGCCACATTTTAGATTTGTGTTTTATTATTGTCATGTATACTAAGATACAGTGAAAAGGGTTGTTTTGCATGTTATCCAAACAAATCTTATTATGCATAAATTCAACCAAATACAATGGAGTAAACAGCTTTGTGATTTCATGCCGCAGATTACAAATCTCGGCAGCCCACTGCATTGATTGACTGGAATGAGAAATTAATGCATTAGTAGTAACATTGCATTTAATGCAGTAATAAAGTTTGTTTTAGAAATATAAACAAACAACAGTACCCCTCTATCCCAGGGCACTTTAAACAGAACTTAAAATAGCATTGGCAAACAGCCCTGGATCGGCAATCGGCCAATGATAGAAATTCTGAAACATCAGCTCATTTGTCCATCCGGCGGCTGCCAAAATATGGTCAATGGGCATGTCCCTCACCTTGGCTGCCGACGTAGCTGCTGCCCTAGTGGAATGAGGTGTAAACACACTATGTAAAAGATACGCTAACGTTGATGCTGACCTGGTGGAATGAGATATACAATCATCAGTGTTAATATCTGTATAACCCATAACCTGCTGCAGCCACCTTGAAATAGCCAGAACCAACCTTCCTCTGTGTAGTTGTTTGTTGATGAATTAACAATGCTGATTCCATACTTAGGTTTCTGGTGGCCTTGATTACATAGATGTGAGACCGTGGGGTATCCGAAAATGATCATAAATCATGCCACCCCTAGTCTAATCTGCTTGTGTAGACCAGAATGTAAAATGTAATGGCACCTGCAGCCAATTCTATCCTATCTAACCACAGCGTTTGCATTGTTTGCCGTCTTTGTGTTGATATCAGTGTCATAACTAAAGATGTAGCTGGAACCCCTTGGTGAAGTAATGTTCACACATTTTCTATAACCAACTGCATAATCTTGTAGCGGGAGAACTTGTCTCAAGATCTTTTAACAACTTGATATCCGGGTTGAACCCGACAGAGTAGTTCTCTTATATTGCAGCTGTAGTGTCTCTATAACTGAATTATTGTCAAATACCATTTAAAATGAACTGAAAAATGTCAGTAATCTGTACCGTATGAAATGTAACATTAACATTTAACAAAAACACTCTGATCCCCTCAATACGAATGTACTGCTTTTTGGGGTGCTATCCCTGCACACTGCAGTGAGCACCTTCATGGCTTGATGTGATAAGTCAATCCATTCAAAATGTGTAAGACAATAATTGTTTTACTGTGCAAAGGCTGGTCTCCTGAACTCCAGTTTGAAACAGCAAGTTCTTGTATTTTGGAATAACCATATACCATTGTGTCATAATGCCTGATGAAGCAGGCAACATGGATGCTTGGCCAGTCCAACAGTACAAACCAAAGCGAGGTCTTGTTGACTGTTTTAACCCGGCTAATGAGGAAGACATAAAAGACCATTCCTCCTATTGAAGCGATAATGTATTTCTCCGCACTGTTGTGCCACATATTTTTGCAATCAGTGAATAAACATGCACCAACATGTTGATATTCGATGTAGTATCAAACCATACTTTCATCATACATTGAAATCCAACACTTATTCTGTGTTATCATCGATCTGAACTGGATGATACACCAGTGGCAAAGGAGATTTAGGTAATTATTACAGGATATTTTTACTTGATTACCATGTGACTAACATATGTCACCATCGTAGAGCAGCAACTTAAATTTGATCATGTAGAATATGTATATTCGCTCAATAGCCCCTTACCCTGCATCTAGTGGATATATTTAGTTGATACCAACAATTGAAGAATTGGTAACTCATGCAATCTCCAATACCTCCAAGTAGGTGATGGTATTCGGGACTTCCCATCTTAGACTCCTAGCATCAGTTTGTAATAACTGAATTTGACCGACCACACTACTGTAGCAAGTTTCAAGTTCAAGTTCAATAAGTTATTGTCATATTCAGCAATGCTGAATACTGTTACTTCATCACTGTGACTGAGGTAGCTTCAGCTGACAATAGCATAAGGTTGTTAACAATGGTCTAATTGCTGCTTACACAATATCAGTTCCTTGATTTGCTCGACTGAAACACAGCTGCTATATTGCCAATTACTCTCGATGAAAATAAAACTCAGTTTTATGACAGATTGCTATAACTCCAATCTCTTGCCACAAGGCGGAGTCAAGGCTAATAATAATTAAAGGTAAATCCCAATGACCAACAAACAGCTTATCCCATACCCCAAAGCTTTACTGTTATAGTACAGTTATATTGTCTTTGATAACCTGTGTAATGGGATTTACGTAGCATGGATTTCTGACCCTTATGAATCTGTTGTTAGACAGGAAAAATAAGTTTTCATATTCGGAAAGTTCATATGCCCGACACTCTCCATTCTTCATAATAACATGCCATTCCTGCCATATTCCATGGGTGGTTTGCATGAGAACTTTTGCCCAATTTCCGAACCTTAATTTTTTTTTAAATAACCCTGGCCATAATCCAGACTTGCTTGGAGTGCTCCGACTGTGCCTCAACAAAATATTTTTATCCTTTGTGTGGTGTACAAAACAGATGTAAATATTACACCTTGTGAATGGTGCACTTCCATATTTTGGAAGTGTTAAACCCATTTTGTTGAGTAGGATTGGTAAGGTGCATGGAATTTCTGAGCTATCAAGCTGCCCCCAGCTCCAGTGAACTGCTTACTGCCAATGAGCGCCTGAGGTGCTTTCTGAAACAATGACTTTTGCCCACCGTTGGCCTAATTGGTTCATCTGCAAGGCTTTCTTCCTCTGTTAAATAGGCCTAGCTGAATAACAGATTCAGCGGCTGGCTCTTACATCCCCCTGTTGGCGCTGTTCAGTGCTGGCACATATGTGCTTAAGTATGTTCTATTGACTTCTTTAGAGCCTGGAGTCAGTTATATCTTGACCTTTTTCTCTTCCCTCCTCAGATAGGGCAATTCATAGGCAACCCTACACAGGCGGTGCCGGAGGCCGCAGGATACCAATACTGATACAAACCCATTGGCCTTAACCCAAATAGAATATTCTGCTGGGATGGCAACTTTGTTGTCAGGAAAAAAGGTACCTCTGACACATGCCCTTCATCCCTTGGGGTATGCCCCACCGCCATACCCTGAGACTCAGTGTCAGCAGGATACTGACCCGTCTTGCTCTCTGCCTCCAAGAGGGAGACCTCTGTAGAACTGTATGCAACAGTTGCTGTATTTGGGATAGTGGTTTCAAATGCACTATCCAGCCCCGGTGAGGAATTCATCCCCCGACTCTATGGGCCTTGCTATCCAGCCCCGGTGGAGAATCATCTCCCGACTCTGGGGGCGTAGCAGATTATGTGTGAACTTGAGCAACCCTGTCCCAGGCATTGCTCTCACCACCTTTTGTAAAGGCCAGTGCTTTTTGACATGCAACAGCCCTGTACCAGGTGCTGCTAGCACGGCTCTCCCGTAGGCCGGCATTTTCATACTTGAAGCAGCCCTGTCCGGCGCTGATGGCGCAGCCTGTCCCATAGGCCCGCATTATTACACATGACACAGCCCTATCCCAGGCGCTGCTGGTGCGGCCTGTCCCATAAGCCCACACTATTACACATGAAGCAGCCCTGTCAGGTGCTGCTGGCGCGGCCTGTTCCCTAGGCCCGCGCTATTACAGTGCAGGCACACTAAATCAACATTTTTTGTGTACAGCTTTACCTGTGAAGGGTTAAAATAATTCACAGCAACTTCTGCTAAACAAAAAGATTACATTGTCAGAGACATATAATAATGACTTTTTATGACTTTAACTTTGCCTTTAGCTTTTAACTTTAAGAAAACCACTATAACATACATACATTTTATTATAAGGAGAAACCCTTTGTAACCCGACTCACCCAAGTCCAAATAGGGCTGAATTAGTCCCATTTAATTCCTTGCCTGTGGGTGAATGTCTGTGAGCCACTGACCCCACTGTCAGTGACTCTAGCATTACTTCCTTGCCATTCCAACGGCATCTATGCAGGCTGGGAGCCGTTGACTACACTTTCAGTGACTCTGCTTGAATTTCTTGCCGTTTTTACGGCATCCCCGCAGGCTGGGAACAGCTGACTGCACTGTTAGTGGCTCTTTATCTCGCAACCCAATCAATTTTCCGGTTATTCGCTTCCGCGGTCGGACTGGGTTTCCCCACAGTCCATAACTGCCAAACTCGTCAGGCTGCTAGACTGGCAGGAGAACCTCTGTGAAAAGAGTCTCCTACCTAAAAACCCCTGGTAAGTAAAAACAAACTTACCTTCTAGGTTTAACTTACCGCTGGCAGGAGCTCTGAAAAATATTTTTCACCAAAAACAAAAAAATTGCCTTTTTAATTTAATAAGGGATCCATTTTTTAAAAATTATATTAGATAGACAATTGGCATATGTCAGAAAAAAATATTGATTGTGAAAATGTTTTTTTCATTGTGAATTTAAAAAAGGAAACATTCCATTTATCTCAGGACTTTAGCTGATAACATTTGCAAGCCACATCTGTGAAAGTGATTCTAGCTCCCGAAGGACATTATTGCTCAGTACTCCTTCGAACTGCTTTCACAGCCTTGTTTTATCAATCTTTTAAGCAGTGTACATGTCTTCTGTCACTTCCCTAAAGGATGGAAGAAAATGAAAAACTTTGCCATCAGAAAGTGTGGAAAGTCATTCATCATTCAACAGGCAACAATCTCTCTTCTTTCAATTTCTTCTAGACGAATAGTGCATTAATCTTCCAGTGGTGCAAAATGCATTCTGCAAATCAGAAAGGAATTAAATATAGGAATAGGCCAAATATGCAAGGAATAGTGCACAAGGTGACCAGAGAATGCTTTGTATAGCTCATGGATTATGTGATTTAATTTTTGCCAAAACATTTGTTAGCAAAATTGAATACCTTTCACATTGTCCATACTGACATTAGTTTGCTCTTCACTGAGGTAGTTTGACCTGTTCAGGGTCTTCCAACAACCTCCATCTCAAGCCTAGATGCTTCTTCTATGATTCTGGTCCACACATGAGTAAGGATGATGTGGACCATTTTGTAAAGTGAGGCTCTTCTAACGCAAGAGGAGCAGCAATTAAACAGAACTTGCCTGGGCCAGTGACATGCTGAGCAAATCTGGTGTCACAAACATACTTTAATATCTCTCATGATTTATCTAAAGTTAAAACAAATTATAATGCCCATTTAGAAGAAACTAAACTTACATTTGAACCACACATAGAAAATTAATATTCGGAGTAATTCCGAGTGTGGAAAGTAACCATAAATAGAGAACCCCATGTGCAGAAAGCATTCAGTGTGAAGGGAATTCCATGTGTAGACAATCCTCGCATTGAGCTTCTCATATTTAGGGAATAACATGTGCAAAATGTCATTGCACTGAACGTCATGAGTAAAATGTTATTGCAGTGAACTCAATGAGAGAAAGGTCATTAGTGTCTCATACATATCAAATCTAGACAGACCATCTCATATTTAGAAATTCATAGTATTCGATTGTCACAGCAGTGTGTATAAAGTATTCACTGTGTACATCTAGCGTGCAAAATCCAGCATGTTATTGCTATAAACCATGCATACAACATCATTACACTGAACCCATGTGACAGCAGTCAATACAGTGAACCCATGAATGGAAACCCATGTGTAGGGCAGAATATTTAACACTCAAGCAAAGGCATCGCATAAACAGATTAACTGGTTTTCATCATATTTCAAGTAACTTCTAAATTGATGAAAGGCTGATGTTATGAAGTTGTGAAGTTATTTGGCAGTAACTAGAAGCAAAATGCAAAATTCTGGGAGGAACTACGTAGGTCAGGCAACATCTAAGGAAGGAATGGATAAGTGCTGTTTTGGGTTGGGACCGTTCTTCACACTTTGAGTGTAAGAGAGGGAAGTAAGCTGGAAAAGTGGAAGCAGGACAAACCCTGGCCAAGTGATAATGGTGAGGAGAGGTTTGATTGGCAGTTAGACGGAGCATAGAAGTAGCTACTTGAATCGATCTCAAAACTATGGCATTCTCTCCAAGGAGTTCAAATTCAACATGTCCTCACACAAAAAAAAAAGATTGGGGCATCCAAACCTTAAATCCCTTGAAAATTAAGTGCATACGTAGTAACATAATGCCAGCATAGTGATACAACTGGTGGAGCTACTACCTCACAGTGCCACAGACCTGGGATCGAACCTGACCTCAGTTGCTGTCTGTGTGGAGTTTGCACGTTCTCCCTGTGACCATGTATTTTTCCTCCCTGTGCTCCGGTGTCTTCCCACGCCCCAAGGATGTGCGTGTTTTAGGTTAATTGGCCTCTGCAAATTGCCCCTTGTGATGAGAAAGTGGACAAACTAGTGTGAACGGGTGACCGATGATTAGTATGGACACAGTGGGCTAAAGGGTTTTTTTCCGTGCTGTCTCGCTAAACTAACTGAGCGGTATGGTGGTGCATAGGTAGAGTTGCTGCATCAGAGCGCTAGAGACCTGGGTTCAACCTTGGATACAGGTGCTATCTCTATAGGGTTCGTATGTTCTCCCCGTGGCCATGTGGGTTTTCTTTGGATGCTCCAGTTTCGTCCCACATTCCAAAGACGTACAGGTTTGTAGATTAATTAGCATCAGTAAAAATCGTAAATTGCCCCTAATGTACAGGATAGTGTTCGTGTATGGGAATCGCTGGTCGGCGTAGACTCGATGGACCGAAGGGCCTGTTTCCGCTCTGTATTTCTTTTTTTTTTTAAGATATACCATTGTTTATTATGTAAATGCAGAGGCCAATTTCAAAAGAAATAAATTAAATCTGAATGCAGCGGAATGAACCAATTACACAATTAGTATTTTACTAACACCATATTGTAGTCAAAATCGTTGAATTTGCCCTATTAAAGGCATGGACATATTTATCATTTTGGCATGTTTTGGCATGTCGGAGTGGCACAAAAGAAATATAATTACCCCTACATGATATCTTTGCAAATTACAAGTTATGTTAAGTGGCAGCAAATCTTCTCTGGAAATAAGAGAAGTCAGAATAAATTTGCAAGGCCTCATTTTGTCATTCTACTAGATGGGAAGTCAAAGGCAGACTTTAGAAAACTATGCAGCTGATAGATCACCAATTAGAGTAGGTAAGTGCAAGACTGGTGTTCATGTTCCCTTGGCACCTTCCCTTCACATCTAACCACAAGAATTACTTTTAAAAAGATAATTTATAAAGTTTGCATTTTGGATAACTATTGGCTCAACTGGATTGGCTCAATTTGGCTTCTAATTTAAATTGTCATATTAAAATTGTTGTCAAAATATGAAGACACCATTAGGACAATATGCAAACATGGACCACTAGCTTTAAGACTTTGATACCTAGAGCAGCAGAGGCATATAGCATGGAAACAGGCCCTTCAATCCAACTTGCCCATGTTGACCAACATGCCCCACCTACACCTGGCTGTGTTTGGCCCATATCCTTCTAATATATATATATTTTTATTAGAGTAGGTAAGCAGTACATTAGCAAACACATATTATGATCTGCTCTGTATTTCTACACTAAACTAAACAAAACCAGAAAAGGAAGCCCGAGTCAGACAACAACAAATTCAAAGCAGCAGAATATTGATAGTGTAGGGGTAAAGTTTAAAGGTGAAATTTGCAAAGCAGTGTGACGGGCATAGAAATATCTACAACCAAAGAAAAATCGAAAAGTGTTATATAAATAGACAGAGCAAAACTACGGAAACATTCAAATCCTTGAGGGACCTAAAAGGTGACTGGTATGGAGGTGGAAAATAATGATGAGATTATTGATCAATTATTTGTAGCTGCTTTCACAAAGAAGCGAATGGCCATTGTACTTAAGGGGTAAGAGTGTTAAAAATTGGATGGGATAAGCATAGTATAAGAGGAAGTATTAACAGGTTCATCTTTTTGAATGCAGATAAATCAAACTCTGAAGATCTTTATCCAAGTCTGATAAAAGGAAATTGCATGTCCTGTCCATAATTTCAAAAGCATCCCCAGGCACTGGAATGGTGCCAAAGGATTGGAAGACTGCTTATGCTGTATTTTAGTTTGAAAAGGACAGGATTAAATTAAGCTATGTAAGGGGCAACAAATTTAACTTTGGCATTTGGCCAAATTATTGGGGTCAGACGTGAGGGACAATATGAAACCTTAAATTAGAAAGGCACTGATTCATTACTGAAGGCCAGTATACACTTCGGAGAGTTGTGGATCTAGCCCAGTCCATTATCTCATTAACCAGACTCCCCATCATTGACTTCATCTCCACGATGCCTTGGAAAATAGGCAACATAATCAAATACTTGTCCCATCCCATATAACCATAACAGCACGGGAACAGGCCTTCAGGGCCCTTCCAGTCCGTACCGACCATTTATTTTCCCCTAGTCCCATCTACCTGCACTCAGACCATACCCCTCCATTCCCTTCCCGTCCATATACCTATTCACTTTACTTTTAAATGTTAAAATCGATCCTGCCTCCACCACTTCTGCAGGAAGATCATTCCACACACCCACCACTCTGAGTAAAGACGTTCCCCCTCATGTTACCCCTAAACGTCTGTCCCTTAATTCTCCTGTCATGCCCTCTCGTTTGAATCTTTCCTACCCTCAATGGGAAAAGCTTATCCACGTCAACTCTGTCCATCCCTTTCATCATTTTAAAGACCTCAATCAAGTCCCCCCTTAACCTTCTGCGCTCCAAAGAATAAAGACCTAACTTGTTCAACCTTTCTCTGTAACTTAGTTGCTGGAACCCAGGCAACATTCCAGTAAATCTCCTCTGTACTCTCTCTGTTTTGTTGACATCCTTCCTATAATTAGGCGACCAAAATTGTACACCATACTCCAGAATGGGTCTTACCAATTCCTTGTACAATTTTAACATTACTTCCCTACTCCTATATTCAATGCTCTGATTTATGAAGGCCAGCACACCAAAAGCTTTCTTTACCACCCTATCTACATGCGATTCCACCTTCAGGGAACTATGCACAGTTATTCTTGGATCCCTCTGTTCCCAGTCATTCCTTCTTCTCCCAGCTATTGTTGGGCAAAAGATACAGAGCTTGAAAGTGCACGCCATCATACTCAGGAACAGCTACTTCCTCTCTGTAAATCAAGCTTCTATGTAGTCTACATGGATTTTAGTGAGACTTTTGGATGTCCGAATTTAAACAAAAAACAAAGCCCTGACATAGACAAGGCAGACAAGGCAGAATATAAATGAACATATTTTTATATTATTTTGGACATGGTGGGTCTAGATTAGTTTGGAGATACAGCATGGAAACAGGCCTTTTCACCCACCAAGTTTAGGCCGACCATTGTTCCCATTCACACATGTTCTGTCTCTATCCATCTCTGCCTCATATCTCTAAACTTCTGCATCCACTCCCTATACTCCAGGAAAAAAATAGCAGTGGCCAATTTACCTACAAATTTGCACACCTTGGGATGTGGCAGCAAACCGGACCACCGAGACGAGACAACTGTGGTCACAGGGAGAACATGCAAACTCTGCACCCTGGTCTCTGGCGCTGTGAAGCTGCATCATTGTGTGTTGCAATGTAAGATTACATTTCTTTAGTTCTGAAGAAACTCGTAAGTGATTAAGGAATTCACAGATAAATATGATCTTTTTATTTATTTATTTATAATTTTATTTAAACAAAACAAGAGAAGGAAACAAACAAAACAAAAAAATAAAATTAAATAAAAGACATCAAAGAAAAAAATAAAAATAACGTAAGAGCTGCCAGACATAAGTTTGGAGCAATCCATATGGTGCAACACGGTCAGGTATTGCAAGAGCACAAGTAAAAAGCACAGGACTACATCGCTGGAAATAATATGAGCTTATGAAATTATTGGTCTTTGAGGCGGTTGACAAATGGTCCCCAAACACTTAAAAAGTTGTTGGGTATCTTGGAGTTGTAGAAGCGTATCCTTTCCATCTGTATGATTGTTATCATTTAATGGAGCGATTTTTTGAAGCAGGGGGGTGTGGGAGATTTCCGGTCTGTTAAGATCATTTTCTTGGCTGCCACCATACCAAGCATTAGTGCTTGTTGTTCTTCAGACGTGAAGTACAAAGCAGCCTGAGCATCCAAAAAGTGCCAGTTCTGGATCAGGGGGAATATCTTTTCCATAAACCCCAGAGAACCACGTAAATATTTCAGACCAGTATCTTTGTATATGAGGACAGAGCCAAAAATGGGTGTTAAAGAACCATCTGCACCTTTGCATATGTCACAATAGTAGTGCCTAAATATAGGGAGGCCCATGCCTCCCTCATTTTTTGGCTTTTGAAGATGCGCCTTTGATATACGGTGGGCTCTATAGCCCCAAATATATGGAAGGATAATGGAGTCCAGTTTTTTAAAGAATGATGAAGTAAGAAAAATTGGAAGGTTTTGAAATGAATATAAACATCTAGGAAGAGACGCCATCTTGATAGCGTTAATACGCCCCACTATAGATAAGGGTAAAATCCTCCACTTCTCTATGTTCAGTTTTAACTGTGTAATCATATCAGCATAGTTGAGTTTGAATATATGTTTGGGGTTTAGGGGTACTTTGAGTCCTAGATGTGTAAAATGGTCATATACTATCTTAAATGGTAGAACCTCAAGGAAATCTATACTGTCTGATAAAGGCATAAACTCGCTCTTACTCCAATTGACTGTATCTGGAAAGCTTGCCAAATGATTTAATAAAATCTAACAAGGGAGAGACAGACTTCTGGATAGGAGAGATATAATAATGTGTCATCGGCGTAAAGTCCCACACGGCTTTCCACATTCCCCACCTTAATACCCCTGATGTTAGGGCGACTCCTGATACCTATTGCTAGAGGTTCCAGAGCAATATCAAACAGTAGGGGGACAGAGGATCTCCCTGTCTAACCCCACGTTGTAAGTCAAGATTTATCATTATTAGTGAGGATGGCTGATGTCAGACAAAGATATACCATTTTGACCCATGCAATAAAGGAATCCCCAAACCCAAATCTTTTAAGTGCTTCTAACATATAGGGCCACTCTATCTGGTCGAACGCATTTTCGGCATCTAAGGATAAGATGGCCACTCTGGAATCCCCCCTCTTGGTGGAACTATATAGATTATCCAGGAGTCGACGCACATTATAAAATGAAAATCTACCTGGAATAAACCCTGTTTGGTCAGGGTGTATAATTGATGAAATAAGCTTCCCCAGTCTATTAGCTAATATTTTTGTGATAGTCTTTTGATCAAAGTTGAGGAGAACAATTGGCCTATAGCTGCCAGGTTCAGTTTTATCCTTGTCTTTTTTAAAAAACAGGATGCATATATTTGCCTGATACAGGGACTTTGGAAATCCGTTATTCTTAATGGAATCATTGATCATCCTAATTAGAAGTGGGGCAAGCAACTTACGAAATGCTTTGTAGAATTCACAACCAAATCCATCCGGTCCGGCCGCTTTACCGGAGGGAAAAGATTTAATAGCCTCAACTAGCTCGCTTTCTAAGAAATTTGAGTCCAGTTCTAGCCTGGCTGATTCATCTAGTTTTGGCAAACTGAGGGAGTCAAAGAGACCTGCAAAATCTGCATTAGTGGCCCGTGTTTTAGCAGTATATAATTCTGAGTAAAATATTTTGAAACGGTTGTTTATTTCTTTCGGATTTAATTTTATGGATTCGCCTGTTCCCCTTTCAATTATCTGGCCAGCAGCCTCTCTGGTTTATCGCCCAACTCAAAATGTCTCTGTCTGAGCTTGAGTAGAAGCTTGCCAACATTTTCACTAAGAATACGATTATATTCATATTTTAAATTCAAGATTTAGTTGTAATCCTCTTGTAGGAGAGAATTCCTATAAGTTTGTTCAAGAGTTAGAAGTGCGTTTTCAATTTCTACTAATTGATGACGCTGTTCCCTTCTTTTGGAGACTACATAGGATATAATGTGACCCCTTATTACCACCTTAAGGGTCTCCCAGAGCATAGAATCTGATACATTCCCTGTATCGTTGGTCTCAAGGAACTCTGTAAGCCTTGCAGTCAAAAAATCAATAAACACTTGGTCTGTAAGCAAATACGGGTCAAAGTGCCAACAATAGCTTTGTTTAGGCAGAGCAAGTTTCAAATCTAGGGATACTGGACTGTGGTCAATATACTATTGGTCAGTATATCAATATACTATGATATTTGGTATGTTCAATGAGCGATATTAATTTTGCATCCACTAGGAAATAATCAATTCTTGTGTATGATTTGTGGACATGAGAAAAGAATGAAGAGTCTTTGTCTGTTGGATGTTGTATCCTCTAGATATCAACAATATTTCTAGACTTAATCATGTTATTTAATGTTTGAACAGATGCAATTGCAGGTGGGCTGCGGGTGGAGAGCCTGTCAAGAAATGGGTCAAGGTAACAATTAAAATCTCCGTCCATTAGCAGATTAGTGGTATTGAGGTCTGGAATTAAATCAAACACTTTACGGAAAAAATTTGGATCATCAATGTTTGGACCATATACATTCAGTAGTGTGACAGGAAGTGAATTAATATTTACAGTAATCATAATATATTTTCCATTTGGGTCTGTAACCATTGAAACAAGTTGAAATGGAATATTCTTACGAAAAGAATGGCTACACCTCTAGCCTTGGAAGTAAAAGGCGACTGATGAACTTACGAGATCCAATTAGCTCTCAGTCTCTTCTGCTCTGTAGGTTTGATGTGGGTCTCTTGAATAAATATTATGTCTGTCGCTAGAAATTTCAAATGCATAAACACTTTACTCTGCTTAATTGCACGCCCAAGGCCACATACATTCCATGAGACCAACGTTACCTTACTGATATGATCCTGTTTTACACTGTTAATTCCCGACATATTCAGCTAAGAGGACAAAAAAAGGCACACCATGGTGAAATAAAAGAATGTAAAAAATAAAAAGTCTGGCAGCTCTGGAACACATTGAACATTAACAAACCCCTCCCCCCTCCCCCCCCCCCTCCCCAAACAAAGTGTAATCTTCCCCCTCTTTGCTTAACAAGGACCACCGGGCGTATGGCAAGTAAGATTGCCTCTCAGGCCCACTACCAAACCAGTCTATAAACAAATAGACCAGCTAAGGCAAGCCAAGGGGTCCCTCCACTCATTCAGATAATGTTGAAAGCGTCAAATTATACCGTCTTTGGGTGTGTTGAAATGAGCTCTTCTTTGATGCTTTCAGTGACTAACTCTTTTGTCCTAAGGGATTATCCTGTCTGTTCATTTCCAGCGTTGTGTCTCAAGTACACTTCCACAAATTTCTTTGCTTCTCCAGGAGAGGTGAAGACCTTCTGTTGCCCATGGGGGGGGGGGGGGGGAGGAGGGGGGAGGAGGGGTAAGTGGAGAGGGAGTGGAGACACTTTTAAGAAGCCAGACAACTTTTAATAAAGTTTAGCGGGCATTTAACATTACTGGTCAGTTTACTTACCTTTTTTTTCTCAACGAGCTTTACCTTTGACTACCTTCCATTATCTTTGATTGCCTTCGATTACCTACAATAGCATTACAACCTACTATGATCTACCTTGACCAAACCTACAAGTAAAACAATATAGATTTTTTTTCCATTGCGACCCTTTATTACTCGCGGGCATTTTTCAGCATGTTGAAAAAAACGCCGCAACCTAGCTGAGCCCTCGAGTACACGGGGACTACTCTCAAACATGAAGGAGAGTTACAAAGACCTCCTAGGACCTCGTGTCGACCATACTGCGAGTACGAGTCAAGGGCAAACTCTTCTAAAGTCGCGAACTAGGTCCCCGCAGTGGGACAGGCCCTTTAGTCTGCCTGCAATGCAGCAATGACATATCATTGGAATGTGCACAGCATGCATCATAGATCCTTCTGAAGTTGGGTTCAGGATTCCTGCATGAATGTTGAAATCTCCAGTTTACTATGAGCTGCCTGTGATTGAGGATGCACAAGTGGAATTGAACAGGAATTGAAGAGGAGGAAGGGGAAGAAGAAAATTGGAAGCCAAGGACAAACTGCAGACTTGACTGGATAATAATGTCATTTAGATGAATAACAACATTTATAAGATATTTGGACAGGTACACCAACGGAAATGTTTAGAAGGATATGGTGTAAACACAAATAAATAGGACCATATTAGATGGGGAATGTTGGTCGCATTGACAAGCTGAGCGTCAGAGCTTCTTTCCATGGTATATTACTTGGGCGGAAGAAACATTCTTTAAGTTTCTCATTTTTAAAAGTTATTACATATCTGGAAATACTGGATTTGATTTACTTGGGTATTGCTTGATTTTATCCATGTATAGTAATAGTTGAGTGCTTTGAGTTCTTTGAAATTAATAATGTGATGGAAAAACCACGTTGAAGTGACTGTCAAGAAAGGACAACAATGCTTCCAAGAGGTTCTCGAACAGAAACGTCACCCATTCCTTCTATCCAGAGATATTGCCTGTCCGCTGAGTTACTCCAGCATTTTGTGTAAACCAGCATCTGGAGTTCCTTCCTCCAATACTTCAGGAGACCAAGGAAAGTCAGCATGTCTCCAATGACTCTTACAAATGTTCTACAAATGCACCATTTACACCACATTGTTGGGATGCATCAAAGCTTGATTTATGAACAAGATGGCAAGAAATTGCAGAGATTTGTAGATGTGGTCCAGTCCATCACACAGATCAAACTCCCTACCACGGACTCCATCTACGCTTCAGGCTGCCTCGGAAAAGCAGGCAAAATAATCAGACATTTGACCCATCCCAGTCATTCCTCTTCTCCCTGCTCCCATCAGGCAGAAGATACAGAAGCTTGAAGGTACATTCCACCAGACTCATGACCAACTTCTTCCCCTCTGTTAGCGGGCTTCTGAATAGTCCATCCATAAGCCAGTGTACTGTCTGAAGCACCTGTGCCCATTGCAGACATTGAACTTTGTCTATGAAATTGGTGCGCTACAATGCTGAGAATTATATTCATCACTCTGCATCTTCCCCTTTGCTCTACCTTTTTATTGAATATATTTGGCATTGTCTAATTTGATTGGAAAGCATGCAGTAGAAAGCTTTTGTGTTGAATATTTTTTTATTAGAAGTATAAGTAAAAGTATAAGTACATATTAAAACAACATTCTTGATAAATAGATAGGTAGTAATTACCATCTTTTCTTATACATACTTCTAAACATTTTATTATAGTTTTTTTATAGTGAAAAGTAAGAAAATGTGAATAATAATTAACATAAAGATAGTTATAAAATAACCAAAAGAAAAAAGTAAATAAAATAACAGTGGTATATTATACAAACAGTATTTATATAGTAATATATCCGTGATCAATAATGTATTATTCTTCGTCCAATCCTTCGTTCAGGTCTCGGTCAGGTCCTCGAACCGAGTCACATTGATCCCTTAAGATGTTCAAGGAATGGAGACCAAATCCCATTAAATTGGTCTAACTTGCCTAAAAGGGCAAGTCTTATTCTTTACAAGTGTAAAGTCTCCGCCATTCCTGAAATCCACAATCTGATTGTAGGGGATGTGGGGCCTTTCCAAAATTGTAAAATTAATTTTTTACCAATTATTAAACTATAATCTATAAAAGTTCTTTGTGCTGTCGTGAATAATTGATCCTTTTCCAATATTCCCAATATTATTAATTTTGGATCTGGAGCTAGATTCTTATTTACAACATTCGAGATTACCTTAAATATTTCCAACCAAAAATTCGTAATTTTTATACAAGTTGTAAAAGAATGTGTTAAATTTGCTTCTGGGTATTGGCATTTGTCACATATAGGAGATACATTAGAAAACATTCTATGTAATTTAGATTTTGAAAAATGCAATCTATGTAAAACTTGGAATTGTATCAGGAAATGTCTAGAATTTAATGAACAATTATGTATATATCGTAAACTTTCATCCCAGATATCAGGTTCAATTGTTTTACCTATTTCATTTTCCCCATAGTTGTCTGTACTTTTCTGTATTGGGTATATCATTTTCAAATAAAATATTATAAATGTATGATATTAATTTTTCCGTGTTTGGGTGTTTATTTAAGCATTCATCTAGAATTCCCGTCTTTCTCTTTTTATATTCCTGTGTAGTTGTTTTAATGTAGTCTGTTATTTGTAGATATCTGAACTAGTGTTTAGAGTGTAGTCCATATATTTCCTGTATTTTTTTAAATGAAAGATAAAGATTGTCCCTGTAAAGGTCACTGATCTTATTAATTCCTTGATTTTTCCATTGTAAGAATCCTGAATTTTCCAGTGATGGTTTAAAACTTACATTATTAACAATGGGAAGAACTAATGGGATATCTTCTAGTTTTAACGTTCTTTTTAACTGTTTCCAAATATTAATTCCACTATTGATTATTGGGTTTTCTCGATAAGTTTTCTTAAATATTTTAATTTTAGAGAATAATATGGAACTGATTTCATATGGTAAGCAGTCTTCCTTTTCCATAAGTAACCAGTTTGGATTTTCATCAAGTTCCACCCACCAGAAGTTCATATTCTTAATATTAACTGACCAGTAATAAAATATAAAATTAGGTAATGTTAGACCTCCATTAATTTTTGATTTGCATAAATATTTTTTATTTATTCTATGGCTCCTATAGTCCCAAACAAAATTAGTGACTATAGAGTCAACCTTTTTTAAAAAATTCTTAGAAAGATATATCGGGATCATTTGAAATAAATATAATAACTGTGGGAGAAAAATCATTTTTATCGCATTAATTCTACCTATCATTGAGATAGGTAGAGTTCTCCAATATAGAATATTCTTAGATAATTTATTTAGTAGAGGTAAAAAATTATGTTTAAATAAAGAATCATATTTTTTTGTAAGGTGAATTCCTAAGTACTTAATCTGTTCATTGACAATCTTAAAAGGAAATTGTTTTAATACAGTTAAATTATCTTGTGTTAATGGCATGAGTTCACTTTTATTCCAATTGATTCTGTATCCAGAAAACGAGCCGAATTGATTTATTAAATTCAATAAATTAGGTATGCTAATTTCAGGTTTTTTAATATATAATAATACGTCATCTGCATATAGAGAAATTTTATTTCTTGTTTCATTAGTTTCATATCCAAAAATTTTGGGATGTAATCTTACCCGAGTAGCTAATGGTTCTATAGCCAATGCAAATAATAATGATGATAGGGGACAACCTTGTCTGCATCCTCGAAATAAATTAAATTTGGTGGATATCATTTGGTTAGTTAAGATTCTAGCAGTTGGATTAGTATATAGTAATTTGATCCATTTTATAAACTTGTCTCCCAAATTGAACTTTTCCATAACCGCAAACAAATATGGCCATTCAACTTGGTCAAAAGCTTTCTCTGCGTCTAACGATATTATTACTAAGTCTTTATTATAACTCCTTTTCGAGTATATAATATTAAACAATCGTCTCAAGTTATATGATGAGTATCGTTTTGGTATAAATCCTGTTTGATCCGGGTGTATTATTTTATTAATCACTACACTTAATCTTTTAGCTAATATTTTAGTTAATATCTTTTGATCCGTATTTAAGAGAGCTATAGCTCTATATGATCCCGGGTCATCTACGTCTTTATCCATTTTTGGTATAAGTGTTATAATAGATTCGTTTAGAGTTTCTGGTAAACTCTGTTGTGCATATATATATATATTTATAAAGTATCTTCAAATAAGGTGTTATCAGATCCTTGTATGATTTATAAAATTCCGAACCAATTCTGGCCCTGGAGTTTTCCCGTTTTTTAATAATTTAATAGAATCCTCAATTTCTTTAACTGTTATTTCAGCATTTAATAGTTTTGTATCATCTGAATCCAATCCTATTACATTACAGTAGTTTAAGAATGTATTAATTCCTATCTGATTTTCAGTCATTTTGGATGAATATAAATCTTTATAATATTTTAAAAATCTCTCATTAATATCGTTATTTTGTGTTAAGAATTCACCATTTTCTGATTTATTCCGATGTATTATTTTTTCTCCCTCTATTTTTCGTAATTGGCGAGCCAGTAATTTTTGTGGTTTGTCTCCAAATTCAAATTGTATTTGTTTTGTATATTGATATAACTTAACCACTTGGTCAGCATATATCTTATTTAATTTATATTTTAGTGCAGCAATTTTATTATGTTTTATCATTGTAGGGTTGAGAGCATTTTCTATATCTAATTGTTTTATCTCCGTTTCCAGAATATGTTGTTCCTTCCGCTTTTCTTTATTATAAAATGCTTGTGAAGATATCATAATTCCGCGAGTAAAAGCCTTAAACGTTTCCCATAGTAGGGATGGAGATATTTCTGGTTTATCATTTATTTCAAAAAAAGTCTTAATCTGCTTTATAATATATTCATTGGTTGATTTATCCTTCAAAATTTGTGGATTAAGTCTCCATTGTCCTCGTTTTTTCATGTTATCATTACATTTAATATTAAATGTTAATGGAGCATGATCTGAAATAATAATGTTGTGATATTTAGAGTTGTAGATGTATGGAATAAGCTTTATATCTACAAGGAAATAGTCAATTCTAGAATATGTTTTATGTACTGAGGAGTAGAATGAGTAATCTCGTCCTGTTGGGCGTTCCATTCTCCAAACATCTCTAACTTTACTAGTATCAATGTATGCATTTATTAAATCACTGGAGTGCGATTTAAATTTCCTCTGTCCTGACGATCTATCTAAATAAGGATCTAAAGTACAATTTAAATCTCCTCCAATTATTAAGTTATGTTGTGCGTGATCAGGAATTGTATTAAATATTTTCTTTAAAAAAATTGGACTGTCGAAATCTGGGCCATATATTGGCTAATATTACTTTTTGAGCATATAATTCTCCCGTTACAATAATGAATCTTCCATCTTTATCAATTATAGTTGATGTATGCTTAAATAAAGTACATTTACGTATCAATATTGCTACGCCTCTGGATTTATGAGTAAAAGAGGAATGATATATTTTGTCAATCAATTTAGCCTTTAATCTATGCTCGGCATCTTTTTTTAAATGTGTCTCTTGAAGAAACGTAACATCAATTTTGAGTGCTCGCAAATGTGCCAATACTTTGCCTCTTTTAATAGGTTCATTAAGACCTTTAACATTCCAACTGCCGAAGATTATTCCCTCATTCCCCAAATTCTTTTTTAAGTCCTGCATTTTATTTAAGGTGGTCTATAATGGTTCAAGTGTCTCAGCTCGACATACCCAACCTTACCCCCGAACTCCGAATGGACGAGTTTCAAGATTTTCAAATATCTCTCACGAATATATCTTTTCTGATTGCGAGCCCACTGTAATATAAAAAAATAAAAACATGAAATAATATAAAACAGAAAGTAGAATAGAGGGTTAGTAAATAGTGAAAAGTAGGAAAAAACTACAGCTATAGTAGGTGCAGTTAGTGAAAGCCATACCAGCATGGCTAGCCATCTACGGACTTCCAGTGTAGATGATGTTAACTCGCCAGCTCCATAAGTCCTTAAAATTATTATCTTACAAAAGGTATTTTAACGGGAATATATAGTTCTAAAATGTTTCATCAATCCCATAACATATTTAAATGCAAAGATCAAGGAGATCTTAACTATTATAGGTATAATCAAATGTATGGTCTTAGGGAATATATTTACTAATTACTATTTATTTGAATTTTACGTAGATTAGTATTAATTATTGATGAGTAAAGTATATGTATGTGCGAAGTAATAAGGAGATTGCTTATACTTAAGCCTTAGTCATTAGTATTTATTATTGTTTTAGTTAGTAACAATACTGCAGGTTAAGTTTTAGTATATTAGTATTTTATTATGTGTTAATTATTTCCATTAGTATTGTTATTATTCTAATTAATAATATCCATAAGAGAAAATCCAGTCCACGTCTTTGGTGTAGGGACCTAGTCCACTCATTTCTTCATCTTTCTTGATTGTAGCCAGTCTATAACCAGTCCATAGTCCGGTAATCTTTTAAACCAAATGCGAACATACAATTTATTCATTAATATAGTTCAGAAGTGAAATATTATTCAGTCTTCTTCTTGATTCTTAATCCTCTGCGCAAAGTCCAGTGCATTCTGTGGGTTCTTGAAGAAGTGATCTTGATTGTCATGGGTCACCCTCAAGGCAGCGGGGTATCTCAGGGTATACTTTACATCCTTCAATTCTCTCAGAATTCTTTTAGTCTCCCTGAATGCATTCTGTTTCTTGGAAACCTCAGCAGGGTAATCTCGGTAAATACTGATCCGTGCTCCATCAAAAGTAAGATTTTTACTTCTTACAATCTTACCCATCATTTCTTCCAGTACGTGATCATGCTGTACTTTTATTATCATTTGTCTTGGGGGAGCACCAAGTCCTGTAAAGCGCCTCTTCACTCTATGTGCACGAGCCAGTAACGGTTTCTGATCCAAGGTTAAAACTTGTTGCAGTAAATCTGCTGTAAATTCTCGAGGGTTGTTCCCTTCTTTGCCTTCCGGAATTCCCACTATCCTAAGGTTTTGCCTTCTTTGGTGGCCTTCCAACTCCGTGCATTTTTCTGTTATCTTGTTCAGAAGTTCAGATAAGCGTGGTATATCTCTGTCTGAGTTCCGAGCCGATGTTTCGGCTAAGTCTTTAATAATGCTTATGTCTGTCGAGTGTACATTTAATGCATCTTCCACTTCAGACAGCTTGTCTTTCACCAGGCCTTCGATTTTAATTTTCATCTGTTTGGTGTGCTCCTTTAATTTGTCCGTAATCTCTTTTTTCAGTGCGTGAGCAGAGTCAGTGATTTCAGTCTTCAAGCCTTTTATTTCAGTTTTCAAATCTTTCACTTCTTTATTCATTCTTTCAACTTCCTCCTTAATATTCAACTTTTTCATATCTTTCTTTAAATTCAGTATTTCAGTTTTGATACTTGCCATCTCTTTTTCAATAAGATTTTTCAATCCTTCCATCTCCAGCTTCGTTTTAAATTCTTCAGCTCCAGAAGGTTTTTTTCCTGCGATGTCTTCCTGGGATCGGGTTCTACCCGATACCGGGGCTTCAGAGCGGCCTACCGGATCCCGTTCCCCACGGGAGGTCGGTAGCCGGGATTTCCCTTTTTCTTCAGGTGTCCGTTGCATGTTGTCACAGGGCTGATGACGTCACTCACCAGATCAGTACTGAGACTTCAGACATCAGGTAAGTCTTTTTTCAGCGTTTTTTACCCCATTTTCTTCAACCTTCTTATGGAGCTGGCTGGCAGGGCGTCTTCACCTCATGATGACGCCACCGGAAGTTTTTGACTGTACATTGTTGCAATAATACATGTACATGACAATAATACCTCAACCAATAGCAAAATTAGTTAATTTTATTTTTTTTAATTTGCATTAATAATGTCATTTAAATATATTTACATGCCTATGAATGTCAGCAGCATTCAGCATCATTGAAGTTTCTTAGCATATATGACAGTAGGTAAAGCAGTGTGTTAGGCTTTGACACCTGTCAAAGCATTAATAAAAGATTACTCTGTTGAGCCAACATTTCTCCATTAGTCAGTAGGGACCTGACACAAAACATTGCCTATCCATTCTCTTCACAGATGCTCCTGACCTGCTAAGTTCCACCAGCTCTTATTTTTCCCCCTCAAGATTCCAGCAGTTCCTTGATGTCTCCGTTATATCATTGAAGGCCATACCATACCAAGGCTTCATCACTTGGCTCTGGAAGTGTCTACGCAAGCAAGACATATAAGACGTTGGTGAGACAGCATTTAGAATATTGTGTTTAGTTCTGGATACAATGTTTTAGGAAAGATATTGTCAAGCTTGAAAGGGTTCAGAGAAAATAACAAGGATATTGCCAGGACTAGAGGGTGTGAGCTATAGGGAGAAAATGAGTAGACTGGGTCTCTATTCCTTGGAGCTCTGGAGGATGAGGGGGTGATCTTGTTGAGGTGTATAAAATCATGAGAGCAATAGATCGAGTAGATGCACAGAGTCTCTTGCCCAGAGTAGGGGAAAGGAAGACCAGAGGACATGGGTTCAAGGTGAAGGGGAAAAGGTTTAATGAGAATCTGAGGGGTAACATTTTCACACAAAGGGTGGTGGGTGTATGGAACAAGCTGCCAGAGGAGGTAGTTGAGGCTGGGACTATCCTAACGATTGAGAAACAGTTAGACAGATACATGGATAGGACAGGTTTGGAGGTATTTGGATCAAGCGCAGGCAGGTGGTACTAGTATAGCTGGGACATGTGGACCGGTGTGGGCATGTTGGGCCAAATGACTTGTTTCCACACTGTATCACTTTATGACGATGACTCTCTAGGACCAGCTTCCTGATTCTGGCCAGAATAGGTTTGGGAAGGTGGCGAACAGACTGTGCATGTGAGCAGCAGTCTCGTGTCAGTGATGTCAGCAGATAATGAACAATGAAATAAGGAAGAGTCAAGATAAGATAGGTTGATAAAACACAAGAGAATTAATAAAATATTTAAGACATTAAAATTTGTTGTAAAATCTTGTTTCCAATGAAAGGAACCTTTATGGATCCTGGATGGGCGTATTTAATTGTCTACAACAGAAATCGGTTGATTGAGAACTGTACGTTTAGTTTGTTCCTTTCAGAAACGCAAGCTCAGCAGAAATATATTTAAAACTGTTTTAATATTTCAGTAATTTACTTTTGTAGTTAATTTTATTGCAAATGTTAAGCAGTAAAATGCTTTTCGTAATTTAATAAAAAGCTGTCAGCAATTTATATCATTCTTTCTTGGCCATAAAATATGTAATAAAGGATTAAGTACAGTACAATTGTCTCAAGGAAAACTAGCCATTATTACACTTCTGGTAAAGGCTTTAAGGAACAGAATTGACATCTGCAGTGTAGCCCTTTTTATTTTATTCCTTAAATCTTTTAAACATTGCCGATGTAAAACATTTCTAAGGACACATTTTAACTCCTGTCGATCTTCAGATGTTATTGCTATCATCAGATTAATGTCCCTTTGCAGTTCTGATTGTGTGGATGACGAGAAGTAAAGACATTCAGGAAAGCTTATGACTGATCAAATGAACAGGCGCATGCTGACAATAAGCTACCTGCGGAGATCAACTGTGTCATTTTTATGAGCTATTAACTTTGTGTTGTCTTCAATCCTGAAGAAGGGCAGTCATGCAATGAGTTATGTTACAAAATAAAATTGCTTAATGTATTAATCTAAAATCAAGACAGTTGATGTGCAGACAGTGTAGAAAGTACTGACATTGTGCATAATATCTATGAAATATAAGATCATGTTGGCTCTGAGAATTGATAATTTTTCATTTGGCTACAATAAGCCTAACTGATTTTCTGTGCACAATATATAGAACTAAACCCTACATTTTCACGAAGATTATGATTAGAATAATATATGTATACTGGATGTTCATATTGTTAAATATTGTCAGCAAGCTCGCTTGTGCTGCCAACACCTATATTTCAAAGGCAGAAAATGGACTACAATATGAATGAACATTGGAAACAGAAAACAACCTTGCTGTTACAGATTGGTATAAGTGGTTTATTTATCAAGCTGGATGAGTGAGAGAGAACAAAAACAAATCCATAAATATGATGATCTACTATGCTAAAGATAGTTACTAACTCTTGATTAATTAGTTAATTGCAGTGAATTTCTAACCAAAGATTAACATTAAAGAAAAATGTGTCCACTAACACCAGTGCCAGAAGAATAACTACCTAATAAACTCAAGCCAAATTTAAGGATATAGTTGCTGCCTCCTGGTCAAATAGTGTTCACAAATATCAACATCGCATATGGCATTATACTGGTCCTGGGAACTATGTTGAAGATATCCTACCCCTTGATAACCAGTGTGGACCCGACAGAGCGAGTCTGGTTTGCTACAGCCAATTCAATGAGGAAGCTCATCGAGCCAATTAATGGCCGTATAACTCCATAATTAACAGACAATCATTTAGCATGAATTCGAAACATTAGCAATCAATGTCATTTTCCATGGAACATAAGCATAACAAACACTTTCATCTCCTGGAAAAGAAAATTCAGCCGTTTGGTGCTATGCAAACACATAGAAGGATAGATGTAACAACCCAAATCTTAGGGCAGTTTGTTAAACCTGCAGAACATAAATTTGAGTTTATCATGCAACATCTGATTTCCGAAGCCTCAGGCTGAACAAGCAAATTCAAATTTAAAATAACCAATAAGGTTATATAATTATTCGCAACAAATCGGGAATCAATTTGCATAATCACATAATAGGAACTTAAAGCCTCTTAAAGACTTTATTTGAAGCCTCGACTGATGAGACAAAATGGAGGTAGCCATAAAAGACCCTCCTGCTCCTTTTGGCGAGAATGTATCTTTCGCCACTGCTATGCCAAATATTTTGCAACCAGTGAAATAAACATGAAACCAACATACATATATATACACACATATATATTTATATTAGGTGTTCCATTTAACCAGAATTTCATAATACAGTGCGATTCAACATCGTGTTGCCATTATCCACACTTGATGATTCTCCTGTGGCAACAAAATTATGTAACCATTCCAGTGGTTCTTTTTTTTTTAATTAATAGTTTTTTATTGGAGGGAAAAAAAAAATTCACAGTACATCTGATGTATGGCATTATATTTTCCTCCATTTTGTTTTTTATAAATAATAATAATAACAAAATAACCCTAACCCACCCTCCCTAAACATCTCTTGGCAGCTTATTTTTTCACAATCCAAATATATCACAAAATCAAATGCACTTTTTAACAATAATAAAGTAACAAAACAGAATAAAGACAGATCCCCACTTAATGTCAAATGCCCTCAGTGGTTCTTTAACCGATTGCACCCTCGTGACTAACATATGCCATCATCACAATACATCAACCTGAACGTGAGCATGACAATATGCTTATTTGTCCAATCACTCTATAACCCATACAATGTCCGTAGAGTCTATAGATAGTTGATACTAATAACAGAATCTTTTTGGCAAGTCATGCAAATCTGTTCCATCTCCAAACTCGAGATGATATTTGAGCTCTTTGGTAACTACCTTAAACAGCAACTGTGGCCCGATTTCCAAGCCAGTCTAGCAAGACAATCTTGGTCCTTATACTGAACCTGCCCAATTCTAACCTGCTTGAAACTAATATTGTACATTTTACATTTACCGTTCAAAGTAGCTGATAATGTCTCAATCATTTGTAATGTATAAT